>NC_051171.1:99624279-100224279 GCF_013339725.1 Rhipicephalus microplus | reverse complement strand
GATATACATGTTCCCGGCGATTGAGCCCACAGACTGTCTCGGCCGCGAAACTTTGTGTCAGTGCCCCTTTAAAGCTTTCTTTATGCGTGCGTGGACATCCGCTTACCTTGTTTTTTATGTACACATTCGCCTTGTTCTTGCATAGAACTTCTATTGTCCTACTGTAGCCTTTCCAAGCGGCCTCGTGCAGAGCTGTGTTCCCGTGCTGGACAAAAAAAAAGATCAATCATTCAGTGAATCAATAAATGAATCAATCAGTCAGTCGGTCAATCAATGAATTATTTTAGTCGTTTCAAATTTACATAAAAGTGTGGTGAGTTTGTAAGCAACACCATGAGCGCTTTCAAGCACCGGCTGCAACATCATAGTAAGTATTTGTAATTGTTTGACAGTTGCGAAGCTGTTCGTAATGCGCGTCTACGACAACTGCGTGTCACCGCAGCCGAACAAATATGTCTTGCACGTAAGCATCGGTGTTGTAGCTTTGCGGTAATGACTTGCGGATAGACGTAAGGCATTTCCTCAAATTTTCTTTACTTTTTCGCCTCCAGATATGTTATAGCAGTGCAGATTACGTGAAAACCTCGACCCTTGTTTCAAATTGAAAAGTTCTGCAGGTACAGTTACAAAAGAAATGCGTTCTCGCATGCGTTCCCTTTCAATACTTTCTCGTTATTTTGTTTGTATGCGTAGTACTGACTCGCCATAGTTCGTGATTTCTAGTCCACAATTCTTGGATTCATCGTCGTCATAAAGTTCACACAATTAAAGATTTTATCATCGCCTGTAAATGGTCCATTTCAACTGTCTTCGCAATGCCTTACTACGTCATTCCCGAACATATCGTGGGTTACCGCTACGAAAGGTCATTGCAGCGATCAGGCCCGCGCCACTTGCCACGTAGTCTCATCTCAAATCGTTGCCGACCGAGCTCTATCACTAGCAGCCAAGCGCACTAACAGAAAGCGCAAGATACAGCGCAGCTTGCTGTTTGGCCTATCGCTTAGTACTTTTAAATTGACCGCAACGTTTTCCAAGCGATCTGCGCTGCATCATACAACCAAATTCTTGTCCGTGACCCTGAATGGCTTGCCCCTTTTCTTTCCCAAAGACAAAGCAAGGTTTTTCCCGTGCAGCACCCACATTGCTGAACTAAACATTCTTGGGCCAACCTACATCTTATCAAGCTCTCAGATTAACAACCAAACGCCCGACCCGCCTCGCAGTACCTGCGCCTGCAACTTCGAGCACTGAGCCGGGGGCACTCCCTCGTCTCAAGCCCGCCATTCCCGCCATCTCTCCAAACAATCTCTCCAACTGCGGGGCCCGCATCACTCCTGCAGTGATGTAACCCCTCGGTGACTTAACCTCCGACCTTTTCTCCGACCTCACCGAGGCCAAGGTCACTGTGGCCGCATGCGAGTGCATCGCGGCTGAGTCAGTTCAGATAATTAATGAGAGGAGGAAGAAGAGAGGGGAGAATGGAATGGAGAGTAGATGGTTTACTCCGCTGCCATTTTGTTTTATAGCCCTCTGGCGCGGTCGTAATCGCGGGACGAGTGCGTACGGTGCGGTGCGCTTTGGGGACAACATTACAGGGATTGATTCAAGCGTGTGCAAGTCGCCTGCGCAGCAGTCAACTTTATCTCGCCACTCGAAACGCACCTGTTCATGTCTGCCTGGTTCGCAGAGTAGAGACACGACGATTGTTTTTCTTCCGAGGTGTCTCTTTTGCCTATATCTCGTTTGTCCGTATGTAGTTAGTAACTGTTACGAAAAGAGGTGAATGTAAAGACGGGTGCGCCTCGCCACGTTGGTCAAGCGGCTAAGGCACTCGGCTGCTGACCGGCGCAGGTGGCGGTATCAAATCCCGGCTGGGGCGGCTGCTTTTTCGATGGAGACGAAAATGATGTTGGCCGATGTGCTCAGATTTCGGTGCACTTTATAAAACCCTAGGTGGTCGAAATGTCTGGAGCCCTGTACTACGCCGCCTTACATAGTCATATGGTGGTTTCGGGACAATAAACCACACATTTCACTATATTAATGATGGGTCTGTTGTTTTCGGTAAACGCAAGCCAGTGTGAAACCAAGGGCGCGATTCTCAATAGGTTAATTTAG
This sequence comes from Rhipicephalus microplus, assembly GCF_013339725.1. NCBI lineage: Eukaryota > Metazoa > Arthropoda > Arachnida > Ixodida > Ixodidae > Rhipicephalus > Rhipicephalus microplus. Next base: position 100,222,158 of record NC_051171.1, on the reverse strand, counting down.
TGAACTATCTACTTTGGCGGAGCGCATTGAAATGCCCGAAAAAACTACGACACCATAGCGCTCTTGACTACATCGATGCACCAAACCCGCAAAATACATTCCCGCCTAAAAACAAAGAAAGTGGAAGACATCTACAATAACAGGACACTAACAAAATTGGCACATCCCACTTATAGCGGGAATTGATGATATGCGAAGCACGAATGAGGAACGTTGATATGTCACTTCAAATGAGCACAACGTTACGAGGCGGACGTAAATTATGCCACACGATTTCAATATCATGATTATCGTGTTTTGACGTGTCATTTACTTTCGTCGTCGACCCACTCTTCGTGATAACAAATTTGGTATATGTGGAGCTAGCGAAACAGCCACGAGCACGCTATGAGCGTCGCATGTAATCATGTTTTACATGACACGCATGTCATGATCATCATGTTTGAACCAGAATGGATGACGATATACCTTCGTCATTCATTCATGTCCCGTAATACTAATTATGACATATGTGAAGCAAGCGAAACGACCGAGAGCGTACCATGAGCATGGCGTGTAGTCATGACTTACATGACATCCATGTCGTGATTTTCACGTTAGGGTCTCTCACTTACATTCGCCATGCAATCATGTGATACCATACCAGTTTTGCAATATGTCATATGAGCGAAACCACCGCTAGAGCAGCAAGACCATGAAACGTAAGCATAGTATTATGGACATATATCATAATTTTCATGTTATGACTAGTCACTTATGCTCGTCATACAGTTATGGAATGTTATAACAATTTTGCGACTAATGCTAATATTGAAATGGCCAGGAGATCTAAAAGTCATAGATAGATAGATAGATAGATAGATAGATAGATAGATAGATAGATAGATAGATAGATAGATAGATAGATAGATAGATAGATAGATAGATATTAGATAGATAGATAGATAGATAGATAGATAGATAGATAGATAGATAGATAGATAGATAGATAGATAGATAGATAGATAGATAGATAGATAGATAGATAGATAGATAGATAGATAGATTCGCTGAAAGTCATTGAAGTTCGCTAAAAAATGCTTCGCATTCTTAAAGAAACTTGACAAGCCTGAACTTGCGTACGAACCTGTTCAGATGCTTCAGAACGATGCAAATGCGTACCGACTTTCCAGGTTCGTCGACGTGATTAGAGCTCATTCATGGTCAAGGGCCTCCAAGATGTGCGTCTAAAAGCGGATCTCGGGGGGCAGCATTGGCTGCGGTGAAACGCATTTTATCTTTCCCGTTTGTGTAGAGTGTCGTGAAAGCTTCGCGACGTCAAAGTGGCGTTGCAGAAGAAAGACCAAAAACGGGAGGCGCGCTGCTCGCCGAACTCCAGTGAATCAGCGGAGGCCGAAGTGGATGATCTACAGGGTGGATCCATCGAGTATCGCGCCCAAGTTCAAAGGCAACAGCGCACTCGTCAGCTCCCCCAGTCACCCATGCCCCGTCATAAGATAATCCCCCAAAGATAATCTTTCGCATCTTAATGTGTTCGCTTTGTGTGTTTGTAGCAGCTGTTATGGCTCTCCTTCTTACTTGTCCCTCTTTCGGTTTCTTCATGGGTAACTATTACTACGTTAACTACCGTTTCCACTGAAGATTACGACGTGGATATTAACGTCCGTCCGGAATGCGGAGTGAGCTTGTGCTACATCCCTCGGACTTGTCTTATAGCAGCGCGTCCACGACGAAATATAGGCGCTATTAACGCGTCTAGTTTTTAATGTCGTGTGATTGGCCTCCCGAGGGCGGACATAATAGATTCAAGTCTATCTTAAGCAGTTAGCCATGACTCGCCCAACTTATCTTTCCTCGCCTCCAGCGGCTGACTCGTAAAGATTAGACCGGTTTATGAGGCTGGGCCAAAACCTGAACATGCATCTTCGGCACTGAATGGGCAAAGCTACTCACTTTTGCAGTACCCGCGTGTTCTCGCAGCTCCGTTGAGCGAGTTGTATGCATATCACACAGTAGCTTTATTTCATACGTCGTGTTTGTGCTCTCCGAATGCGTTGATTCGATGTATTTAAATCACGTGGCCAAGCACAATCAAAACTTGTAGGGGTGCACCGACCAATTGCATTCGCTCTCTTTCATAACGTCCCCCAGGATTTGAACGACTTTTTCCTAGTTACATCCATGGAACAATATATTTAAGAAGCGTGGGTGAGTAGTGGGCAAAGCACACTGCAGCGCTGAATTCGTAAGCTATCATCGCCCAATGAATAAACAGAACTCTAGTTTAGACTCTTCACAATTTCAAGTGAATTCTCGCCGAAATCGGTAGGATGACCGTTATCGGTCTTAATTATTCGTCCCCGCAAAATATGCTTTTGTGGCGTGCCCACTTTTTTTTATATTGCATGCTCCCACGTGAAGCAACGTGTACGCATTGCCCTTTACGAGCTCTATTTTACTACTTCTGCTTGATCGTTGTGTCTTTGATGATATGAATATGAGTTAAGCCGGTGTTGTAAAAGGTTCCAGAAATTTCGACGATCACGGGGTTCTTCAGCGTGCCTTGGCACTGCACAGTACACGGGCCCCTATAGCACATCACCTTCATCGTCATACGACCACCGTAACTGGAGTCAAACCCACGACAATTCGGGCCAGCAACTGAGCATAATAACCACTGTGTGATCGAGACTCAATGTCTAACGTGCGTACAAATGGCATACCACCATTTGTTTTAACCCGCAGCAACATTTGCGCTCAGTGTTCATGGTAATGTGATCAAGTTGTTAGGTTCCCAGTTCATAGCATGAAAGCAGCAAGGAAGAGCCGAAATAAATAGGAGAGAGTGCTGCTCGGTACCCATTTTGTGGCTGTCCTAATGAAATTTGAGCATCCATTTGAATAGCGTAAATATGCCGTCTTGCGCTGCAATATTTTCGGAGGCATGTACCCTGTTCTACCAGAGAGCCACGCCCAAGCCAATCAACACGTCCTGCAGAATGTCATTAAGTTAATAAACTCAATAAATAAATAAATAAATAAGTAAATAAATAAATAAATAAATAAATAAACCTTTTTAATGTGACGCGCAGAAACTTCTCTGTGACTGGGCTTTCCTTTATTGTTATATGTAAATCAATAAACCAGACTGCAATTAACATAATGTGTTTGAGCTGTTGCTACACCTCTGCTACTGCGCTCGGCTTTCAATGTGAAACGTGCAGCCGTGGAACGTGCAGTTGGTCATTTTGCCTTGAATTTTCTCGTACCTTTTTTTGTAGTTTATTTACGTATGCTGCCTTGGCGACAGCGGACTACATTAAACTTGAGAATAATCATTTTCCCACTAAATTTTATAACTGTTGTTTTTTTAGTATTTTCAATTGTTTTCTTAGTGAGGTACGTATAAAGTGGAACGAAAGTCTTTGCTCATTCTTTTTGTCTCTTTCGCCTAACAAGCAGTAAATATTAAAAAAAAAGCAAGTAGGCAACGGTGTTCAGTTTTCACTTTTAAATGTGGTGCGAACGTTAAGATTCACAAAACTTAAAACTCATTACGCCACCACGCCCTACATCAACCGTTGCGCCGGTCCGAAAGAACAAGGAATTCTCAATAAAATACGAACCAGTTTTCTGAGGACATACACACTGGAGTCGGTTTCGGCAACGCAGCTGAACGAACAGAATCCTGTTCGAGATCCCTGTCCGGAATCTTGTCCGAAGGCGCAGTAAAAAATTAAGTTGAATTCCGCGCTCGAGGCCATGAGAATCGCATAAAAGTAAAGCTTTCAAATTCGTGATGGAGAGCGTAGCGACCAACCTTATCAAACATCGGAAGCTCGTCGGGTGTGTCGTATCCTTGCACGAGTTCGCACAGCGGCCTGTTTCCTCGGTTCCGGCTGCGCATCCCCGAGCTCTTTAATCCCCAAATACTTTGCCGCGCCCTTACATAGCGAAGTGTTCCCATCGAGCTGCCCGTGGCGGTGTCCAATAGCCTTACTTTGGGGGATTGAACTGTCACTTCATTTGTCATTTGCGAACCTTGGGACGTCGACTGCTACTTCCTACTTGCTCTGTGCTTGTTTTATTTCTGCGCTGACGATATGAAGCCTCAGCTTGTTAATGCTTGATAGGGTGCTTGTTGATTGTGTTGCATATCGAAACAAAAAAAAAAACAGAGTGAGAAGCCGGAGATTGAAGGGAACGCACGATTGCTTACTTAAAACTGTTTTTATTTCCAGTACTGCATGAAATGTATCGCGTAAGCAAGGCACTGAGCTTGTTCTGCTTCGACTTATGTAGTATTGGGTGTCGTCTTGGAAAAAAGAGATAACTATTGTTGCTGTCACCGCTAGAATAGGAGAGGGGGCCATGTGTTTTGTGTGCAATGTATGTACAACGAAAGCGCGATGTGTCCGTTATGTGAGTACAATGTGTGTGCAATGTGTATGCAATGAATGTGTGATGTGTGGCTTGTGTGTACGTTGTGCGCCAGGCGCGCTGTCCTGCACAGACATCTTGACGTACCATTTCATCTTGTACGTCGACGAGGCAGTTGTGCTTGACCAGTAGCCGCACCACTTCCTCGTGACCCTCGGTAGCCGCCTGATGCAGGGGGGAGTAGCCACACTGTAATGAGATCAAGACAGGAAAGCTAAACCGGTTAAATTTCAGGCAACACAGTACACGACCATACCGCGTTAATGCCGTCTACGTAGTTTACAAAAATATTATCTTAGCAGGTATACGTGCTTTGGAAGAGCAGCAATGAAAGAGATGTAAAAGAAGAAAACAAACAAATGAGCCGTGAGACGGTTTTGAAGTAATATGAGGAGTTTCGCCGTGCCATACCACTTTCAATTTACCTCAGCGAGGCGCATGCAGCGATGGTCGTTTCAAAGGGCAATTAAGCGTTATAGATCCAATAGGCATGGTCAGGGTTTTTCAGTAAAGGGGTGGGGACGAAGCTTGACTGCACCTCATTCTTCAACCCTGCAGCCGCCCCCCCCCCCCTCCAATCCTAATCCTCCCCTGCTATCCACCGGCGCAAAGACGAGGTGCGTAGGGAGGATGGGGGAGGGTAAGGGCTTCTCTCCATGTGCGCATGACTATTGCAGACTCACTTTTGGTTTGTGCCTGAGGTACAACCTTGGGGTTGCTCGATCGACAAAGTTATTGCAATGTTGATTCATCAACTTCTTTTTCTGTTGCGACTAAAAGCTCAGCGCTAGTACGAGGGAGCCTTGAGGTCTTAAGATGTCACTTGAAGTCTTATCAAATACTCTCGCAACCAAAGTCGGCCCCAGGACCTACTCGCGCACACGCATGGAACTAACAGCGGCGTAACGCTGGTAATGGTGACCGATAACCGGTGCGAGACCAATGGTTACCGAAACGCGGATGTCACGGCATGAGTGATTGGGAAACCACGTGCATTTACATTGTCGTGCACCAAATGCTTAGAAGTCATGAAGCCGTAAGTCCGCGAGAATGCAGCGTAATACGGTCGCTTCCTGCTTCGCGTGCGAGAGCAGACTCGGCATCTCTTGCCCCTGGTTGGCAATGCATGACGTTCAAGATATGTGCGTGTTTCCCATACGTCCTGCCCCTGGCGCCAATCCATCTCAAGAAAGGTCTAGCGGCGTGGCACTGATTGCTTTATTTCCAGTAGAGTCCTCCGTCTTCGAGCCCACACTTGAGGACATCGCCTGCACACGGAGTCGCTTCGATTGTCCCGTCCATGGCACGCGAACAAGGACCACTCCAGCAGCTTCATTATTTATGACATGTCGCTCCCTCTTCTTCTTCTTTTTTTCTTTTGTACTACCACCGCACGCGTGCACTCACTGCCAGGTGGGCCATGATTTATCTTCCCAAGTCCCGCTTCACTCGCTTAGTGATTCCGCAGTCCATCCCGTGTTAGCTTACGCAGAAGAAGGCGACCTTCATTGCCGCCTCGTTCTCTGCCTTCACTGTCGTTATCTACGTCGTTGTCCTAAATCTCGTCTGTGTGGCCGCCTCCTAGAGGGGTGGTCTGGCTTCTATCTAGGCTGAATACAGTGTAGGGTGTATATGGCGTTGCGGTCAAAGTGTGGGCGGTGCGGGCGTTTTTTCAGAAAGTAAACAAATCGTACACGCGCCTGCTTATTGTCTCCGACAAACAAGTCTCTTCACGCGTGCCAACTACATGCCCGATTGTACGCAAAAGGAAAAGAAAATATGTAGGCGCTGCCAGGATGGGTAGCATATGTGGACAAGGAAGGTCTCGGACGTGAGCTTATTTATAGCTACAGCATTGGTGCAGTTATGTGTGTGCTTTTTTTTTCTCATGGAGGGGTCATGGAGGAAAGAACGGATGGGAAAGGAGAAGGTGTCGTTTACTTAGGACGATGCATCACTGCTCGGCAGTACTGCTGTAGGAAGCCTTAGGAATACGTAACTGAATGTTAGCTGATGCTGTAGGTAAGGTGCACAAAATATTGTGGAACGACATGCAAATGAGGTTGAGTTTTTGGGGAACACGAGCCGCTCGTGCATGCGTCTAAACCACTATAGTAACGTGTTATAACCATCGGTAGTTTGTCTTCAGTATTGACGTTCTATCCAAAATTTAGTCTTCGGTTTGAGAAGCACCTTCGTAAAAGCACCGCACAGTGCATTTATAATGTCTGTCATAAATGTCCCAAGCATAGAACGCAATAAGCGGCAACTTTCTATAGGAAGTTCTGAAACAGTGTGCAAGAGTTGTTTGAATTTTCATTACTAGACAAACATGTGACTATGCAGTTCTCAAACAGTGTGCTCAGATTTGGGTGCACGTTAAAGAACCCCAGGTGGTCGAAATTTCTGGAGTCCTCCACTACGGCGTCTCTCATAATCATATGGTGGTTTTGGGACGTTAAACCCCACATATCATCATCAGTTCTCAAACAGTCACCGCCGTTAACCCATATTAGCCATCACGAAGTGAACTCTAGCCTATATACGCCCGCATTACCCTACAGTCATGGTCGCTTGTTCTGGTCAGCGTAGTGGCTTTAGTTAGTCCACTGTGTGGTTTGCAGAGTTCGGGCGTGTTTGATTAGCACAGGAAAGACCCTGGATAAGACCAAGAAACACACAGGACGCCGCTCTAGACTTCAAATTTCTTCAATGATAGTATGATATGGTTGCTTGTACAGCACCGAATGCATGTTATGATGACTTGCTTCGGTAACTGTACTGCTTTTTTCTATGTGTAGCGGTGTAGTCATATATACTTACACAATATTCCCTGTATTCGTATATAGTATAAGTATATAGGGGCATTATTTGTAAGTTTTTTTTTTTGAAGGGAATACTTACCTAAATGATCATGACACAAATTGAAATGAATTAATAGACGAAAGAACCGCTCACTTTCATCGAGGACCAAAGTTACAACCTTCAACTTACTACTCCAACGATCCACTAATTGAGCTAACCTGATGGACGTTTCTTTGCATTTCTGTGCCCTGTGACGCGTTGTATACTAAGGATAGACAGGCGCATGTTTTTCTTCCGAAAATACCCTAAAATGTTTTGACATTGAAAACGTCAAAGTGCTGTGAGCTTATGACGCACATTACGGTATACAATGAATATGTGATGAACAACAGGAAATGTGTAGCGCTGCACGCTTTTAAAATGACACTGAAAGATTTTTCTCGTATCAACCAACTAATTACTAATTCACAATGTCAAAATTACTACACTTTCATATAGAAGACGCTTCATAAGCAAGAAAACGCTCGAAAAGAAAACGTGGCTGGCGACGACACCTTGGTGTTCTTTGATGAATCGCCAAGACGTCCTAAATTTTGACGGCATTTCGGCTGCGTTCACACGACTGACGGGGTCGTGGACGAATCAGTCGCGCGACGTGGGACGTGTTTTGCATCTCTCCGCAGCCAGTATTCACACGACGGGGGAGAATTCACTCAAGAAGGCATGATTGCACCATTGCTCCCGCAGGATCGCAACTGTGATTTGTGCCTCCGTGGTTTCGCGAATCGCTCCGCGCAGACCGAAGCGGACACTCGAGAATGACTGACGTATACAGTGACGTAGTACGCAGTCCGCTGGCTTGATTTGCAATTTTGTCTGTCGTGTGAACACCACTTTACAGGGGCCTGCGTTATCCCCAATATGGGAAAACGAAGTGCAATCTCTTCTAAGGGAGTGAAAAACTTTTCCTTTGTTTTCCCTTTTAAGCTAGGTTTTCATCTAGGTTATTATCTATTACTAATACAAAAACTTTATAGTAAGTACAGGTCAGCGATCATCGAAGTTTCATTCTAAAATTTGTAACGTTTTCCATTTTTTAATTTCCTTTACTCTGAAATCGAATAATACTTTATAAGACCACTCAATTATTGGCCGATCTCACACAGTGGGTATGAGCCACAAGTGAAGGGAAATAAGAACAAAACCAAGTACTTTACATACCATGTTTCAAGAAATTTAGTAGAGGTTTTGTGGCCAAAACACAAAAAAACACGTTGATATCAGCGGTGTCACCATCGGAGATTTCGGGGGAAAATTTTAATGTGGTGCGTTCGGCATTTAATTTTCTCATGTACTGACAAGCTTATCTTGGCAAAATAACGAAACTAGAGGACTCAAAGTATAACTGATTGTTCCAAGCAGATTTATTGATCTACTGTAGTGTCCCTATAACGTCGTAATATTCAAGATGGTACGACGTATATATGAAATAAAGAACCCCAGGTTGTCGAAAATTCCGGTGCCCTCCACTACGGCGTCTCTCATAATCATATGGTGATTTTGGGACGTTAAACTACACGTATCGATCTATCACGTATATATGAAAGTTAATAAAGAAATCGATTTGGGGCTCACATTTCTGCCTGCGTCTTTTTCACTTCAGCACAATCACAACCGCACCAAGATCAGTGAAAGTGAAGGTAGACGAACTCATTTTTGAATTGATAATCGCTCGTTGGGGTCAGTTAATCGCTGACAAACGAACGTAAAGACGAAGTCGTGATTCGATCGGTGACGCACCCCGAGCGTCCTCTTTAATAATTAAAACCACTAACACGCTGGGAACGTGCTCGCGCTGCCATCTAGGATGCACGTTAGTCCTAGGGCGATGAACTTTATTGTCTATTTGCTGCTGTCTTGCGCACCCTGACCCAAGGCAATGAAGATGACGCTGCGGACACAACGAAAACGTCAAAATGTGCTTGCGAGAAGCAAGTTCTCGGAGAAGTGGATTGTGGCGCCTTCTCTTTTCTCTTCTTTCAATTACTGACTAGATGGCGAGGTCGTCTAGTCAGTAATTAGGGGCAAACGAGCGCGAGCAGTTAAGTATACTTAACGGCAGGAGGTTAAAGAGAAAAAAAAAAGAACGTTCGTAATGGTGTTCGCGATTAAACGCCAACTTTGAGAACGTTGTACTGTTGGCGGGCACTGGACTGCCAGCGCATGCCATGCGGCCCGCGTTTTCCCGTGTGAATAACGCCGAGAACACGTTTCATAATTACAACGTTGAACCGCTAATTATAAAAAAAAATGTTACGCGTTCTCAGTACGTGAAAAAGTTAATCTTGACGGCCACTGAATAAAGCTCATGACATTCATACAAAGCTCTCAAAAACGAGCGTATAGCTCGTTGCTTTCTGTTGCGCACTAACCATTTCCGCACGTCGCAAATACTTGAAAACTCTGCATAGTCCAGTAGTTATAGCTGGTTAACAGGTGCGTTGATCGAAGCTAACGTCAATCAATCAAACCAAACACGTCATTTTCACCAGGAGGAACTATCGCATACGTTAATCAGATGACGTCGATTCACTTACTCCGAATATGTTTAGGCTATGTCAGTGTTGGTGGCTGTGTTGAAGCTGTTATGTTAGTTTACGGTGCAAAAAAAAAAAAGATTGTTCTTGTTATTCATTGTGCCTTTTTTTCGTTGGTCTTGTTTATGTTACATCTTAATTATTGTTTTTCAGGCATTTCTTATGATTGGTTGCTTCCTTGTTGTCGAAGTTGGTGAGGTACTAAGTCTGCATAGACCACGAATGTCGTATATAGCGATGCATATGGTTAAAGAACCCGGAGTTGTGTTTCTCTTACATCTTGGCTTCATCACTGGCTACAACTTTTACGTCGCAACATATGACCAAACGGGCTTTCCTCTAATTGAAGATTCATAAAAGCCGGTATGACACCTGGCGAAAGCTAGTGACAATGTAAACTACAAATTAAGGACAGGACAGATAATCCATAGCGTAGGCAGACCTGTCGCCCGGTAACAAAAGGCGTTTATTCATAGAAATGAGCGATATAAATACATTAGTTAATGAGTGAAATGAACATTACGCGTTAGTAGTTGGGCAGTATCGGAATGATTGCGTACAATTTAGCCACAATGAACACACGGCTACACGAAGGTTCGGAATAATTGATAGTGGAAGCACTACAACTTTTTTTTTTTTTACTGGAAAGGCACCCGCAGTTAGTCCCTTCAGGATATTGGGGGTGGGGCAGGGAGGTAGGATACCTATGCGTTCTGTTCTGATTACGTTTGCTTTTTGTTGGAGCGGGAGGGGGAGGGCAAAATAAAAAGGAGGATAAAATTTTCGGAGGGATGCCCTCTCCTCCCTAGGACTCACCCTTCTGACGTCATATTTGAGCGGCAAATAAACATTCTCGTAGCGGAACCATCTCCAACTGGATTATGTGCACTCACGCGAATCAACCGTTGCTGGCGGAAAAGTGCACTGTCTAATAGTAAGAAAATTAATGTACTCTTATGTCGATTCGAACCGGGTCAGTGACATTCGCACATGCGGCTTCTTCCGATAAAGCGGAACGCGGTGATGAATTACCGGCAGCCTTCACGCGTAACGCCTCCCCAGTGCAAACGACATACACGCCTTTTCGCGGATGGCGCCACTCGACTATCATTATTATTGCGCTATCGCTTCTGGTTGACCTCCCCTTGTTCTTGTTTTTCCTCAACCAACAGCCCCCCCCCCCCCCTCCCATATGCAAATAAGCAAGTAGGCACAATTTCCTTTGCCACGTTGGGCTTTATGCTTTCTATTTTCTATTTTGTAAGCGTCGCTCGGCATTGCGCCGACACTTTCGGAAATGTCGCGGTGGATGATGAATCGTGCGAGGACTTCGGTTGTCGCGCGCTGCTACCGGAATTACCGTGACGCGGTTTCCACCGCATGATCAATGATGCATTAAACGCTGCCCCAATCACACGGCGCGTTCGCCGCTTTCTCGACCCCCCACCGAAAAGATTACCGTTCCTGAAAGTCAGCATTCACTAATTAAAAGACATTTTCGCATCATTTTGCTATCTGAGATCTGACCTACCGCTTGTACCCGCCCCGGTGGTATCGGTGACATGTTGACCACGCGCATGTAAGATGAGGCTGCACCTAACTACCGTTGTACCTATGGACTACGTGAGCCCGCCGAATCTGATAGACTCAATTCATTTCAATACACGGCTTTCCGCTATGACCGCTCAAATGCGTGCAGTAGTGGGTATACAGTTGCCTGTATTGCCTGCACAGTTCAACAAAGGTTGAAGAACAATTCTTTAGCTCCACCGAACGCATTCCAAGAAGTAAGCGCAATCCACCACTGAAGTGGTAGTGTTACGTATGGGCTCGCTTCTTCGGTTAGAACAGTATGGCTCACTATTTTGCTTGCAACACAATAGAAGAGTGTTCATCGAACACATACAATAAAGGCTGCCACAGAGGAGGAACCTAAGCTGATTTTAACCACCCAGGTTCATCTAGCTAATATTTGTTTTCTAATGGAAATTTTACAGCAGGTTCGTAGTGAGGGGGAAGGGGGAGAGAGTCATGTGTTTTTCTAAAAATAAGAATGAAGAGGGCGTTTTAACGTGAATAGATTACAAAACTAGGTAAATAAAAACCTTCAACGAACACTCATCAAAACATCATTAAGTAACTTGAGAGAGTTTATATGATACATAAGAAGGGAAACATATACCCTGACGTGTTATAACCCAGTATAAGAGGTCACACTCTTGGTCTTATTGTATGGCATACATGCCACGTTGAGCTTTCTTGCGCGAAATTGCGTACTGTCATTAGTGAACTTCCATTGCGAATGCGGTGAGCACCGACTTTAGAGCATAAAGCAACGTTGCGTGCAACTCCCGAACTCTGTGACTGCGTTATGTCATAAAACGTAGCCATCAGAGGATTTACAGGACGATATTCCACGCAAGACGACCATGTATACCAGCTACAGGTGCCATGAAGGGAAAAAGGTACACGACTCTTACTGCCAAATAATTCAATATGATAAAATAATACATAAAAATTGTAACAATGTGCGACCACCTCTTACGTGCCATCGCAATTAGCCTCTGTGCTCCAGATTCAGGTCGTATTTAGCTATTATTTGTAAAAAAAAATGCACAACTCAGACTTGTTTCGTGTTGTGGTTTGACATCACTGGCAGTGCCGCAATAAACGATACAGCGCTTGTTTACAACGCCAGCAAGGTTGACTTCGTGGACGGTGCTTCTAGATAACAAACTCGAAACGAGAATCTGTGCCTCGATTTAAAAATGCAAAGTTATCGTATTTATACAGGGCACCAAGACATGGAGGAACACAAATTATGCATGCATAGGTGGTTGTGTTTATACGCAGATCAACGATGCTTGACGGGAGGCTTCATGTTCAGTGACATGCACTCGTGGATTGTGTTCGAACGTCGTTCAATGAGAGACACACAAACGTCTAAAGAAATGTTAGGGGTCAAACGCTATACATTTTAATTGGAAGGTACGCTTGAACAAATCACTGATTCACCACTACGCACCAACGTCTTCGCTGGCCATCTCGTAAACCTAATAGGTGAGCAATCTGCATTGCGCCGCGCTTCTTCCTTTAGCGCGGAGCTCAGCGTACGCCTTTATTACATAGTGTCCGAAACAACAAACGATTGAATAGCACGAAGCGCAATCAAAGGCGAGCAGAAGCAAGGAGGGGATGCTCTCCGGATCATCAAGGAGAGAGAAAAAACGACGCCCGAGAACATGCGCGGATGTTTTGTAACCCAGCTGCTTTGACCCATTATGCGCCGGGGGCTATCGCAGTCGCGAGCTGTGATTGCTGTCGATTAAGTCACCTAATGTTGCGCGTGCAACGCTGTGGCCCCGAGGATTGTGTTTCCCAGGGGGCAGCGGTGCACGGAGAACGGCTTTTCGCGTGCAGCGGCGCGGCCGGTGCGAACGACCTATCCGGTCCGTTGTGCGCGGGGCGCCACCTGATGTTGCCTCGGCGTGTAGAGGCAATATAGCCTTAAAGGGCAAGTGCGTATACGAGCGAGCAAGCACTCTGGGAGCCGGGTTGTGCGTGACCTTGCACCCCTTTTCAAGCGGCTGCAGTATTCCGGGCACCTTCCTTTTGTATGGTTAAACAAGCTCGCCAGAGCGGGTGCTCCAACTTTAATTTTATTGTCTGTTCTTGGTCTTGGGCGCACTCGAAACAGGCCGGAAGCAACTGACCGCGTTGTGGGTGCCAAGAGGTGAACGGTCCCTTCATGCTAAACGGATAAGTGTATTGACTTTGAGTCGTGTAAAGATAACTGTGGCAGGTCCCAAGGGTGACTAAATAGCTACACTCGCGCAGATGTGCGCGACCATTTCATAGGATCCGGTTGCTAAGTTGCATTGCTGGTTGTCCTTCCGCTATTATGTTGGCGTGGTAAGCAGTTCTTTTCCCAGAAAAAATCTGATTCTGATCGTGTCTTTTAAGTCACTTTCACGTTTTTTGTGAGCGTGTGCACAAGTGCGAAGTAGTCGCCGCGAAAATCGTCAAGTTTGGACAATTTAATAGAATCATACTTGAGGCAAAAACTCTCTGAGGAGCTCTATACTTGACGCGCACAGAGACGGTCAGAATCGATTGGCTACGCAGGCTTATGTTGTGTTCTTCATGTTGCTGAGTAGGTAAAGCATGGATGTGATGACACTTCCACAATGGCACGACGCGTAAAGAAAGAAACAATGCAGGACTAGCCCAACGACAATGTCACAACGAACTTGATCATGTTGATTACATCACTGAACAAAGTTTTCCCAAAACAATCGTGAACAACGAAACGCCGGCCGCAAAGAGGCGCTGCGCAGTTCCGCTGCCAGCGCTGGCTCATTATCTGGAGGTCATAAGTTCACTCGCATAAAATGGAATACGCAAAAGCCACGAACTCGTCTCCAGCGATTCCGCTTCGTTCGAAACCATGCTGTCATGCGCGTCGTTGGCGTTTAAACTTACGATAAGAGCCGCACGTTCTACAGAACGCAGGCGCGCGCGACCTACGGGGTGTAATGTATTGTGGGCGCTTTCTTGTTACGCATAGGGAATGCCATACGCCGCCGCGCCTTTCCTTATGAGGTCTCGACCTGTTAAAGGCCGCGGACGTGGTCGCCGCCACCGCTTCGAAGCCCACGCTTTGGCTCATCGCACACTGCTCCTCGCGTTCCTATTTATTTTGTTTTTTCTGCCGCTGTCTCGTTTGTCTCGTATTTGCGTGGTCGGTGGCACGAGAGCGCTGACCCACTCGAAGAATAAACGCATCTGCCAAGGGTGGTTGGTGACCCTTTCGTGTGTATATGTTGTGCAGAGAGAATGAAGGTGCACCACGTACGTAGCGTAAATCGCTCTACACTGTAGTATATAGATTGACATCCGCATAGCCAAGGCACGAACAAATAGGAAAGTGACAAAAGCACCTGTCGCATAGTTCATTATGTGGGAAGATCTCTTCGTTGCAATGAAACCAGTGAAGGCAGCTATAAGTGAAAATCGCGCGTGTGGGAGGGAGCGTCAGAATGCGCAAAGCGTCTTCATGACAGTGCGTGTCGTCATCGCTCTATGGTCATGTAACGATGCGGGTAACATCAGGTGTTCCTTGATTTCACGCTGCGCGCATAATAAAGGAACGATTCAAACTAGCGTGGATCTCAAATTTCACGCCCTGGAAAAACTTGCTGGCACCCATTTCAACCCAATATTAATAGCGATGAATACAGATAATCAATATCAGCAACAAAACACGCCGAAACGCGCATGGTCGTCCGGACGTACTATGAACAAACATGCCCAGAAAATTGCAAGCTTTTAGGGCTCCGTTGAACGACAAAAATAAAAAAGACAAGATTCAGTCGAAACTGTTCCCGAATGAAAACTACTGTACGTTCGTATCGCCACATCCACTTAACACCACCGCATCGCACATATAAATGCCAGATTGAGAACTTGACTCACAAGAATAATGCGCAGATATACTGTACTTCTAACGTGTTTGCGTGTGACAGTAAACGGCTGGGTATCGGCCCTCGTGCGCTTCTATCTCATCATTTCTCGACTTTCCAGGTGGGGATGCACTGAAAAAGAGAATGCAAGAGTTTATGCTGTAAACCTAATATTGCCCTTGGCTGTCTATTCACCATGCAACACTTATGACGGATTTATTCGAAAACGCAAACGGCGCTTGTATTGTGCAGCTTATCTCAACAACCCATGCATTCGTTTTGTGCAGCGAACCCTATGCGCGACGCTGAGCAGCAAAGCACTATCTCGAGACTCAGAACTGTAATAAATTTCATGGCCCGTATTCCCAAACATACATCTTACTCTTAAATCCTTTGGAAGATAATACTTTAGCCAATTCTGGTACTGGACATATCATTATCACAGCCTGTTGGCCAATTAAAAGCAGCCCTTACGAAAGAAAGATTTTTTGGTCTCAGACCTATAGTCTGACACAACTTAAGAAGGACGCGGCAGTTCATCCTCAACTGAGGTCGAGGCGCACAAGCCTGCATCAATGAACGCAGTCTATGGAGTGACGTCATGAGCCACACTGCCGGTGACGCGCCTTCAGAGCACTGCCGAGCGCGATTTCATCAGCCGCGGAGGTAGTCGGCTGCCGCACTTCTGCCATCAATGCGCAGTCTCTTCTGGCTTCCCAAGTTGTGCTCGACTATAGTTTGCTCTAAGCCACTACTAATTTCGTGATCATACCCGCACGAAATAAAAAAAAAACATCATACGCACAGAGCGAAGATGACCGGACAACTTAACCGAAAGATTAACGTGGGAACTAGGCGAGGAAGTCCCTCAGTCCAGAGCGCTGCCGGCCTCTGCTGAATGTACGACCATCTTTATTAATACCCTCTGACCCTCACACCCCGACCTGGACATCTGCGCCTCGTAATGCTTCAAGGCGCGTATATTGTTGCGAAAATTAGCGACAGATGATAATGTAGGTCCGCAAGCACGCCTGAGGTAAGCTAATGTGACC
The DNA here is from genome assembly GCF_013339725.1 of Rhipicephalus microplus. Lineage (NCBI taxonomy): Eukaryota > Metazoa > Arthropoda > Arachnida > Ixodida > Ixodidae > Rhipicephalus > Rhipicephalus microplus. The sequence goes on along the minus strand of NC_051171.1, from coordinate 100,205,802 downwards.
ATACGCAAGTCGCCGTTCCTCGTATAGCCTGTATTGGGAAACGAGGTTTTCTCGGTTCCGAATTTCTACAAAATGTTACTGCTTTACGGCTGATTAAGTTAAACGAGCAGCTCCAAAGAACATCAGCGGTATGCTCAAGAGTTGACTGTTACACGCGTAGAGGCAGTCCTCCACCAGGACACGGCGGGTAGGGCCTTCCTTCTCCGTGACTGACGAGTGCTGGCGGCGCCGTTGCAAGCGACTCGCCGTCTTGAAATCGTTCACTACGTGTCCAGAATGCAGCCAGTGGCACGGGCGTGCGACCCGGAACATGCGAGCTACTCGTGCGTGTAAGCGCCGTGCTCTTATTGGCGTGCGAAAAGCCGCGTGAGCCCTGTATAAAGGAAGAAGCACTGACCACGAGACAAAATGGGAAGCGGACGGACCCCACTGTGCACCGCCGTAGACGTCGGCATCCTGTTGATGCTCTCCAGTGCTCCCCCACATTACGCGCCAACAAGGCGAGGCCTCCTAGCCCAATCGAGCAGACAAGCACGCATCCCCGGCCACGGGTGGCCCACGGGTCAAGCGGTTATGAAGCGGATTACGAGGAAGTATAGGAGCGAGAACCGATCTGTCCGGCCAGATTCTGAAGGATGCGCCGACACAACGAAGCGAATGAAGCAAGATACCCAGTGACCGAAGCAGTCGGTGATATTATATACGTTCGCTCCAATGCTGCTGGCTTTTTAAGGCGAAATGCAAATGAAGTGGTACGAAAACCCTCATTACCCGAGTCCCTAATGATGCCATACTGTGACGTCACAGATGCCGGGAATGTGTGACGTCATGCCATGATGTCATGCTAGAGCATCATGTGACATCATATCAGTCGACATCGTCGGTTTGTGAAAAATGTGCCCGTCCTGCAAGCAGTCTAATAAGACCAAGTGACTCTGACACTTCGGTTCTGTGTGTCTTGTAAAAACTTTTATGTGCGATTGCATAACCAGTGAATGCGTTACAAAGTGGGAGGTAGGCTTTCGCAGCGTTACACCGAGTGTAACATGCCGCAGAGCTGCCTATTTTCTTTATGTACGTTATGTAATCAACCTTTCTGTATGTTCAATCCTGTGTTTGTATGTGTGGGTGTACGAAATTGAAAAATTTTTAGGGTGGGGGCATATGAACCCCCCCCCCCCCTTTCCTGCCTGGCTAAGCCACTGAAGTGCATTACGTAAACTTGGGACATTAAAGTGACACTAAAAAGAAAAACGGCTTTTCACGTATTAGTAAAATAAAACTTCACACTGACAAAAACTCCGTTCTTACAACGAGATGATGCATGCTTAATGCGTGAAAAAATGTGCGAAAAAAGAATGTGGGAGGAGACACCACCTTGAGATTCCAGCACCGAAAACCGTGACATCATAGGTTTTGAAGGCGTCTAACGAGTCCTACGCAGCTTCAAATAAATAAAGATGAAGTAAGTTTTCAACTGTGGGTGCCATAGAGCTAGCATATGGAGTGTCAGAAAACTTCATCGAGCGAATGTCGCTAATGTCGCGAAAATACAAAAAAATACCCATTCATTTTAGTGACGTCACGCGCGGAGATTTCGGGGAGAAGTGTAAAAAAGAAACAATCTTCAACCTTGATTTTCGCCGCTATAAATGAACTTATGATAGTGAAACTTATGGCATTAAAGTTCTCAAGATGCAGTTTGTTGATCTAAACCAAGTCATTGTTTGTCTTCAGTGTCTCTTGAACAATGACGCACCTAATCTTGCCAGCAATATGTTTCGCACTTGTACGCCATTCCTCAGCGTTTAGTTCTTGTCGGTCCGATACCAGAACCTCTTACAGTAACCATACGTACATTTTAATCACGCGTACTTGCGAAAGTTATGCGACGTCATAAGTGGTGAAAATGCTGGTGATCCCATACATCTTATGCACCTATACCGTATATATATATATATATATATATATATATATATATATATATATATATATATATATATATATATATATATATATATATATATATATATATATATATATATATATATATATATATTGCCCACAGTGAATCATGCCGAACATTGCATATAAAAATGAAGACGTGCAACCAATTAAATAGTGTCACATAGTGCGTCGTAGCATTCTGGCAACGCATTTTCGGGCCATATTATTGTGGGATGAACTCTGCAGCCATATATTTCGCTGCACAAAACAAACTTCGGCCTCAGGTAATTGAGAGCGTCAACGAAGCAGCGGCGACCGCGGCGACGCCGCTGACGCAACCGCAAGCCACCAGTGCTATATGTACACAGGCAGGGGATGCTTCATACCATGCGCCTTCCTTCTAAATTGATGAGCGCGATTTCTTTCCGCGGTGCCATCCAATTAACTCGTGCCGCGCACCCTAACGAGCACTCCCGAGAACGGTGGCCCCTGCGTTCTATAGCTAATCTCAACACGAGCGAAACGCCGGCCGTTGAAGAGTGCCTATGCACAGACCGTGTTGCTTATCGACACCATGCCTCCACCGCACCCGTGTGTGCAAACAGGCTTCGCCCAGCATGGGATTAGGCGAGATCGAACTACGCACGGGCAGCCGTCGAACAGATTGGATCAAGAATGATGCGGCCGCTTCTTCTGCCGATGATTTTGTTTGTTGTTGTTCCTCCGGTGTTCCAGTTTTGTATGCGTCCCTTCAGCCATCTCCCGTGTGTAGCGTTGAAGTACGTGCAGGCGAGGATCAGTGATGGAATGCGTTAATTTGAGGAGCGCCCTGCACGAGTGCGTCCCGAGCATATAGCAACCGCTGTTTGCCGGGCAGCGTGGTTCTCGGCACGCGAGACTACAGCCTAAATAATTGCGAACGGGTTGAAAGGATTTGCTGCTTGGGGGTAGCTTATTAGACACACCTCATCAAGCACGCGTGCACAATACGTGCTCGTTTATCTCCTTGCCATTTTTTTGTGCTAGCTATTTGGTAGGTCACGTGCAACGGCTGAGTGCGTATACACACCAGGGCGCTTATGCGTAGCAACCGAGAAAGGATTCACCTCTGATCACGAACGGATGAGCTGGAGGAGGACGATCTTTTATATTCAATATTCAATCGGTGAATGTTCTATACGGCCCAGTGATTTTAATCTATGCAGGTTATATTGTCTGTGTAAGCGAAGTAAAGAAACGAGTACCACTCATCCATGCAGGTTCCAGTTTTTGTACTAGGTGAGTGGGACAGCCTTTGTTTCTTCTGCATGGTGTCCCATGGAGTTGGAAGAATCGTGTAATGATTGTAAGTTTCCCATGCGATTCTTTTCTATTCATTGCATAACGGGAACGTTTTTCGGGAAGAGGGGGGTTGTTGAACCATACTTTTGTGCCAGCGTTTGTATAGATGCATGAATATATCCACCAACAAAAAAAATAGGGAGATGGGGGTTGAAACCCGACAACTCTTTTCCCCTCCATAATTACACCGTCTGGTTCTATGGTCAGGTGGTGACGTGTCCAAGTTATGCTACATTACATTTCACGAACTTCATGCACCAGTTTTGAACGGCAGCGAAGTCTATGAACGTCGAGGTCGACGCGTCAGTCTATAAGCAGAAATAACTGATTCCTTCACCGCAACGTAAACAAAAAAAAAATTGCCCGCAGCTTCCCTCGGGGGAACACTGAGGAGGATGCGGACCATATAATTGGTTAACGGGGTGTTAAAGTGCGACTTACTTGGGTCGATGGCTAAATTGGTTAACGTGGTTGTAGGAGGGGGTGTTAAATGAGTGAACACGTACACACGTATGCGAAAGGGCGGCGCTGGTCGAAGGGACGTTGATCATTGTGTTTGTGGATTCGTTGGAATTCATTTCACCGCGACCTTGGACGTCGACGCGCCGTACAAACCAACCGACGAGCGGCAACTGAGCGAGCGCCGACCTTGAGTATATATACAGCACGACGGCGCATGCACTGTCAGCTGTTGAATGTTCTCGAAGCGCGACGCCACATGCGCGTCCACTGGAGAATCAGGAGAATTGTAGATGTCGAACGCGGTGTGTAGAGGAGGAAGGGTGCACAGATGGTGGAGGAGTGAAGCGCGCGCGGTGTGTAGAGGAGGAAGGGATGCACAGATGGTGGAAGAGTGGGCGACGGCGCGACGGCGCATGCGCGCGCGTCAGCTGTCGAATGTTTGAGAAGCGGTGCGGACGGCGCACTACAAGGCGCGAGTATAAGATGCTCCGCATCTAAAAGTTTGTTTCCAAGTTCCACTGGTTAGTTCTGTTACACAGTGATCGAAAATGGTCACGCAGTTGTTGACGCAAATATGAAGATGTATGTACAGTGTTGTGTAGATAGATAGATAGATAGATAGATAGATAGATAGATAGATAGATAGATAGATAGATAGATAGATAGATAGATAGATAGATAGATAGATAGATAGATAGATAGATAGATAGATATGTGGGGTTTGACGTCCCAAAACCACCATATGATTATGAGAGACGCCGTAGTGGAGGGCTCCGGAAATTTCGACCACCTGGGGTTCTTTAACGTGCACCCAAATCTGAGCACACGGGCCTACAACATTTCCGCCTCCATCGGAAATGCAGCTGCCGCAGCCCGGATTCAAACCCGCGACCTGCAGCTCAGCAGCCGAGTACCTTAGCCACTAGACCACTGCGGCGGGGCTACAATGTTGTGTGTGGCCATTGGTTAGGGGCTGCAGCCTTCGCATTCTGAGCAAAAGTCGTTGATTTAAATCGCTGCCAAGGTAACCGAGTTCTTCGAAGAAACAAACGAAAAAAACTGCGAGAGAGGCCTAATGAGCTTGAATTTCAGGGCACAATGAAGAACTCAGGGTGTCTAAAGGAAGCCAAAGGCTTCCACTAGGCATCGTGTCTTATACCCGGTGTCTCATACAAGCCCATCATTCATCCGGCTGACGTCGCCTAAACGCACCTCGTTTTTGTTTCATTTTTTCTCGGAGCGCATTCGCAGTCGGAAACAAGTCACGTACCCACGCACTTGTAACACGCCGTACTTTTCAGCGAGTGCTTGAAGTTTTTGTGAGCACTTCGAGAGTTTGCGCGTTTTCGTATATTGTGGTTAACTGCAAGATCACGTCAATAATCTATTTGAGAAATTGCATGCATCTCCACGAAGGTCAATCATGACGAATGGGCGAAACCCTGGTGTTGTATGGGTGAGCAACCGTGCATTGCACGAGCATTAGCTCATATAATGTAAATTGAGTGACTTAAAGTGACACAAAGAGTCGATGACAAGGCTAGGTTCTAAGACAAACAATGTTTACGGTAAAGTTACCGACTAGTATAAGAAGCTTCTGCTTCTAGGTGCTTTATATTGGTTTGTCACACTTATGGTTGGTATTAGTCTATTGCTTAACCTTTTTTTTATGTGTGTGTCTGACATACGTTCCGAATGTATCGTACGTTACTCAAGCGTTGCTCCATATAATGTAGCCGTGACAACGTACACCGGACAGTGTCTCACCTCTAATGTGCTTCACCCCTAAAAGTCATCCCTAGAGCACCGACAGCTGCATTGCCGTCAACAAAGCAGCCAGATGAAATTCAAATGGAGTTATCACGCTTCCTGTTCGGTCCTCCCCCTGGTACATTTGTCATTAACCAGGACCGGTCGCAGTCGAGAAGTCGGCAACGTAAACCCTTTAGAGCAGATATTTATCGAGGCCTCTCTGACGTGTCTGTTAACGACCTGCAAAGAAAATATGAACCGGATGCCAGGTTGTGTACGCAAGAGGGCTACGCACACGAAAACGTCATTAATTTCGTCCCGCACATTCGGGGCGATGGGTGCCTCCGGTTGTACACTAACCTGTCGATCGGTCACTGAGTACTGGCGATTCGAACTGCCTATGTTGTTGTAATTTATCTTTGCCCTGAGACGTTGTGAGCACTCGTAGACGTTTTAATTATTACGAGACGCCGAATAATCTCGGCCATGATTCCGGGAGTTGGTAGCTGAGTAAACTGGTAGCCACCACACATACCATCACGACGCCGGTACGGAGAGCCGCATAAGTAAGGTGTTAGACAATAAACTAATTGGGAATTAATGAAACGGTAATTTGAGGTGATATTCAAAAGGCGTAGCGGTGACGGCCCCTACTATGTATAGAGGAACGGCTATAAATTCAACAACAAACGATGCCGGGGCGTCGATAAGGGCGTTGTCATTTCGAGGATGAAGTGAATTTGCTTGGGGATAAAAAGCGTAAGAAAGCAGGAAACAAATAAGAAATCAAGACACTTATAAACACTTGTTGAGAAATTGTAAAGTGATTCAGGGCCAATTCAAATTCTTCTTAGAGCAGATGGCCGTGGTCTCTCGATTGGAGAGAGAGAGAGATAAATAGAGAGGAAAGGCAGGGAGGTTAACCAAGCTTGGCTCGGTTGGCTACCCTACACTTGGGGTGGGGGAAAAGGAGAATAATATAACGGAAAGAGATAGAAAAGAAGAGGAGTAAGAAAGAGAAGCATGAATTGTCAGTTCGAGACTACACAGCACGGTCTCGCACAGTTCTTTCACAAGCGGTCGTGAAGTCTGGTGGTCCTTAAAAGATACAAGAGGGCTTTTGTGGCTTTGCGCGTATGGGAAGCCGTCGGCCAAGGTCCCAGGATCTTCTCTTCTGTAAGCGGCCGTGAATCCAGCTGACAGAGCTTGGCTTCCATAATAGGTCGTTCGGTCTGGTATGCTGGGCAATGACATAGAATGTGCTCAAGCGTTTCCTCGCAGGCGCAGATGTTGCATGCCGAAGTGCTCGCCATTCCAAGGAGACGAGAGTATACGAATTCGTAAATGCGACGCCCAACCTCATGCGACACAGTAAAGTTTCAGCGATTGGAAAAATAAGAAGAAGTAGGAGACCTAGTTCAGAGCGTATTTTTTTTTTTGTATTTCAAGTGTCCAAGCATCTTATTTATTTATTTAAATAATTTATTTATTGTACCATCAGGGCTAGAATGCATTACAGAGGGGAAAGGGGACACATAAGAATACAGGGAACACATCAAAGCAACTACAAAGTGGATGGTAAAACTCACATCAAAATAAATAGAAATAGCTGCAACTGGGACACAATGTCCCTCCATTCACCGCAATTCACAGTCGAAGCGCAGGTGCAAAACAGCTGCGCATAAACCTTCTATAGAGCGAGCATAGCGAGCGTGTGGTTTAAAAAAAAACCACGCCCACCATCCGTCCACGCGTCCATCCGTCCGTCCGCTTGTTCATCCTTTATAATAGTCGGTGACTTCAACGTGGACACTATGAACCTTAAGACGTTGCTTCGCCCAGTTATCATTATTCATTTAGATGCATTGAATGGATTTGTGTGTGTTTGTTTATTTATGCAGCTTTGCTTCACTCAACACGTTTTATATTGTCCCGTACCACCTCAGGGAATCGAGCGAAGATCTTCTCGCGTAGGATGATGCAATTTAGCGCCATGTTCTTAAACTCGAGAGGCCCATTGGACGCAATGGTCACATAAGTAAATATAAATATAAAATATAATATATATAAATAAATATAAAATATAAAATATAAATATAAAATATAAATAAATTTAAATATAATTTTTACAATGTTTTTTTTCTCTCATCCTTTATCCCCTTTACCCCCTTCCCCAGTAAGGGTAGCCAGCCGGTCTGAGAACTGGCTAACCTAACTGTCCTTCCTCATTTATTCCTCCTCCTCCTCCTAAGGCGATGGCATGGCCTGTTATAAATGTCCCAGGGAAGAAAGGTATTTGGTTACAATGCCCCTGAGTGCAACGGGCCAGGCCTGCAGTTTGTCTGTTGCGCATCAGCGTTTCATGCATGGCCATTTTTAAACAATACAAGTAGCACGTTCTTACTAATATTACTTAGACGGAAATGAATGCTTAGTTCTTGTGTTCCACCCGTGGAAGTGGTCAAGTAGCTTTGGCGCTGGAGTGCTAACGCAAAGGCCGCGATGGCCACATTTGAATCGAGGCAAAGTTCCAGATTTAGGTGCGCGTTAAGGAATCCCAGGTGGTCGAAATTTCCGACGCCCTTCAGTACAGTCTTGCTCATATTCACACGGTGGCTTCAAAACATGAACGCGTCAACCGTTATTACTATTAAAGATCGAGGTGTATGGCTGACTGCCAAGTGATTGTTTCTTAGAAGAAACCAAGCTTGTATACCTACAAAAAATAAAACTAAACCAGGCGCGAACAAAAGTTGAGTGACATTTCAATCAAGTGAATGATGTTGGGTGGCGGATTTCCTTGTCTTGAACTTCCACAGATTGCGTGTTTACGTTGTTAATTCTTTCCTTCGGAAACCGACGCACACGCAACGAAAATTCACGCGAATTATATTTCTAGAAGAAGAGCAAGGTTAATCGCAATCTTTTCCTCCATGTGCTAAGAATACCCTCTTTCACATTCAACACACTGTCTTCTTCCTGGAGCGTGCAAGATCTTCTACCGGCATGGTTTTTTTCGGGGCAAGGTATCTTCGAAAGTGAAGTCGTGGGTCGTGGGCTTCTGTTCGAGAACGAACGTGATCGTCTTCGGCGGAGAGCGAAATAAGCCGCGTATACAAAGGCGTGCGCAGAGCCGCCGCCTCTAGCTTCGAGGAGCAGCGTCGTCGTCCACGAGACGACGCCAGCGGCCGCTATATGGCGCGAGGTCAGCGGCCGCGCCGTCTCAGCCGACTGGTGGCGAAGAAGAGCAGCGAACTGCTCTCCACGAGTGGTGAAGTAATGCGGGCGTTTTTGGCAAACCGGTTGCGAGGCGGCGCCAAGCGACTGAGCGCACACGACCGAAGCCGCTCGTCTGGATCGGTGCTCGCCCCTGGAAAAAAAAAAAAAAAAAAAAAAAAAAAAAAAAAGCGTGCTTGTGTGCGCGTGTGCTCTGTCGTTCGGTTCATGTGGTATACTCGAAGTTCTCACGCCGGTAAACGCGATTCATCGCCGCTAACAGCCGGCGTTGCACTGCCGGAAAGTTAGCGAGGTTACCGCGCCATTCGCTAACAAGTATATCCGTAGATTAATTTTATTACGTGGAAATTTAAGAAGCGCTTAAGGCTCGAGATCAACGGGGACGTTCGGTTAAAAAACTAGGTGTCACAGTCATTCGCGGCTTTGTTGGACGGAAGCTTGATGGCGCCATAAGCATTACGTGGTATTCCTGTTATGACGCTTTGCGAACAAACCAGCGTCTGTTCCTTAAATTCACGATATAAAGCGATGGTTTAAAAGCACGGAACTATGTCACTCTACGTTACTTTTGTTTCTGTTTTTCTGCGAAATTCGAGGCTACGCTGGTGCTCAAAACCGGTAGTCGTTCAGCGAGCTTTGGCGTATGACAAAACGGGACGGCTCTATGCTCTCCCATAGTAGAGTACTAAGCACTCTAAATCGTTAACAACTTCTTCTAAACACATATTCACGATTGGCGTATTCGTTCATATTCACCCCCGGGACGCCTTTAAGCTCTCCTATAGCAGAGTACCTAGTACTCTGAATCGTTAACAATTTATTACCCCTGTCACACGGGCACTTAAAAGTCTTTTAAGTAAGCGGTCTTTTTCCGAAAAGGAGTTCCAGACAGCAGACACACGGCACAGAGCGAACTCCTTTACAGAAGCGGTCTTTTTCGTAAACAGAGTTCGTCGATCTCTTTTACGGCTCCGAATGAGTAGCCTCGAAACCAGTGGGCGCCAGCAATTTTCGAGTGGTGGGAAAAAAAGAGCGAATGCTTATTTTTTCTGTCACGAAAACTCTTTGTAAAAACAAATTTCATATCCTGCAGAAGGTGTAATGAACTTTTTTAATGGTTATTTCCTTTTCTACTCTCGTAAGCAGCTTCAACGCACCGAGCGTCACTTCGTGACGCTCGGTCTCGCGCCGCGCCATTTTGCACAAGCGAGGAAAGCGTGGCAGTCGTGCTCACCGAGGTGAGGTACAGTTCCCTCGAACCACCTCTCGTTTCGTCTGAAGGCCCAGATCGATCGATCGCAGGCCTTCTCCGACAGCTCCAGTGCGCACAGCAAGGAATTGCTGAACAGCAGTTGCTGCTTGATCCTCTCCTTGGTAACTTTTGCAGCGTCTGCCTCGCTTTCCAGAGCGAGAAGGCAGGCCGTGAGGCTTGCGATCCTCGCTTTTTCTTCCATACGGTCGCCCATAACGTGTCGAGATCAGTCGAGAGCAGCGAAAAACAAATACGGTAAATAAAAGCCCAGTGGTGCCAGACAGACTTGTGCACGTCGCTAGTTATGAGAATGCTTCCTTAACTAGTGCAACAAACTTTCCATTGGTGTTTTTTCATCTCTTATTCTTAAATTTATTTGAAGAAACGAGCAGTGCAACAAGTATTTAATTTGTACATCGTGATGCATCGTTTAATTTTCATTGCTTCTCTTTTAACTGCTAGCGCCACGCTTTCGCTAGCGCCTTCGAACGAAAACACTAAAAGGAGATCGTTGCTGCCGTGTGTCTGCGCCGCAACACCTCTTTGTTAAAAGTCTTTCAACTTCGTAAAAGACCACTTACTTAAAAGACTTTTTGCGCGCCCGTGTGACACAGGTATAACCCCCCTATTCATAAACGCTTCTTGACTTGAAACCGCCTTTTTTTTAGGGGCGAAGCTTCTTATAGCGGCACCCGTTCGTCCCCCGTATTATGTAACAAGTATAACATTTTGACCTCCAAGTTGGTGCCGGTGATTGACTTCTTCTGTGCGTTGTTGAACAATAAAAAATAGTGCTCAATGTACATGTCAATGGCTGCTAATGGGGAATGAGAGACAGGAGCATTCGGCTTTTAGTTAACGCGCAGGCTGCGATCACCATTAGCAGCCATTGGCATGTACATTGAGCACTATCTGACAAGAAATGGTTGCTACGTTATACTCGCTGGGTGTAACCTCCTTAGCTTTAGAAAGGTTTAGCGAGCGTTGAGCCGCAGTACCATGAATACAATTTTATTTATTTATTTTATTTATTTATTTACAATACTACTAGCCCTTGCGGGCTGTAGCAGGTGTGGGAGGTGAACAGGTGAACAATACACAAACAATGTTAGGCAAAAAACAAGTCCAGCCGTCGTTGAAAATCCTGTGAGGATTTACATCCTGTAAGTACCTCGGGAGGAAGCGCATTCCAGTCAACAATAGATCGCACCAGAAACGAAAACTTAAATACATCCACCCGCGGTACATAAGCTTGGACAGAAAATGAGTGATTGGTACGAGCCAACACTCGTCCTGGGGGGCGCAGGTATACACTGGGATCCAGCTTGTAGTTCTTATGATACAAGTCATAAATAAATTTTAAGCGAGCTATTTTTCTACGTGTAGCTAACGATTGAAGGTCAGCCCTAGCAAGCAAAAGTGATACAGACTGTGTTCTCATGTAATTTGAATAAATAAACCGCGCGGCCAATCTTTGTACTCGTTCAAGTTTGTTAATTTCAGTTTTAGTATGCAGATCCCAGATGATAGCTGCGTACTCCAGCGTTGGTCTAACAATAGTCTTATACGCCAACAATTTAACAGAGGGCGTTGCATTACGGAGTTTCCTTCTCAGAAAACCCAGCTTTCGCTTCGCCAGTCCTGTAATGTTGTCAATATGCTTGTCCCACTTTAAACTGCTGGATATAGTAACACCTAAGTATTTAAACTCATTAGAACTCTTAATTTCTCTATTGTTTATTGTGTATGTATAGTTAAGGGGGGATTTTTTATTTGAAATTGTCATGCAAACAGTTTTATCAAAATTAATTTTCATGTCCCATTTTTCACACCAGTTGTCAATACATCGAAGAGCATCATTGAGGAGCATTTGATCAGAAACACTTTTCACATGACAAAAAAGAGACAATCATCTGCATATAACCTTACATCAACAAAAGGAGGCACAACCGTTGCAATATCATTCACATAAATTAAAAAGAGTAGAGGTCCCAACACGGAGCCTTGTGGCACACCAGAGGATACGCGTAAAAGAGAAGAACGTGCGCCACTTATTTCAACAAACTGCAACCTATTGCGCAAGTACACTTCAACCCATCTTACAATTGCGGGATCAATACCAATGAACTTGTATATACCATGAATTAACTCGAGGTGGTTAAAAATGGGAAGTATATACGAAGCGCAAGCCATAAGAAAGTAAAAGCCGAATTCTCCACCTCTCATTTCCCATTAGTAGCCATTGGCATGTACATTGAGCACTATCTGACTGAAAAAGTTTGCTACGTCATACTCGCTGGGCGTAACCTCCTTGGTTTTCGAAAGGTTTAGCGAGCGTTCGGCCGCAGTGCCCTGAATACAGTGAACTAGTATATACCATGAACTCGAGGTGGTTAAAGGTGGGAAGTGGACCCGAAGCGCAAGTCGTAAGAAAGTGTGCGTGTGCCACCTCTCGTTTAGTCCTTGGAATGTCCACTGAATGGCGGTGCTTCTATATGGGGAATATATGATAACAAGATGCGAGATGGTGGGACTTGGAGTGTTGAATAGATGGACGAACGGACACACAGACAGATGCATGGATGGACGCATGAACGGACGCAGGGGCGGATGCATGAACGAACGCAATGACGGGCGCACCAACAGACGCATGGACGGTCACACAGGCGGACGCATGGACAGACGAATGCTTCGCCCCACTCTCCATCATTCACTCCGTGGATATGCTGCCATTTTTTTTTTTTCGTGCGTTTGAGTCCAAGTGAGTCCCTTTGAGACAAGTTTTAGTGAGTCTGATTCCGGGTGAGTCTGCTTGAGGAAAAGTGTAGTTTTTCAGGGTACGAGTGAGTCCTGTGTGTTTAGTAAAAGTGGTTAACAATTTAGAGTATTCGGTACTATACTATGGGAGAGCTTAAAGCCGTCCCCAAGTGTCCACTGTAATGTAAAGACGAGTAAGCACGAAATATATTTTTATGAAACACTGCCCTGCTTGTGTGGTTCGCAATGTGTATCTCCTTTTATATCTCTGTTTACTCCATTATTCTTCTCTCCCCATGTTTAGGGTAGCTAAGTGGATGTAGTCAAGTTAACCTTCCTACTTTTCATATATTCATTCTCTCTCTCTTTCTCTTGAGTGAGTCGGAGTAAGCTGCGCATTTTTCTCTGACCTACGGTAACTTCAGCAATACTCTCAGCCTTTTACCGGCTTACGTTTAAACTTATCTCCACTAACAGTTCAACGTATACTGCTTTTTACACGCCAGCTTAACATTTATTAAGACGCGAGGTGAAGTAAAGGAGTGCGGGGGTGAGGCCTACCTTGTCTCCCCAGCCCCGCAAACTCTTACGAGAAGTTTTTGACAAAAATACCTCGTATAATTCACCTCTTTAAAAAAATGTCGGTAATGAATTGAGAGCATTGATAACTGGAGTTAGAAGATTTCAAGACCGAAAGGCACCACTCAGCACACTGATTGTTTGAGGAGTTGGCGTTAAAGAGCTTTGACGCCGTGGTAGAAAAAGTTCATTTATACGCTAGCACACCCATGAGTCGACTCACCCTGGCTCGCTTAGACTCAGAGCCGTGTGTCTGAGTGAGACCGAGTGAGTAATGTTTTGGTTAGCATATGGTCGGGTCAGTACAACTTGAAAAAGAGAAAATAACGTGACTTTAGGCATGGGTGAGTACAGGTAAGAAAAAAAAAATATGGGTTTGGGTGTGAGTTCGAAATATATTTCATGAGTGTCTTAATGGGCTCCACATTTCTTTTTTTTTTTTTGCAACCTATATCGTCTAGCACAGCTTACACTTCTACACTTCTAGAGTGAATCCTTGTTTTTCGATCTTGTTCACCTAGAGGCTGCTAACCGGGAACTCCAAACACTGCACCCAATTGAAAAGCTACATCCACATGGTTAAAGGGAAGTGCAAATTTCGAATGCTCGTCCTTCTTTGTTACACGCAACAATAATGATAACTAAGTAGAAATAGTGCCATAAAAAGTATAGGGAATATCACTATTAGTAAGTTTAATGTAAAAAGTGAAGAAAGATAAAGTAGACGAGAGGATAACATATGCCACTGGCAGAGACCCAATCTGCGACCTTTGAATAACGCGTCCGTTGCTCGAACGCGTTATTCGGAGGTCACCGGCTCGATGCTCCCCAGGCCTTCACCGAATTTGACGTGATTTATTGACGCTGGACTTCTGGGAAAGCCGAGAGACGTCAAGGGTTGGGCGTTGAAATGCGGCGGGTGTCAACGAGAGAAAATCCGGACAAGCATTTCCTCGTGACCATTGCTGACACAGAGGCTTCCTGACTCGCTCATGGGCTTCGTCGTCGATCCTCTCTTCACTATAGCATTTAGCTTACATTTACTGCTAATAACGTCCCGTATACTTTCTTTGGCAATAATGTCTGTTAATTCTCATTAACCACTTGCGTAGTTGGTCGAAGACCTCATGTAAACAACCACTGTAGCCGTGTCGCTATGTACGAGAATTCTGGTAAAATATTTTCGAGTTCCGTCCCATCACGCCAAATTCAAGAAAATAGTTGACCTCTGATGAAAAGACAAGTGACTGACAAATATAATAAAAGGTAATTGTGACCGACGAATCTACGCATATTCACTTCTTGATATCGGTCATGTACTTCAGTGGTTTCCGTAATATCCACTGGACTATCTTCCTTGCTGCAGCAACCACGCTTGCAAGAATGCGCTCGTGCCGTGGCCGCAACCATGCACGCTCGAAAACCCTTGCAGAGCTTCTAAACACAGATTCGCTCCGAGATGCCAGCCTACATGCGAGCTTCGGCGTACTCTTTGAACGTTCATATATTACGCTTCATGCACTAAGCCCTCAACGCGAAATGAAGGAAGACGCCACGCAACGGAACAGTGCTCTATAAATGGGAGCACGCCCAGGACGAGCTGAGTACATGGGTGGTGCAGCGGTGCGCGATGGCTCTACAACTGAAATTGAAAATGAACGAAAAAAACACATAAACAGATGATAGCCGGTGATATAGAGATATCACAACCAACTAGCCATTCCCAAAGGTTACGTCTAAGGGCAATCAGATAGCAACGCTCGGCACACAGGCATACATCAAAAAGGCACCTTTCGGTTATCGCTCAATCTGTCTGCGCATCGAGCCGGTTTATTGTTTTCGAGTATTCTCGTCTGCAAACATCTTAATGGAGATATTCGAAAGGGCGGAGTATAGATCCAAGCCAAGCCTGTAGCCTAGCGAGAGCAAACAACAGCAGTAGAAGCCGGGGCGGAGAAGAGAAGGCGGCCGCGCCCAGAACGCGCGGTTCAATGGCGGTCGGCCGGCAGACTGTTATCTAGGTTACGCATAGCGGTCCGGTACCCAGCACGCGCGGGGCAAACGAGGTTTACGAGATTCCCATGGCGCGCGTTATTTGCCGATCAGACGAGTTATGGGAGTACCGTACCTTCTTGTTCCGTGCTCAGGGTTTACGGACTGGCTTGTGCGGTATTGGGAACCGGCGTGTAAATCCCAATCTCACGCTAGAGTTGGGCGGGTGCGGTGCATCATGGCACGCCATGTGAAAACGCTTGGGTCAGCGGATGTGTGCCTCAGGAAATAAAGTACTTTCCTGTAGCAACGGTTTTGTTCCTATATAAGGGAATTGTTACAGCAAATGAAAGATTTAATAGAGCGAGAGATGACAGTAAGCATATGTATTATTTGTGAGGTAGTTATAGAGCGTGATAGCCGACAGCGAATCACTAAGCTACGTTGGCGAACTAGTCGATAATTAAGTAGTCTTGATTTTATGCAAGTTAATGCGACACACGTCATGGCACGTGTCTCGTCATTTATGTCATGTCCTGGTTATTCTGATACCCCAGTCGACAAATTACGCGCAGCAGTAATACAAATTAGAAGAAGGCATCTCTATTCCTCAGTGCACTGCTGATGTTTGCCATCATCCTAACTATTAGGAGAGGAGATACCACGTCTACTGAAACCATCAAAATCAAGCATAACGACGTCGCTTAAAACAAGCTCTGATTATGAAATAGTAAGAATAACTTTTGGGGTATAGCGTCCCAACACTGCGACGGTATTATGAAAGCGCCCCTGGGATTTTGACACGTGCACCCAAATCAATGTCGGGCGTCGATTATTTCTGCCTCCATGGAAAACGCGGTTGCCGCGGCTGGGACTCGACCCCACGACGTGTGGGTCAGCTGTTGATCGCCTTACCCACTACACCACTATAGTGGTGTATATATGACGGGTGCATAATTTGTAAAGACATCTTCATTTGTCTCTATCTTTTTTTTTAGGTTTATTATGGTAAAAGCGCCTTTTTTGTTTCTAAATGGCGCCTAGTTTGTGGGGAGAAGCGTTGTTTCGAGGGCTCTGGGTTAAGATTTTGAATAAACCAATGTCGTCTCTCTACAGAGTAAGTGGCAGGCTGAGCGTCATGAATTTTTACCAACAGAGCGCACGAAACGACACTGCTGTCAAGCCCGGGTGAAATGGTAGCCTGACGCCTGTCTTCAATATGTTACATTCCAGTCCTGCACATCAACGTTCGATGTGTGTAGAACTACTGCGTTTACAAATCTACTTTGTTCACGACTCCTCGATATTCAGGCATACAGGGACGGTTCAGTGCTCTCCCACAGTTGAGTACGGAGTACTCGAAATCGTTAAACATTTTTTCTAAACACACGTGAACCTTTCGGGGTACAAAGGGACGGCCTTCAGCTCTCCCGTAGTAGAGTACCGAGTACTCTAAATCGTTAACCACTTTTTCTAAACACACGTTCTTTTTCAAATGTCCTATATGGCATGACCTCATTTGGCTGCAAAGCCAATGTCTCAATGTCCACCTGCAGATGTCCTTAAGCGAGAAACCCATATCGAGAGTGACAGGCCGTCAACACAATCAGGACCATGTTTCCGACATCGGTAACTAACTCTCCCTCTCTTTCACTCTCCGTCTCTCAGCGTAAACATACGTCATCATCATGATCATCATCATCAGCCTGACTACGTCCACTGGAGGACAAAGGCCTCTCCCATGTTCCGCCAGTTAACCCGGTCTTGTGCTTGCTGCTGCCAATTTATACCCGCAAACTTCTTAATCTCATCTGCCCACCTAACCTTCTGTCTCCCCCTAACCCGCTTCCCTTCTCTGGGAATCCAGTCAGTTACCCTTAATGACCAACGGTTATCCTGTCTACGCGCTACATGCCCTGCCCATGTCCATTTCTTCTTCTTGATTTCAACTATGATATCCTTAACCCCCGTTCGTTCCCTAATCCACTCTGCTCTCTTCTTGTCTCTTAAGGTTACACCTACCATTTTTCTTTCCATTGCTCGCTGCGTCGTCCTCAATTTAAGCTGAACCCTCTTTGTAAGTCTCCAGGTTTCTGCTCCGTAGCTTACAAAGAGGGTTCAGCTTAAACATACGTACAAGTGGCCTAACTTTGTACTGACGTCACAGAAAAGCGCGGCTTGAATGAAACTCCTGAGTGAGCCAGAAGGCGTGGACGAGCAGCTTGTGCAAGTGTCGACGTGACGGCGCGTGATATGCGGCAAACAAAGAGGCGATGAAGTGGAGGCTTTGTTATACAAACGAAAGCTTTAAAGAATGGTTGACAACTAAAATTGCAAATAAGCCTGATTCGGTCAAAATTTTATAACTGTGCTTAGCTCTCTTCTGCAGCTTTCGGAAAGGAGCCAATCAGCATTGAGAAATTGGATCCACGTTACGAGGCCTGATCACGACTCAAAAGGACCACGTGCGCTGAGTCCAGGTGTCTTCCTTCTGTACTGCAATTTTTTTCGCGCAACTCAGTTGAAAAAAAAATATTTTCTGCGCTTGTTGAAAGTGTTTAAATTTTTTTCTTCTGTAGCCAACACCGCCTTCTCCATGCTCTTCTAAACCTGCTCTGCGTTAATGAAGTTAATGCATGCCACTTTATTTCTTCACTGAGCTTTTTACTTCGTGCCGAATTTCTTTTGAGCATGCAGAACACGGAATGCTTTTGATCTTTTCGAGGTGAAGTTTTCAGGACATGCGCCAGCATAAGCGGACACCATGGCAGTGGTGGTAGTGAATTCGCTCGGCTTTGTAAGAAGTGAAGTATGTTGGGAAACTGCAACGCACTGCTGCTGCACCTACTGCTAATTTCTGTTACTTCGTCAATCTTAATGCAAATTAGCGTCTTGTGAAATGCGTCCCGGTAGAGGCTACGAGAGCCGCCCAGCAGCACGGGTAGTTTGCGGTTGATACGCATGAGAATCACTGCCGAAACCGTAGCGGCTATTTCAAAGTTGTGGCCGCGTCTTTATATCATGTGGTTTGTACGCTATTGCAGCCAAAGTATAGCTTCCGGTGGACAGCATTGCCGTTGTAGTGACACCATGGTGGAAACAAAAAATCAATTTCAAAAATCGGTCCGAGTCCAATCGGGCTCACCGCCTTGTGTCCGCTGTGGCGGTGAAGCGAGTGCACTTCTGGAAGGCGCGTGACTCACTCTCCTCGTGACATCACTATAGATTTAAGTGCATAAAATCCGGTTGTCCTTCTCCAAGCCCACCCATTCTCTACCACGGATTGGAGATGTGAGGCTCACCACCTCAATAGGGAGCCTCTCGACACTGTAGTTCAGTGCCAGGTCCTTCGCGCTCCAATAGCATTAGTGGTCACCACCCAACTTTTCGGATCTTGTGCGCAGCATGACGTTTCCCGACAAAATTTTACGGCGGTACATTCAACATACTCTTGGTGCCACGCCATGATCGCTTGGCTCCAAATGGTACAGCTGTTGAGAGGCGCGACGAACTTGGTAGCCACGTGAAAATTTGTGATCTTGAAGTACCTCTCGAGGCCATCCCTGCCTGGAAACGCCTCGACCACTCTGGTAACCTTTAAATAATTGCAGCGTTGGCACATTGTCTTCCATAAAACTGTATTCACACGATACACGAAAAAGTGATTCGTCTCCGGGAATCGCAACCTACGTCATCATACGTCACCCGTTCCCGCGTCTCCACTTTGGTCCGCGTGAAGCGATTCGTGACACGACGGAAGCCCAAATCACATTTCGGATTCTCGGGGAGCAATGCCAAAATCCTCGCTTTCAGCATGGATTCTACCCTGTAGCGTGAATGTTGGCTGCGGAGGGATCTGAATTACGCCGCATGTCACGTGACTGATCCATCCGCGATCTCGTTCGTCGTGCGAATACACCTTATGGTGCTTTCAGACGACGGACCGGATCTGCATTTGTCGTGGACGCGGACGGGTTATCCGCGGATAATCCGCCTGCAGGCGCATCCACACGACGGACGGTGTCCTAGGAGAAAACAGCCGGATTACCCTCGACAGCAGGTTCGGCGCTCACCGGCGCGCGCTGAAAGCAGACCGGTTTGAGAGTATTCACCATGGATGCCCGCAAGAAGCGACGCTTGACTACGATGTCTGTCGCGTTGAGACAAATGAACGAGGAGTGTTATTTTTTCAAGATAAAAGGGAGTTGTGGCAGAATGTTCTTTCAACTACATTGATCCCCACTTGTAGAACTTCTGAACGCGTCTCCCATCCTTTTTTAGAAGCGGCACGTCTACGGTTGCAGAAGTTTCAATATTTCACCATCATGACGGCTAAGAATCTCGCGTGTCAAATGACGGCGGTGACATTTCCCGAACCACCAAAAGGTATTTCTGCGTATTTAATCACCTGAGAACAAAACCCCCAGAAACTGAGTAAACCATGCTCAAGCGTAGATGATGCCGACCAGTCATGCAGCTATCCGCGAGCCATGGAGGACATGCCGCGAGCAAACGGAAAGTGTACTGGTTGCCAGAAACCCCGAGCTAATCCGCTGAAGTATCGGCTTTCTCCCGCCAGAATCCCGATGTGAGAAACAGGTTCGGTTCATCCGTCCGCGAGCCGCACCGACGAGTCGCGGACGAGGGGAATCGCTGATGTGAGGTCACGTGACGCGCCGTCCGTCACGCCACATCCGGATTGGGTCCGTCGTCTGAATGCGCCATTAGCAATCACCAAGTCCCCAACGCGCAGCTGGGATGAAGACGACGACTCGCAGTGGTGATTGATTGATATGTGGGGTTTAACGTCCCAAAACCACCATATGATTATAGAGACGCCGTAGAGGAGGGCTCCAGAAATTTCGACCACATGGGGTTGTTTAACGTGCACCCAAATCTGAGCACACGGGCCTACAACGTTTCCGCCTCCATCGGAAATGCAGCCGCCACAGCCGGGATTCGATCCCGCGACCTTCGGGTCAGCAGCCAAGTACCTTAGCCACTAGACCACCACGGCGGGGCCCGCAGTGGTAATCGAAGTGCACGAGAAACTACACTTCTTTCTTCCTTCGTTTCCACAGTCGTAGAAGCTCATTCTTGTCCGTCACGTGCTTTGGCAAGTCATGCGCGGCAGGCAGACATCCGCTAGTCCTTGCTGGCAGCCACACGACATTCTTGCCGGTTACGAGGTGTGGTCGTGTCAGTTCCCGTTCATATCCAGTGTCCTCGCAGTGTTGTGTCAGAGGGCGGTTATGTACGCTAACGCCTCCGTATTCTTGAGACATCAATGAGAGGCAACGTGCAATGCGGAAGTCACAAAGAGAGGAAAGTTCCAATGCAGTCTTCTTTCACAAGTTTTCGGCGGATAGTGAAATAGGCTCGTCTAAATACATATGTTGCCCCCTATAGCTGTCCACTAATTTTCTCCTCTGAACTTCTGTGGGCGTCGAGTGGAGTACTGTGGAAGATTCCACTGCATATTACAATGCTTCATTACTTGAATCACAGCTGCCTTCAAAGACTTTGCGACGGGACGCTGCAATGCTGTATCGGTTGTGGGTCGGCGTTGCCTTCACCAATTCATTAAGTCATCGCAATGGTATGGCTGACTCCCTCAACTGCGATAACTGCCATTGTGTAGAAACTCTGGAACATGTCCTGTGCCATTGTTCAGACTTTGAAGAAGATCACCGGACTCTCCAGTGTGCCTTAAGGAGGCTGGGTTATCAACCCTTCACCCTGGAGAACATTTTGGGAGTGTAGCCTTCACGTACTTCATCCCAGAAAGGCACACAAGCCCTTCTACAATTCTTGAGGGTAACGTCACTGTGCGACCGCCTGTGAAACATGAATTAAGTGTGTGCGGTGTGTGTTATGTGCAATGTGTATCTTTTCTCGCTCTCTCTCCTTTTCTCCCTCATTCCCCCCTCCCCATTGTAGGGTAGCAAACTAGACTTAGTCTAGTTAACCTCTCTACCTTTCTGGTATTTTTCTTCTCTCTTCTTCTCCTCTAAAGGGATGACTAGTCAGTCCTGCGTCACGTGTTTAGTTTAGTCTGTCGATATGGGCATCAAAAATCAACTTTAGCCGCACTTCAAGTTGTAAATTTGTTGTTTGCTGCAATCTATATTCTTTGCCAAGCCTACACTTGCAGCAATTTTCATCGCCATAATGATTGACCGAATTGAAAAAAAGAAAAGACAGTTACCGCATGAGTGGCGGATCCTTGAACACAACGGGTGATATTTGTGATCTGAATTAGCCGACAAGTTGACATTGGTGACTCACGTAGTCGTGTTTATTATTGAGATATAAATGCCATCGAATACATATTATATTTTTCGGTGCTCTGAGCTCTCTTACACAAGAAGATTATATTTTATAAACAATAATAACATCACCGGTAATTATGCGAAGCGGTAGTTAAGGCCGCTTCCTTCTGTCAGCATGATGGCCGAATAGAACCAGGGCGAAAAAAGCAACTGTGATTACGTTGAGCACATGATGTATATCGGCATGTATCTCGGCACGCAACCAAGCTCTCCCATATAGTAGAGTATCAAGTACTCTAAATCGTTAACCACTTTTTATACCCCCCCCCAACCCTCATTAAGGTGTTGACGCCCAAGGGATGGCTTTCAGCTCTCCCATAGTAGAGTACCGAGTACTCTAAATCGTTAAGCACTTACTGTAAACAGAAATAAGCCGAAATGGGAGTAAATGACCTTGTTCTCTAGCGCACACCCAGATGGGAGTTTTAAAAAACCCGTCTCTGGGAGTAAACAATTTACTCCCCATCAGAAGGGGGTTTTCGCATGGTGTCAGGGGGGTTTTTATTTACATCCATAGGGGAACTTTTTCAGGTCAGTATGGGAGTAAATTTTTTGCAGCGACCGAGAAAAAAAATTACGTCAGCAGCCGTACCATGCGCAAGCGTAACTTTAATTACATTACATTTAATACGCACAACAATGATTACAGTACACAAACATTATCACAACGTTCACGTAATATCACAACACTTGCACTCACCACAGCTTGCCACACGCAGTACACACCTACCATATGGTCACCGAGTATATATAGGCACCACATTCTGACCTCCTGTAGCCCAGGTGAAAGCCTTTTTTTTTCTAATAATTAAGCAATAAATACGCACGGCGTAAGTATGAACTTGCGGTGGTCTGATGTAAGCACTTCAACACACATGCCTTTTATCCTAATCCTGCCTAATATTTAATATTTTTTTACTATAACGAAAAAGTTTTATCAGTTGACGCTCTGTCGTACAGGCTGAATTCGCATCAGCAGTGCTGTTTGTGGACCCGTAAAATGCACTGAATCATACACAAAGTGCGCGCGGCCTTGAATGAACACATTAACGAGGCACATTCAGCAGCTCCAGCGATGAACCGAGGTAGACCGCCGCTACCGCGTTCGACGACTAGGCCTCACTCACGAGTACGGCACGGTGATTCGATGAATGACAGCTGGCGATCACAAAATGCTTGCTGATGTGCAGTTTACGTCTCGTTTTTCCCATGCACAGAAATAGGTGTCCGCTATCCACGCAGTTTAAGCTACGGAGCGATAGACTTAAACGAATGAGACGGTTCGCAGTCGCTGTTCCCGTTGCTCGCATGCATTGCATGTATAGCTCGCAGAGCTCGCCACGGCGGCCGGTGCGCAGTGCGAGCTCGATACGATGCCGGCTTGATACCGACGCCATAGCGAGGCCTTCCTACCGCTTAGATGTTGCAGCCGGTGAAATACCGGTGACACTCCGAGAAGCCACTATCGGAGGAGACGGGGCGAGCGCGTCGCCGGCGCAACTCTCAGACCGGTTGCCGGTCAGCCTGCCGTAGTCGAGCGAAGCCTACTTCGAACCGCTTCGAAGTTTTACGGTGCAATCGCTGACGATCGTACTCCGCCTCGTTCGGCGCTCGCCTTGTAGTTAGTCATTGACAGCTGCGGTGGCAAGGCGCAGAAGACTGTTATACATCCCAGCAGCCTTCATTTTTTGTGAAACACATTCTTTGCATCGCCGGTGGTCGGTGCTAGCTCGTAGCGCTTGCCGCGGTGGCCAGCGCACAGTGCGAGTTCGATACGATGCTGGCTTGATACCGACGGCATAGCGAGGCCTTCTTACCACTTAGATGTTACAGCCGGTGAAATACCGGTGACACTCCGAGAAGCCACTATTGGCAGAGACGGGGCGAGCGCGTCGCCGGCGCAACTCTCAGACCGGTTGCCGGCCAGCCTGCCGTAGTCGAGCGAAGCCTACTTCTGACCACTTCGAAGTTTCTGGTGGTGAAACTCCAGGAGCAGCCGCTGACGATCGTAACAGCTTACTTTTGCTACCATTAATTTATTCTTCGAAGTTTTTTGTTACTCGGCCCTTTGAAGCGTGGCATTCAGGACGTTTCGTTGAGGAATCGGACCGATGTGCAGCGTGGTTTAAGGTGCGAAATATATTGAAATGTTCCCAGTAAATACCAACCGGTCGTTGCTATTCTTCGCTGCACTTATAATTTCGTTGCCTGTTGACAGATGCTTACACGGTTAGCCACACAAATCACATGTGTTTCACACCGACGTGCAAACATATGCCCGTACAGACACATACACACACACACACACACGCACACGCACACACACACACACACACACGCCACGCCCAAAGAGGGTTTTAAAGCTCCTATAGAGAGTTTGTAACCACGTGACCTGAAACTCCCTGGGGAGTTTAACAAGGTCATGTCGTTCATAAACTCTGTGATTAAGGAGGGGGCGTTTTACGATGACATGTGCCGAGTTCACTCCCTACCAGGGAGTAAAAAATTGGGGCAGGGGAGTTTTGTGGGCTCATGTGCTGGAGAAACTCCCATCTCGGCTAACTTTTGTTTACAGTGCTTTTCCAAACAAACGCTCATGAGCATTTGCTCGGTAAAGGTAAAATATAAGGCCCCCGGGACGGCTTTCTGCTCTCCCCTAGAAAAGTGCAACGTACTCTAAATCGTTAACAACGTTTTCTACACACATACGCTCATTGATTGATTTGTGGGGTTTAACGTCCTAAAACTATATATACCATATGATTATGAGAGACGCTGTAGTGGAGGGCTCCGGAAATTTCGACCACCTGGGGTTCTTTAACGTACACCCAAATCTGAGCACACAGGCCTACAGCATTTCCGCCTCCATCGGAAATGCAGCCGCCGCAGCCTGGATTCGATCCCGCCACCTGCGGGTCAGCGGCCGAGTACCTTAGCCACAAAACCACCGCGGTGGGGCCACACACGCTCATTGTGTGTAAGCCTCACGGGACAGCTTTTTGCTCTTCCATAGTTGAGTACCTATGCTAAATTGTTAACAACTTTTTTAAACACACTCCGATGGTACACGGTGTATCAAGATTGGGGGGCGAAGCTCCCTATACCGTGAGTCATGCGTCCGCGATGTTTGTAGTAGTAGTAGTAGTAGTAGTAGTAGTAGTAGTAGTAGTAGTAGTAGTAGTAGTAGTAGTAGTAGTAGTAGCATGTAGTAGTAGGTTGCCACCTCCACGGTGGACTAGAGGAGCGGAAAGCGCGCACCTTTTCAATTGAGGAGGAAACCCATGCACGTTAATCATAAATAAAAAAATAGTTGTTTCTGATGAAATAACTTACATAGACGAATATCAGTGACTTAATCTCCAATAAAATTTGCCTTGAATTTGATGCTTACTAAAAAACTAGTATCAGAAGGACGCACTTTGAGCACTATCTGGCCAAAGGGTTGCCACGTTAAACTCGCTGGGCGTAACATTCTTGGTTTTAGCAAGGTTTAGCGAGCGTTGGGCTGCAGTGCCATGAATATAATGAAATACTATATAGCCATGAACTAGAGGTGGTGAAAGGTGAGAAGTAGACACGAAGCGCAGGCCGTAAGAAAGTGCGCGAATGCCACCTTTCGTTTAGTCCATGGAATGTCTGCTGGATGGCGGTATTTCTATATGTTGAATATATGATGATAAGATGCGAAATGGCGGTTCTTGGAGTGTTCACTAGATGAACGGACGGATGAATGGATGGATGGACAGACAGATGCACAGCAGGACACACGGATGGATTTATTGACGGACGGACGTAGGGACGGACCCACGAATGGACGCACGGGCGAATGCACGAACAGACGGATGCACGGACGGTCGCACAGATGAACGCACGGATGGACGGAAGCAAGAACGAACGGATGGACGGACGCTTCGCCCCACTCACCATCGTGTGCTCTGTGGATTTGCTGTGATTTTTAAAGATGATAGTCTTTCTTGGGGTACTTCGACGCAAAAATTTTGATCCGTGTTTCTGTCTGTCTGTCTGTACATTTGTATGTTTGTCCACCGTAATGATACCCTAAACGGCACTAAACGATACCCTAAAGAGCCAACCCCATCCGCAGCACCGACCAATATTGCTCAAGCTTCAGCGTTGTCAATTAAATAGCAATAGTCAAATAGGCATTGTCAATTAAAAACAATAATTGCGCATATCTGAGGCACCATAACAACACTTTCATGTTCTGTATGTGTGTCTTTACGCTAGAGAAAGCATACATAAGTGATTCTAAGGACCGTAGCGCTTATTACGCAGCGCTGACAGTGCAATTGGATTCTCAAAAAAGGCAACTGTTTCCAACGCTTTGCTAAGACGACATGGTTGTGGCACCTGCTCGTCGCTTTGCGTTCTACACCTTATCGCCTCCGAGACAGGGGCGCACGCCTTCCTTCGTTTTCGAAGATAACTGCCAGAGAGCGCTCGTGTCTAACGTGCATGTCTAACGTGCCCCGATGCGCTCATTCACCTTCGCTGCACGGATCGAGACATTCTAACGCAGCGTCTCCAGAATACAATTCACTATTTTTTCTCACGCAGAACATCAAATAAACGTTTTGTTCCCTCTCTCCAGACGCAAGACTCTTTTGACGACATTTGCAGTGAAACTTGCAGATACGGGGCCTTTTTTTTTTTTTGCAAGGAGCGCGAACGCGCACGCCTCCGTGCGTGTGAACACCCGTATTACCTCGAATCGCACCAGGAAAGCCACTCCCATGTTTCCTTCTCCAGGCTCGGTGAGGCCCACACGACTGCTGCGTGAATCTTGTACCCCACGATACACGCTTAGTGTGCACAAGCTGCGCGAACTAGGTGTTGATATAGTTTAAAGCGCGACTTTAATAAAACTGAACGCAATGAATAAGGCAACAAGGGTAAGCGTCCTCCCACTTTAGCCGCCCAGAAATTAGTGTTTTCCTGGCGGCACGCCCACCGACTCGTTTTCGGGGATGCCTGCCTGGAAATTATGCCAGCGGAAGCCGTATGCAAATGGCAACCGCACGACGGTTCCAGGTTCAGAGGAATGTGCTGCGTGGTTTTTGACGATCAAAGCGGCGAACACAGCGCCGCTCATCTCTCGCCTTCTTCTGCAGCACGCGTGTAGCGTACGATATGCGAGGAAGCAGGGCGAGCAGCTGCAACCGAGAATTACAAGGCCACAGCCAACACGTACGCACATCTAGCGCATCGCACATCTTTGCTCCATCTGAATTCATCCCTCGCATCGCAAATGTAAGCGTCAATGGGCAACGCTTCTTCAAAGCGACCGACGTGGTAGTTTCGTTTCAAGTGTAGCGCGGAGAGGCTCAAGTTACATCCAACATGCGAAGCAATTTCACTACGTTGAGCGAACCACCTCTTAAATGTTGGGTTTATACTCTTGAAGCTATATGCTACAGTGTAACGTGGTTGTTCCAAATCCGGTACGGCTGCATAGTGCTTGTATATAATGACGTAGCGGCGACGGAACGGGTCGCATGCTATAGTTATACGCCTATTCAAAAGTACGCGCGTTGATGTCCCTATCATCGAGATCCTAGGTCATAATTTCCTGGCTTGGTATCAGTACCCTAGAGAACAGACATTTGGTCTAGTTGATTTGCTACGTTCAACGAAGCCATAGCACTGATAAGACAAGGACCACAGAAAGAGGACGGGACGTGCGGTACTCACAACGCACGCTACTCACTCTGAGAATAGTTGATAACGCATATCTTGTCGGCTTTCCGTGGTCCCTGCCTTATCAGCGCTATGGATTCACTACTAACAGTATAACTTCTACATGCCTTCGCAATCATAGAGAAACGTGCACGCGCGGAAAAGGTGGGGCCTGTGACCTAAGCTATTTGACCTGAGTTTGTCTAACGTAAACCTCGCAAGTGTGTTGCAGCCTGCAAGGACTCAAGTGCGTTGCGGCCCAAAGTGCGTATAACTAAAATATTTTCTTGACCCGAAGCCACTTTCAAGGGACATATATCTTGTTTAGTACTGCAAGTTTTATTCACCAATATGTATATATGGTCTAAAGCGAGTATTGTTCATAATGGTACGGAACGCCAAACACCATTTAAGTTACAATAGAATGAAGACGTGGCGGTTAGCAATGATTTGTTGCAACTATAACCCAACTCTCAATTAACTCTCTCAAGTATTGCCGCGGCATGCGCGCAAGCGTGCTTTACACGTCCGCATTCGCGAAACGAAGGGTTAGGTCAACAGAGGCTGTGGATGATTAGTCTGGGATGAGATGCACACGGGAGATGCTAATGGAGTAATTTACCGGTGCAGCGATGACATAACTATAGAGATAATTCATTAGAAGTAGGCAGACAGCTTGGCCTGCGCTTGTGCGCAATGGCCTATTAATTGTCAGTGCTCAATGTGCCGCCAACCTCCACTCGAAAGTGTACTCGCCGAACAGATGACTGCATAAGAGATGATAAACTTTTGCATGAAAGGCAATGCGTTAACCGACCAGACTGGCTTTATGAATCGGAGTATCGGACAGCGAAGGGTCGCCAGAAAAATTAATTTTATGCATTTGTGTTTTTTTAACAAGTTCCTGCACGCCTTCAACATCATCTCTGAGTACGTATAGGGTCGAGAAGGCAAGTAAATCTGGCAGTCAAGTAAAACAGCATTCACTTCAGTGATTCGCCAGTTGCCTGCCTGTATGTGTCCTTCTTACCATTTCAAGCAATGTTATAGTATATGCGCCCGCTCTATCGCAGAACACACTTGTGAGAGTTTGGCGAGATTTACTCATGGGTGTGCACTGTTTTCTTCACGGGAAAAAAGGGGGGTAGGCGGGGGAGGGGTTGTAGGAGAGGCACATCTCTACCACCCGCCACTAAGATCCTTACTATTAGAATGCAGTGCAAAGACGTGGTGTTCGGAGGGGGGGGGGGGGCAGCCCCATCACATCCCTCCACTCTTTTAAAGGTGTCAGTTTCTCTCCCAGCTTCACATACAAAAGAAAAAAAACGCTTAGTTTTGTACATTTACAATGAATGAGCTTGTCAACGAGCATCTTCACATGAACGCAACAACACTAATAAACCAGCAGGTGTTACACTTAAATCAACCGCATGAAATACACAATCGACAAAATGCTTTCTTCTTCCAAAAGCGGTTCTCCAAGCCTATCGCGACCAGATCCGGTTTCAAGTCGATCGAGAAGCGACCCGTCGCTTTAAGCCGGAGGCCTCTGGCTTCCGAAAAGAAAGGCATTTGAAACTACACATATGGAATCGCGACGCCGTGCACGTCTTACGTTTCCACACAGATAGCATACAAATCCGTCCGGGCCAGCCAACTCTTTGAAGCTCCGGAATTGGGAACCCCTACAGTTGTTTGCATCTCGGTGGTGATAACGAAAGCAGGAGCTTCCAAACTTGGTCGTCTACGGGAGATATAGAGTCACGAATATTCACTCTTAATAAGAAAAAAGAAAAGAAAGAATGGAATAAAGAAAAAAAAGAAGGAAGAAAGAAAACAAAAAAGACCTGAAACTTTTCCGGACTCACACCGGCAGAAAGAAGTCAACGGTCTGTCATAAAATGCTGTCACTTTGCCTCACCTCTGCAGCGGCTTTGCATTCCAGCTTCAAGCTATGACGACCACGCGAGTCGTTGCCTAATTTAGGGAGGATAAATTTAAGGGGTGTGCCACAGCGAGATACAAATCATTACGCGTGTGACATTTACGCACTTTCATAAATCTTGCGTGGCCACACCTGGCCAGACCTGGCCAGCAGGAACGTCACGTTGGACAGGTGAGAAGTTTTACAGTACTGATGTGACCTCTATGCGTTACTTCTGGGACAGTAAGGGGTGACGATGCCTAATTTTCATCGGCCCTCAAGACCACGCATGGTGTAGCAATGCTGCATCTTTGTTGTTGTTGTTGTTGTTGTTGTTGTTGTTGTTGTTGTTTGTTGTTGCTGTTGTAGTAGTAGTAGTAGTTGCTGTTGTAGTAGTTGTTGTTGTTGTTGCTGCTGCTGCTGCTGCTGTTGTTGTTGTTGTTGTTGTTGTTGTTGTTGTTGTTGTTGTTGTTGTTGTTGTTAAACTGAATTATCCTGGACTGGGGTGGAGATGAGACGTGATTGCATTCTACATTGAACACAATCAATGAATTCTTTTGAATATTACTCTATTGTGACTGTGGGGATGTGCACGCTGAAAGCTGATAATTGTGTCACTTAAGACTTGGTTTCAACCTCATTGCTTGTTTATTATTTTCTCGCCCTTTCCGCCTCTCCCCATGAAAGGTAGCGAGTTCTTGTGAGCCTATTGAAAATTCCTGGCTTTCTTCTCTTTCTGTTTTTACGCATGACATGATCGAAAGCTTTAACACGATCGACTTTCAAGTCAACAGCACACCCGTCCGAAAATTATAATTTTACTTTTGAGTGAGACGGTACGTACTTTGCCTGACAAGTGTTGAATGAACATATAATTATCTGCTAGAGGTTGTAAGAGCGCCATATAAAAACCCAAAAGAACCAAGGCCAGAGTTCCTAGGCACTGTAATTCTCTGTTTCATCTGATTCTTTTTTTTCTTGTTCTTCTCATCATCATCATCATCATCATCATCATCATCATCATCATCATTATTATTATTATTATTATTATTATTATTATTATTATT
Organism: Rhipicephalus microplus; assembly: GCF_013339725.1. Taxonomy (NCBI): domain Eukaryota; kingdom Metazoa; phylum Arthropoda; class Arachnida; order Ixodida; family Ixodidae; genus Rhipicephalus; species Rhipicephalus microplus. The sequence goes on along the minus strand of NC_051171.1, from coordinate 100,175,463 downwards.
ATTATTATAGTAGCAGTTCTTGTTAAACTTGTAGTGATAGCAAGAACCTGATATACGTGCAGCAAAGGTATAGGCAACCGTGCCACTAGAGGTACTGGATATTCATTTTCGTTTAGCCTTATGACCGATAGTGAACCAAGCGCACAGCTCTGTAAACACACGCAAGAACGTTCGAAACGCGGAAATACGCAACACCCAAAACAACAACGCCGCTCGCGCGCTAACGTGCCGCGAAACCGTGAAACAGAGATGCCGCCGGACACGAAATCAAGGCTTCGCCAAAACAGTGAGTGCCGCCTCGGCAGCAAGCATGTCATCCGTCGAGTTTCCTAAACACAACTATGGGGGACTCTGGCACTGCGATCGTTCAGCCACCATATGAATGATGGATAGTACACAAATTTGCCTAGTATTCGTGCTTGCGTCTTCAAACGCACTTGTGGCTTGGTTGTTTGCCGTGTTTTGGTTTTGTTTCGAAAAAGAAAAGAATGAACTCTTGTGAACGTCGTGGCTCGATTCGAATTGGTGAGCCTAAAATGTTTAAGATGGTGAAGCGTGACTGCTAATCTTTGCTGAACTTCGTTTTGCCACCAAGGGGATTTCGGCGACACGGAGCCAAACGGAGCCTAAAAAACAAAGATCGGACACATACGTGTACTACCCGTCACTCTAATGCTGGATGAGGCGCCGTGAGTAGCAGCTCAGTAGACCAGCGTCTTCCCCAGTGTCTTTATGGGAAACCCTATGATGTTATCAAAGCCATCGCGCGGGCACATTGTATATCCCACTGAGCCCGAAAGGGCTTCGTGACTGGCCGTTGAAAGGTGTACCTCCGGCATCCCAGCTGCAGAGCCATTCGAGAAAACCGAATTGGAGATTCGTATCGCGTCGACTTCGAGATGAACGGCACCGGCATATAGAGCCACGCAAGAGCGGTTCGGGTAAAACTGACGCCGTATGGCTATAGCGTCAATGGATTACGGGCGGTGAGATGAAGCGCCATGGACGGATGCTTTAAGAGTGTTGGTGGACAGGAATGCCTTCGGTATGTAGCTCCGTGTCTCTACATTCACGCTGCCTTCATGCCTGCGTTGTCGACATGGCGTATTACTGGAATGCGTGCAGAGACCCAGAGACTGGCGGACGCTGCGGAGGCGGCGACCTTCCTACTTGTGTGGTCCCGGACTCGCCGGACAAGCGTTACATCGGGTCTCTTGCTTTTCATTGGTTGTTGTTCCTTCTAAGGCGCGCTTCCGTAACGCTTAGTGCCGACTTCGATCACGCCGCGGCGTGTCTACACGGCCTCCTTCTCACTCTCTCGTTCGCGGATAATGGATTAGTGATTGGGCGGCTTAGCAAGCCTGCCCGGGCTTTCGCGCATGTATCTGCTCATGAAGGCTGCGTTTTATGCTTCATCGCGTACGTCTATGCGTTAGCTGCGTGGCGCTTCTGTGCATTGTGTACACCTAACATGACTGTGCACAGCTTCATGCAGTAATGCCTACGGCGACACGGACGATTAGGCACTGTGCTTCCTGTACCATGTTTTCGCGGGCTGTCCGACTGTATTCTACCACCTCTTTCTGTCTTTGTTTGTTCGTTTGTTTCTTTCGTTTTTCTATTTCTCAAGTCACGCGGTATTGAGTATGTCGTAACGCAAACGGTTCCATTTTCACGCCAACAGCGTGAATGTGAGGCAGTATCTGTACATGTCGAGCTTGACGTCTTGCACGAACGCAGAGAAGGAATGTTGTGGATGTGCAGTCGAGTACGCGTGGTGCGGAGAAATGATTCCGAGCGCGTGAAGCAATGTTCCACCGTAGCGAGAACAATGGCAGGTAATGGCGTTTGCTTCATAGTTTCAGTAACGCCTGCATGCTTGAGTGCATACGCTTATTGGCAGCAACATTTCGATCATATCACCGATCATATGCCTTTCGATCATGTCACCGCTGGCATTGATTGTTCTCTTACACAGTATTTGTGTTCGCAATGTAACCACATCACGACCACGTGACAATATATGTCTTTCAGGGATAACCGATAATTAGAAGAATCTCTTGTGATAAGATAATATATCTTCACATCATTTCAACGGAATACAGTGATGTGTTTTAAACGCCAAGAGGCTCCATATCTATATAAATGTTCTAAGTGATTGCACCCGCCCCGCAACGGTGGTCTAGTGGCTAAGGGACTCGGCTGCTGACCCGCAGGTCGCGGGTTCGAATCCCGGCTGCGACGGCTGCATGTCCGATGGAGGCGGAAATGTTGCAGGCCCGTGTGCTCAGATTTGGGTGCACGTTACAGAACCACAGGTGGTCGAATTTGCCGGAGCCCTCCACTACGGCACCTATCATAATCATATGGTGGTTTTGGGAGGTCAAACCCCACAAATCAATCAATAGGGGATTCACCCGTTCAGGAAAATCACATTATCAAGGCATTCACAGTCCCAGTAAGTTTGGCGAACCGTCGGTCATGCAATTTTCGCATGTTTCTGCTCTTCCTAGTTCACTTCAAACCGTCCGTGTTTCAACATGGTGTTGTTGTAGCCATATAAAGTGAAATCGCGCGAACACATCTTAATTTGCTTGTCCACTTAAGATGTACAGCACTATCCTGTCCGTCAAACCTGTGTTTTTTTTCGTCCCATTCATCGCGATTTATTTCACTAATTATGCATAATCAACTGGCCCAAACGTCTACTGTTTGAACGTATTCGCAGCTCTATGAGTTCAGCGTGTCACGCTATTAAAGATTTAGATCGGAATCGAAATGACGTGAGAGAATTGGTCCCAGATTCGAAGGTGGTCAGGAGTCTATAGAGATCGCTTTTTGAGTCGACAGAAGGTAAGTATACGTTTACATAGTCTCTCCGGGTGGCGATCAAACCGCGCATACAAATATTCGTATTCTTAGACACCATCCGTTGTGTGGATAATTGAAGCCTGTGCCGTTCTGTTGACGCTTTCCTGCTCCCTATCCAAAAAATAATTGTTCGCGCGATTTCCTATTTCTCTCTCTCTCCCCCAATGGGTCAGTGGTTTTCGCAGCTGCGACGGTTTGGGAAAATGGTGGAGGAGTGTGTTAAAGTACTTTCTTGCGTATTGCAGACACATTTAGCCTCTGCAAAGCGGCTTTTGAGTACCGCCTATCAGTGTTACAGCGAACTCTTCTCGTATAAATAAGGAAGTTCGAAGGAAGAAAAAAAAAAAGAGAACGAACACTGCACTCCGTGGGGTGAGACGTTAGCGTCACCCGCACTCCCAAGAACAAAAGGCCCGCCTAATGCTTTTGTACTCTGTTCTCACAGGGTTGTGTTGGGGGGGGGGGGAGCTGGTACGAGGAGGGTAGGGAGGAAGGCGTTTCGGGCCAAATATGGGTCAAGCGTGCGCCACCGACGGTGAGTCTGGGCTACCGCGTTGACTATAGTGCTTGCATTCCGACGTGGCATTACGCCACCGGACTTTAAGTGTGTCAAATGGTAGGGTTGGGTGGTCAATATATGTATACGAGGAGGCTTGCAACCTGGTTACGGTGGCTAGAAGGGGAGCTGGAAGCTTCGACCACCATAGCGATGTGTGGTAGACGCTGCACATGACGTGTTTTACAAGACCTACAATGCATTTAGGTATACGTTACAAGCGATTATTAGACTTCAGAATTGACGGAAGATATCTAAAGAAAAGTTAACTAGGAAAAGCAGTCACGCTGCAGATGCAGCGAGAAGTGAAGATAATATCGCTGTACGGTCGTTGCATGTACTCACTGTGACTACACGCAACACGACGTCAAAAGCCCGCTTAAAAGTGGCACGCCAAGGACGACAAGGCACCTTTGACAGTGAAAGGTCCCCTGATCCAAACATCAACCAGCCCGTCTCAGGCACCCTTTTATATTATTCCAACCTAACCGCACACTGAAAAGCTTTTCAGAAAGGATGCTGCTAACAAAAAGACAGGTAGGGTGCAGAAAAAAGAAAGGGAGGGGAGAGGACTCATGTTTCCACAAATATACGATGAAAAATAGGCAATGTTATAGTCAAGCAATCCGCAGGCAGCGTATTCATAACCATCCCAATTATCGCCAACCTAACTCGAGAGCTGTCACAACACGTGTTGGGTCGATGCCCCGCTTGCGTAACCCGGGAAATCGTCGCAACGGAGCCCAAGCACGCAAACGACGGATGGTCACTTTTCCTCTCGCTCTAGTACCGGCTTATAAGCGGCAGCAGCCATACGGCGTATACATAAGTTGCTCGACGTGCATTAAAGCATCATCCATCACGGGAGGCGGTCTTGCGAGCACGGCGCGTCGCCTCCACGATTTCGGAACTCCGTAAGCGTGAACGGCCACAGGCGCCTCTCTGTGTATGCATACTCCGCGCTTGCAAACGCAACGCGGACTCTCTCTGCGCAGACCTTGTGCAAGCTTTCGCTGGTCATCGGTCTTTAGCGGCGTCGCCTCTCGCGATTCTCGCTCTTGCGCTCTTTCACTCACTTTCGTTTTGAAGTTGTGGGAGCCATAGCTACATTCAAAAAGAGGAAGGACCCTACTGAAAGGCATGCGACCGATAAGCATTGCGAAGAAGATGTGCGCCCCAGAAGTCTTGAGAAGAACTCCGGAGGAAACTGCATGTCGTTGTTGGGAAGTATTAACGTATGCGCATACGCATCGCAAATAATATCTCGCAACAGCCTGCGTAATAAATAGCGTTGTTATAGTCATTTTTATGCGTTTCATGCTTACGTATGTTGGCAAGTAATACTTGCACTGAATCGAGGAATCTTATTGCCTGAATCCTTTTGTATGTCATCTCTGCCGAAGAGTGGTTTAATCGAGCAAAATTTTAACCGCCAAAATGTTATGTTGTTATGATTGCAGCGCATGTGCGAAGAAGTAGGCCCATGTGCTCAGATTTGGGTGCACGTTAAAAAACCCTAGGAGGTAAAAATTTCCGGAGTCCTCCACTACGGCGTCCCTCATAGTGATGTGGTGGTTTGGGGAGGCTAAACCCCACATGTCTATCTATGTGCGAAGAAGTGTACGCCTATCTTTAGTAACACGAAGACGTTAGGTTAGGTCAGGGCCCAAGGACACGTGAAATCCAAGAAGCCTCTTGAATAGCTATACGTGGTCCAGATAAGTGCGTATTTTTCAAGGAAAGGGCTTGATTTTTCTTGTGTAGATAATATTGCGGAGGAGTGTATTTTTTTGTCACGTGATCATGAGTGCCATTGTGGACGCGCATTGTCCCAGAAGGACAGTTTATGTCATTTCAGTAAGTCATGTTTTAGTTTGTGTCCGTCCTGTCTGCTTCTACTCTTGTGTCTCGTCCCCAATGTAGTGCATGTTTACGTAATACATCTCGATCGCCAATCTATTTTCACTCCGCATTTGGACAGGGCCTTGATGTGCCATGTTTCTCAACCAGAGTGTGAAGTTTTATCTGCGGGAAGAAGAAGGTGTTTAATGAGAAGATGGAGGAGAGATCGGCCTTGAAAGCGGGTTTCTGGCCTGCTACTCCACACGGGGGTAAGGGGAAAGGGGAAAGAAAGAGGAGGGCATGATGAGGGGTGACTGTGGTATAGCACAATGAGTCACTGCACACAATGTCTCGTTCGGTGTAGTACACGCACAAAAGTCTACATTATCAGATTCTCTAAAGACGGGAATCTATAAACCTGTCTTGCTTTGAAATGCGAGCAGGCCCTTTAAACTGCGTCGAGCATGATCCACACGTTCCCAAGCACCCAAAAGTTTCTCTTCCGAAAAGGGTCGGCAGTCTAGGTCATCTGTGAGACACTTAAGAGATTGTCCTTCAACTGCGTATAAAGGGCACACACACAAGATGTGATTATTAGTTTCTGGCGTGTTACACAAGTTGCAGTTAGGATTTTGCTCTTGTCCTATCATGCATAAGTATCGTCGCGTGTATGCAACACCCAGCCGCAGTCTAAAAAAAAAGTAAATGAAGTCAATGAAGAAAGAGCCGATCTAATGTGCCATCTGTGTGCTGAAAAGCCAGTATGCGTGTTCCATGCCGAAATCAAAACGCTTGGCCAATCTTCACATCCCCCTACTTGGTATCGTGCTTCCTGAGCCTAATATGCGAGGCACGTACGCTTTCGGCTCGTCTTTGCGACCTCTTCGCCAGGTGGCCACGACACACGCATAAAGGCAGCGGTTATGATCATTCCTCACACTCGGTACACTCCTCTATAGTCTCTCTAACCGCTGAAATCTCCCACTCTATATTCTCTCTCGTTCCCAACACACCGGACGTCTTAGCCGCAATGTCCTTCAGTTCTCGTTCTGCAATCCCGCCTTGACCGTGTCTTCCATTCTCCCTACAGCGTTCGCTTCGCATGCTTTTCGTGCGCAAACGCTGAGGTGACTGCTCATGGTCGCGTATCCTGCTTATGTTTCATAATTTATATTCCTCGCTCGTTATCAAGGGACTATAGCATAAATTATAACCGATAACGCAACGCCGCTGAAGCGGTGGCCCTGTATCCGCTTGGTGCGTTCGGCGTACACGCCGCAGTTTTTGGCGCACGCGCTCCCTGATGGCCGTTGCGATACGTTTTCGCTTTTATACCCAGATTTCTCGAGAAGGTAGCGGCGTTTGTTTCCTCTTCGAAATGTTCGCACCCGCTGCGATAAGCCCTTAAGGCTTCTGTGATGGCGTCAGCGGTTGCACAATAGGCATACCTCTGCCAAAACTTTCTCGCCCGAAAGATTTTTTGGACTTTTTATATTTTTCTTCACTGATGTATGGAATCGATATGTACAAGTACTCAATCTCACGTTTGCGATAAGAGACAGCATAAGAGCATTGTGAGCGCCGGTGAATTTAATATGGTGGCCCAAATTCGAACTAGGTATGTAGTGTTGTTTTGTGACGTTTCACTCATAGCAGCACCAGGAGTAACCAGTATTATCGATTTAACACAACTTGAAATTCGGCGAGATGGTAAATATATATATATATATATATATATATATATATATATATATATATATATATATATATATATATATATATATATATATATATATATATATATATATATATATATATATAGTTGACGGGAATTTTGAGTGCGAAAACACACATTCGCAAGGGCCTACCATATCCTGTCGTTCGTGTGTTCTGGCACTCTAAATTACCGTCAGTATATCAAAATTTAAAAAAAAAAACAGAAATCATCATCATCATCATTCGGCTCTCTCAATTATCCTTTGCGCAAGCATTGTACAGATGAAAAAAGCATACCACTAGCTCAGACCTGCCATCTTTTCCTTTCCTATGTCAAAATATCCCTGCCTCCTCTTCATCAGCGCACTCCTCATCAACTTACGCTTCTTGCGGTCGATATGCCTGCCTTCGAAACCAACATCCTCCTCTCCACCACCTCTCCTCAGGCTTTGTCTCTATGAGTTAATGAAAACAGTCACAAGTAGCTATATCAAAGCAATATAGATTATGTGCGTGTCAGCCCAGTGAAATGTATTGCACCACTACTGATGCTGTATAATGCTCGGCTGATAGCGATGCCACCTAAAGTAAGAGCCCCGACAGCTTTGCAATCAGGTGGTTGTTCAATTTGTGGACGAAGACTTTTAAATGGCACATTGTTTTTGGTCATGACGTGGACGAAGGCAGAAGTTGGCTTCTTCAAGTTGAAAGTTTTTATTAGGCCGGACTTGTGGTCGTTATACAAAAACTCAAAGTACGGCAAGCATGCGATGCACGCTATAGAATATTATCGGTGCGCAAAGCGTTGGTCGTAGGTAAACTGACAAGCGGTTAGTCGGCGCAAGCTTTTACACATGTATCATCGAAGATTCCAGCGTTACTACTGGCGGCAGTGTAAGTTCCAGAACGAACTCCAACGTTCGCGTTTAGCATGTATAGAGGAACGTTCTAGATTATCCAGAGAGTTTCTAGTCATTGTGGCGCGCTTTGCGCAGGGCAGCAGTTACACGTGTAATAAGGTAATAACACGAAAATAGAAGAAAAGCAGCACGTGTGGCGATATAGACAAAGTGTACTCACAGCATCCAGGGCGTTGACTTTGGCTCCGGCTAAGATGAGAGCTCGGGCGGTGTCGACGTAGCCGTTGGCAGCGGCCATGTGCAGAGCCGTGCGACCCTCCTGCGCGAGAGAGGAGGTATATATGCACACATACTTAGCCACGTTATCACGCTCAGTTCTTGGTGATTCTTCAATAACATCAACTCCAACACTGCGCCATTCCTCCTATACACAGTCTGTTCTGTGATGGGAAGATGAACTTGGACTTGTTGACATGCTATCTTAACACCTATCGGCACAAGAAAGACATGACACGAAGGTACGACGCGCACACAGCGTTCTGTGATAAGGTTTACGGCGTGAACTAACGTCATAATAGTGTGCAAAAAGCGATGCAGAAACGGTCGAATGAGACACGACATGTCTATTTGCTTGAATGGATTTGATGGGTTGGTATCCAATATCCGTATCGCTCTTTCACTCCAGAGCATGCATGGAATTAGTGACTGTGTTTATTTTTAGCTACTGTCCTTCACTTTCGAACTGGCATCTTCACCACCATTCGGGTGTCAGCAGAATGTATTCGACAGAATGCACCAAACAATTCAGTTCTTTCCTGTTTTTTTAACTGTTCACCTAATTACTTTAACAACACAACCAGAACGTGTACGGCAGCGACTATAACAACAATAACAATAACAAAATAAAAAATATAAACACTGCTTTTCATAGCTAGATCGAGAGAAAGAAATGCAACTCTGGTGCTTCAGCAGGCTGAAAAGCTGAAATGGTTGGTAAGGTTCCGTGAAGTGCAGGTAAGGGATGGCGCGACCCGAACGACATAAAGAGGGCAAAAAAAAAAGACAAAAATGCGTTTGCACTGTAAACTAGGAGATTGGAGGTGGTAAAAATTATCATTTTTGTCGAAGTCGTTCATTGGCCAATGCATCAGCTGACAGGAGTCGCAAAACTGCCGGCTGAGCCAATCAGTAGCACTGAACCCTGACGTCAGCATACCTATGACAGTATTCGGAAGGCAATTTTACATTGCTTAACCCAGCATAGCATAACCTAACGCAACCTTTAGTTAACTAGATAGGGTAGTAAATGTCGCTTGTTTTATAAAACAACCTGTGGTGGTAGATGATGTGTGCAGTTAGTCCTGAGTCTCGATGTGGCACTTATACGAAGTCGTAAATGGCACACATAAGGGCCAAAGCACAAAATCAACACCGAATTCACAGTTGGACCTCAGTGCTTAAAAGCGCCAAGGCCTGCTGGTACTTTTAAAATGAACCGCCTCTCACACGACCCACTTCTCGAAGCTTATCGGAACATCCCAGACTCCTGGGGTCTATGTTCGTTTTTCGAAGTTTGACCCGCCATTTTCATTTATGCCAGTCGCTTCCAGATCATCATATTCATTTTTTTTCTCTCCCGCCACCCTAATCAACATTTTCTGCGGTGGTCTGCAACCATTTGTTATTATATCTCCACGGGCAAGCGTAGGGACCCTTAGCTCATCGTTAACGGCAAAAAGCTCTTGCCGTTATAAATTGACCTTTTGCCCAATGGCTCAACGTTTGGTCCTTGCATGTATCATACGGATTCGCCTCCATCTTTTGTATTCAGGATATAAGAAAGCACATACGCTTACGCATTCAAACGAAAAAAAAATCAAGCAAGGTAAAAAGAAAAAGGGTTCCACAAGAGAGCCGTCAGGGGAGTGCAAAAAGGTAACAGCCTTGGAGGGGAGCTGCTGGCCCGCGATTAGCTCTCCCCTCTCAGCACTTCAGGATACATCACCGCCAAGACGCATAACCAGTCTTTCGCGATGTAGATGCGAAATATTCCTTCAGCCACGCTTCGTAACGCTCTCTGCACCACCACGAAGGAACGGCAGGATTATTACTTGATATTCGAGGCCGGCATTTTCAGTGAGGCCATACAATCATTCATATGTTTCGACCACATTTTCTTGATCTTTTCATAATGAAATTAGAGAAGATCCTCATATATTTGAAAAAAATTAAATTTTTAGACCCTTCGTGAGGTAGTCTGGAAGTCGCAAAAGACGTTCGCGCATACTACTTGGTAGCCCCCACGCAGATAGCTGGCGGGAGTTACTTTGTGTTGCGATGATATTATACCCCGCAAATTACGCCATCGTAATTATACCCTGCAATTAGCAGCAGTACAGCAGCACATTTGTCAATATTGAGCCTCGTAACCCGCTATAGGGACTTGTGAACGGAAAGAAAGCGTTCGCTATTACTATTTATTCTTAATACCATTTAGGTTAGTCAAAGAGCGCTGCACTTGTATCTGATCGTTTGTGACCGCCGTGACACCGGCACCGCTTTCAAGAACCATTACTTGATTTCCTGCAGCTAGAGTATAGACAATTGTTTCTTCTTTTCTAAATTACAAACTTCGCCCAAAATAGGAGACGAAAGTTTGCAGGTCCGCGGGCTATAGGAACAGTGACTACACCCTTGTGGCATGATTGTCTAGAGCAGACTTATTCCGAGATTTTATAAGTGAATCACCATGTACTTTGGCAAATGTGTTATAGTACAGTTATACTATAGATGACGAATGGGGCAAAATAAGATAAGAATCTTCTATCGGGTCCAGTCATGGCAGGTATTGTACGTGTGCGTGTGCGCGAAAAACAAAACTCAGTGTACGGCGGGACGATAACCTCCCTGCACAAACCGCTGTCCCAGTGGTTACGAAGAATGCTTATACCATGCGGCCGGCTTCTACCGACCATCCACACCACACACACGGCGCTTGTGGGAATAGAGCTCTGGCACGTACGGAGGTCCACAAGGTATGCGCGCCCCCAACGGTTATTTATAGCGGCGCGCCCAGGTCGAGATATGCTCGACCAAGGCAAATACTTAGATGCCCCACCGCAATATCGCACAACCCGCTTCAACGCCCGGGGAACACGATGTAAGATGACGTTGATGAGCGCTCCAGGGTCCGCACGCGTGAAACGCCTCGTCTAAAGGCCATTGTTGCAAGTAGGTCACGTGTCCTCTTTGCGGCTGCGGGTGTCGTCGGTCGTTATGTATACACCAGCCCGCACGTGCTACGCAGCGCGGTTTGCACGGGAACGTGCGAGGGAATCGCGACACTGCGAACGCGAGCGCACTCCGAATAACCTTCTGTTAAATCACCGTTAAGATGACCGCCACCATTGCTCATTGTTAGATCATCGGACGCGTTATTCGAAGGTCGCAAGTTCAGACCCTGCCGGGGACAAGTTATCTTGTCGTCCACTTTTCTTTCTTCGTATTTACACCACAATAAGTTCTAATACCATTCCATATACTTTCCCTGTCATTATTGTCTGTTGGTTCGCAATAATATTAAGAGCATCGTGTCATAATGCGCTGTTTTTTTTTTCAAATATGAAATAGGCCGATAATTTAAAACGTCCCCAGGACTACGTATTCAGTTGACTAAGAGGAGCGTAGTAACTTGAACTTACGTGTAGTCAGCACAAACTTAGACTGTGACGAAAATTGAAGGAAATAATTAAACAAAACAGTGAGTTCAATGTAAAAGTGAACAGCCAAAGATGCTAATTATTTACTGAAAGAATTCAAAACAGCACTTATTTAAAACAGAAACACAAATATAACACATTTGACAAAGAAAAATAAACACATTTATTCAATGAATCACGCTCGCCTGACGAGTTTTTGTCGAGCCTTAGACTATATTATTTTGTTTGTTCATAAAAACAACGCGCTTTCTGCGTTCTGTTTTGTTGCTGTGACAAGATTCCAATTACGGCGTAGGATATGCATTTACTTCGCACACGCTTTTCAAAAACTTAAGGAACAACGAGCTCTTGGCTACATGACTTTCATGAAGTGGCCTCGGTGTTCAAAGCGATGTAAACAAATCTAATAAACAAATGTCGTCAAGTCTGTAAGTCGTGAAACATTGGATATGTTTGCTGTTACGGGCAACTTTTGCTTGGTACGTTTTCTGTATTGCATCGTTTGGAATTTAAACAATAACAAGGAATGAACATCTGTATACTCTGTACAATGCATGTTCAACGCATTTAAATATTTATAATATGAATGACTCAATCTTTAATTCGTGAAATCGGACTGGAATATCGATGGGCTCCTGCTATTTTGGACTAAGCACATTTTGTTTCATTCTTTAACCTTATCTTCGTCGTGAAATTATTTTCAGCGTACAGCGACGTAAGAAAACGACCGCGTGAAAACAGGCGGTCAGCAGTGCTACACGCACTCAACGCTTGTTTTGGTCCGTTTTCAACCCATCCTCATTCCGTGTTGACCACCGGAGGCTTGAAAAAAAAAAACAACAGCGGCATGCCCAAAATGGCGTTATTCCGAGTGTAACTCTCATCGTGTCTTCATTCTCATCGAGACATTTTATGCAGACCAGACATATACCACCATGACCCATACGATGTATTCGCACATGGAGATATAAAACATTGTCTAACCCAAAGCGACACAGCCTTGCAGCCTACTGTGACCCGCTTTTACGGCTTACACCCAAAAAACTATTAGACAAGAGCGCTCGTTGCAATAGCCCAGTATCCGTACCACGCCTTAAGTGCAGGCTTTTCAGTAACAGTGGTACATTATATAATCTTGAGGAAGATAAAATTAAGGCAGACGTGCCCTGGTGGCGCCAAGCCTGCGAGGAAGTGCGGCAGAAGCTGGCCTTTCAGGGGCGAAGCTCCTTTTATTCTAACCGTGTCATGCTTCACACGTAACCGAGAAAAGAAGAGACGAGAAAGAAAAGAAGTCAGTATCTCCCGAACAGTGTAATAGGCGGCGCTGTCTTATAGAAGTACATACAAACTGCGGTTGAGTGAGAATATTCTAGATGGCGCTGTACCGCTACTGTCTGATTAGCTGCGGTGCGGGCTGTGCCTGGGTACGAGAAGAAAGACTGCTTCTCTCAGTCTCCTGGATAGTCACCGTACATGACGGATCGTTGATGGGACATGGACGAAGCAGAGCGGCGGCCACATTGAAGACGCTTGCGCTCGGCTTGCTTTGCTCGTGTTTCGTCGTTGTTACTCGCGCGCAGTCTGAGTTCTCAAACACGATCGGACACATGGACGCATGCATGAACGAATGGGCACACGGACGAATGGACGGACGGACGCTTCGCGCCACTCATCATCATTCACTCCGTGGATATGTTGAGATTTTTATTGTTTTTCATTCCGTTTTATCTTTTCTTCCTGCTGCCTTTGTTCTTTTCTCATTCCGTTTTCCTTCTGTCCTTTTTTTTTCTCGTTAATTCTATGCACTTGTTTCTCACTCCTAATCTATTTCGCTGTCTTTCATTGGTATTCCTGTTTTTTTTTCGTAATATATTTCCTATATACTATTCTAACTTTGTCTATTTCTCACCTGCTTGCTCTATTTTTCGGTTTTTATACGTGGTTTTGTCTGCGTTATGCCCAGCGATGACAACGTACAGCAGCCCGAGTTTATTAAGGTTTCCGCGTTTAGGCTAGACAGAAAATAATTTGAGTCGCCTGGAGCAGGCATCGAAATTATACTGCGCCTATACTTTCTTTTTTGATTCTTTCGAATTCTCTATTTGCAGGCGTAAAACACAAATATCAAAACCGCTGTTCTGCCTGCTATTTACGGTACAGTTCTCACACTTTACTTACCGCATCCGCTTCGATCCTCGCTCCGATGCGACACAGTTCGACAACGGTGTCCGTCTGTCCGGCCACGGCTGCCTGGTAGAGCCTCTCGGCCAGGGTCGGCACATGGTCTGGGCCCGCCATTTCCACTTCCTCCGGCAGGTCCACCACGTCACAGCAAGGGCGTGATAGTGTGGACCCCGTGCTTCACTGCTGCCCAGAAACGGCGGCGCGCACTTCCCGCGGCACCACCGGCGCCGACCGCTTCCTCCCGAGGTCCCGGAATTCGGAGCGGGAAGACGCCGAAGAAGGTCCGCCATTGCGGCAAGCCTCCCGCATGACCACGCTGGCTCCTGCGCAGACAGAGGAGAGCGAAGGAGCTTCACATACAAGTAACGTGGCATCAAATCAAGAGGTTGACGAAAGATCATTTGGTCGGGAGCAATCATGGTCAAATGCTAAAAAAAAAAAAAGACGCCGACCAAAAAATGGCCCAACGTCCCCAAAGGGAATCGTGAGGAAATGCAAATGCCCATAACGGCGTTTCGCACGTGAGAACCCAGCGTTAGAAGAATAACGTTTTCTTTTTTTTTTCTTACACCGTGCGATCGCTCACCACACGGGGCGTTTTTCTGTCGCGAGAAACGTAGTATGCGTTTCCAGCTCTAATAGCTAGCGTGCACGGTTAAAGAAACGCTACAAACGCGTTTCAAACGCACTGCATTGAGGCCGTATCAAGTCACGTTCCAGTAAAGAGGTGGGGGATCTGGTTGCTAGGGGCGAGGATAAGCTCGTGAGCCCAAAGCTGTTGCTGACAGTTGCCGACGCCGAAGCGTGACATTGTGGGGGCTCCGGTTCCTATGGACGCGCGCACCCGCAGCTGTTAATTTCTATGGGAGAGGGCGGTGGACAGATCCAGACGGACGCCCGACTAAGAAATGCATTCGCATTAAAAAAAAGACACTTAATAAATAACACAGGCGTTTCGGCACCGGTATGGGGGCTAAATAAGGCTCCCGTACTGGAGCCGAAACGACTGTGTTATTTCTAAAGTTTTTTTTTTGTCATGCATCCGTCTGATGCATGTTCAAGTGTTATAGGAGGGGGCCGATGAACAGACGGACGGATGAACGGATGCTTCGCCCGACTCATTATCATTCACTGCGCGCGTATGCTATCAATTTTTCATCAAATTTGTATCTGAGATTATGAATATATGATTTTATTTGAAGTTCTTAACAGTTCCTAACTATCAAATTCCTATCAACAGTTTTATATTATTCACAATTGCAACAGAACCATTTAAAATGCCTGCAAGCACAAACCTTTTATACTATACGGCGACTTCAATGTAGACGGTATGGACTTTAAGACTTAGTTTCACCCACTCGTCACTAGTCACTTTGTGTTTAACCTCCTCTGAACCGAGCTGATTCTGCCCTTGGCTTACGTGAAATAACTGTGACATGTTGTTTCACTTCTGAGCGTGCGTGCATTCTCTCTCCTAATGAACGTACTAGACAAGTGGCAAAATAAAGATCACCCAATTCTGCCTGTAGCCTTTGATTTGCTTCAGTATTAACCCCGAAGTTTCTCTCGAAATTTGTTCGGAAGTTCAAGTTTCATACCATAAACCAGCTTCACTAATGCGTAAGTTTAAATTACTCTTGGGTAATTTAAACTACTTGCAGCCTGACGTATATAATTCTAAGAGCTGCGTCAGTGGATGATACCGGATGTCGTCAAGGGACGGCTTTCGGCTCTCCCGTAGTACAGTACTGTAAATCGTTAACCACTTCTTCTAAGCACACAGGGGGACGGTTCTGTGCGTTGTCTTAGCAGAGTACTATGCACTATAAATCGTTAAACACACAGGCGTTAACGGATTTGTCGTCCCTTTCTAGGTACTGTAAATCGATTGTAGCGACTGATACTGGGATAGCTTATTGCTCTCCAGCAGTAGAGTACTTCGCACTCTAAATCGTCCAACATTTGTTCTAAACACAGGTTTCACCGAGTATTTCTAAACGCATTGAGTTCTGGGGCGGCTCACTGCCCTCCTATAGTAGAATACGAAGTATTCTATATCGCTGAACACTTTTTCCAAGCACATGTTCTTCGCTGTCGCTCTGTTCATGTCGGGACCGCCTGTTTCTCTCCCATAGTAGAGTACTTCACCGTACTCTAAATTGTTGACCGTTTGTTCTTAACCCTAAACCGTAGTGCGTATGGTAATTTAATTTGAAGCGTTTACCTTTTGATCAAAACACATGCTTTAGTAGTAAGGCACCTTGCCTGTTCAGTAGTTATTTTGTTGCGTATTACTGCAGTTTGGAGGACATGGCGTTTCTACTAAATACGCTGAGACAGCGCAAATATAGAGGATGCACTGGCCGAGCATGGTTTCAGGGCATAAGCGCATGTAGCGCTTGCGTGTGCTCGTTGTATTAAAATACTTGTGCGGCACGATCAGCTACTCGAATACTCCGCCATGATGAATCAGTGGTCACTGTGCTATGCTACTGCCCTACTGAAACGTTCCGTATGCGATGTCCAATGATTCCGTATGTCTCTGTAAGAATCTTACAAAAATATATGGAAAACACATGGGTTCCGTATGGAAACATATGGAACTATCGGACTCGCATACGGAACGTTTCAGTAGGGTGATCTGGGGGTTGTGGTTTTGATACTGACCACGGTGGTTTCATTTGAGTGTAGGTGAAATGGGAGAGGCACTGTGCCACGTCAATGCACCTGAAAGAGCACGAGGTAGCCGAAATTTCCCCAACCCTCCACTACAGCATCTCCCATACTGATATCGTGGTTCTGCGACGTAGAATCCTGTATCATATTACACCTATTCAAATTTTCTGGACGGGGAAGCGATGGCTAAGGGTAGACCATATACAATTACTTCTTAGGCTCCAATTGTCTATGCGGCCATGCAGCCAACAGTTTTATTAACGTAGACGCCATTCTAAGAAGCAGTGTAAATAAAGCCTGTGTGTTCACGGGTGATGTGAGTGGTCGCTCAAAATGAACCACGTAGCGAATTGTGAAGATAATTTCAATATTTGCCGACTCCTTTCATCACACATCCTCGCTTCTTAATTTTGTGTTCGTGGTATGGCAACCACTCAGCTATATTATGCCTGTTGACCAAGACGTAGCCAGAATACAACAGAACATAAAACAGAAATTTACCAAAATGTTGACTATGGCCACGGCATTGCATGGGCTGTGACACCGCGTTATTTGCCTTATACTTTTGAACATTGCACAAGAATCGCCATATTCCTGCCTTCAGTATGTCTCTTTAGCGCACGATGCAAGTACATTTCCCATGAAAGTGGATGCGAATTGACAGTAGACCATAAAACACGGCTACTCTCGCATATTTGGCAACTGTTATAGTCATGTTAGTCACAGGCACGCCACACCGACTTTCAGTTTGATTATTGGGCGTTGCCTTTTAAACACAATATCGTATTACTATTACACACCTAGTTTCAGCATGAAGAAGGAAAACGCAGGTAACAAGGTAACACACGCAACATCATGTTTCCTCTGTTTCACTTGTCCCTGTTGCTTCTTTTCTTCATGCTCCAAGTGAGCTGTGCTATATAGCAATACAATATTTTAATGCGTCAACTTACCCAATGTGCAATTTCGTCAAAAACAAAAACGCAAGGCTCAACAGACGTTCTCGTAACTTACATCTGATGAACTTCGGTATGCCACTTTCCAACTGCCGACCATCTTAAAACGCGTCGCTGTTTCACTCAAAGGCTGCCTATCACAAATGTAGTGATAATATACACTCGTGGCTGAAAATTTTCTCTCTGCCCAACCTAGACATCGCCTCCCTTTAGCAGTGCCCCACTTGCGTTGTGCCCACCACCTTGCCACGGCAGGTGCGATCCCCGTCTGCATGCGGCAGCGGAGAGAAGGGGCAGGTCTTAGTTTTGCCTGCCGGGCGGAAGAGGCCCCATCCGAGGCGGTCACCCCGCAGTTGACTAAAAACAAAAGCACCAAAAGCGAGGAAGTTTTGAGGTGGTGGAAATGAGGGGAGGCCGAGCCACCGCCGTGGCCACCGGATACACGCAACGCCCTTGGTATACTGCGGCAGCTTCTGCTGTTGCCTTCCACCCCAGCCCCCTCGAGATGGGGCGACGCACCTGCTCCACTTGGTGCTTACAAGCAACGCTAAACGCCGGCCATGATATTCTACATGGAGCAGGGGAGGGTGGTACAGCTCTTAGGCTTAGGTTGTTGCGAGACTAGCAGGCAGTGAATTATAGGCGTCGTTTCGAAACGAAGACTGGTGTGCTTCCTTTGTGTCTTTGCTGGGTGAGCAGGCGAACGAACCACTGTACTTGCCTCTCGTTTTTGCCTTGACGAAGCACGCACAACGGGTTCATTGATTTCATATCATTCCTTCAGGCGATAAGGGAATAAGCCTCGAGAGAGTATTTGATTACTTAATTCAAAGTCATGTTTATTCTATATTATCAGCCACTATTGGTCAGTGGCTACCGCTGATGACGCAATGTGCGGCGAGCAGCTTGGAATGCTTGTGATTCGCTGGTGCGAAATGTGCGGAGGACAAAAGCGCCACGATATCGTTCTTCGTCACGCAATAGACGCACTATACACTTCACTGCATTCTGCTTGGATATTACCGCCATTGCAGGAAAATCTTTGCAAGCGGTTTCTATTAGTTATACTTGTCATTTTGAGAAATTTCGGTCCTTGACCCAAGCTTTGCCGGGGTCCGTCCGAATGATCAAACGCTCGAAAACACACGGCAAAGATGGAATATGCACAAAGTTAATTTGCTTTCTGCGATTAGGATGAACAGGTGTCAATAATAAATAAATTTAACAAGGTGTACTTTTTCTTCTAAAAGGGCCCAAAATGTTGTCTTAGCCTGAAAAGTGTTGCGCTGATCAGTTCAAGTTGATCAACATGACCCTTTCGTTACACGCGTTTTACGTTATTGTATAATCGGCCTAACGACGAATTTCGAAATGTCGGTTAAGCCATTATAATAATAGTAAAAGCCCTAAATAATAGTAAACACAGCGATGAATACTATTCTGCTTGAGTGTATCAACATGAACCCACTTCTACCTTAGCTTGATTTGAACATTTCGGCGCGGAAGAAACAAGAACAATGGAGAAAATGCGCCTAATTTCTCGGTATGACCTAACAACGATGACGTATCGGATTAATCCCCCGACGAATGTCGCGTGTAAAGCGAAGCTGGAATGTTTTTATTTCTCCGAGTTACGCGCAATCTAACTCACCATGTGCGCATGTTCACAGAATGTGAGACGTGTAAAAAACAAAAGCATTAAATTCCAGCTATTTAGACACGCCACCTCGAGTTTGACGACTACTCCATAAATAGAAACTAAAATTAAAAAAAAAACTTCGAAGAACGTCACCGAGCTGTGTAATTACCATACAACGAGGAATGTGTCTGCCGATAATCGCTTCTTGTGTCGACAAGCTCTTGATGTGATTACGTTGTTATAAAAAATCACGCCGAGATAAAGACCAGCTCACGAAAGGCCACAAAAGCGGCGGGCCTTCGGGGCGAAACAGTAAATTTTCCGGCTCATGGGCACGCGCATTTTTGGCGGAGCTTGTTTCTATGAAAGCCCCGAGCGCTTAAAACTTCACCTGTCGATCGGTTACATCGCCGAAGAAGCGCCAGACCAGCGAGCTTTCGCAACGTATGCGCTTTCGCTGCTTGTGTAACGCGTGTGTCGTCATTTTTCGTCAGTGTGCAAGCGAAGGCACTCTCCTTGCCCAAACTTAAGCTGCTCTAAATTAAGGTCCGAACAAGCCCACCGACAGGATTGGGAGGCGGAACTTTCACGACGATCGTAAGTCTTCCACTTCTTTTGTCCTGTTTGCACTGATTCTTTCACTTTTCCTTTCCTCTATCAAACAGGCGACGGAGAGACAGGGGTGAAATGGCGCAAAGGCATTTTCACTGTTTGCCCTGCTCCGATGTCCCTCAGCACCTGCGCCTGCACGTAGCTTATTTTACTGGTTGGGACGACGAGGGGAGGCAAAATAGACAGGAAAGAGCGCTGACTGTCAACTGAATTTATTGAAAGTGCTAACCCCACTTTCATACAAAGTGCAGCAACTGTTGCTCATGCGCGATGGCACTTTTGTGACCATGAAAAGTATTCTTGAAACAGAAAGGAATGCTATGTCACGGAAAGGAGAAGTGATGATGTACTGATGCATCGATCCGTGGCCTTCCTTAAAAAATACTTTGATGATATCTCTTTCAGTCTTCGTTCTTGCTGAAAAACCGTGTTTTCAGGAACAGAGGACTGCACATACATTATTTGCAGTGTACGGCCATGTGGCTACCATAGCAGTTCTTAATAAAAGTGATCATAGCAACTTCAATAAATTCTGTTGACAGTCGGCGCTCTTTTCTGTTCATTTTGTCTCTTCTAACCATTTTCGCGCTGTTACTACAATACAACCGAAATTGGCCAGCTCACCCAAATTAAACTCTTGTTGCGTATGTTACTCTGACTTTTCTAGAGCGACCAGGTTTCAGTGGTTCCTGGGTGATAGCTTCATCTTCAGAGTAAACACGTATTGTTATTCATTATAACCATTAGCGTCACTAGGCCCACTGAAGGACAAAGGCCTCTTTCATGTTTGACCAATCAACCCCGTGCTGTGCTTACTGCTGCGGCGTTATAGCTGGGAACTTCTTCACCTCACCTTCCCGACTAATTTTATGCCACCGCCTCACTCGTTTGCCCTTTCTTAGGATAGTCAGTTCTTATGCTGCCCATGTTCTAGGTGCCCAGCCCGTGTCTATTTCTTCTTATTGTTGGTCTCATAACGTGCATAATCAATAGCCGTAACCACGGTGGCCATAACACATCATAGCCTGTATAGTATAGTTTACTTGGACTTTAGGCGTCAACTGTAACTTAACTATACCTTCATAAACAGCCGCCGAATCAAATAATATACCTACTCAGAAGATTTTGTGCGGGGGGAACAATGGGATGGTGTAACTTTTAGAAAACGTGTACTGACTCTGTCTTCTTCTTTAGAACGAAACATACGTGCAAGAAACAATGTTCGAAGTGAGGGGCACTTTAGGGGCGCGGCTTGCCCATCCATCTCATGTGGCATGATCACGCTCACAGGAAAGCGCTCAATGCAGGTCATAACAAGGCAAGAAATGCCCAGAATCAGGTAAAACAAACCATTAAGGCCTAAATAATTATAGTTAACAGAAATAATCTAGTATCAATGACGATTATCAACTAAAAATTGCTAAAAAGGTTTTGGAATCCTACAACTTGACTTTGGGGCCGCGCAAGAGAGGGAACCACAGCTTTGCTGATCGAGTAGAATGCCGCTTCCCCCACACTTCAGCAGTGCTGCGCCGCTGCACTGATTGGGGATACAACTTGACATACCTTGCTGCAGGTGACGTGTATTTAAACTACCATAATAAGCAGTCTGGGAAGTCGATTAAGCATAGCAAAAAGTAAAGCACCTGTCACGCACCTATAGTTGGCGAATCTCCCTATCAAGCGTTCATGCAAGCGATTCGGGTACACGTAAGCCCGGAATTGTGTGCTCTATAGCGCAACCGTAAATAGCCGAAGGTGGCTCGTGGATTCCGTTACATCGTACAACTGGAGCAATAACAAATAATTCGGATGGTGACAAGATAGAACACCTTTCCTTGCGCGGCAATCTGATGCCTATGAAATCTCTTGCGCTTCCTATACGACAACTTTGGTCTAACTGCTAGCATGCAGGCACTGTAGGAACTAATCTACTGTAACACGCCATCCACGCTTCTTTCACAGAGTTACCTACACAACATAAAGTGAACATGCGGGACACAACGCAATCAAGCAGCCCTGCCCTGACCGCAGCAAGTGCGAGACAGTTGTACAGTGCCGAAGCAAACAACGCAAGCGAAACATTACGAGATATACGCCTTCAAGTGGAGCGTCGCTACAATCTATACAGATGCGACAGTGATGGCGGTCTGTATAACCGCAGCAATTACGCTTTAATATCGGGTGATGTCGCCACCGTGTCATCGAGGCAGTGTCCAGATAAACGAATGAGAGCGTGTCGGCAGTTTCGGCAACGTTTGAAAGCAGCGCGGCCTGTCGGTGAAAAGATGTGGCCCCTGGCGACTGCAGGCAGTATCAAATGGTGTCATCGGCGCCATCATCATAGCCGCAGTAATGGCAGTCGTCGCACCGTCTTTAATGCTCGCAGAAGAATGCTCAGACACCAGCGGCGAGGATAATTACGATCCTCCGCATAATGCGTCGACTGCAATCGTGGAAGTCACACAACCGCGGTGCTTGTAGTTCTGGTCGGTCCATTTTCTCTCGCTATTTTTCGCTTTCCTTCCTGCTCGACGACCACCTATCTTGACCTGTTCACCATGTAGCTCCGCAGTGCCACAAATACAAACCGCATCTTCCTAACTGGGAGAAATAGAGTGAGAAGAAGCGGGTCATAAATAGGGTGTTGCTGTGACGCATTGTTTACACTCCAAAAAAAAAATCTTTTGACTCTTTGAGCCGTTCCCTGAAAAGGGTGGGACTGGACAGAGATTAATTGCATCTTCGCTCCACTTCATCCGAAGGAAACTTCCACATTTGCAAAAAAAGTTTATACATTCATTCATTTTTGCATTCTCTTGTGAGTCTTAGACACGGGAACATTATTTGGAGGACATTGTACTCCCTTGCCTGCGGATCAGAAACCTTGATAATTACTGAGAGTGTTCAAGTTAACTTGGGGACGACCCAGCGAGGAGTGAAAAGAAAAAGGATAGGTGTAACCTTAAGGAAAAAAACAAAAACAACAGAGTGTATTTTACCTAGTTGGCTTCATTTAGCGGAATGGCTCAGTACTCTCCCATAGTTAAGTACGCAGTACTCGAAATCGTTAAACATTTTTTTTTTCTAAACACAGAGTGTATCAAGGACTAAACGGGTGTTAAGGACATCACAGTTGAAATCAAGAGGAAAAAATGGTCACGGGTAGGGAACGTTGCACGAATACATGATAACCGCTGGTCGTTATGGAACACAGACTAGATTACAAGCCAAGGCAAGTGGTGAAGAGGCGACGGAAAGTTAGTTGGGCAGATAAGAAATTTTGCGACTATAGAGTGGCAGCAGCAAGCTCATGACCGTGTTGACTGTTGTAACATGGGTGAGGCCGTTGCTGTGGGCGTAATCGGGCTGATGAAGATGTACATCTCTTCGTAAAATAATGAAATATATATATGCGCTGCGGCGGGAATCATCTCCAATCAATGCTTAAATAATAGTAATAGCTGGAGTTAAACGCCTCCTAACCACGATATGATTATACGAGGGACGCCGTATTGTAGAGATCTCCAGAAGTTTTGATCGTGTGGTGTTCTTTAATGTGCACTGACATCACACAGTGCCCGTCTATAGCATTTCGCCTTCCTCGAAATCTGACTGGCGCTGCCGGCACCGAACCCGCGACCTTCGGGTTAACGGACGAGAACCATAACCATATCGCCAGCGCAGTGGACCCCTCTCGGCTTCGCTGCAGTTTCACCTGTTGAAGAAGATGCTTCGCGATATGAAAAAGGGCTCCCCACAGCATCATTCCTGGCACTCGGCGAGGTCACAAGAAGGCAGCTGCAGAAGCGGCTGCCTGTCGCGCTGCTTTAGAAGCCTCCGTTGACTTCCTGGCGTCGGTCGCGTTGCCTCCGGCGCCAGAGATTGTGGACGTTCCCGACGTCAAGGTCTGGAAGGAGCAGTGGCTTGCGTTCCGTGTTGTCTTTTGTCGCGCGCGGTGACCCCTTCGCGAAGAAGCTCGCTGTGTGTGTGGCGGTCCGCTTTTATGTGCGTACAGCGTCGAACCGGTTGCGAAGAGAGCGGGGCAGTTGGCCCACCACACGCGCGCGACGGCAGTCAGAGATCGCGTACTAGCAAAGCGCTGCGAGCTTGTTTAGCGAACTGAGACGTCAGTTATTGTCTCGAGAAATAATTGGTTGGACGCTTTGAGGAAAGCGTTGCTTTGCTTTTTTGTGAACGATAGGCCGAAATGGGAGGCATTCGCAATGTACCTCTCGGCTAAATTCCCGAAGAGTTTTTCCAAATATCGTTGCTTTGTTCAATATCAACCTCATTACTCTATTTTAACAGTGAAACTGCCCTTGCGAACCCTGTGCCGGTGTCGTCATCTTTTACATCAAAGGCGTTCGCTAAAGCTCACCTGATCGACCACGGGCGGCTGGGGTGACGGAAGAGGGAGTTAATAATAAAGCGATAAATTGAAGAAAATAACTTCTATAGATGAGAAGAGGCTATAACCCTGACTTTTCAAAGCCGTAGCGTTATGTGCCCACGCTTGCTCGACATGGAAGAGAAAGAGAAAGAATGAATTGCAATAAAGACAGTAAAATAACCTACGCTACGTCTGGTTTGATAGATTACATCCAGACCTGGAAAAAAGCGGCGTTAAGAGCAAGTTGAGCGCATATCAATGCACCAGTTCAAAAGGGCAAGATGCTCTTCCGGGTCAAGTGCGCGGAATATTATTTTACGGGGAAGGCGGGTCACTTCCTTCTTATGGGTCTTCATGGAATCCGGATTATCGGTGGCTGGGCCGCTGATGTAAGTATACCCATTTTTTTCATACTGGCAAACAGATTATCCATCACAGGCCAAGCCTCTTGCAAACTGACCGTTGAAGTCGAAGAACTTTGGCAAACGCGTGGCGGTCGAGGAGCCAAACACCGCATGTCTAAGGTCAAGCACAGCCGTGTACTAGCTCTAAAATTAAGAACGTTCACAGTGATTCATATTGCTTCATTCACATTGCTTCATAGTGCTAAAGGTGGCTGAGAAATAAGTCCTCTCGAGGTGCTGCATGCCGTATATTTCACTAATGTGTCTAGTCACATTTTCCCAGCAGGGCGCTATCGCTCTCTAATCAGAAAGAGACGTAACGACTTCATTTCTTCGTGATAATCTTGTCACGGTAACCTAGTACCTAAGCTAAACGGTTCACGTGTTGAAGGGTGTAGCTGTGGTGTGGCTTCATTGCGGCGAATGTGAAACACAAGACGGCCCAGTGTACTTACATATATTGGCACAGCAATAAACGCCGATTTATTTGCCTGTAAATAAAAGCGAAGTGGCCTAATTTAATCCAATTCGTCGGAAGTTGTAACACGTAAAAGCTCTGAATTTAATTTTATTTCCCGAGAAAATTTGTCTTTCCACGCTCATTCTGCTTGAGAAAGCCACGGCCAAATCGTATGATGCGGCTTCAATTTGCCCTTGCGGTGGTTCAATCCCAATTTCGACGTGAACAATTTGTTGGAGGTAACTCCCTGAAGCATAGCATTACCGCTGCTCATTCACGTTCTGAGTGGCCTATATATAAAGCCTTAGGTGATCTAAAACAAAATATTACGAAAAAAAATATGAAAACATTCACTGATCAGAATAATGATTCTGCAAAACATTTTTCTGGGCTGGTTGGTTGATGATTCTTTGAGGAAGAACTGTGGCACAAATTAACACAAGAACAAACAAGAAACACATCACCGGCGCTGACTCGGCAGTTTCTAAGTTCTGAGGTACAAATAGAGGTAGGACGAACGTCCAGTAAAAGACCAATTATCGTGGCAAAAACACTGTGGACGCAGTTTAAATATGTATGTAATCAAAAAATGTTCAACGATTTAGCGTACTTGGTATTCTACTATGGTCAGCAGAGATCTGCCCCAGTGTGCAAACAGTGAACAATGCTGGGACACCTATAAATGAAACTGTGCGCTTTCGTGTCCATGTAAGACGCGGAACCGTGTAAATTATCCTCTCTCACTGTATACGGTGCTATCTTGCTAACCCATCATTTTGAGACTTGAATGTGAGACAAGTTCCAAGATGAACAAAAAACTATTGAACAGAGTAGTGTATCTCTAGTTGTTGCCTGCCTATAGTCGGTCGATAGTTTTTCCGCAAAAACAGACGCAACACATTGTGTAGACACCGCTCTACGACAACACTATACCATCACAAGCCTTACTCATTACGCAAAATGACATGCGGCTATCTAACCATCCAGCCATTTCTACCTCAACCCTCATTCCTCCCTATTGTTTCCTCTCTCTCTCTTTCTCTCGCAAGAAGAACGTGAACAAGTACCATGAAGAAGACCAAAATGACAAAAACGACAGGCCACCCGATGCAGCCCCGTTTGCTTCGCTTGATGCGCCCCGATGGCGAAGCGTAAAGTGACGTCGCATAGCGACGAGCCCCCGGCAGGTATCGGGTGGCCGTCGCCCGTTCAACCTGCAAGTGATGAACCGAGCGGCGGCTCTCTTCAGATAACCGTGGCATGTTCCCAGGGTGCAGCGAGTAGTGACGCCTTACGTCTTAGACGCTGCAACAACCGCCGCCACTTCGGCGTCGGCGGCATCGGCCTGGTGCATGGTGATCTATGCAGCGGCTCGCATCGTTATTGGGCGTGGCGGCCTGGGGAGAGATGAGCGTTGAGGGTCTCCCTGCTTGCAGTCGCCCCGAGGGTATACCTTAGAGGCCTACGCGGTGATTACACACCTACCGCTGGCGCTATCCCGGTCACAAGCGTGCATCCTGAATGCCGGAAGATGAAGAAAAGCGTGAAGAAGTGTGTGTGTATATTATAAGCTCCTCCGGCCTCCTGGGAACGAACGTAAGGCTGCAATCCTTCATCTCTTCGTGGTGCCCTTCTTCGCGTTACAGATCTGCCTGGCTTGTTCTGGCTTTGTGAACTATACCGGAGAAAGGCTTACTGGGGCGTGGTTTTCTACGTACGAAAAGACGATTAGGAATGGAGCAGTGACACCTAGGAACACTGTCAGTACACGTATGTTCTGCGGCGAGCATACTCAGAGAACTTAGCAAGGGTGGATGGCTGGCATTGTGGGTGTGACGTAGGATCTTTCCGTCCTGTCACCTGCAATTTATTTCCCCTGCAATTTACTTATTTACTGTATACTTAGAAAAATTGCAGTGCCTCATTGAAGTCTGAGATTCAATGATTCTAATCTCACGGTTTTAGCATCAAAGTTACGTCTAATTGATGGTCCTTTCAAACTTTTCTCTAATCAAAACGCAATATTTGGGAGGTCTGCGGCAGTTACGCGTACATAACACTGGCAATTCGTAAACACACGCAGAAGCAAGAATATAGAAGTTACCTTAATTGGCCGCGTTCAAGAGGTTGCCTGCTGTTTGTTCTTTTCAATGAAGCTTGCTTTTGAATGTCCATCTATTTATGTGGATGCTTTGCAACACGTTTTCTCCTCTGTCACAGGTTCCTACTACCAGAATTGAAATTTCACCACGCTAAACTGTAAAGGACGTCGCAAAAGCTTGTGATGTACTTACATGAGATAATAATCGACAATTTCATTCGAGATAGTCAGTGTAACTATAACACATGCTTGAAATTTGATTGATTTGAATGATATGCAGAGTTTAACGTCCCAAAACCACCATATGAATATGAGAGACGCCATAGAGGAGGATTCTGGAAATTTCGATCACCTGGTTTTTTTTACCGTGCACCCAAATCTGAGCACACAGGCCTACAGCATTTTCGCCTCCATCAAAAATGCAGCCGCCGCAGCCGGGATTAGATTCCTGGACCTTTGGATCAGCAGCAAATGTAATCAAACTGTGCTTGAGGCAACACAGCCTATTCAAACGGTCCTTCGTAAAACTAACTACGCATTGTGTGAGTTACGGGTTAACGGCGTTAGCCTGTCACCGAATCAGAAGACGTGGCGTGAAAGAAAATCCGACTCTTGCGATCAGTCCAACGACACTCAAGTAGGTTAGATTAAGGTAATGTCACTTTCTTGCAATTCTGCTTCTCGCAGTTCTGCTCATAATACACTTTGTTTCTTTCCATTTGTGTTTTCAGATGTGTACAAACCTTTACTGTTTTAAGTTTGAGGGGAATAGGCAGCCACTTGTCTGTATAACAGAGTCACAAAGAATTACAAGTGGATATATCACAAAATAAAAAAAAAACGCATTAGTTGCCCGAAAATTTGTCCCGGAGATGACCCGAGACTAACACCTCTTCAGTTCGGTCACGCTACCAATCGACCTAACAAGGAAGCTAGCAATAGGCGGCGCGAGGGCGAATCAATCGACAACCGGAAACGCACGAACACGGAATGCTGCAAATCTCCGGCGCATCTGCACACAGGGCACCCACCCTGTAGTTTCTCACTATCTGTATCGCACGCGTAAGTATTTCGGCGACTCTCTCTTCTCATTCACCTCTCACTCACAACAGAGCGTCTTGCGCGAGGCAAGTGGTTCAATGCTTTGATGACGGGGGAGAAGGCGAAGGCACGCCGAAAATGCTCCCATTGTGAGAGGCGCACGCCGACGATTTCGCGCCCGTCCAGTGCGGCCACACGAACAGATAGGCCGTGCGCGAGCGCTGCTATCCGACCTCCCGGTCGCTTATTCACCGCGACGGCCAAGCCAGGGATCGCCAACGGAACAAGTGATGACCGCGGCGCACATCGTGTACGTGTCTGTCTCGACGTTGCCGTTATGGATGTTAGGCGCCACACCGAGTCAACGACCGGTCGCTACAGCCGCGGGCGGTGTACACGTGTTGCAGGAGCAGGCGTGGAATGCGAGTCTGCAAGGACCCGGGCACGTGGTGCCTCATTTAGTTCGTCTCTTCTAACCAACTGCTCAACGGGTGAAGCCCGGTGAAGGGACAAGTTTAAGCGAGAGCAGCCGAGGTCGACTACGACCACTTTGCCATTACTAAAACGCCCAGAATCTTCTACACATAGGTCGGCGAAAATTGTTGAACTCACTCAGACTCGGACTTGACTCACCGAAACTTGTCTTAACGTAGGACTCAGACTCACGGCCCAATATGAGTGGGAGTGAGTCCACTCATGAGGGAGTTTACCGACCTATAGTGACGGCAAGCACATTTTTAATGATCATACTCGCATAAATACTTAACAAAGTGGACATGGGAGCACCCTCCATCGCAGCTTCACTAAAACACCAGACGCGTAGTTAGAAAGGTGTGGAGGGGGGGGGGGGGGGGGGTTGAGGTCCCACCGACAGAAAGGATGTTTTTTCGCCCCCTTCATTCTTTCCATTTTGGTCATATTCATTGCACTGCAGTTAAACAAAACATAAGTAAAGTGTCTACGCTTTTCTTGGCATGATTGTTTGCTGGTTTTCTGGTAATGAAATGAGCCCCTCGAACAATTCATTCTTTATGAAGAATGCTGCTTGAAAAAGCTTGGGAGGAAAGTTTTGTTTTTTAACTGAATTCTTTGGTTTAGCGGGCCAGAGAAGTACACGCCAAAATAAGTCAAAACGCGCCAGAACTTTCTGGTTCCTGTCACTAGAGAGACGCGTTTTCTGACCTACATGGAGTGGTCGATAGATCACGTGACCACTGCGTGACTGACTGTTCAAAGAGACTGTATGTCCAACCAGTCTGACTGTCCAACCGAGACGGAATGTCCAACGAGACGGAATGTTCAACCAAAACGTATTGTACAACGATACCGTATGTCCAATTAGCCTGAATGTTCACTGTTAGACATTCCGTCGCGGTGGACATTCAGTCTTGTTGGACACTCAGGCCGCAACTGGTAACAGTCCCTGAGGTTTCGCTTATGCGCAGGACAGTATGCGTCACCCGACACTTATCAGTAATCGGGCACGTGGCTATATACAGGAAATCTACATTTTGCCCCAAGAGAATACTATCTGCACCCATACGGAACAGCATCCGCGCCCAGGACACATCGGTTTGAATCGTACGCGCTATAATATCCTCCGAGAATCGTGACGGCGGATTGCTTCTTTCAAGGTGATACTTCTGGTGTCACGTGAGGCGGGCCGCGTACGCGGAAGCAATACGTCTGCGCTCATCGTGCACGATCTTGTGTGAGAGGGAGACGGAGTGGACGTTGGAAAGGAGCGGGAGTAAGACCTGAACATATTGTTAGTCTGGCTCAGTATCTTCAAGCGTTTCCTTGAATTTCAAAGGAGAAAACTCCCAGGAAGCGAGCGTTGAGGGCATCAGATGCGAATGCGCCTCGCCTTAGTGGCCGTTACCTGGATGAGGCACAGACACATCAAAATGTTTTCACCGTAGTCGAAAACATCTCACCTTATTATAGTTAAGTTTAAGGGGTTCAGTTAAGTTTAAGATAACAGACAATGGATGAAAGTGGACGTTAACCATTCTGGCAGCATTTGCATAGGCAAGGCACTTACAGCACTTAACGTTAACAGCTGTGCCAGTTGGTTCTGGATATGCCAATGCAGCATATTACTGGCAAACAAGAAGGTGTCTTTTTCTACTATAGTCCCTGCCCTTGTCCGCCAATATCGTGTTCCACTTTTAGAAGTCGATACGTGCGCAAATTTTTAGACCTGCGCATACCATGATTTCACTATTTGGACATACATGATTCACCTGTTCATTTTTTAGTCTGTGAGAGCATCGCTCAGGTGAAAGTGAAGTGAATGCGATGCACCAAGTGCTTTGCAATGCAAATATCGGCTTTAGCTTTGCAGCAAAGTTACACTACGATCGAGTTGGTACACCCCCATCAAGCGCAAAGCGCTGCGCGCATGGGAACGACGAAATAAATAGAAGTAAGCAAACAGAGCTGGTCCTTTAGCTTCGACATTCAACCGCGGTATTGCTCGATTAGCTCAGATATTGTGGCGGAGATTGTGCAAGAGTAGGCTGAATCAACATTCCACAATGCTACTCAGTGATAAGTAAAGGATGTAAAGAGAGAGATGAAGAGTGGGAAAAGGTGCGAGCAATGAAGATGGGCGTGCGCCAAGTTCCCCACAAGGGAGCAGCGAAGTTTCATCACAGTCCCCCCACCCCTTCCCTCTAAACTCCTTTTCCAGACGAGTCCTAAAGACAACAGGCTTGCAACTTACGCACACAATGAGAGTCTAAGTAAGTTATGACGAGATTCCTTGAACGGCTTGCTATTGACATTCTGCATTTCGGGGTAAAGGTGCGAAGCAAGTATAATTCTATAGAATGGGCCATCAGGAGTCCACGGATGTTATTATCGTCAGGAACATGTGTGGTAAAAACCGTGCACATTAAGCGATGATAAAGCAGCTCACACTAAGAAAATACATGGAGCTTACTTTGCGCACCCCTGAGATGGCATGGGTGTACAAACACAGCCCTTGTGCAAATGTCATCACAATCAAAATGCAAATGATGGTGCTCAAACATGAATGACCAATGCCTCTTCGGGGTCTCGCATTCAGTCCACACCCACGAAATTTCATGGGAGTCTCGAGAACGTCACTTTATTGACAATTAAATATCTTGACAAAGATCAATTAGAAAAATAAAATCATACGATAGTTGGTTAATAGATTTCATGATTGATTGATTTGTGGGGTTTAACGTCCCAAAACCACGATATGGTTGTGAGTGACGCCGTAGTGGAGGGCTCCAGAAATTTTGACCACCTGGGGTTCTTTAACGTGCGTTAATATATTTCAACAAAAGTGCCGATTGTCACTATTGCGCTATTGAATTGCGTCATGCGCCTTACATTACAGTGCCTTCTTACACAGTCAGAAATCGCGAACAATATCGTCACCATTTTTCTCATTCGTCTCGATATGACTTTCGAACTTGCTTGGCGAAATGCAGATAAATTATTAGAAGTGCTATGTTTTCATGCGATGTCGAAATTCATTTCGTAGTGAACTCGATGATGCCGCTCTTTACCGACTGAGCTTGAAAGAAAATAAAATTATGCAAATAAGTGTTCATCGAGACTCGAAACTGCCGGCAAGGTGACTTTTCTATTATTCAATGAAGGCAGCAGAAAGCTTCAAGCAAGGATTGCCTTGAAGGTCCCACAGATTGAAATAAAGGTCGGAGCCATTGCGCAAGCTTCTAATGAAGCGCTAACTTGCAGACATCACTGACCGGCACTGCAGGTGTATAGCTAACGTCCGGGACGGGCTTCTCCTGTCTTCCTTCTCTGTCCCTGGCTAATACTTCCTCCTGTGTCATTCTTTCTTCAGAAGATAGCAAGCAGGAAAGCCGCTGACCCACAGCCTCATCTTAACTTATCGAGTGTATGTTCTATCCGCTAGACTGCCCGAAAACCAAACCAGTTTTAGGGCGCCAGATAGGTCGTCGGTTTATTTTTCCGCGTTGCTTCATACCGGACGTCCAGGTGGAGAGAAGGGCGCTCGGACACACGACGTCCTTGAAGTCCCGGCCAAGCATGACAGATGGCTGATGCCTTTCTCTCTCGCCACGCGAATTCGTGCTGGAGCCGAGCGAGGCCCGGGATACCTGCTTTGCCTGCGATCTTATAACTGCGGATCGTGGCTATACGGGCTCGCTCCAGTCTCGCAGAAGCGTGCAGCGTTATGACGGCTATGGGCCTGACACCTACCGTGAAAAGTGTGCTGAATTTTCGAATTTTTCTAATAACTGCTCAGAAAGGCGATGTGGAGGTGACTTGCCCTCACAGTGCCTTTATATTGTCTTCGCTTGCTCAGCATTTCCTTGCACTACAGCGAAATCAAAGCAAGGAAATGTGATGAACTAAAGGTAGTGATAATCGCATGAATGGAAAGTCTGATAATCATAAGAATGGAAAGCCTTATCAGCAACAGTCATTCCTTTATGCATATCGCGCCTTTGTTTCTGTATACAGGGTGTCCCACATAAATTTAGCCAGAGTTTAAAAATATGCCAGAAATTATGACGCGACCAAATGTATGGTTCTCACCGTTGCCTGGAGTTAGTCAAATCGTTTTTTTTGTGTTCGCAAATAATGTTTAATTAGATCTCTTTAATCAACTAACTTTTGAAGGAACGAAGATGGATAAAGAATTTCAATGAGAAAGTTGGACATCGGTTTGCAAAATGTACAAATAGATAGTTTTGAACATTATATCTGTTACGTATTAGTGTTTTTTCTGCTAATTACAAATGCCCGTGAAATACAAAAAATACCACGTGACAAAACCCGCTTGCTCGTCAGTGGGCACGATGATTCTAGTGCTCCCTAATGTTCCATTTACGAATGACATGCTTCTCTCGCACAGGTTTATGACAGCGATAAGAAGTCACAGCGGTTATCGTTTTTGTGGTCGATAGCAAGACATGTTCATCGTAAAGCCACCACCATCATTGCGGCCCTACCGAGACAGCACAATGGGGCCAATGCTATGGTCGTTCGTACGTGGAACGTTAAAGAGCACTAGAATCGTCATGCGCATTGACGCAAGAGCGGGTTTGTCACGTGGTATTTTTTTTTTTGTATTTCGTGGGCATTTGTAATTAGCAGAAAAACAGTAATATTTAACAAACATAAAGTTCAAAACTATCTGTGTGGACGTTTTGCAAACCGATCTACAGCTTTATGATCGAAGTGCTTTATCCTTCTTCGTTCCTTCAAAAGTTAATTATTTAAACAGATCTAATTAAACAATATTTGAGAACACAAAAAATAATCTGACTAACTCCAGGCAATGGTGAGCAACGTGCATTTGGTTGCGTCGTAATTACGTGTTCTGGCATATTTTTAAACTCTGCCTAAAGTTACATGAGACACCCTGTATATTGTACATCGTTACACACTTTCGCGTACGTCTCTGGGATAGATCGGCAAAGTTACTGAGGAGTCGGCTTCCTTAGACTGAGATCCAGTTCACGATGGCGACTGGAGCCGTGAGTGTGAGTCCCAGTGAGTCCAGTTGAGATGGTGAGTCGGAGTCTAAGAAAGTCCAGTTGCAGGAAAAATTTTCGAAAGTCTGGGTCCGAGTAAGCCCTACCAAAAAATATATTTCGTGAGTGATTCTGAATCAGCCACACTTTTTTTGCCGATGTATGGTCTCTGCTCTTCTTTTGTCTTATCAAGTACCTCTTCATCCCACTGGCCAACGGCCAGATTGTGTGAACCTCAAGGTCATAGAGTGACAACGCGCTATGAATGCTTTCATTTTCTCTCCCACTCTTTCTTTTTCACGCTGAGAAACAGTACTGCTACTTCCCCGCCTTTTCTACCTCTCTGTCTCTCTGATCTTACTCTTTCGAAGCATTACTGCGTGATTTCTCCACAGTGTAATGAGCTCTCAAACGCATGCGACAGGATATGCCGCACGGTACACACTTGAACGCAAGTGTCGCCACCAGAAGCATCCCGTACTGTTCGGATGCGTCGATGCCAGGCCATTGAAGCCCCTCTGGGAATGCCGTTGCACACGCACGTACACGTTCGTTTCACGTGGTCACCGCTTCGTACGCCGACAGCTTCGCGAGCTCCGACCGTCCACGCTGCATAGATTTAATGGAGACACTTCTCCCCCGCCCCCTTCCATGGCGGATGGCGAACCACCCGTCGTGTCGTTCGGTACACGCTCGCCGTGTCCTGTGGCTTCTCTTTCCAGTGCTCCTCAAAGACGTTGCTGACACTGCGAAGATGCTCCTTTCCTCGGGTCCTCCGCCAACTCGCGCTTTTTTTTTTTTTTTTTGAGGCTCGTTAGGTGCTCGCTTCGTGGCGGGATCTCGTCCAGAGCTGCGCGAAGCCGTCCTTCTCTACTTGCGGTCGTTCTGCCTCTTCACCGGTGTGCTAGACCGGAACCAGCGAACGCTTTCTTCGTCGTTATGCCGCCTCCGCGGACATGTAAAAAAAGAAGCTGCCTTGGAAGTACTTCTTTCTGCGGAGCTGCTTCTGCGCTACATTCACAACTGTGCCCAGTGGGGTGGCCCATAGTGCATGAAATGCCGCCGTGATGTTCGCGCATGTATTATGTTACAAATTCGGCATGCGCGTCATTGAAACTGAACAACCTTTTATTGCTCTTGAGTTAAGCGCGCAAGACAGCTAAAAAACAATGAAGCAGCAGGACTATTCACTTAGGCAAAAGATTGCGACGCCTTATTAAACGCCAAAGTTCAAATAGGCGTCGACGTTCCATGTCATCGGAGACAACACGAGCGGCGTAAAGAATCTACATCTCGGGATGACTTCACCACATAACGCCATCAGTACGCAGATTGCTGAAATTTCTGTCTTCATTTGATGTCATTGTGACTTAAGTATTATGTGACATGATGTAATGTTACATGACGTCATCACCTGATATCGTAACTTGGTCAAAGGTGGCTGATTACGGAGGCAGTGCTAAAGCAGGTGACGTGCCTCCAATCTCTAAGGCAACGTAAAACTACGATAGGGGTGTAAAGCTTTCGGGATCAATACATTGAATGATGAGAAGATCGCTTTCGATTCCAGTAATCCTATGTGAATGCGTGCACCAATTGGCGTTTTTATTTTGTTTCTGCTGCACTTGAATGGCCGCTACTGCAACATGAGATGCATGCGATCTCCTGCATGAGATGCAAGAGCAAAAACTCATACTCATAAACTGAAACAATGCAGCGGCAATGGCGATGTCGTTCTGATCCAGAAGCGCACGCAAGAGATGCCGAAGCCAAGCGCAACCGGGTAGCCGCCGATCTAGAGCTTCGAGGGGGAGAACCTGAGGTTAGACTTCAATGGCTTGCTGCGGTTCCTGAGTTCAACAAGATCCGAGACAACGCACGACGCCGTTGCAAATTTAAAATTTCTAGCAGCTCCACCACAATGACGTCGCGAAGGCTGCCTTAGAGCAAAGTAAAGCAATAAAATAGTGATACAATGTCACTAGCTCCGCAGCTCGACCAGTTATCGCGACGTTAAGTCGGTGAAGCTGCTTTAATGTCTTTTTTCCAATCCAGCACTTATAGATGGCCGCTCCATTGTCTTATTGAGCTCCTTAAGATGACCTGCAGGGGTAAGCATTTCCAGCAGATGTCTCCGTTTCATCGTGTAAGTATCCATTTGAAGCCGGGCGCTTACGGTCTGCCAGGTTTGCCCCTATCTTCAGGTACTGCGTTGTGGGAGGGGGGGGGGGAGAGGTTCATACATGCTACGCAGTCATAATGTCACTGCAGGGTGTAAGCAGGGGTTTTGACGTTCGTATCTTTCTTTAAGATGATTTACCCTTGTGCTCGTATTTTCTTTGCCTTCATTTTTTTTCAAGAAGCAAAGAAACAATGAATTTGGTCCATCCGCCTTCATGGCTTGTGTAGTGTTTCGGTGTGCGATAAAGGTACGCGCTTTTGTCCGAAGTCATTTGGGACTAAACGTTTGCGCCATCAAGTCGTGGAATGGTTTGTGCGACGGTGAGTGCGCTTCGTAGGCGAAATACGGTGCATTTAAGTACCTTTTTTCGCGCCAGTGAGGGTTTCCGGAGTTCTTGGGAGCGCGCGTCGCTACAAACGACTGACTTCGAGACCTTCGTGCGAACGTGAACAATGAGAAGCTCTCTGAGATGCTGTTCTACAACTTTCTTTCGCGAAATGGAGTTGCCCTCCTATTTGTAGGCCACTTCTGCGTTGCCTTACTTTGTTTTTTTTTGTGCTTCTGCTTCATTTTTTTTGTTTCCTGCAGTTTACCTATTTCTCTCCCCACTCGTAAATTTGCCTCGTCTTCTATTTTATATTACCGTTATAAGAAGAGGGTAGGCGCGCTGCCCATCTCCGTGGGCTGGAAGCCCGCTAATCTGTATTCACCTGCATATCAATGTGCATATAGTAGCGATCCTAATATTATAGCCGCGTTCTTTGAAGGCGAAAACAGAGTAGCACTTGACAGCTATATAGGACCACCTGAAGTGAGATTGATATCACCCTATTTGCTTCGAAACAATACTAGTCTAGTGCTCATTAGATATACACCATCGTAGCTCACAATTAGAAAATGTAAACAAATGTCAAAAGTTTTCACTCAAGTTCAGTGAAAGCAATGAAGAATGCTTCAAAGGCAGAAAGTGTTGTCGCAGTAAGTTACATATGACATTTTTTAACGTTATCAGTGATTGCTATTGTCAATTTTTGTTAATTTACGGCAAATACGAGGCACAGGCGGAATCCCACTTGTCCAGTGCGCTGGACCGTGTTTCTGTGGACGCTGTTGTCCGCAGCTGGTATACCTCACGTTAGCTACAAGCTTCCGTTCATGCTCCAGTTATAGCGCAAGGACATACCATGCACTGCGACTACGCTATATGCACTATAGGTATCATTATGGCGTTGGTCTTTGCATATTTTTGCCCAAAACGGCAACTGAAGCGGCCGGTTGGGCACTTTATATATGGCAGTGTCATTCCGGCGCCGCTGCCACAATGCCATGGATCGGTAGGCTGGTTGATTGATATGCGGGGTTTAACGTCCTGAAACCACCATATCATTATGAGAGACGCCGTAGTGGAGGGCTCCGGAAATTTCGACCACCTAGGGTTCTTTAACGTGCACCCAAATCTGAGCACACGGGCCTACAGCATTTCCGCGTCAATCGAAAATGCAGCCGCCGCAGCCGGGATTCGATCCCGCGACGTGCGGGTCAGCAGCCGAGTACCTTAGCCACTAGACCACCGAGGCGGGGCCCGGTGCGCTGGTATAAAGATTCCATGTACTGGTTTAAAGATGCAAACGCAGGGGTCTCGGCGCCGTCCTCGTATTTTGCTCCACGTTTCCGCATAGCTCCATATCATCCGAAGCTATAGATATAGTGCAAATTTCGAAACATGTTCACCTACCAGCTTTTTTTTTTGTTGGGGTACTTATATAGATTATCTTACGGCGCCATATGTGACATAGTATATGATAGTATAGGATAGGATGGCATGGAATAAAATAAGATGAAAGAGGATAGAATAGGATAAGGTAAGATGGGATAGGATATCATAAGGTAGGATAAGATAGGATGGGATAGTACGAAGTGGGATAGGTTAGGATGGAATAGGATAAGATAGGGTAAGATGGAATGGAATAGAATAGGATAAAGTAATATAAGATAAAATAGGATGGGATATAATAAGATATAGAACAGGATAAGATAGGATATGATACGATGGAATAAGGTGAGATAAGATAAGGTAGGTTTACTTCAGAGGTGAGGTCAGTGGCACACCAGGCCCATGCCATTTCCCCTGGAATTTTTTTTATTTCTATGGGAGGCCGAGCATAAAATTACACCCGACCACACCTACCTGCCCGGCTCCTGCTTCAGATCAACGTGGTGCCCTCCCTACCTCCTCCCGAAAAAAACGTTCTGCCTACACCCTTACTTCACCGCCGGACATTTGAAGCGTAAACTGGTTTAAGAGAATGTTATTTCCAGATATGTCGTACATAGCTTATGTGCACACATAAAGATGGACAATGATGATCATGTGTATGTACAGTGCAAGCTGTTATATACAGCGGAAATAACTTATTTCTGTATGCAGTGATGTACAATGCAAAAATTGTACAAGGGCAGAACATTCATGAAGATCGAGATGAGTAAACTTATATAAACAGTAAGGCTATATGCACAAACAAGGGGGAGGGGTTACTCACAGTGCAAGGTGACGTTTTTGAATTTACCTGTGAGGACAATTTCCTCTCGTGCCAAAGAACAATATTGCACAAAAAAAGACATGTTTCCAAAGAAGAAAAGGAAAATACGCACTGCAATTTCACAGTGGTACAAGCTCTAGCCCACCTCCTCAGTAAGGAAGGAAAGGCATGGACACACGGTAAAATCAATATGATGACATGGCTCACTGGCGGCCCCTATTTCTTGAGAAGACCTACGATGTTCATGGAAGGTCTTTATGGCCCTTAACAGAGAGCACCAATGACAAACGGCGATTCACTGCGGTTTGAGTCGCTGACGCACTGTGTCACTGCGAAACCATTTACGTTTCCTAGCCATTGCATCTGTTATGTCTATATAAGGCAGGTAACGACTACCCGGTTTTCTACTTTTTGGTACGTAACGACTTTTGGGTTCAGTTGTAACCATGAGCTCACGGAGTCCACCTGAGTATAAATGTTTTCTAGTTGCATCGTAACCGCGCATTACCGATTAAATGCATGAAAGCAAATGCACGCACACGATGTGTGCAAGGCGCCGAGCGATTCGTAGTTACGGCGGGACGCACAGTCACTGCAGCCACGTTCGATGATCACCCTGCGAGCGTTTTTGCCCGGTCCGGAGCGATCGCCCAGCGCATGCACCGAAGTGCGGCCCTCCCATCGGCGAACGATTTCGTGCGCCCGGCAATGCACCGTGTTGGTCGATTAGTGAGGGCTTCTGATTCTATGTTTCACTAAGCTTTATTTTTATCTTATTTTGCTGTATGAGAATTCTTCATCCTTCGTCAGTTTTAGGTCCACACGGACAGCACGCGTTGTGTGTTTTCCATGCTCGAAAAAGCGGTTTGAGAAGATACCACCGCCGAGAGAAC
Source organism: Rhipicephalus microplus (assembly GCF_013339725.1). Taxonomy (NCBI): domain Eukaryota; kingdom Metazoa; phylum Arthropoda; class Arachnida; order Ixodida; family Ixodidae; genus Rhipicephalus; species Rhipicephalus microplus. The sequence goes on along the minus strand of NC_051171.1, from coordinate 100,136,311 downwards.
AACGGTACACCTGTCTTTCAAGTCTGGCCGACCTGCCCGTCATGTTGTGTAGGCGACAAAAGTATAATGCTAATTTAAAGAAAGTATTTCTTTCTTTTTCTTCTGCTTTCTTTTTTCTTTCGTTCTTCTCTTCTTCTTCTTCTTTTTCTTTCTCTTTTCCTCTCTTTATTTCTTTATTTCATTCTGACATGCGAGTTCTTGTGCGAAAAACAAATTTCTTATACGAGTTATAGCGTTCGTGCGTGCAGGAATGAAAACGTTGACAGTATTTTGGGTCTTGGGTTCAGTTATGACTTCCGAATATTGAAGTTCGCGACGGAAATGAATTGGAACATCTGACAGTGTTGCACGCAATGTCCCTGGGGCTGCAAAAGAAATATACCCCGCTGACTGAAGACACGTTAAAACATGCGCCGATTGAAATAAACATTGTAGAGCCGTTAAGAGCTGCAGCTCTTTACGCGGTATCCGTTAGCACTTTATGCATTAGAACAATGTTTAATGAGCTGATAAACCTACAGTTTATTGCGCACTAGAAATAGTCGTGTGGGCAGTTAGTACACAAAGGGCACAAAATGAAGAATGAACAGATGGCGCCAGCAGATTGCGAGCATTGCATGGTTACACCTATATACTTGTCTGACAACTATACCAGCTCGTCAATTAACCGGTTTGAATAAAGTACGCCGCTGTTCTTTAAGAAACACACGGGAGCGCTTCGATAACGCCTGCGACACTTCCTTTAGTGGCGGCTTTTCTTTTAGAACACAACCACTCGAGGCCGTTCGTGATTGGTTTTATGAAGTCATCTACAATGGCTACTTCATGATCCGATATCTCAATCAGACAATAAAGGCCGACCTATAATACCAGAGCCCAATCGCAGAGTGGAACTATGTGATTAATGAGTCACTGCTGCAGCGTGGGGCGTGGAATTGGGCTGAAGGCCACGCTTGCGAAATGTTAAAAAAAAAATAGCACGAGCTTTCGCGCGCTGCTTCTGTATGAATGCTTGAATATTGTCACGAGGTTGTGATACACGCAGCACTTGAGAGGAAGCACGCAGGAGTCAGGGCGGTGTCAGGCGAACTGTTTATTGGGCGAACTTGTGCCCAGCAAAACAGGGCCAAACACAACTCACAGCAACAGCGGCGTGAACAGTCGTCGGCCGACGGAAAAAAAAAGACCCCCCAGTGGCGCACTGCGCCGGCTTTTATACACGCGTCGTAACGCGTTCCAGGGTGGCATACAAGATAAACGCGGCCTGCGTTGCGCTTAACAGAAAGTGATAGCGGCTTCCTTCGTAAACCAAAAGAACCGCACGTGTCAGTCTTTTATACACGCGTCATAACGCGTTCCAGAGTGGCATACAAGATAAACGCGGCCTGCGTTGCGCTTAACAGAAAGTGATAGCGGCTTTCTTCGTAAACCAAAAGAACCGCACATGTCAGTCTTTTATACACGCGTCATAACGCGTTCCAGAGTGGCATACAAGATAAACGCGGCCTGCGTTGCGCTTAACAGAAAGTGATAGCGGCTTCCTTCGTAAACCAAAAGAACCGCACGTGTCAGTCTTTTATACACGTGTCGTAACGCGTTCCAGGGTGGCATACAAGATAAACGCGGCCTGCGTTGCGCTTAACAGAAAGTGATAGCGGCTTCCTTCGTAAACCAAAAGAACCGCACGTGTCAGTCTTTTATACACGTGTCGTAACGCGTTCCAGGGTGGCATACAAGATAAACGCGGCCTGCGTTGCGCTTAACAGAAAGTGATAGCGGCTTCCTTCGTAAACCAAAAGAACCGCACATGTCAGTCTTTTATACACGCGTCATAACGCGTTCCAGAGTGGCATACAAGATAAACGCGGCCTGCGTTGCGCTTAACAGAAAGTGATAGCGGCTTCCTTCGTAAACCAAAAGAACCGCACGTGTCAGTCTTTTTACACGCGTCATAACGCGTTCCAGAGTGGCATACAAGATAAACGCGGCCTGCGTTGCGCTTAACAGAAAGTGATAGCGGCTTTCTTCGTAAACCAAAAGAACCGCACATGTCAGTCTTTTATACACGCGTCATAACGCGTTCCAGAGTGCATACAAGATAAACGCGGCCTGCGTTGCGCTTAACAGAAAGTGATAGCGGCTTCCTTCGTAAACCAAAAGAACCGCACGTGTCAGTCTTTTATACACGCGTCATAACGCGTTCCAGAGTGGCATACAAGATAAACGCGGCCTGCGTTGCGCTTACAGAAAGTGATAGCGGCTTTCTTCGTAAACCAAAAGAACCGCACATGTCAGTCTTTTATACACGCGTCATAACGCGTTCCAGAGTGGCATACAAGATAAACGCGGCCTGCGTTGCGCTTAACAGAAAGTGATAGCGGCTTCCTTCGTAAACCAAAAGAACCGCACGTGTCAGTCTTTTATACACGCGTCGTAACGCGTTCCAGGGTGGCATACAAGATAAACGCGGCCTGCGTTGCGCTTAACAGAAAGTGATAGCGGCTTCCTTCGTAAACCAAAAGAACCGCACGTGTCAGTCTTTTATACACGTGTCGTAACGCGTTCCAGGGTGGCATACAAGATAAACGCGGCCTGCGTTGCGCTTAACAGAAAGTGATAGCGGCTTCCTTCGTAAACCAAAAGAACCGCACGTGTCAGTCTTTTATACACGCGTCATAACGCGTTCCAGAGTGGCATACAAGATAAACGCGGCCTGCGTTGCGCTTAACAGAAAGTGATAGCGGCTTTCTTCGTAAACCAAAAGAACCGCACGTGTCACTACCCCCCTCTGAAAAAGCATCGTCCCGATGCTAAAGACAGAACATAAGAGAGAGTAGATGCAATAAATTACATTAACAATGTGTCTCAGCTAATCAGCGCGCGTAATAAGGTTTAAGTCGCACCACGTGTACGACTTCGGGTCGTGCACGGCGTCGTTGGGATGACGTTAAGCCATCGGGCACGACCTCATAGCCCAGTTCACCACGACGTCGGACTACCTTGTAGGGTCCAAAGTAGCGTCGCAGGAGCTTCTCAGACAATCCCCGTCGTCGTATCGGCGTCCAGACCCAGACAAGGTCGCCGGGTTGGTATTCGGTGTGGTGTCGTCGAAGGTTGTAGTGGCGCCTGTCGACCGTCTGTTGGCTCTTGATACGCAGGCGGGCTAGCTGTCGAGCTTCTTCAGCGCGATCCAGGTAGCTGGCGACGTCGAGGTCTTCTTCGTCGGTGCCGACCGGTAGCATGGCGTCAAGCGTCGTTGTTGGGCTCCGTCCGTAGACGAGCTTGTATGGAGCAAACTGCGTCGTTTCCTGCACGGCCGTGTTGTACGCGAAGGTTACATACGGGAGTATGGCGTCCCACGTCTTGTGCTCGACGTCCACGTACATGGCCAGCATGTCGGCGATGGTCTTATTTAGACGCTCGGTGAGGCCATTCGTCTGTGGGTGGTACGCGGTGGTTCGGCGGTGGCTTGTCTGACTGTACCTCAAGATCGCTTGCGTTAGGTCAGCCGTAAAGGCCGTACCTCTGTCGGTGATGAGGACCTCGGGGGCTCCGTGGCGGAGGACGATGTTCTCAATGAAGAACTTGGCGACCTCGGCGGCAGTGCCCTTGGGCAAGGCCCTTGTTTCGGCATAGCGGGTGAGGTAGTCAGTCGCAACGACAATCCATTTGTTGCCAGAAGTTGACGTCGGGAACGGCCCCAGTAAGTCCATGCCGATTTGTTGGAATGGCCGTTGAGGTGGTTCGACGGGTTGCAGAAGTCCGGCTGGCCTAGTTGTCGGCGTCTTGCGTCGCTGACAGTCTCTGCATGTTTTACGTAGTGGGCGACGTCGGCAGTGAGGCGAGGCCAATAGTACTTCTCTTGTATTCGTGACAGTGTGCGGGAAAACACCAAGATGTCCGGCTGTCGGGTCGTCGTGTAATGCTTCCAGAACCTCTGGACGTAACGCTGAAGGCACCACGAGGAGGTGGTCGGCGCGGAGCGGCGAGAAGTTCTTCTTCAGGAGGACGTTGTTTCGCAGGAAAAACGAAGCCAGTCCTCGGCGGAATACTTTCGGCACGTCGGCGGTCTTGCCTTGCAGGTAGTCCATGAGGATCTTGAGCTCTGGGTCAGCTCGTTGGCGTTCCGCGAAGTCGTCGGTACTTATGGGTCCCAGGAAAGAGTCGTCGTCCTGGTCATCCTGGGGCGGCGGATCGACAGGGGCGCGAGACAAGCAGTCGGCGTCGGAGTGCTTTCGTCCGCTCTTGTAGACGACGGTGATGTCAAATTCTTGTAGTCTGAGACTCCACCGTGCGAGGCGCCCTGATGGATCCTTCAAGTTAGCTAGCCAACACAAGGCGTGGTGGTCACTCACGACTTTGAAAGGCCTGCCGTACAGGTAGGGGCGGAACTTTGATGTAGCCCAGATGATGGCAAGGCATTCCTTTTCTGTCGTGGAATAATTGGCTTCTGCCTTCGAAAGTGACCGGCTAGCGTAACTGATGACCCTTTCAAGTCCGTCGGTCCTCTGCACGATCACGGCGCCGAGCCCTGTGCTGCTTGCGTCCGTGTGAATTTCGGTGTCAGCTTCTTCGTCGAAGTGCGCCAGTATTGGCGGCGTTTGCAGGCGTCGCTTTAATTCTTGAAATGCCTCGACTTGCGGCGTTTCCCATTTGAAGTCGACGTCGGCCTTCGTGAGGTACGTCAGTGGCTCGGCGATCCGCGAAAAGTTCTTCACGAAGCGCCTGTAATAAGCGCAGAGGCCAAGAAATCGGCGTACTGCTTTCTTGTCGGTGGGTGCAGGAAAGTCGGCGATCGCAGCTGTTTTCTGTGGATCAGGGAGCACTCCCGACTTGCTGATAACGTGGCCAAGGAACAATAGTTCCTCGTAGGCGAAGCGGCACTTTTCTGGCTTCAGGGTAAGTCCCGAGGCTTTGATTACCCGAAGAACAGCTTCAAGGCGCCGGAGGTGCTCGTCGAAGTTGGAAGAAAATACGACTACGTCGTCCAAGTAGACGAGGCAAGTCTGCCACTTCAAGCCTGCGAGTACTGTGTCCATAACCCGTTGGAACGTCGCAGGCGCCGAGCAAAGACCAAAGGGCATGACCTTAAACTCGAATAGGCCGTCTGGTGTTATGAAGGCAGTCTTCTCTCGGTCTCTCTCGTCTACTTCGATTTGCCAGCGGCTTTCTTCGTAAACCAAAAGAACCGCACGTGTCAATATAATGAATGAAACAGTTCGTTCTCCTAAGAAGCTATAGAGTTAAAAGCTTGAGTACTTTATTAAACTTTTATGGACATTGCTCATTACTTGAAAATTTATTGCCCTCTATCGAAAGTGAACTTAATGTATTCAACAGAATATGCAGTCTTTTCTGTTTTGTTTTCTAGTTTGCGTTCCGTGTCATTTTGTTAATGTGCGGCCGTTTATCTCGTGTAGCTGGCTCAAAGCTAACTCCGCACAGCCGCCACGCATCTAGAAAACTTTACCCAAGGTGGCCGTATCGCTGTGAAATCGGCGTACGGCCAACTTTGCAGCCCATGGAGTTAACCACGCACTGTCTATCACGTGTCAAATTATCCAGAGGCCATACAGGGAGTCAGTGCAAAGCATGAACATTACACGCATGCACACTAGATAATGCTATAATCTTATAGTATAGAAGCAAACAGGTAAACGTGCGTGCGCTAGTATAACACACGGTGTGTTGTACTCTCAAGACGCACTGACCTCAGAGCATTTTCTATCGACGCGGCTCCTATAGCTACCATTTCTCACGCCACAGGCTCGGAGGTTTGGCGAGCAGCAGCCGATATACGCTGGACCTACGAAGCCTTCGAATCCCGAAGGCAAGTCGTGAGGTGCGATAAGAACGGCCTCAACAATGGTTGCACCGTTTGTTACGGCTCGCTAAGCGAGCGCACCGTGACTGACAGTGTATGCGTAAGCCTCAGCGGGGTATGGCTATACAGCCCGCTGTTGCGGGAAACGTGACAACTTTTGCTCCCGAACGCGCACGAGTTATGCATCGATCTCGCGAGCTCCCGTGGCGTGAAAAAACACCAGCAGCAGCGTACTGTAGAGCGCCACTCTGAATCTCTGTGGTGAAACACTCTCCCGCGGTGTTTGCAAAGGGAGCCGAGTCGGCACGACGTTCGACCAGGACGACTTGGGGTTTCTCGATAACGCTGGCCGCGAGCGTGAGCGTGTGTGTTTGTCTACTGAGAGCGCGCGATCGGTGGGCTATCCGATCTCATGCCTTCGGGTTAGCGGAGTATAGCCTCGGAAGTGGTAACTCGCGTTGCAAATATACGCATGATCTTAGCGGCTTTGGCTGTCTAGATCGCCGTGCCTAGGCACCATCGGCAAGGTGCACGTGCTTTGTCGAAAGTATGGGGTTTGCGCCTTAAGCACATCGCATGTGTCTATAACAGGATGCAGATTTGAACACGCAGCCTGTGTGTGGGTGAAAATTTGCGTTGTCTATGAGAAGAAAGAAAGAAAGAAAGAAAGAAAGAAAGAAAGAAAGAAAGAAAGAAAGAAAGAAAGAAAGAAAGAAAGAAAGCGCGGTCATAGCAAAGAACATTAACGCTACAATGGTTGCTATACCGTTTCTAATTGTAACCGTAACAATGTTCATTTTACGTATGAATATTTTATGCTGTGAGCGAATGAAATGTTCTCGAACATTTTTGTAATTGTTTGTTCTTGAACATTTGCCAGAAACTGAAGCTTTGTCAATGTTTTCCTTCAAGTCCTCAGCGTCAATTCCCACATGTTTCATAGGCGCCACTTCGAGTATTCCGTTGTGTAGCTCGGTCTAAATCACACGACTGATCTAAACATTTCACCTCACGTTCACCGAACCATCCCGACTCATAATAAATGCGGGAACTGTCAACGTTTCTCGACATGTACCACATAATTAAGAGACCTTCTAAGCTGTCGTCGTGAAAAAAAAAATGTTCCATTTTCAATTCGAGTAGCAAGCGTGTTTCCATATGTAGCGCACTTGCTGTTGTTTATCCACCTTGGCCTCGCCTCATAGTAGCGATGTCATTATTTAATTAGTGGAATAATGCGTCACACCAATAGTTCATCCTAGTTAACTACCACCGAGATTCAGAACCATTATTAATGAGTCAGGAGCTAGACAGGCCTTCCCTGCCAGTCTTAATTACCACTGTCGCTTGATCATAACAAATGCTCGACGGCTTAGAGCACAATGTGTGTTCAGAAAAAGTTTTTTATTGCCCTGCCGCGGTGGTCTGGTGGCTAAGGTACTCAGCTGTTGACCCGCAGGTGGGCGTCTGCATTTTCGATGGAGGCGAAAATGCTGTAGGCCAGTGTGCTCAGATTTGGGTGCACGTTAAAGAACCCCAGGTGGTCTAAATTTCCGGAGCCCTCCACTACGGCTTCTCTCATAAGCATATGGTGGTTTTCGGACGTCCAACTCCACATATCTATCATTAGAAAAACGTTGTTAACGATTTAGAGCACGAGGCACTCTACTATGGAAGAGCAAAAAGCCGTATCGTGGGCCTCACACTTGATCGTTCATCTGAGGTGAATAACCAACGATCAGTGAAGCGTGTTTAGAAAAAAATGGCAGCATATCCACGGAGTGAATGATGGAGAGTGGGGCGAAGCATCCGTCCGTCCATTCGTTCTTGCTTCCGTCCGTCCATACGTGCGTCTGTGTGGCCGTCCGTGCGTCTGTGTGGCCGTCCGTGCGTGTGTCTTTTCGTGCGTCCACACGTCCATCTATGCGTTCGTCCCTGCGTTCGTCCATGCATCCGCTCCTGTTTCCGTTCATGCGTCCATCCGTCCGTGCAGCCATCCGTGCGTCCGTCTATGCATCTGTCTGTGTGTCCGTTCGTCCATCTATTCGACACTCCAAGTACCACCATCTCGCATCTTTTCATCATATATTCCGCATATGCACCGCCATCCAGCGGACATTCCAATGACTGAACGAGAGGAGGCACACGCACACATTCTTAAGGCTTGCGCTTCGTGTCTACTCCCCACCTTTAACCACCTCGAGTTCATGGTGTATACAAGTTCACTGTGTTCATGGCACTACGGCCCAACGTTCGCTAAACCTTTCTAAAACCAATGAGGTTACACTAAGCGGATGTAACGTCGCAACCCTTTCTTGTCAGATAGTGCTCAATGTACATGCCAATGGCTGCTAAGGGGGAACGAGAGACAGGAGAATTCGGCTTTTAGTTAACGCGCACGCGGCGATTATTAGGGCGAAAAAGGGAAGTTTGTTGTACACTTAACTTGTACGTACACAAACGAAACATCGAAAACAAGTAAAGGAGCTTTTTAAAGCGGCACCCGTTGGTCCCTCGTAGTCGTAGTCATAGTGTGTGACAAGTGTTACATTTTGACGTACAAGGTGGTGCCGGTGGGAGATTTCTCCTGTGCTTTGTTGAACAATAAAAAGTTCGCGGCGTGCGCGTTAATTAAAAGCCGAATGCTCCTGTCTCTCATTCCCCATTAGCAGCCATTGGCATGTACATAGAGCACTATCTGACAAGAAGGGGATGAAAAAATGCGAGATGGTGGTACTTGGAGTGTTGAATAGATGGACGAATGGACACACAGACAGATGCATGGATGGACGCATGAACAGACGCAGGGGCGGATGCATGGACGAACGCAGGGACGGACTCACGAACAGACGCACGGACGGACGGGCAGATGGACGCATGGACGGTCACACAGATGGACGCATAAACGGACGGAAGCAAGAACGAATGGACGGACGAATGATTCGCCCTCACTCTCCATCATTCACTCCGTGGATATGCTGCCATTTTTTTTAATTGTTCAACAACGCACAGAAGAAATCTCCCACCGGCACCACCTTTGAGGTCAAAATCTAATACTGGTTACACAACACGACTACTACTACAAGGGACGAACGGGTGCCGCTTTCAGGAGCTTCGCCCCTAAAAAATATTTAACGATTCAGAGGGTCCTACTATGGGAGAGCATAGAGCCGTCCCGGTAAACGAACGTGATCATTGCGGCATCATCATGGGCTAAGTAAGCAACGATCAGTGTGTTTAGAAAAAGTAATTAACGATTTAGAATACTCTCTTCTATAGAAGAGCAGAAAGCCGTACCTACCTCAAGTGAGTTGCGAATCAAGCCAGGCATTGTGGTATGGCTATATTTATTGCAGAACACGTTGCAAGGAGCTGCCACAACAACAAACGCAGTGCAGCCTGAAGTAAAAATCAACTTCCAGCTTGTTCACCTGTTCATGCATAGCTCGCTGTGTACAGGCAGCTTCATTCAAATGGCAGCCGAATAGGTTGGCGTCTCTGGCTGCACCAAACAATTATTATACACCTCTGCTTTCCTCAACCTTCGAGCGGGCTGGCGTGCGCCAAGCCGATCCGATTCGACTCGGCGACGCGAGCGCGGTTTCAGAAAGGGGGAACCGCGATCACGATTTTTCGTGACCGCCCCTGGAGTGGACGGCTTCAGGGCGTGCCCGCCCGCTAGGCTTTTTCCTTGGAACTTACTCCTACCCACTTCATCTCCTTTCCTTTTGCCTGCTCTTGCCTTCAGTGGTGCAGGAGCCCAAAGCGGTATTACCTTCAGTGGTGCAGAAGCCCAAAGCGTATACCGATGCTCACATGCCTGGCGTCGCGGCCGGCGTTCACGCACGTACCTCGTGTTATCGATTGCCCGGCTGCCTCTTTATGTTCTCTTCGGCGAACGGGAATGGTCGCGGCTGCAAGCGTCACGGCGTAGACGCTCCCAAATGCCTATTGCTGCGCCCGCAGCTCAGTTCTGCACAGGGAAGCGACAGCTGCAGCTAACGCAACGCATAGAGCTGATGTCTCGAGTATTTGTAACTCTGAGTAAGCAAAGTGTAGCTGCATACAAATGTTTACAAAGCGTGGGCTCTTGGTTCTGCCAATGCCAATTTCTGATCTACTAGTGCACGGCGCTTGTCACCTACATATGGTAGCTGTGTAGGTCGGAAGCACTTGTACAGCCAGGAACATCTATTTGTAGGATATATGTCCACACACGCAAAACCGGGATATAGCTTTCTCGGAAATTTCGTGCTCCGAAAACGTTCGGGGCCAGGTGTACACGCACACGGAATGGCTGCGAAGCGTGTAGTTGCTTCATGAAACAGGGCATAACTTGCTGCCCTCGCCCCCCCCCCCCCCCCTCGACTCTCACGTACATATACGAGTAAACGTGAATTGCACTCGTTAACACTGTGGAAAGTTACTATGACCGCACTATCTGCCAACAGATGCATATATATATTTTCATGTACACGAGTGTAGACTTCGTGTCTCCGCCAGCACTTCGTGCATTATCATCGGAGCTTCATGATGAAATGGCAACAAGACGGCAGTATCCAATGCTGAAGACTCGCACTTTTCCGCGTTTGCTTATAATGTCTGGATATATCAGTGCTTTTTCGCTTTGATAATTATCATTACGGAAAATTTCGCATGCTTTCAGTTATTCTTCCGTTGCAGGGCAAAAGCCCTGCTGATCTCTATTTTTACCCTTATTGGGTTTTCCGACTTGAACGCGCACATATATATAAAAAAAACGCATTCTTGTATTGCAGTGGTCTCTCTCGAATATAAATACACCTGATATGTGAATTTAATACATTGCGCCATCGCGCGCAAGAGCTTTTTTTTTTTTAAGTTTTATCGCATATCCTCTCGATATACAAGGGTCTTCTCTTCGTCTCGCCCCCTTTTTTCTACGCGGAGAATGTGGAACATGTGTACCTTGCACGCATGAGTGTCGGCCAGTCTTGACAACGTGAGATAAGCCTCATCAGCTGCGCTATAAGATGCGCTACTCTATCGGCCGTTCAATTATACCATTCGTCGCTTTTAATTGCGGCATCACAAACGTCGAGAAACGTGAGAAACCCTAGAAACGAGAACGCTTCCTCAATAAAGGCAGCCTGGTGTGTACCGCCCTAACTCGATTTTCCCCCTAATGCCTGTGTGTCCCCGTAATGTGTAAGATCAGTAGCACCGAATTAGACGGGGTCGCTGAAAGTGGCGGGTATAAAGAAGTTCTCTCGCCATGCCGCTCCGCTGCCGCACACCCCGCGGGGACTGTCCCAGTTTTTCGGCCTTTCGGTGGCTTCCCCTTGACGTATAAGTAGAGCGAAAAGCCGCCGTAATGATGCTTATTGTATTTCCCACACTTTCGGCGAAAAAAAAAAAGAGGGCTGAGTGAACCTTCTCCGTTATTAGTCTAAAGCGAATACTCCGTTCCCAACACGTGAAACTGCAGTCGTTGGTCGAAGAATATCCCTCCCTGTGAGATATAGTTGTGTGCCAAGAAAGGATGAATCGCAAAAAAGAAACAGTGACCGCAATAAAAAAGAAGCCTTAAAACAACAACAACAAAAAAGACATTTCGGCTTCCACACGGGAGCGTCGTTCTCAATGAATTTCAAATCTATGACGAGTTAAGTACGTTTCAGCAGGTGCCGCTAGCGTTCTGCATTTATGCGAAAAAAGTTTCCATCATTGCAGTTGAAGGTGTGCTTTGTATAAATTGTGTTAGCAATTATTCGATACAAAGACGCAAGAACAAAGTTTTCTCGTCATTGATGCTGGCGTCGTCCTAATTGATTACATGGCCAGTCGTTTCTGCATGTTCTGCCAATGCGTTAGATGTAGCGTTCTTTTTCTTGACGTCGTAGAGGTACTGTTTCACTCTCTTCTCGAAATTTCCTGCCTCGCCCACGTAAATGAGATCGCGTCCGGCGCAAGGAAGCCTGCGTGCCATTCGCGGATACTTTTATTTCGGCAATTTTTTCTTTTACTTTCGCTAGTTAGTGATATAGCTTGTGTGCGGGGACGTAGGCGATGTGTAAATGGTAGCTGCTGAATATGACTCACAGGAAAGAATGAAAAACAACACAGAGATAGAGTGAGGGGAAAGGCAGGTATGCCAACCAGCTTAAAATAATTGGTAAGCGTGGTGAGACTGTGCACAAGCTGGTATAGACCCATTCTGTGTTTGTAAAGACAGGTAGGCCAACGTCGACATTATGGGTAAAATTATAGCGACGTCCGCACGTCTGAGGGCTGAGATGTGCGCCAACAAAACGACGTTGTCAGACGCCATAAGCGTTGTGAAAGCCATAAGCGCTGAGGGCTGCAATGTGCGCCAATAAACAAAACTAAGTTGTGAGAAGCGACTCACATCCAACTGCGACGCAGCTCGTCGGCATACCATTTTTTTTTTCTCGTTGCTTGACTGAGAACACCACATGCACCATTGAAAACCCAGGAGAAACTGCGGTAGGCAGAGCGTCTTTTGCCTACCAAGACAGCGCCACCGCATTCTCGTGACGTAAGTCCGGTGGAATTTCTCTATACAAAAGCTTGCAGCAAACACAAGCATCGCGCCAGTGTCAATACGCATCGCCGTTCAAAGAAGCACTTTTTCGAATATGCGTCCGAGGCGCGACGATGGCAGCCGGAAAAAAATGGCAGCATATCCACGGAGTGGATGGAGAGTGGGACGAAGCATTCGTCCGTCCATTCGTTCTTGCTTCCGTCCGTTCATGCGTCCATCTGTGTGACCATCCATGCGTCCACCCACCCGTCCGTGTGTGCGTCTGTTCGTGCGTCCGTCCCTACGTTCGTTCATGCATCCGCCCCTGCGTCCGTTCATGCGTCCATCCATGCATCTGTCTGTGTGTCCGTCCGTCCATCTATTCAACACCCCAAGTACCACCATCTCGCATCTTTTCATCATATATTCCCCATATAGAAGCACCGCCATCCAGCGGACATTCCAAGGACTAAACGAGAGGTGGCACACGTACACTTTCTTACGGCTTGCGCAGCGGGTCTACTTCCTACCTTTAACCACCTCGAGTTCATATGGTATATAATAGTTCACTGTATTCATGCCACTGCGGCCCAACGCTCGCTAAACCTTTCTAAAACCAAGGAGGTTATGCCCAGCGAGTACAACGTAGCAAAATTGCTTACGAAATCGCTTCTTTCAAATATTTTTTTATTCTTAACGGCATGGCTGTCGAATAATGCATGCTGTTCAAATAAACATGTCAAAGCAACTCGACAGCACCTGAAACGAAACGCAGTAGGCAAACAGCGGAATGAATGACGCAGAGCTTCCGTGTTTGCTCTGTTCGTGCCCGCCAGGGAGCCCATTCAGTCGTGACGTCCAACGGCTGCCACCGTGGAAGCTTCTATACCCACCGCTAGAGATCCCAGCCTGCCATATATTTTCCGCACGACCGCGACGGCAAGCGACGCGTTCGCCGAGACAGCCCATAGGCCAAGCGACGTGGTCGTCTGTAATGTACGCAGGTGTTGTCGCTCGTCTCTGCCCGCAGTTTTTGTTGTGTTGTATGTGATCTCGTTTGCTGAATACGTCTCGTGAGAGCGTGCGAGAGAGTATGGCGTGTTTGTTATTTTTATTGCATTAATTTCTTTGCTCTCTTCTCTACGTTAAGAGCCATTATGGTCTCACCCGTTGAAGCGTTGCCACCATGTGCGATGGCCCAGAAGGAGACTGGTGGGAAGAAGCAAGGCCTATAACGACGAGGCTTCTGGGACCGACCGCTTGTCATTATAGCTGCACTAGTATTGCAATTTTTCTTCATTTATATTCCTCCAAAACAGGGTAGCAAACCTTACGCATATCTTGTTAACCTACCGGTGCTCCCACATGCCCTTCTTCAAATGCTCAATGGAAAAGGCTTAATTCACAAATTCTCAATGGCAAGACTGGCACCATGATCCGAACCTTGTTGGCACCTATGACAATGCTCAACTTTATTCAATCGATAACATGGATAAACAGAACGAGCAGGAGAAAGTGCCTTTGACTGGCTGGCCGACGATTCGATGAGAGGATCTATCCTTCCTTAAAAAAAAAAAAAAACATTGGTCCTCCCGTGGAAACGTCGACAAGCCCGCCTGGAACTTTCTTCTGTTCTTTCAAACTATCCCACTCCGTGTTTCCATCTGCCGGCTCTCATCTTGATTTGAGAGTTCAACCGATAACGTGAAATTTGTGACGATTTTTCATTTAATTGAACTGCTAGCAGCGCTCGTATTAAGACAAGCGTACTTGTAAGGCGTCCAGTAGCGTCCAGTAGCCAGTGTGTGTGAGAATAGACCGGGCAAAGCTGATTCAAACATTTACACTTTTTTCATCCTTAGCAGACCAGGAAGAGCGCATCACGTACGACCAATCTCCACGCCTCCGTCTTTGGCACACAAAGAATCTCCGTCACATCTATTCGTACCAGACACACTTTCTCTCCTCTCATTGCTTTGAGGTCTTCTTCCCTCGCTGCTAGTGAGTTATGCCTGTTCTTGTTATAGCGCATTGTTTTCCCTATCGTGGATCATCGTCGGAGCAGAAGCGTCTCGCACGATCGCCGTTGTTCCGCGCAAGTCGACACGCCTATCCTCCGAAGGCGTCCTCACGCCACGCCGGCCGGAGAAAAAGAGGTTGTTTCTGACGGCTAGCAGCGTATATATAGTCAGGGACTTCCGTGTTTACATCGCACTTAGTCGCCAGAAGCATGGAACAACACAAACATAAAAGCGGATGAGCGTTTACTAATCGTGCATTTTCCCGGTATGCTGTTTTTCTTATATATTGCTTTAAAATCACCATATTACACACATCTTCGACGCATGACTGTCTAATAGGGTGCGTCGTATTTGATTACATACCCCTCAATATTCTTTGCAGGTGAACAATATTTATAAGCTATAGTAAATGCCATTGTTGTACTGCTTGTAGCTAAATATATTTCTTTACCTTTGTTCTGGAGGGGGAAGGGGTGATAGCACTACGTTGTGCAGAAGCCGCGCCCCTTAAATTGGAAGCTGTGTCCTGCACCGTAGCTAGGTCTAGCTTTAAATTTACCCGTTGTGCGAGTGCGGCACATTTTACGGATACTTTAGACACACTCATCCAGTCCTGTGAATAAAGATACCCCCAGCACTACAGCGAAAGCTGTTATGAGATCACAACTCGGGTCACGCGCAGTCGTCCGCTGCCGGCGCCACCGTCTGTAACCACATCGCACAAATTAGAAAACAAAATCTAGCACCAATGACACAGCTTGTCTCGAACCCGGGTCCGCTACGTGCCAGCCCAGTATTCTACTCCTGGGCTACGCTGGTGCTCGGGACTTTTCGCAAGCTTGACGTCGGGAAAGGAATCGCGTTAATACGACTTATAAAGCGAAAGAACAACCAGTCGTCGCTTAATGCGAACAGCGTAACGAGTGGGTCGTCCTATGCTCCAACCCATTACAAAAGCTTGTCCTTGTTCAGCTGTTAACTGTAACGCATACCCACTGCAGGCATAATTCCTCATCGTCGACAGCCAGTGCATGAACAATTGGCACAAAATTTCTCGCAATACTTTAGCGGATACTATGCTTCTCAGAAGAATGATGAAAACTAGCATAGCGAATGCCGGTCTGCTACCCTAAAGCTTTTATTATTAATGCCGTAGTTGGTATTAGGCAAGTGTGCATGCATCAGTTACGCAATGAGTGTTTATAAAAGGCTCTAAAAGGCCGCTCTTCTAGCTTTCACTGTGACTGCGCTGCGACTTCCGCGCAGGCCTGGCGTTTTTCCATGGCAACCTTCTATTAGCTTTTTTTTCCCCCTAATTGAATAGCCATTTCAGTGCGCTCCCAAAGTTAATATTGGAGGCGCTAACGAGCAAAGGAAGACCCGCGCCAGGTCAGCCATTCTCACCGGAAAAGAAGTTGTGTATTTGCCCCTGCTAGAGTCTCGTTCATATCTGTCAAGTCTAGAAGAAAGCCTCATTAGGTTGCTTTGTTTACATGACAGGCTAGCTAGCTTGGATTTCCAGGACTGGCACTGATTTGTTTCAGTGGTGCGGTGGGCAGCGCTGCTGCATGAAGCCACGTGCGTGCTTTGACAGCTTACAAACACAAGATACAGCAGCTTATTCTCGAAGCAGAAAGATAGAGAGGTACGCTTCCCCGTGGGACTCATCTCTATTTCACGAGGGAAAACGTAGTACGTTTGCCCGGTGGGTCATGTCACTTTGGCAAATTGACTCGTCTCCAGCTGTAGCTACGGAAGGAAAATAATTATTACGGTCTTGGTCACACACTCCCTTTGCTTTTTTACTCTTCCCCACTCATTGTATTTCGTTCTACCTGCTTATCGGTTGCCCACTTTTGTCCTCTCGGATTCTCTCCAGCAGAACAATAGAACGAAGTCTGAAGACCAATTGGCGCCGCGACGGTCGGGACGGCTCGGCCAGAGAGTAATTAGGAAGAGAGCTGCTCGCAAAAGCCAGTTTCTTTCACAACAAAACGCCGCCCCAGATCTGTCTCTGTCTACGACTCTGTCTAGACCAAAGCACTCTGTCTTGACTTACCCTATCCCAGACGAAATGGTTAAGATGGATGGTCTTCTCTTTTTCTCGTTGGGGCGTGTTGTAAGGGTGGGCTCCAAAAGCTGGAATTACGTCCCCAAGTAGACCGACCTATCTTCGAGGGCCCTAACTTCCATTCGCTGAATGAGCCACAACAAGCGTTTAACTTTTACTGGTGCGCATCTTTGTTTCCTTTCACTTTCACAAACTAGAAACGAAAAAAAAGGCAAGAAAGACTGAAGGTCACCCGCAGGCACGAATTGTTCACCTTCGCATTTGATTCAACTGTATCATAATCAATGAGATTGACTCTAAAGACGCCATCTCGCGAGAACAACCCACAAATATGAAGTGTGTCCTTCGGAAAAAAGGAGAATCTCTCTCTCTTCCCAGCATATGAGAGCGCGAGCGAAAAGTTTGTCTAAGAAATCCGAATAGGACATGGACATACATTTGGAAGAACGCCGTCTCTAGTGTTTGTATTTGAAGTGACTAAAAAGCGACACTCCATTACGGCAATTACCGATCGTTCAAACGAGACGGGAAGGCGAGAATGTCCTGCAAAACAGCCGCAGTAAAAACAGTGGTCTCAAAAGAAAAAAAAATGAAGTAAGAAATCGTAGCACGCACAGTACACGAACAAGTGTCGCATACTACGCGTTCCTATGGAGCAAAGAGGCACGTCTCACTCGGTGAGATAACAGAGTCATAAAACCACACGTGCTTGTGAACCGTAATGCTTCCCTCGCGGCTTCGAAATCACGCATACCCTCTGGTCTCTGTCGCTCTCTTCAATTTCTTGTCTTGGATCATTATTTTGTGTCTTGTTTCGGCCGTGTTCTATTAAATGTCTTGATTATGTTCCGTGAACATTTCATTTAAGGAATTTTTTTTCGGCTTTTGGTCTGGCCACTTCGTTATTATGGCTTGTTCTTATGGCGAAAAACACTTGTTTTCCGTACGCCGACACTGTTCTTGGTACATAAAAGTACTAGGCCAGCGCGGAACGACCAGCACTGTAACAGTGAAAGCTGGAAGAGCGGCCTTTCAGAGTCTTCAACACTCTTCTGGTAGCTGCTGCAGGCCCACTTACAGGGTGCCCACTACACCACGAATAAACAGAGTGAGTAGCATTGAAAACTGGGCAAGTTGGTAACAATTCATTGTAAGATCGTCATTGACAGCACTCGTCCTGTGTCTTTCTATTTCTCTGTCTTCGCGTTTCGCGCTGTTTATACCTCTTACAATAATCACAAGTTCTGTGTAGTGGGCAGGCATTTTTGTTCTTGTTCACCTTTTTTTGTGGCTCATACTCACATAGTTGGAGATTAGCGAGGCATTCGCTATGTGCCATCCTTCTTCATTCTTCAGAGAAATGTGATACCCAATACGCACATTCAGGAGATTTGGTGCATCTTTTAGGGGCGAAGCTCCTTATGGTGTGGCTTGTGCGTCCCTCGTAGTACGTAACCACCAGTGGCACATACCCGAAATAGCGGTCCTTACGATTTTGACCTCCAAGGTGGTTCCGGTGAGAGATTTCTTCTGTGCGTTGTTGAACAATAAAAGATAGTGCTCAATGCACATGTTAATGGCTGCTAAGGGGGAATGAGAGACAGGAGCATTCGGCCTTTAGGTAACGCGCACGCTGCGATCCCCATTAGCAGCTATTGGCATGTACATCGAGCACGATCTGACAAGAAAGGGTTGCTACGTTATACTCGCTGGGTGTAACCTCGTTGGTTTTAGAAAGGTTTAGCGAGCGTTGGGCCGCATAGCCACGAATACAGTGAGCTAGTATATACCATGAACTCGAGGTGGTTAAAGGTGGGAAGTAAACCCGAAGCGCAAGCCATAAGGTGTGCATGTGCCACCTCCCGTTTAGTCTTTAAAATGCCCGCTGGATGGCGGTGCTCCTATATGGAGAATATATGATGAAAAGATGCTAGATGGTGGTACTTGTAGTGCTGAATATATGGACGAACGGACACACAGACAGATGCATGGATGGACGCATGAAAGGACGCAGGCGCAGATGCATGGACGAACGCAGGGACGGACGCACGAACAGACGCATGCACGGACGGGTGGATGGACGCATGGACGGTTACACAGACGTACGCAGGAACGGACGGAAGCAAGAACGAATGGATGGACGAATGCTTCGCCCCACTCCCCATCATTCACTCCGTAGATATGCTGCCATTTTTTTTTTATGCTGTGGCTTACCACGATGAAGAATTATGCCTGAAGCTTTTGTAATGGGCCCCGCCGTGGTGGTCTAGTGGCTAAGGTACTCGGCTGCTAACCCACAGGTTGCGGGAGCGAATCCAGGCTGCGGCGGCTGCATTTCCGATGGGGGCGGAAATGTTGTAGGCCCGTGAGCTCAGATTTGGGTGCACGTTAAAGAACCCCAGGTGGTCGAAATTTCCGGAGCCCTCCACTACGGCGTCTCTCATAATCATATGGTGGTTTTGGGATGTTAAACCCCACATATCAATCAATTAATCAAATCAATCAAGCTTTTGTAATGGGTTCGGGCATCGGATGACCCACTCGTTACGCAATTCGCATTGTCTGACACCTCGTTGCGTTGTTCCTTTGCTGTTCGAAAACGCATTATTACTCATACTAACGCGACTCCTTTCCCGACATCAAGCCTGCCAAAGGGTAATTTGCAACGGAGCTTGAAGAAGTGGCAAGAACGTTTCCTCTTTTTATGGACTTGCTGAGCTTATATGCACGTATGCATTAGCGTGTTTGTGCATTAGTTGTGCAAATATTCTCGCTGAGTGAGTGTATCACTACGTCGATGTTTTATCCCAAATATGCATTATAATAAATACCATGAAAGACAGAAAAAAAAGGGGGTGTGTCCCAGTGTTGGAATACCGGGTTGGCACGCAGGAGACTCGGATTTCAATCACATTGTGACTATAGTGCTTTTTAATTTACTAAGCTTTTTTTTTCTTTTTTTTTTCATCTAGAGCCATAGTGTTTACGGGCATCGGAGGCGGCTGCGGACATCTACGGCATCGCACACGACCCCCGTTGTGATCTCACAACAACTCTCACTGTGATAGTCCTAAACCAAGTGCGATGACTCAATTGAGAGCAATTTAAGCACGTCTGTTCACTTGAGTGTTCGCAGAGCATGAAAGAATACTGGTAATAATGTTTTACCCAAACATCATAGGGCATAATAGAAAGCTGTGTCAATTGAAATGCTTGGGTTTTGGGAAAACTTGGCACAATTGGGACACTTGGGACAATGAATAATTTCAGGACGTTTAGAAAACTCGGCTCATTTGGAAATCTTGATACAATGGAGAACTTGGGACATTAGGAAAATTTGAGGCGTTCGGAAAGTTCAAAACACTAGGAAAACTCGCTGGAAAAGTTTAAACAACTGGGAACTTGGGACATTTGGCAAACTTGGGCACAGCTAGAGAGTGCAGCGCCCTCTGGTCATCGCTTGCTGAGCAACGGACGCGTCTATGAGATGAAGACTTGTGGGTAATCCTGACTACGTCACCGGGAGCTTGAACTCACAGCGGACAGCAATTAAAATTGGTCGTCAGTTGCTGGCATTTATACTGGGTGGATAATGGCACTTGCAGATCTCGCGCAAGGGCTTGCATAGTATAGGCCGTCTGGCTTAAAGTAGACAGCAAACATCTTCAGTATAAGCAAAGAAGCACTATATATCTGCGGCTTCTTTCATTTAGATGATGAATGGTTGTGATCGATGAACCATTCGTAGATGCGATCGTTTCGTAACGAACGACAGATGTGTCACTCGTAACAGCAGAGCGCGCTTATTAGCGAAGGCGTGAGACGTATACAATGGACAGCTGCTGCGAACAATAAGCGCTGTCACTCGTCTCCCAGCTGCTTCTGCCATGAGGACTCGTCAATATCAACCGTAATACCAGCTATATTATTGCACTCATTGTATTTACGGAGGAGGTAATCCTATTGTTCTTCGGCCTCTGGCACTCCGCATTCGTGGATGTACTTGAACGTAGGTGACGCGCTGTCACGACTGCGCTGGTGGCAGCTCAACAAACAAAGGCGGGGCTCTTCTGGGAGCGTGAGTAGCGCGTCACGACTACGAGACTGTTACGCGGATTGAGAGAAGGCCACGAAAGATACGATGCGGGCTTCTTGGTAGGGAAACTTCGTGAAGATAAGGGAATGTGCCTGTTTTGTCATCGCACGCTTTCATGATTGCCAGAAGTGTCGACGTAACAAACACGCGCTGGAAACATTCTATGGCGTACGCAAAACTTGTGTTGAGAACATTCGCTGAAAAACTAGCGAAACACCATGGTCTTATTCGCCAGCCTTCGTATTGACAACGTGCGTGGCTTCAGGCCCAGAAATCACTACAGCATCAGTCCAGGAGTCCGCTCGCAGCATCCACTCTTCCCATCGATCAACTGTGGTATTCCGTATTGGTGCTAAGGCCTCATAACCTGATATTTGCACGTTACGTGGTACAGGGTTACTTTAGCTGAACACCGTGAACAGTGAAGAGAGTACGCCGAGGTATGAGCGCCGCGGAAGTTCTATCGATGCGATCAAGACTATATTCAACGAGGTGTAAGAAAAATGAACGTAGTATAAAGCCTTCTCTGCACACCTGCACTCCGCGGCAGTTGTTCCTCCTTGCGGGCGTTATACTAAGAGCAATAACCGTTTATCTACGAATGCCCAGGCACTTTAAACTTACTATTATTTTCCGTTCCCGATAAAGATACGCCAACGCACGTTTTATGGTGCGTCCTGCTTTCCCAGCTGTGCCTGGCAACCAGCTAAAACGCTGAATGAGCAGGAAAAAAAATGTTAAGGCCTTAAATGCCTTATCACATGGCAAAAAGTGATGCGAATGAATACTATCAAATTATAACGCTATCATATGATGTCACACATATCCGACCTAATGTCGTATAATTACGGCTTTGGGGAGTACATTACTACCTGCGCGATCGAATCCCGGCCGTGCCAGCCGCATTTCGATGGTGACAAAACAACAGAAGCTCATGCACTTATGCGTTGGCCTACTTATGTACGCCTGCACTATGGTGTCCCTAATTATCACATCGTAGTTTCTGCACGTAAAACCACAACAATTGTTTTATTTCTGCCGTTTATTTATTGATTGTTGTCATCTTCGGATGTCGGCCACCACCAAGGAATTATGAAGGCAGCGAGTAAATAATCCAGTCGCTTCATTTTTATGGGCTTTCGGATAGATTACATTGAACACACTCTCCAGAGAGAGAGAGAGAGAGAGCTAGAGAGATAAAAGACAAGAATATTTAAACAATGTAATGCGAAAAGAACTCGAAAATGATAGATGCTTGTCGGAACTGTCCTCGCGGCGCTGACTTATTGAAACAACTCTCGCCGTTATCGCTAGAGGCATGTGAAAGGAACTCTTGACTGCACGGCGAGTTCACAGCGGTGGTACAAGGGCTGACCACATCTGGCCAGTGCATCCAGGGCTCTGAGTAAACAAGGCCGGTCGCTGGGTGTGCCAGCATGCGCACGTCGAAGTTCTGTTCTAGCCTTGAAGAAGACAAGTCTGCTTGTTGAAACATCGACTCGACATAACCCCCTCTTTACGGATTTTTCGTCGCTCGGCTTCATGTTCGTGCCGGTGGTACAAAGGCACACTCCATTCACCGAGGCCTAACAACCACGTTATGGCATCGGTATTACGACTGGCAGGAAGATGTTTGCGTAACGAACAAATCACGGGTTGTCACGACACGCGCCATCAGATAAGGGGGTCACGCATACGAGTCTTCGAGCGAAGTGGGTCTCGACGTATACGTGTATACGTACATCGTCAATGTCACTGCAAACTTCCGTGCAGTTACGACGGAACCAGGCAGCTGTGCTGAAGGTCTCGTGGTCGCTCATCAGTGTGTATATATATGCTTAGCCGTGCAAGTGGACTTCACAATTTATTTGAGCCCAGACAACGCTCGTCGCCATAACCGCTGCAACGGTTGGTTGATGGTGACATTGTGAATGCGTTACAGATGATTTAAACATTTTTCACTCAATGCAAATGTGAGCCCCGCTGCCGGAATCGAAGCCGTACACTTCCAGGTAAGCAGCCGAGTGAGCCATGGCACCACCACGGCAGCTCCACACAAGACAGCGGATACCATCGTAACTTGTACTCACGTAATAGTCTCCTGGATTTGTGTGTTGTATTTAGAAAAAAGTGCTTAACCATTTTGAGCACTTGGTGCTCAACTATGAGAGAGCAGTGAGCCGTCACTAAAATGAATGGCTTAGGAAACGATCGCACAGATGCTTACGAAATAAATTCTGATATGCGTTTAGAAAAAGGGGTCAGCGATTTAAAATACTTGTTGCTCTGCTATGGAATAGCTGGAGGCCGTCCCTTGATGAGGCCCCATCTGTACGTTTAGAAAAAGCGGGTAAGGAAGATTTTGAGTACTTGGTACTCTACTATGGTAGAGCAGAAAGTAGTATCCGTATGCTGAGAAAAAGTGGGCAACGATTCAGAGTACTAAGTACTCTACTATGGGAGCGCATGACGCAGTCCCGTGGGCCTCACACTGGATGAGGCCCTGCCTCCAAAATGCACAGTGACTATACTGTTTAGAAAAAGTGGTTATTGATTTTGAGTACCTGGTACTCTACTATATTGTAACGATGTTGAAGGACTCGTGGGTGTAATGAAACGTGTTTATTAAAGGGCGAACCTGTCCCCACAACTCGATGGGACTATGGTCGTAGAACATGTCAGTCGAACACCAAAGATGTCCTTTCGCAGCCTTCTTCTTCCTTTTCCAGAGCCAGGTCCAGCTGGGTGTTCGTGCCATCATCATCGTCTCTGCGCAACACTAGACGGCGCTCATGTATGTCCCTGTGCGCGCGGTGATGGGCGCGTTGTTTGAATGCAGGCAAGATGTCGCGGCAGTATATGTGGGAGAGCATAAAGCGGTCCCGAGGGCTTCACACTTGGGACTAAGCGTAAAATGGTGTGGCGTTTAGAAGTGTTCAACGATTTAGAGTACTTGGTACTCGACTATAGGAGAGCACTAATCCATGCAATCATCCATCCATGGACTTCACATTCCATGACGCCATCAAACCATGAAACTTATGAAAGTTAAAGTATGTGTCACTGTTTATTGCTGCGGCACTACGTAGTCCTACCACCCACCATGGTGATCTAGTAGGTATCGTGTTCGACTGCTGAATCGCAGGTCTAGGGATGGAGTCCCGGCCATGGTGACAAGGTTTTCGTTAGGAAGACTTGAAAAGGAGCCATATCTTTAGCAGAAAAAAGCCAGAGAAGCCACGCCATATTTTAGTGGCATACGATGTAGCCTTATAGAAAAAAGCGTAATAATGCGTACATAGTTGCTAGTATTCAACATTAAGTAATATGAAATATAAATAAGCTTGAATTTAGCATAACGAGCAGAATATTTTCCAAGACGCCACTAAATTAAGCTGCAAATAAATTATTAGTTTGCTATACTTTCATTGCACCTGCATACAATTTGTTCGTGCGAAATTAATTTTAGGGGGGTTACTCTGCAGGAACATTGAGTGAATGAATGAATGAATGAATGAATGAATGAACTTGATATAATGAAGTCCGGCACTTTCCTTCGCGCGAGGCGAGGGGGTGCTGTTTTTTTTTCTCTTGAAACCATAGACTGATATTGTCGCAAAGTCACAATAGTACCAGTCCATCTTCAAGTAGCCATATCTGATCGAAAATCAATAGTAGAGTTTCAACTTTTGCAGATATCTCTTTCACGCACTGTTTTTCAGCACTATAAGTTGGTTACAACCTAAGAATAAATACGCACTCTGGCCCCAGTGGTGCAGCGCGCCTGCCATTCACCTGGGCAACGGAGCAATGATTGGTGGTTTTCGCACAAACCATAAGCACTGTTTCGCTGATTATGCAAATAGTACGCATGGTATGAAATGAAAGTTAAGCGTTTCTTGATAAAAATATTACATTTGGCTGAGCGGTGAAGTCGAAATTTTTAGTGAAATTCGGAAGTGGAGCAGTGAAGTGGAATTTTCAATGAGATTTCTCGAGCGAGAACTATCAAAATTAACACGTGCCTGCTATAGGACAAGTCGTATACCTGAAATTTGTGAAAGGTCCCGACATTACATAAATAAGCGAGTGTCATAATTCTTCTTGTGTGTGACAGTGACTGCTGTGGGCGGAGCTTGCATTTATTATCAGGCTGTCACCGCCTATATATAATCTGGCATCAGCGCTGTGTTGCATAGCCATGCTTTTGTTTACAGACACGCGTTACTCCATTATTTCAGATGGAGGGATGCGCACCACCCCGCTGAGGTATACATAGCAAGAACTTGTACGTGCATACACCATCATGACACAAAACCTTGCATATATATGTAATGTAACCAACTTTCTTTCCGAGTGATTTCACCTGGCTGTACTTTACACCCCCACCTTATGTAATACCCTTTGAGAGGTCCTAAAGTAAATGGGGTGAGTGATGAGAATTATTTGGACTTGCTCACTGCTTCATATTAAAATTTAACGGATAAATCTCCAATGAATGTGCCAAAATAGAAGATAAAAGTAGCCATAAAGCAGCAACGACACCAACCTGAAATTTTTGTCGCCATACATGGCCGGAAAATAGCCAATTTTAGCGCAAACTAGCCAACAACGGCAACCATGCGCGGCGGCTGCATTTTCGACGAAGGCAGAAATCGATTGATATGTGGAGTTTAACGTCCCAAAACCACCATATGATTATATGAGAGAGGCCGTAGTGGAAGGCTCCGGAAATTTTGACCATCTGGTTTTTTTTAACGTGCACCGAAATCTGAACACACGCGCCTACAGCATTTCCGCCTCCATCAGAAATGCAGCCGCCGCAACCGGGATTTGATCTCGCGACCTGCGGGTATCATCATCATTATTATTATTATACATCGTCATACCAGTGAAAAAAATGAAATAATCTTCCAGACCGCTTCGGTGTTTTGAAGGTTGCGATCCGAACCAGAAGCCCAACTAATGATAGTAATTTAATCGCAGTAGTACAATATTTTCAGAATTTAAAAGGCAAGTTTCATTCAATAATCCTGAAAATTTCTCATTGGCGAACTGTCCGGTATTGAGAGGCATGTGAGCATTGAAAGTATTTTGTATTAGCCTACATTGTCAAAATGAACACAGTCTCAGAGAAAAAAAAGAAACAGAAAAATACGAGGCCACAGCACGGTTAACGCCGTATCATTGTAGCACATCCCTGCATTACAATCGAAAGGTATGTGCTGGACAATTTTCAGGTGCGTGAGGTAGCGGAGTTGGTGAACACGGAATCACATCGTCTGAGTGGCTCTCCAAACGCGGTGGCAAGTATTTTTAACATCATATACAAATAAAAAAATCAATACTCACTGTTGCGACAGCGTCTGTGTTTTTAAGCGCGTGATTGTAGTGTTGTGATGCGAACGTTCGTATATGCGAATACACGCGAGACAGTGAGACAACGGCACGTAATACGCCACAAACAATATCGCCCAAGTATAATCGCTTCAATTGAAAGCAATTTCACGAATTGGGACCCAGCACAGTGAGGTTTCAGTATTTTGCATGTGAGACCTACATTCCATTGCTTTGTTTCTCAGATCTGTTAGAAAAAAAAGATGACAACATTTCATTCGTAGCCGGTGCATGGAACTCACGGCAGCGCGAGAACCGCAAGAGGTTGCGCCGTATACAGAATAAACCAGCCGGAAAGGACGCGGCCAGTGACGGATGGTGCGTCTGGCCATGCACGGTCGCTGCGCCTCGCCCGAGGCTACTTTCCGATCGTGCAGAGAGCGGGGCAGGTTATTCGCTATTCAATGAGCCGTACGTGGCTGCAGGGCTTAAGTGTACAGACAGCGCGCTGCATACAGGAGGGGCACGAGACATTACAACTTGTGTAGTGGCCCTAACATAGGAGGCATATACGAGAAATGATTGCAGATGTTCGTGCAAGAAGTGATGGTTCACTGTTATACCTGTGTTGTACTAAACCTTTTTTTTTTTGGCAGAACCGTAATGTAAATCAGCAAACATTGAGGTCAAAAAAAGTATGAGCGGGATGCTATTTGTAGTCTTTCGAGTGAGTTCTTTAAAAATAATGAATTAAAGTGGGCACAAGGACAACTCGTTGTTGGCAGGGATGAAACCTGAAACATTCTGATAACGTGGTGGCTGATGTTCTACGAATTGAGCTACGACGGTGGTTGTCCTACTGTATACTTTTCAGGTATTTATGTGCATGTATACTTGGAAGTATTAGTCAGCGCCACTTGTAGCCATGACGGTGAGTTTAGAACACTCTTTACTAGTTTTTTATAGCTTACACCACGTAGTGATTTATAATAAGAAAAACAATCAATCCCAGATCAGCATCGGATAAGTACGGATTCCGTTTCCAATTGACGCTGATGTGCTTTTTGTTTCTATAATACTTCTATCGATGCTTTGGATGTTGGGAACCCAAACGTATACGATTCGCTCATTCCGAGAAGCGCTGTTGGATCAGTGTGAAGAGATGTAAGTGTCCATCGGCAAGCCGGAAAAGGCAAGCCGTGCAAGTGATCCAGTCTTCAACGCAGATGCAGCAATGATACCTTTGGCCCTTGGTTTTTATACTATACAGTCTGTTCGCTTGGAAGCCGCCCCTCATGTCCCCTCTGTGACAGCACCGTTCATTCGGAATGATGCGCTGTCCGTCAATGTAGCCACGATCGGTTTTCTCCAGGGGCATGATTCTCCGAAAGGCCGCATACAGGAAACGCACTGATGGAGCGTGTCGAGACGCCTTTGGTACTTACCGCGCAAAGAACCGGGCCTGCCAACTCTTTGATGACCTCTGACTCGCGGATTCATATTTTTGAAGGCTCGCTGAGAGGCGGTCATATCAAAAGCGTTCTCCGCATTTGATGGCGTGCAGCGGAACTGCACTCCCGTAAAGGAACGGCAGTCGGAGATGGACCGGCGCCATGCACGCTTCAAGGGACGTACACGCCGTAATACTTGCTTAGCAAACAAATTAAACGCACTGGGGAGGTATCGACGTTGTCAGACGTTGTGAGCAGCATGGCAGGTCATCACATTTCTGAAGGGACGAGCGAAGCTTGCGCCTGATGCTAGCTGTGGATGCCGTATCTCAGCGGGACCAGACGGTCGAGCATACCCAAGTCGCGTGATACAATGAGGCACCCAGTGCCAAGAAAAGGGGTGGGGAGAGTGGAATGATACTATGTAGGTTTTTGTATTCGAAGCATCTTATTCGAAGCAGTATCTTATTCGAAGCAATGTATTCGAAGCATTATTTGGAGATAATGCACAAAAAGAGTAACTTTTTTTTTTAATCCTCCAAAAAAGTAATTGCTACAGAGCAGGTCGTCTACTTGCCGTTGTTCCCTAAAAAGATTAATGATTGTGTCGGCGGAGTTACCTCCTCAAAGGAGCAACCCATATACTTCTGTTATAGTCTGTTAGCAAAGTACACCCAACCCGAGGCGCTCAAAAGCGCAGCGCACACAAATTCGCCACCCATCTTTGCTCGCTGCTCCTGCAGGCTTTGCGCCACAGAATACACACGCCTGATGGAGCACGCATGCCACCAATGCGCACAGCCAGGCGGAGAGCTACATTATTGCTTGTTCAACTCTATAGAGGCGTGAAGGCAACGCATACCGCAACTCGTGATAAATAAATTGCCGTAATTCCTCGAAACAAATCAACCAGGCGTCAACTCATTCACTCAGTCACTTCAGCAATCGTCAAGGGCTTTCTTTATCCGAGCGTCTAGGAAATGTGCGAGGGTACCGGTGGACCTGCGGCGGTTACTACGGCCTGTTCGCTTGGTCTGCACCATCGCATGCGTGGTCAGGCCAGCAGAGGTGCGACGCCCGACGCTTCAAGGTAATTACACGTACACCGCGCCGCGCTTCTTTCACGCGCTCTGTAATCGCTTCTCTTCGGTTTATTTTCTTTTAATACCCTAGTGGTAGGACGAAAGAACGAAACAAGATTATCGCCCGCGTCATGGCGGTGATGCAGATTTTGATGTATATTTTATCTCCACTCTCGGGATGCACATTGTTGGACCTTGCTTGGGGCTCACAATTCCTTCTGTCGGACGCTCTCCTGCTTCTACTTCTTCGCACGCAACAGTTAGCCAAGCAAAGCTGCGTGCGAATTCACACGCCCAGAGGACGTGCCCAACGTGCGCACGCAAAGCAAGTGCTAAGCCCTGAGCGCGTCTGCATATGGCGGCACCAATACAAGACTCCGCGTGCGCACAGCGCTGGGCCAACGCGAGAGGTGCAGCCTTAGCGTGGTTTTGGTTATGTACACGTGCGTGTATACTGCGAGCGTGGTACTACTTGGAACCGACGGTCTTTAGGGTGGTTGGAAAGCAAGAAAAGAATCGGTTGAACGTGCGTTTGATTGTCTATCACGCACTCGGCATGCTAGATGATATGCGGCTATTGGCAATCAATGATGATATACATGCGAGGTCAATTTATTTACCTGCAGTATTCCGAAAGGCAGCGCGAAGGCCCAGAGGCCGCCCAGGAACTTTGAAAAGACATGACTGCGCAGATCGGCACGCGCTTTGTGGGTGATTTGGTGTGTAAGCTAACTGGTTTGCATTCATAAGAGGTGTGACAGTTGATTAATGAGTAGCGTCGGTTCACTCACCGTTTTATCGAGGACATTCGTTTGGGTGACTAGACAATAGTGCGGCCAGTGTGACTTAAACGAGGCGTAAGAAAACAAGTCTGGTGTGGGTTTGAACAGGCGTAGATGATTTATAACTGGCGCGTGTTATTCGGGAGCCATGATTCAGAGCGCGTAGTCCGGGAGATGGCCAGTAAAATTTGCGCTGTCTGGTGCGTTCCTCTAGAAACCAAACAAGTTTGAAGACTTTCCACTTAGGGTTGATAAGACCTGATTGATTGATTGATTGATTGGTAAAATTATCGATTGATTGATCGATTGATTGATGGGCGTAAATGTGCCAGAGACAAAATGGGCCACCAGTTCTTTCCTAACTTGAAATGGTTGTAGATAATTTGTTGTAAATCCTTACTGGACTGCTGACCCGAAAACAGCAGGATCAAGCCCCGGCCGTGTTTCGATGGAGGCAGAATGCTAGCGGCCCGTCTACTTACATTCAAGTGCATCCATGTTAACGAGTAGTGAAATCCAGGTAGTGAAATTTTTCATATTTCTTATGGCATCTCCCGTAATCATAGGATCGTTGGCACGGGCACTAACCCTGCCTGCTACCTCTCTATGTTCAACTAGTTGAGCTGATTGGTTGATTGATCGATTGGTTGATTGATTGATTTATATGTGTTGCGGAAACTTGCGCTGCATTGCTTTAACAAAGGAGGGCACTCGTGAAGGCACAGAGAAAAATACAACCAAACCGTATGGGCGCAACTCTTTCTGTGCTTTCGTGAGTGTCTCCCCATTTTACAGCTAATTTTACCGCAATTTTTCGCAACATATGTCAAGCTTGTGGCACCCTGCCCACAGCACTTCCTGCTTGATTGATTGATTGATTGAGGTTGAAGTGTTAGCAACAACTAGGTCACCGGTTTCTTCATAAAGTGAACTTATTGGTGGAATATTTCGAGTAAATCTTCACTGCAAATAATCAATTCGCTATATCGATGCGAGAAAATTACTTCACTTTCTAATAACGGTACGGACAAAGGGGGAATATGGCATTTATCACTATGTAGTGAGGTAAAAACTAGATTAAAACTATTTCAATCGATCAATCAATAAGAATAAAAGGGAAGATACTTTTAGGAAGTACAGAAGTTTCAGAGAGTGCGTGGAGGGTAGGAGGGAGATTGGTTCACTGTTTTGTGATAGCGCCTAAGCGCTATCGTTAAAACCAAACACATAAGCATCCGCAAAGTCCCATTCGCATCGATAGTCCTGGTAAAAAAAAAAACGAAGACAACGACTTTGATAACAAATCAAAAGGTCGCAATTCACAAACTATATATGCAGAAATGTGGAATGCGTTCACAAAGAACGAAGAGAAGAAAAAACGCTTGCAAAAAAAAAAAATTGGTTCAGTGGTTTCCGTAACTGCTTTGGAAGGTGGCTTCAGAAGATACAATGATAATTAATAAGCAACTGTGCGAGCACACATGCAGGATGTAAAATGAGTGCTGCTTTTTTGTTGCATTACCATGGCCCAAGAACGTAGCTATAACATCTTTCTGAACGCGGATAAGCAACGGCTCTGCAAATCTATAGTCGGTCGATTCGGTCGGTTGTATAAACGATGCCACTCTCCATTTAGTACCCATCCACTAGATTTACTTGCTTGAACACCTGCTCTCGTTTAGGCGCGTATACTTTACCCGTCTTCCGTACAAAGATGTTCGATTAGACGGATGTGCTCAGGCCCATTTCGAACCAAGATGTTCTAATGTTAGCACTTTAGCATTTAGCCGGATGTTATTGCATTGCGTCTTCATTTTTGAGAGCGTATAAGAGTTTCAGTGTGAAGTGCGTAACATATTTGACGACGTTGCGTACGAAATAACAACCCGTTTCGTGTAAAGCGCGTGCGCTAAACTTCCGCGCATGCGCGCTATGCGACCTTTAGCGCTGATTAATTATTGTAAGTACTAATGTGGGTTCTAGCAGTGCGCAGACACAGTGCTAAAACTGGCTAACGGACGCTGCAAAGCTAATACAATCACTTGCTCGCCATATATCTCTCCTACAATGGAATACGCAGGGTTTCTCCAACACGCAACCAGAACGTGCGTGTGAGATCTCGAGCCAGCAGGTAAAGTTGTCTTGCTGCATCCTTCCTTGATAGAGGAATCGGGACTACACGGGTTCTTTCATGGGCTGAGCGGGCTGCATCATCGGCTAATTGATTTCCGGTAATGCCGATATGTCCAGGCAGCCATTGATATATAATATCATGCCCTCGCGCTAGAGCTTCATGATGGCATTGTCTTATTTCTTGTACCATATGGTCATGACTCCTCCTACGCATGGCAGACTGCAAACTCTTAAGCGCTGCCTTCGAATCACAGAATATGACCCATTTTCCTGGACGTTCTTGAACGAGATATTGTAAAGCAACCAGCTTCCAAAGGTGTGAATTTTATGAACTGGATCCTTCGCTTAAGCTAAAGCTACCATCACAACTTTCCCGCTCCGATGCGACACTGTTATGCCGCCTTTGGTTGGGTGTTGCATTTACAAAGGTGTACTCCTTTCGCATTGGTATGGCAGACACACCTACATGCGACTACTGCGGAGCTGAAGAGACCATCGAACACGTCCTGTGCAGCTGCGCTTGCTACGACACACAGCGATGCCAGCTCCGGATGGTTTTGAATCAGCTTGACTCCGGACCATTTTGTGTGCAGAAGATACTAGATCCTTGGGCATCTGCCAAAGTTGTGCAGAAAGCAACTAAAGCACTGCTAATTTACCTAAAGTCAACAAACCTGAGCGACCGCCTGTAGACTGTGTGTGCTCCCCGAGTGTGCTCGTGATTGTGTGTACCTTCTCATCTCTCTGCAACCTCTTTTCTTCCCTTTATCCCTTCCCCAGTGCAGGGTAGCAAACCGGATGTGCGTCTGGTTAACCTCCCTGCCTTTCCTTGCATCTTTATCTCTCTCTCTCTCTCTCCAACACGCACCTGTATTCGATCGACCCAAACTTGCAACTTCGTTTGCCATCCGGGTTCCCACGATGCGCTGAAACTTTACTGTGTCGCATGAGGTTGGGCGTGGCATTTACGAATTCGTACTCTCCTCTGCTTGGAATGGCGAACACTTCGGCATGCAACATCTGCGCTTGCGACGAAACGCTTGAGCACATTCTATGTCATTGCCCAGCATACCAGACCGAACGACGTATTATGGAAGCCAAGCTCTGTCAGCTGGATTCACGGCCGCTTACAGAAGATAAGATCCTGGGACCTTGGCCGACGGCTTCCCATACGCGCAAAGCCACGAAAGCCCTCTTGTACTTTTTAAGGACCACCAAACTTCACGACCGCTTGTGACAGAACTGTGCGAGGCCGTGCTGTGTAGTCTCGAGCTGACTATTTATGCTTCTCTTTCTTACTCCTCTTCCTTTCTGTCTCTTTCCGTTCTATTATTCCCCTTTTCCCCCACCCCAAGTGTAGGGTAGCCAACCGAGCCAAGCTTGGTTAACCTCCCTGCCTTTCCTCTCTATTTATATATATATATATATATATATATATATATATATATATATATATATCTCTGGCTTATGCCTTTCATGAACTCTTCCATCGGCATCGTGGTAGCGGTTTATGGTGTGTGATATCAGATCTGTAACTTGAATAAACCGCAACAAGAGTAAAAAAACACAGAAAAAAAAAAGTTTCAAACTCCCAATCTCTTACGTTCATTTCTTTTTCTGTTTTTTTTTCTTTATTATTCGTGTCTTCACTCCGGTTGCGTATCTCAGTATCTCAAACACATATATTGCCTTTATATGCCGGCCTCGCCGCGGTGGTCTAGTGGCTAAGGCACTCGGCTGCTCAACCGCACGCCGCGGGTTCGAATCCCGGCTGCTGCGGCTGCATTTCCGATGGAGGCGGAAATGTTGTAGGCCTGTGGTCTCAGATTTGGGTGTACGTTAAAAACCTCCAGGTGGTCGAAATTTCTGGAGCCCTCCACTACGGTGTCTCTCATAATCATATGGTGGTTTTGGGACGTTAGACCTCACATATCAATCAATCAGTGCCAAATTCAAAAGCGGGGAGTCACAAATACGTCATGCTAAAGACAATGGTTTGTGTTTGCCCACATGCAGTATAGTAATTTTTCATTGACGAAAGCTCGAAGGTATCATAAGTCAACAGAGGCTAA
Organism: Rhipicephalus microplus; assembly: GCF_013339725.1. Taxonomy (NCBI): domain Eukaryota; kingdom Metazoa; phylum Arthropoda; class Arachnida; order Ixodida; family Ixodidae; genus Rhipicephalus; species Rhipicephalus microplus. The sequence goes on along the minus strand of NC_051171.1, from coordinate 100,102,919 downwards.
TTACAAGACCTACGCATTTCAGCTTGTTTTATTCGAGAGCTCTACAGCAATAAAGCTGCGCTTCACTATTTGGGATGCACTGCTATATAGACTGCTTGCTGTAGGACATTAAACAGACCCAACACTCCGTAAACGATACAGCACCTTGTTAACAAAATACGTCGCGGCACGAAAATAAGCCTCTTACGTTCACTTCGTTTCAACATCACGCATATTTTTGCTTCATATTAGTTTATTCTGCTCCATTCTCCACGTCCAGACTCCTAATTGGAGTTACAAAGCGACAACATTGACGAAGACTGAGAAAGCGAACATTGCGTTCGGGATATATGAGTCTAATTATTGAGTTATCTGACAAATAGTTGATTTGGCTAAGCATCAACCTCACTTAGTGTTTCCGCAAAAAAAATGTCAACTCCTGACCGCGTCGTAAGAAAGATTGTGCGTGTACTTCTCGGCGAGATGATGACTGTTTGCTCATAACAATGCACTCATCAACATCGTGCTCAGTCTGATTGCACCGACTGCAAGGAAAAGGTTTCTGCCATGTTCCACCAATTCAACCCGTTTCTATAGTGCCAGCCGCGGCCTCATTGCACACGGACACCACTTAATATCGTCTGCCCACCTAACTGTCTGTATCTACCTCGTGCGTTTGCCTTCTCATTGATGACCAGCGGTTATCTTACCGACGCGCTGCACGCCCTGTCCATCCCAATCTCTTCTTGATTTCAACTAACCATTTCTTACCTAACCCACTCGGTTCCCTTGACGTTTCTTAACATTGCACCTATCACTTACGTGAACTACGTCAAAAAGTATCAATGAACAAGGAGCAAGTGTTTGTAACAGCTGCGCAATGCTTCACCCCATTTTGGCAACACGTTGAGCTTTCCGCAAGTGCGCAATCGTCTGGAGACGGAGAGTTAGTTGGCGAGCATGCAAGGGGTGTACAAACACTTATACGGAAGAGAGAAGTCAAGTAAATTTAAAAAAAATGAAAAGGCTATAAATAGCACTGTGGACTGCGTTTTAACAGCTTCTGTCATTTGGCACTGGTCAGAAGAACGAAGGCGAGGTTTAGGCGGGCAGGGAAAGCATGACAAGAAAGAAGATAAGACGACGGCCTGGATTAATCTGTTGCGTTGCCAAACCACTGTTTTGCATTTGCTGGGAAGGGCAAATCCACTTCAACCGTATGTCAGCTACCGGAATAGTGTCCAAGTATAATGCAGAATGAGCCAGAAAAGCGACATCTGCGACACACAAGTGCCATCGACACAGGCCACATTCACATGCCCACCCGAGCATGGCGGAATAGGAGCGTCGTCGCAAAAACCGCTGCGCATCGGATGTGCGCTATAGTAGTGACAGAAATTGGATGTTGTGTGACACTGTCTCTCGCGCTCGTCCCAATACATCAAGCACGTTGAGACTGCGCCTTTACTTGTTCCATTGGTGCTGCCCCGCTTGCCTGCAACGCATTGTTTCTACCACGTAATTAGGGGCAGTTCCAGCGACTGTAGTCGCTGGCGCGGAGGGCAGCGTCAAAGATAAGGGGGCCCGTCAATGTACCAACCCACCTTCCTGCATTGGCAGCGTCCCTTCATGCCGCCACGGTAGACCTGTGTGCGAGCGGTGGTCTGGCGCCCACCTCGGTTCGTTGGCTCCGAGTGACCCCTTCGCGCGCTGGCCGGTCATTTGAGTTTTGTACTTATGCTCGGAGGTGTCTGTGCGGTGGTATGAGCTACACGACGATGCGCTCGGCGAAGCACCGGTCCTTCTCGCCCATCATCGACACCTCCCGCCCACCAAGGGGAGTTACGAAAGCAGCGATGACCTTGATGCCGGCACCACCGCGTGCCGTTTAGACGAAGGCAGGCGTGCGCTCAGCGATGTGACGCGATACCTTTGATGTGCCGTTATTAGCTCTGACTGGTTCACATAAAAAACAGCGCCAATAACGAGGGACTAGGAAAAGAGGAAACAGACAGTGGCACTGACTCACAACATGTCGTACCAACTCATGTCATACCAACTCACCCAAGTCATGTCGAATCATGTCGTACCAACTCGCCCAAGCATGACGATAGTTATAGCGCGAGAACAGAACGACGACATAGAGACAAGAAGGACATGAACGTCGTTCTGTTTTCGCGCTATAACTATCGTCATGTCATACCAACTAGCCCAAGCTGCCACCCTTCTAAGTCTCCCAAGCAACCCCGTTAGCTAATTCTAACTGCCTGTCGTGTGGTAACTTGATCTATTAACATTGCAACACGTTACATTTGTAACATGTAACCACAGTCTTGCTCGGCGGGGGCGAACACCCCCCTCCCCCTTCCTACCATGCGTCATTTAAAATGAGGCGCCAAATAGGTCCCATGTGCTTGGTCAGTCGGAACTTCACACTATATTTTAATGTTCTCAGGGTTTGCGACAGCATGTGTTTCTGACGATAATGAAAACGCAGTACACCTGACATTACAGGGGCACTAAAGAACAAAACAATTTTTTCGCGCAGTAGTGAAGTCAATTTCATAATCCCGAAAACCTTACTCTAAAATGCAGGTGAAAACGCCATTTTCAGATTCCCGCAGCAAACGCCGTGACGTCATGCTTTTTGAAGGCGCTTACTGGGTCCTACGTAGTATAGTCGATAAAAATTAAATACACTGCCATCTGTGGGACCTAGAATGCGAAGTTTAAGAAATTTTCATCGTACAAATGTCACGAAAATATAAAAATACCTTTTAAAATTTTCGACGCCTTGTACCAAGATTTCAGCGCGATATTCAATAATGAAACTTCATCGTTCATTTTCTCCACTAATAACGAACTTATGATGGTGAAACATGTGACATCAGAGCTCCAATAGTGCACTTTGTCAATCTAAATCAAGTCATTGTTTCTCTTTAGTCTCCCTTTAAGTTGAAAGAACTGTTGATTGATTGATATGTGGGGTTTAACGTCCCAAAACCACTATATGATTATGAGAGACGCCGTAGTGGGGGGCTCCGGAAATTTCGACCACCTGGGGTTCTTTAACGTGCACCCAAATCTGAGCACACGGGCCTACAACATTTCCGCCTCCATCGGAAATGCAGCCGCCGCAGCCGGGATTTGAACCCGCGCCGGGATTTGAACCCTTAATGAGAAACACGTCATCACTTTATTTTCATTTGGAGCTCGTTTTCTTTCGGAATATATTAATGGAGGAAGGAGGGGGGTACGCTTCAATAGAACTTGTTCTCCGCCGCCAAGGGAGAATACTGAGCATACGTATGCATATAACATGCAACGTCTTACATGTGATACAGACATCCGTGCGTTGTGCGTATGTGCATGTGTATATGTGTACGTGCGTTTTTGTAGAGTCGAGATCGAGCCCCGCCGTGGTGGTGTAGTGGCTAAGGTACTTGACCGCTGACCCGCAGGTCGGGTGATCGAATCCCGGCTGCGGCGGCTGCATTTTCGATGGAGGCGGAAATGTTGTAGGCCCGTGTGCTCAGATTTGGGTGCATGTTAAACAACCCCAGGTGGTCTAAATTTCCGGAGCCCTCCACTACGGCGTCTCTCATAATCATATGGTGGTTTCGGCACGTTGAACCCAACATATCATTCAATCATTCGATCAGAGTCGATATCGAAAAACAAGTCCTGGCAAATTCTACGTAGTGACGCAGACGTTGAAGCCTCCGGCAAGCTGGTCTGCCAGGAGCATGCATGGTGTGAATTTTTCTTGCACCGTGGTGCCGCGTAACATATTTGATGACGTCAGGGACTTCGTTAACATAACCAGTATTTCTCAGCAAGAGGCAAAACGCACGGATATCATGCAATTTTTTTAACTGTCACTTCCGACGTTCACAAAAAATCACAAACAGAAAAAAAAACAAAAAAAAAAACGTTTCCTGCAACAGCCTTTCAGCATATCCTTCCTCGCGCATTTTTCGTGAGACACGTTTCCCACTGAGCATAATAGCAAATTGGCTGTATACGGAAATGAGTGAATGGAAAGCTTCAAGAAAAAAAAAACACGAAAAGGAGAAGGACGGGGAAAACGCTGACGCGAAACAGAGAGCAGCCGAAAAAACTTCGCACGCTGACCACCGCGCGACCACGGTTCGCTGCGCTTATTTCTATACGCTCTGAGGGGGAAAAAAAAGGGGGGGGGGGAATCTCGGCAAGTCATATTTCCAGCAGAGCTGAATCTCACGCTGCAACCGGCTATGTACGATGAAACGGACGGTTCGTGAGCCCAAGCGAACTGTGGACATGCACGAGAAGGCGCTTCAATATAACTGCGTGTCGTTGCCATAGCTGTCACGAAGACTGCTCGAACGTGAGCTTGCCTCTCAAAAGCTCGCTGCTGTGGCCACGTACAACATTCACGCATATGAACTAGAATATAGCGCGGAAGGAAACGCGTTAACTCTTCCCGCTTTAATCATATTCGCGCTCACGGTGATGCCAGCCACGCACGCAGCAGTCCGTGGATGCGTGGATGTGCTACACATACACTGAGCAAACGCGCGGGATCGGAGTTTGCAAGCGTGCGACTGCTTGTGAAAACGCTTCGCGGCGCGTCGATTCCACTTCGATCTCGCATCAACGAACCCATTAGCGGCGAGGAACGCACTCATCCGCGGCAGCGTCCGACGCCGCATACACCGTGAAGCTTCGTCGGCTCGCACAGCGTGAAAAACAACACGAGGGCTACCTGCGCGTACGCATCCTTTCACAATAAAAGCGTGCAGTCTTTTACAAGCGGAAGCTCGCCTTAATCGATCGCGAGCTGACTTCGAAAAGCGGATTTTATAGTGCACCGGAACAATTTGGCTGGAAGTCGCGCCTATACGCGTGAGACAATTGACGCAGCTGTGACTCCAGTCTATTTCAATGCGAAAGCCTTTATAATGTCTCATACGCGTGGAGATTGGCTGCGTCCGTCCGTGTCCTTGAAGCTAGCTATCCGCCCACTCGTGCATGCAAAAAGGGGTACGCAGGTATCGCGTTCTTCACTAATCGACCACGTCTCAAGAAGCACAGGTTGTCGCGTAGCGCACTTTGGAATTCACCAAGTGCCCTGCAATATTAAAAATCCTTCTTGCCTCGCTGGGGCAGAAAAATTCTTGAACACGGGGAGCCGCTGAAGTCAACGTTTCGACAAGTGGACTCGTCTCTTTCAATCAATCAATCAATCAATCAATCAATAAATCAATCAATGAATCAATCAATCAATCAATCAATGAACTTGAAGGTTGCAGCCTTGACGAAGTTGCAGTCTTGACGAAGACAAGTCCTCTTCTCTAAGCGTCGGTTCCAGCTTCAACCCCCCGGTGAACAATTATTTATGCCTTGAAGCTTCCTTCTTAACTTCCTGCTTGCCTCTCTGAAAGATATGTGAATTCGGACTATCTCTAATTATGCCAGCAGTACTAACTTTTACGAGCGTCAGACCTGTTAACAAAAGAAAACGGATAAAAATCCAAGTGCATCGATGACATAGCTGCGGCTGTCCGTGAGATGTCAGTCCTGGCTGGCTTGAATCCTGGTGGCGAGTTTTTTTTTAGCTTTATTGAGATCTTTAAAAAAATCTGAATTTACGACTGCTGTTCAGTATCCTTTGTGAAGTCCTGCTCAAGTTCAACTTCTACCCTGGGCTGAAACCCGCCCGCGTGTCGTTCGTTTTTTCAGTGTTTTCTTTCCCATTCATCTCTTCACTCTAGTTACGTATCTCCACACTTCAAGCATATATTGCTTTCACATGTCGAATCTAAAATCAGCGAACCAAAAATATGCCGCAGTAATGAAATGGTTTATCTTTGTCTCGTTGAAATCGAATAACTCTTTATTGATGAAAGCTGAAGTCTATCATAAATCGACGGAGGCTAAATATGACAATACCATCCCATTCGCTTACTTCACTCGGGAGCTCTGCGACACTAAAGTTGCGCTTCACTATTCAGGTGTGGAATAAAAGTGTCTTCACGCTATAGTAAAATAGAGAAAAAGAAAGGTCTAGTTATTAAGGCAGATAAAAAAAAACCGTCCATGCCAGGCAAACGTTCTTTTTCTGCACACACACATGAACTCTCGTTTCATGTGCACTCTTTGTTCTCTTCTTTCTTTTATACAAAATTCAACACGGGGAAATGCTTCTAGGAACTACTCGCTGTAGGACATAAAACAGACCCAATTGACGCTCCGCAAATGATACTGCGCCTTCTTAACGAAATACTTCGAAGCGCGAGAGTCGGTACAAAGTAACAGGTATGCCAGCACCACCATGCTTCGTGAACGCGGTCAGGCTAGCCAGAAAACCGCACCATGCGACGGGGCGAGCCTGCGGTCAATTATTACACTAGCCGCCAGAGGCGTGTGCACGTGCGTGGGAAGCTCTCGTCATGCCCGCATACAACGTTGTCCTCCATTTCTCGCTTATTATTTTGCGCTGCCAACGGGCATTCAAAGCGCGCTCACATTATTTCCCGCATATACGCACACATACTACACACGCACGGCGACGGGAGTCGAGCGACGCGTAAATCCCGCTTACCTGGATCGGCACGTTTTGCCCACTGGGGTTAATCGTGCTGCGTGGGCGCGGAAGGGATCGAGGAAAAAAAAACAAAAAAAAAACAAGCTCGCCGAGTTGCGAGGTCAGTTATACGGGATCGTTTCGCCCTGCTGGCGTGGGGCACGGAGTTCTGTCGGTGTTGTCGCACGCAAGCAGCCTCCCCTCCGAAGGTCTGTCTCGTTTGCATTTGGCCAGCCGTAACTGCCCCGCGCACGGCCAGAATCGTGGTTCGTGGATTTCGCGAGCAAAACACTTCCGCGAAGTCAGCAATGAACCTTATGGTAAGCAGGTAGAGGGATGTGTAGGGGTGAGAAGGTAAGGGCGAGAACAGGCTATGGTTCGATATATTTCGCGCAAAGCGGAAGCGGAGACAGTGCTTTACTTTAGCATTTCTGTTCCTTTATCTATTCTTTAGATGAGAGAGTTGGCCTTCACTGCTTTATCTGTGTGTCTCGTTTCACACTAGATTGGGTTCCCGAAATGATGTAAAAGCATCTAAACCGTGGTAAGATTCTGTAAAGCATCAGAAATACTTGCTTCTTTGTCACACCCTTGGCCCATTCTAGTCTTGCGTAGTCGCGATGCTGTGTGACTGCGATCCCAATTATATGGACACTCTCGGCTGGATTTGCCGCCGGCGTCGATGCCATGTACCGTATGTGAATCTATATATACGAAACGCAAGAAAAAAGAAATGGAGACAACTGACTCCAGCGCGCGGAATCTAACATGGGACCTCCGCGTCGTGGATGCGAGGTGCTAACCACCGAGCCACCGAGGAGTGTTCTTTGCAACGTTTAAACGGCAAGCTATTTATGTTTACGACTTACCGCTGTTGGCGGGCATCTCGGGGAGGGGGGGGGGCGGGGGGACTATCGTGTTCTCAGCATTATCAGCAAGATTACGCAGTGAGCACGCGGCGGCTTTCTTCTCTCAAGCGTACTTTGGCCCGTGGAGAGGACGGGAGTGGACGATTTCTCGCACGACCTTATCTCTCGGTCCGGTGGATCATACGTCTTGGCTGGCGTTGAGCTTGCACTGAAACGATTATGTTGTAGTTACGGGGGACGCACAAAGGTCACTGCAATCATTGCAAGGCGTTCGTTTGCGAAAAGGGCGTGCTTTTCAGACAAAGCAAAGTAACAACTGAGACGCTTATTCGGGGTTTTCTACCTGTGAGTACGTTTCCTGCGTCATTTGTGCGTGAGAAACGCGGGGAACATTTCGATCTACTTGTCATCCTGCGCCTGACCTTCCAATTTGTTGCTATAGCGTTCATTGCTTCACCTTTGCGGCAAAGCTGTAACTTTTAAATGCGAAGCATTTCTTAGTGAACTTCGGCGACTTTGAGCGCATATATCTATCTATCTAGCCGCTTACGTTTGGGTGCTCTCGTGGTCACCCCTTTAACTTGGCGTGACGCAAAATTAGCATGGGAGGGTAAGATGGTTTGACGAATATGACTCGCTGTCAAGACATGAATAATCTCACAATCCCGTCGCGTACATCGTCAAACATTTCCCGCCAGACTGTGGCACACACTCATCAGCCGATATGTGCCGCTTGTATGCGGGTATGTGTCGCAGGTAATTGACACTTAGTTTCTACCCTGGAACGACGGGAACACACATGGACAATCTTAACGCGTGAGCGTTAAGCAATACCCGACATCGGTAGCATCAATCCAACGAAGGCATAGAATAAATGTCACGGTTAAGAAAAATCTGACATGTGCAGCGTTGACCCCCCGACGAATGCAAATAATAAAATTCAAGGTCCCAGCAGGAATTGAAAACAAACATTCTGCGTGGCAGTCAAGCATTCTACCACACAGCTACGCCAGGTCTCTGCACTACTTTCAAATAGACACTAATCTTCGTGAAAAGTACTTATTGCAGTGCTACCTACCCAATTTTATAAACATTACATATGTACTCTTTTGACACAGGCGTCACGTCAGGTTAACGGCAATTGTGGTTAGTTGTCATGCACTGAAGTTCATTTATGTTGCAGTGTCCACCACAAGCGTCCTCGCGAGCATGAGCGATTCGTATCCTCTTCTGCTGTTGCTAACACGCATGTTCCAGTTGACATTGTTGAGGATGTGCAAACAACTGGCTATATAAACATCTGCAACTCTTCAACATATGTCTGTGCGTGCAACATTTGTACATATATTTAGCGTCATTTCTTGACGTGTCGCTCACTAAAAAAAAAGTAACGCGGCGACCCTCCCTTCGCATGCTTCTCATAACGTCGATTCCCAGGTACGTGGGATCTGCCGAACTTTTTTTATTGTTTTATAAGAATTTCACTCATTCTGATGAGCCGTCATGTGCAAGCAAGCAAAAATATTGACTCCGCTGATAAATGCGCGTGTTCCTCTATTGTTTCTGCATGCGCTACACAGTAAGCCGGCGACATCGGAACCCCGTTCCCAAAGCATGCGCAGAGTTCCCTTTCAGGAGCGGGAGAGGGAGAGCAAAGGTTTCTCGTAGCGCCCCTTTCCCGAATAGGTCGATGTATGAGACATACCCTGAGCCCGGTGTGTGCCCCCCTGCCTGTTCCACACGTCACTGTGCCCGTCATTTACCCGTCACTGCTGTCATTCAAGTCACCTTCACTCTTCGTCCCACCGCGGTGCGCGGTCAAGTAGCTAAGGTACTCGGCTGCTGACCCGCAGGTCGCGGGATCAAATACCGGCTGCGGCAGCTGCATTTTGGACGCACGCGGAAACACTGTAGGCCCGTGTTCTCAGATTTGGGTGCACGTTAAAGAACCCCAGGTGGTCGAAATTTCTGGAGCCCTTCACTACGGCGTCTCTCATAATCGTATGGTGGTTTTGGGACGTTAATTTCCACATATCAGCCAATCAACCTTCACTCGTTCACAGCAGCTATAGGCGCATATACATGTATTGAGCTTCTCTATGAACCGACCAGACGGGGTGGGGCAGCAGTTGCAGTATAGTTGCATCAGTGCTACACGCAGTGACATCCTCGACCACTTCGTCTGCGCATTCTGGTCTGCAGGCCAGGGATACACTCTCTCACGTCGATCAGCTGTCGCTTCTAATCTCGCACTTGACGAGCGAAGGCCAAGTTGAGGTCGCCAGACGCTGCCAGAGCCCCGGCCTCGATATTTTTGTTACCCCTCGTCGCTATGTACAAATACGACCGTGTCGATGTCTGCATAATTCACGTGCGCTTTTTGTTGTTCCGTCTTTTACCCTTTTTTTCGTCTTTCACCACTTTATACACTTTGACGTTTGCAATAAATGTTTATTTCAAGTTAAGCGCGCGTGTCTTGTTTCTGTGTAAAAGTTGTACGCTCCCTACCAAGAATGAAAGGTGTGCTCAACTCTTTGATGGTACGCTCTCCCAGGACGCTTTTCGGCCTCTCGATTTCAACTCGTAACACGTACCGCTGGTCACACGAGTGGTAACGCAAGAAACTGGTAACATGCGTGACTGGTTACACATCCAGAGCCCGGTGGGGTTCCAGCCGGTGAAACGCCTGGCTGCAGGCCGCAGGTCACATGAAGCCAAACGAGAGCGGAAAGAGCGAGCTTTATACAAATTGATGCACTAAACTATCATTACTATATGCTGGCTGAAATGGCAAAAGTTGCAGCTACCATAGACACTAGCGTTATATGTTCCTAGTGTATAATTAAGAAACTATGTGTGTTTAGCCCTCTGTGGTGAATGTAAGAATACAGCCCACTTAGAGGAACTTTTCCTTGATGTGTCGGGCGCGGTAGACCGTGTCGAATCGATCGCGTACCCTATATCTTCAGGTCCTATAGCGTGCGGCCACCTCTACTACGACGCCGAAGCAGAGCGCCCGCCACAGCGCACGAGAACAACCGTTCGGCGTATTACGGCGGGGAGTGCACATTAGCTTGAGTGCGTGAACGCTTTGCGCTGGCCGTCGCCTTCGTTAGAAGCGGTGAGATTAACGACCGGCTTCTGCATAGCGCTCGGGGCCGCGTTCTTATCTTCGTCGACGTTTTTGAGACGCCCACACATCGGAAGAAAAAAAGATCAGCTTGCTCTTGCAGCGTCGATTAAAAGCGTATTTATCAGCGAGCGGTAATTTTCGGCGTGTGCACGTTGCAGGGGTGGTCCCGTTAGGATGTACTCAATGGTACAGAGCGGTGGACACGGTTGTAGGGATCTGTATCGCAGCGAAATCGCTCAGTGCCATTTACCAAAACCACTTTACACACACACACACACACACACACACACACACACACACACACACACACACACACACACACACACACACACACACACACACACACACACACACACACACACACACACACACACACACACACACCACACACACACGCACTCATACACGCACTCACACACACACACACACACACACACTCACACACACATACACACACACGCACACACACACACACACACGCGCGCGCGCTGCACGTGCACGCACGCACACGCACACATACACACACACACACACTCACTCACACACACACACACACACACACACACCACACAAACACACACACACGCACTCACACACGCACACACTTACACACGCACACACTCACACACACACTCACACACACACATACACACATGCACGAACGCACACACACACACACGCACACACACACATACACACACATACACACACACACACATACACACATACACTCACAAACACACACACACACTCACACACACGCACACACACACACACACTCACACATGCACACACATACGCACGCACACATACACGCATACACACACATACTCACACACACACTCACACACACATACACACACTCACACACGAACGCACACATACAAACACACACTCACACACACACATACACACATGCACGAACGCACACACACACACGCACACACACACATACACACACATACACACATACACTCACAAACACACACACACTCACGCACACACGCACACACATACACACACACACACACACGCGCGCGCGCGCGCACACGTAACAGGATTCGTCATTTAATTCTGTTTATCTTATGATACAGCAGAAGCACTATACTTGTAATGGTCCCATTCGTGCCGCAGAATGCCAACAGTTTTCCCGTGGGCCTAATGGGCTATGCATAGTGGCCAAGGGTTTGTGTGTGTAGAAAAAGAAGTAGACGATTAAGGGTACTTGGTGCTCTACTATGGTAGAGCAGGAAACTGTCCCTAATATGCGAGTAAAAAGAACGAAATGTGTGTTTAGAAAAGGTGGGTAACGATTTATAGTACTAGTTACTCTACTATGGGAGAGCTCAGAGCCATTCCAGCACAGGCACTGTGTGAGAGGTTTTCTGCCATTCTTAAGGTGCAGCGCAATCAGGGAAGATGGACGAAATGTAAGAAGCAAACACACCACACTAGAGACTTTTCGTTTAATTATATCTGTATCTGTCTATAGGACGTCGAGATAATTTCTTCGTTTTCGGGACCTCTTGTTGGCACGATCAAGGCAAATGGCTGTTATCTCTGTCTGTAGACTATTTTACGAATGAGTTTTAGAGCCGCTATATTTGGCTATTAACCCTAGTGCTTTGTACCGCTGACAACTAAACTAACAGTGTTACGGTAGACGCATACACACGAAAACGGTTGCGCTGGTGCATGCGATGTTTCTTGGCCTTATTATTCCAAGATTTCCGTTGAAATATATGAAAACAAGAAAACATCGATTTAACTGCCCAAAATGGCGGTGCTCAGTATTGTTAGACGAAAAAGAGTCAATAGTAACTTTCACACTTACGAACCACTGCTTTTGCGATTTCGCTGCTCCTTTGTACGTTTTTCCAATGCTGGATTAACGGGCGATTATAGAAACAGCTACACTTATGCTGATTGTGCAGAAATTTCACAGTTATTTCACCCAATTATTACTTTTCTTTTTCTTCTGTCACCAACTCTTCTTCTTCTCTTTCACTCTTTTACACCCCTTTTTCCTTCCCCAAGCACAGGGTAACAAACCGGAGTTTTTTCTGTCGAACCTCCCTGTCTTTTGCTTTCTCTCTCTCTCTCTCTTTGGCCCAACTTAAAGAGGTGTCAGCTGTCCACCGGACGCGTATTCATGACCAATCGACACATGTACGTCCCAGATACGTCACAGATGCAGTGATGTTACGTACTATACACCGAAAAATTTCCATTCAGGGACATGAAAATTTTCTATTTTGGGGATTTTTCTCTGCAAACGTGGACGAACTGCAGTAATAAGGAAAGACGGGCTAGTCGGTTTTGTTGCACACTAAAGCTTTAGCGCACATACATGAGGACAAATACGATAACCATATGCAGCGACCAGCACAGACTATTTCCCCGCACAACCGTACTAATTTCCATCCACGCACACACATACTATAATTACATGTGTTTGACGCACTGGTGACTTTTGAAATCATGATTACACCCTCCCCTACCGCACAAAAAAGCACGACTTTATTATTCCAAACACTGGTAGTATTAAGTACACCGGGCATTGTGGGCTTCAAGTCTAACGCCTATACTAAGATAGAAATCGCTCCGCGTAGATATTAGAAGCAAATGTGAAGGTCTACGCTTGCATTGCTCCTGCACCAGAACCGGCTACAGCAGATGAAGGCTCACTGTGAGCGCTAATTATCGGTCGTCATAGAAGAATTTAACCATTTATGAAATTCTCTGCAATATCACGAAGATTGCCTTTACCTCTTTGGCTGAAAAGGAGAGGCGAAAAATCCCACCCTCCAAAAAAAAAAAAGGAAAAATTTTCTGCACGCAACATCACTGCACAGATGCACTCGTATTAGTGATGTGTGTTCATGGAACCACCATCACGTGCGAATAAAGCATTTTAGCCTACTACAGTTCATGCTGGTAGCGCGTGTAGCGAATGCCCTTCCATCCAGATGCTTCGCATAATGTCGATTCCCTATAGGTATACGTAAGATCTTGCAATATTTTCACAAGAAAAGTTTGGGGGAATGAGCTGCGCTCTGACCATCCTGCTTTCTGACGACTGCGTGAAGTTGAGCGACTTCCACTTCATGGGCGCGCGAATAGACTCCTGTTACATGGGTGGTCCTGCACCAAGTGGCTAACGGACCGGCGAAGGCGCAGGCTCTGCAGAGGCGTCGGCGTATCCCGTTGCCTCTGGCTGTCTCGAACAGAGCGTTTATCCAAGTCGCTCCGGCGTCGCCAGGCATGTTCCGCTTAATGTCGCTAAATTGTTCTAGTGTTTTGATATATGATTCCAAAGCAGCCTAAGTGTAATGGTGTAACGGCAAGTGTCTGGCTGTTTACGGCTATGTTATATGATTCGGAAGACCACCGCAGCTGGTGGCCAACTTTAAGGTAGAGCCAATTACGAAACCCGGGACATTGCGAAGCACTGGCATACCAGTACCAGCTGCAATTTGAATGTCTATTCAGGATTTACCTCTTCAGCTTGACTTCGTTATCACGAGAAAAAGCGATAAAATGAAACATTCTAAATGGTAACACTTTCGAATTTCGTGAATGTCCCCACCAATATCACATAAAACCTCATCAGAGATAGCAAGCTCCTCAAATAGAGCAAACGAAACGCCATCAATGATGCTAGCGTGGGCGTGTGTCCCTAAAATAAAGAGTAAGAAAATATCTTCAAAGAGTATCGAATGAATCCTGACTATACTGTTCTGGGATATGTCCCACATCGTGAATGGCTGAAATATTTTTTTACGAAATATTTAGTGTACAGTACTGTTGGGAATAGGAACAATGATCTCGAACTGTGGCTCGCAACAGCTGTCCTACGTGTCAATTTTATTGTAGCGATCGACGCTTCTTCGGTACGCAAGGCGCCACGGGCGTAGGCAGAAAAGTTTTGCAAGGAGGATGGGGGTTCGACCATGATGCATTTTCTTGCACGGGTATGTGCGCGTGCATGCATATACCACGAGTCTCAAACACGTGGCTCAAACACGCAGGAGTCTCAATATGTTGTAATGATGGCCTCAAATTCCCCGTTTGTGACGACTCATCACAGGAGGTATAAGCAGATTTTTTAGGGGCGAAGCTTCTTATAGCGGCACCCGTTCGTCCCTCGTAGCCGTAGTAGTAGTGTGTAACAAGTATTACATTTTGATCTCCAAGGTGGTGCCGGTGAGAGATTTCTTCTGTGCGTTGTTGAACAATAAAAGATAATGCTCAATGTACATGCCAATGACTGCTAAGAGGGAATGAGAGACAGGAGAATTCGGCTTTTAGCTAACGCGCACGCTGCGATTTTTTTATTGTTCAACAACGCACAGAAGACAAGAAAGGGTTGCTACGTTATACTCACTGGGCGTGACCTCCAAGGTTTTAGAAAGGTTTAGCGATCGTTGGGCAGCAGTGCCATGAATACAGTGAATCAGTATATACCATCAACTCGAGGTGGTTAAAGGTGGGAAGTAGACACGAAGCGCAAGCCTTAAAACGTGTGCGTGTGCCTCCTCTCGTTCAGTCCTTGGAACGTCCACTGGATGGCGGTGTTTCTATATAGGAATATATGATGAAAAGATGCGAGTTGGTGGTACTTGGAGTGTTGAATAGGCGGACGAACGGACACACAGATGCATGGACGGGTGCACGGATGTCTGCACGGATGGATGGACGCATGGACGGACGCAGGAGCTGATGAATGGACGAAAGCAGGGACGGACGCACAGATGAACGTACGGACGCACGAACAGACGCACGCACGCACGGATGGGCGGATGGACGCACGCGCGGCCACACAGACGTACGCATGGATGGACGGAAGCAAGAACCAATGGACGGACGTGTGCTTCGCCCCACTATCCATCATTCACTCCATGTATATGCTGCCATTTTTTTTTCTCAAGTGGCAATGTTAGCTGACGTTTTGTAAACGCTACAATGGCTTGCCATCTGTCCACGCTTTTAACCAACGATAATCTTCTTTTATCACTTTCTTGCTGTATTCCTTCCTTGATACAATCATGTCCGTCATCAACTCATTACTAATGCGGACTTTGAGCATGTCCTGCGGCGCTGTGCCTTTGCCGGTTCCCCTTTCCAAGAAGAGGAAATGAACAAGCTGATTGAGGTCCAGGACCTCACCTCTCAACACCTGGCCGTCCAGAAGGCCTGCGCGAAACGTGACCATCCCCGAGTGGGCCTAGCCAAATGACGCTGAGTTAACTCGCACCTGTTGTGGACCCAATGGAGTTGTTTCACTCGCTAATCATTAATAAATTATTCGATTTGCATGCTAATACTGACCTCCTGATGGAACTGTTGGCGTAGAATATCTTCTTATGCCACTTTTAAAGCCTATCACCTTCCTGTTTCAAGCATGTGCAAGGGAAATAGAAAAGAAAATGATAGGACATGAAAGTTATCACGTGATTGTAGCTGATTTCCAGCAATATAAGTGGAAACCCGTTGATACGTTTTCGAAAAAAAAATGCTGAAAATAAATGAATGATCTCAGAAACGTACAATCCGAATCCAGTATAAATTAAGGTGGGCAGACCCATATTGAGGTGCCAGGAGCAAAGAAGCATGTGTTTCTAAAAGAAAACGACTAAAATTGAGAAACTACAATTTTCAAACTTCTGGCATCTTGCTAACAGCCAGAGTTCAGCTAGTTAGTTTCAGTCCCGACAGTATGCAATGCCATGGTCTCGTGTGTTCGAATCGCTAGAAAACCAACCATTGTAAAACTGAAAATTGGGACAACCAGCGTAAACGTTAAAAAAAAACACTGCCATCATTGAAAACACGGATGCACCCGCTCCTCAACAATAGGACCATTTCATCAGCTTCAGTGAGTAGTTAGAACTCTGAAATAGTTATCAATTGCGACCATGTGAGCGCGTGACACTAACTCCATTATGTCTGCACGCCCATCACAACTGCTGTCTACCATTCTTCCTCTTCAAGCTAAGGGGGTAACGGTGGTTTAGTGTGTTGTAGGCAAGACAGAAGTCCACTGTGTCTGTTTGTGTCATTGTTTGTCCCTGCAAGGCTTGACCACACGCCCCCGCTGCAGCGCGTCAGCGCGTGGATTTCTGACGCGTCGCCGCGTCCCCTCTCCATGAAGAGAAAGGGCGCGTGGCTACGCGATGCTGCGCGCCCTTTCTCTCCACAGAGAGAGGGCGTGGCACCGCGTCCAGAAAGCCACGCGCCGACGCGCTACGGCGGGTGCGTGTGGTCAGACCTTTAAAGTTGCGACGCTGTCT
Source organism: Rhipicephalus microplus (assembly GCF_013339725.1). Taxonomy (NCBI): domain Eukaryota; kingdom Metazoa; phylum Arthropoda; class Arachnida; order Ixodida; family Ixodidae; genus Rhipicephalus; species Rhipicephalus microplus. The sequence goes on along the minus strand of NC_051171.1, from coordinate 100,086,077 downwards.
ACAAGGGCCTCTTTTCCTATTCTTCTTCTGCCCCTTTCGTGCTCCCTCCAGTGGTTGATAATATTCCGCACTTCTCCTCGTTCATCTAGTTGCCTTTTTTTAAAATGCCTTTCCCTGCATTTTGAATTCTTTCTGGTATACGAGCCAGTTCGGCTACTCGCCGAACGCGTGAGATCTAGGAAACGGTGCTACCCGCAGGGCAACTTTTGGAGGACGTGCGGTAAGCGTCACGCGATACGCTGCCAAAGGAAGAACCAGTAGTTTTTTTTCTCGCTTATTAGTTATTCATGTTTTCTAGGAAAGAGAAAGTTCAAGCGCCGCCGATCTCTCTGACGGGAGCGTGAGATACGATCGGCGCACGCGTCCGCGCTAGACCACGATCATTTATCTCGTGATTTGAAGTGTTTCCGCCACACGAGCACGCCGGCGTGGTCTACATCACAGGGAGCGCCATAGGGTAAAGGAAACAAGAGCTTTCATTGACGGCTGCCGGACCTAATATCTCGTTAGTTTTCTAGAGCGCGACGCCAAGCTGTCACGATCACTGAAAAAGACAAGGACAAACGAGTAAGGGTGTGCAAAAAACAATTAGCGAGCGCATTTGTGCCAAGGACGTAATGGTGCCTGAGACAGTAATTAGTGCATATTTCATTACTAAATTATTGACTTTGCCTGCTGATACTAACTTACTTGGGGCAAAGTAGGCGTAGAATATATTTCCCGTGCCCTCGAGCTCAACAGTTTAACACCACAGCCGGTAAATAACAGGGCAGGGTATACGTATTCCACGGCCTGTCCTCGAACTTTTTGACAAGTTATGCATTGTTGGTACGTCTCCACGTTAAAGTGGCACTGGCATCATTGTAAGGCTAAGGCTTTTATTGTCTCAAACGCGTGGCCATCCGTCCGTCCGTGCCCTGTAACGGCGCCGACTGTGGCCTCACCCTCTACTCTCTCAGAAATCACGTGACGGCACAGCGGCGCATAGCAGCAGTCGCGCCACCACAACTGTGACATACTGAGGGATTTTTTGGCTGTAGAGTGAGTGACTAAAAATTTTATTGACAATGTCTGCCGGTGTTTAGCGGAGTGGTGCTACAAATAAATACCCCAGCCTAGGTGACTGCCTCGAGCCCTTGGACATGGGCGTCTTCCTGGGCGTGCCAGACTGCCCGTGCACAGTTGACCGGCGAGGTTGTGGCTGAGCAGAGCCGCCTCCCATCGCGACTCGCTGTTCAAGACTGCCATTTCTACCTAATTCATAGGGGACTGCTGCATGGCCATAGAGTTTCCTAAAATTAACTGGAGGGGACTCTGGTGGTCGGTTGTTCAGCGTCGACGGGATTGATAGTACATGAATTTGTATAGTCTTCGTGCTTGCGGGCTTCGAAAACACTTGCGGCTTTGTTTATTGCAGTGTTCTGGTTTTGTTTCAAATAAAAGAACAAACTGTTGTAAACTTCCTGACACGATCTGAATTCGTGAGCCTTGAAAGCTTAGGTGGGGAAATGGAACTGCTGGACATTTGCTGATTTTCATCTTGTGACAAAGCAGCTCCTGGCCATGCGCAGCTTGGCGGAACCAAAAGTACGGAGATTAGGGAAATTCATGTACTACCCATCATTCCCTTGCTCAATGAAGTGCATGCGTTGCAACTCCAGCAGACACTAGCACCAGAGTTCCCTCCAGTATATCTATAGGACACTCTAAAATCTCGGCAACAGCACCCAGAGCTCCGTAGCCAGCATCAGTCAAATTATAGCCCAAGTCACCCGACGGGGGGTTCGTGTTGAGCTTGCTGACGACTGCACATACGCAGCTGCGCACGGAGGTACATATGACAGGATGTCACGCACCTTGTAGCGAAACAAACAGCCACAAAGGTGGCGAAACGGCGACAAAATAGCAAACAGCGTCGGCGATTAAACATTTTCCCACGTAGAACGTCTCCACGAAGCTGTCTCGCACAGCGAAGGCTATTATTAGCAAACGCCCGTGATGGCCAACACGGAAGTCAGTCGCGTCTAGTCATTATATTCCCGAAGAAGCTTCGCGCCATTCCTATTTGAAACGCTGCACGTCGAGCGTTGAAAGCGAAATAATGGTTGCGTCAATCCACAGTCAATCAGCCCTCGCAATTTCAAAGAGGGACCCTGTTTGCCTACCGCCCGTACGGCATGGCGGCGCTGCGGGCGCTATGTTTGTGTGCCTGCCGTATAAAAGGCTCTTTCTCTAATCTTGGAGGCGATCCAGAGTCCAGGGTGCTTCGCTCGTGATTACCATCTCGTGATGGACGCACGCTTCATAAGGTCATGTCAACAACGTTCACTTTGAAAACGATTACAAGCAAGAACTGGAGTAGTGCGGCTTGAACGGCCACGTCTTACAAAAGGCCGTGCGCAGAGAAGTCTGTCTGCACGCGCCTTCTTCGAAACGCCACTTTCATAAGTGGACTCCTTGAATGGTAGGCTGAGCGAGCACTAGTTCGGGAAGGCTGGCTTCGACAACAGCGGCGCTCTTGTCGCACACGACGAAGTGCGTGTAGAAGAGGTAAAGAAATTACCCGTAGCGGGCTAAGGCTTCGCATTCAAGCTAATGTTCAAGTGCTTTGCACGCTTATGGTGTACTGCAAAGTAGGGACGTAGTTTTTCTACTTTAGCACCAAGTGAGTAAGCGATGAAGCCCAAGTAGCTCATGCCTTGCTTGAGGTATGACACATCTACTACGTACACTAAGTGTTGTCCTAAGAGATGCGTGCTGTTTCCCGACATTCTTGCATCACCCGACCTTCTTCCATCATAGGCCGGTAGACTAGAAGAAGGTGTAGTCGTCCACGCAGTGGTCTTCAGGTACATCGGTCCAGAAAGCCACACGAGCCATTTTACAATTCTTGAAGGCAAAATCACTGAGCAACCACCTGTGAAACCCTGCGCTGTGTGTGCGGTGTGCAACGTGCATCTCCTTCCCTCTCTTTACCTCTCTCTTTTGCTTTCTTATTCCCCCCCTTCCATTTGTAGGGTAGCAAACTGGACGTGGTCTAGTTAACCTCCCTACATTTCTTATATTCATTTTATCCCTGTGTACTCGTCCACGTATTCAGCGGTGGATTGTCGCAGAAGGTGGTGCATTCTAGGCTGACTTGTTCATTATCTAGCTGGCCTCAACTCAAGTTGGCGAGCGCAGAACGCCCCAACTCTTACACAGCTTCACATCTTTTGTGTCGGTCGTACGTGTGCGAAACGCTAAAGTTACGGTGTTGAAACACTGAACGGTAGCAACTGGCCTACACCTCTGTCTGTAAAACGTGTGAAACAAACAGAAAAAAGAAAAACTGAACATTAGTGGCAATGTGCATGCGCTGCGTTAAGTTTCTAAATGTGCACTAATTTTAAGACTGCAACGTTTAGTTTGCTCTGTATTTTTACTCGGAGGCACAAGTGCATCCGTTTCGGCAAAGCCGTGAAGGTTGGCAGTACCCTACATAAACAAACTCATCTAAAGGCGGCAGCAGTTTGTTCTATCAACCGTTGGGAAAGAGAAGGCACCTAACGAGCGGCTGACATTGCCGGCCGTTTGCCATCCTCGACCCTGCAAGGCTGATTGGCGAAGCGACCGTTTCCGTGGAACCTGCACACGGTCAGGACGTGCCGGTGCCAGCGTGCGTGCGCGTGTGCGCGTGTGCTCTTCAGCTTCCGAGAGGTCATTTGGAAAGGCCATTGTGAAGACGGGCGCAAAGCTGCTCCAAGAGCGTTACACACCGGTGTGCAGGAACGCGCGCGCACTCTTTTCAAAATGGGATCGAAAAGGACCAAAGCCGCGCGTTCCAAGCTGCTGCTCTCTGTGTTTGCTTACATTTTCGCGCGTGTACGTCGCCTTGTGCGGCCTACAAGTGGCCCGTGCACTAAAGAAAAAAAAAGAGGAGTGTGAACTGAACAGGAGGTGCTATAGCTGGTTACTTCCGCGAGGCGCCATGAAAGACCGCTTTTGAGCGAGCAGTTTCAAAGACGTGTGCGCATACCTCCTCGGATGAGCGGCCGAAGAGCGCGCGAACTCACTGTGCGTCGCAGAGCCGGTTGCCGAAACAAGATCATGCGCAATCCGGTTATGTTTTCTTTCTCTTTTCTATTACATTATTTTGCTTTTGTTTCCCTACGTCTTCCAGAGAAGTGCGCTGAGAAATATCCGCGTACGAAGTCTCTTATCAGGAACAGAAAAGCAAAGCAGCGTAGTGTGTTGACACAACACACAAGTCGACACGTACCAGAATGGTTTTTCGCCATAAAAACCAAAGCGCAAGCTCACTTCCAGGTCAGCTCTATGTTGCGGCACATTGGGGGTGCATTTTAAAATACTGTAGGTGCGGAAACACGAGCACACGAGGGTGGATCAAGAAGTCAAAGGCGCTTGACATTTTTGAAAAACAAAAGAATGTTTGTCAGGGACTGCTCGTGCTAACACCCGGTGTGCGCTACTCTTCTTCTCTTACATAGTAGTTGCAAAGTAGCGGACATTCTCAAGACAATACATCTAGGCCCATGGATGAACACTTACGCACTTATTACCACTATACTTCCATAAAAACGAGTATCCACTCAACGCAAAGGTTCACAAAACGTAAATATTCGCACAGGATAATGTACACATATATTACCTAAACGTCCATCAATATGTTGTACGAGCAAATCTGTTTATTTGGTTAAGAATTCGTATACCAACAGTTCGAATTTCTATCTGTTTTGACGCATGTTTGACCTCATGACGCAGACAAGTGCTGCAAGTTTGGCGAGAAAGAGAGAGAGAGAAAGAAAGTTAGGGAGGTTAGCTAGACTAAGCCCATTTTGCTTCCCTACAATTGTAGAGATGGGAATAAGGCAATGAAATAGAGAAAGAGAGAGGAGGGTATAGAAATTCCACACAACACACACGCCGCACACAGTGCAGGGTTTCATAGGCGGTGGGTGAGTGATGTTGCCCCGAAGAATTGTAAAAGGACTCGTGTGGCTCTCTGGGCTGAAGTACATAAAGACCAAGCACTTAGGATTTTCTTTAGAGTAAATGGTCGATCATCCAGTGTCTTTAAGGCAAATGGGAGAGTTCAGCGTTCTTCTTGTCTCTGTGTCGTCGTTCTGTTCTCGCTCTATAACTATCGTCACTCCATACGAACTAGTCCAAGCTGCCACTCTTCTTCAAAGTCGGGACAATGACACAGGAGATGGTTGAGAGTTTCCGTGCAATTACAATTACCGCCGTTGCGAGAGGTCAAATCCGCATTGCGACTGATAAACAGTGCACAAAACTCACAGGGACCCTTTTGCGTTCGCTTAAGAAGATTTGAAGAAGAAAGCCATAATCTTTTTTATATCTTCTCAGTCGACGTATTCATCCTCTCTCGCCCTCCTCTTAACTTTCTGCGCATCACCAAGTTTTTCACTGCCTTCGGAATCGGCCCTACGTTCGACCGAGTGGTGGTCGTACATGATGTCACCTTGTGACGTCAAACTGACGTCACATATTTTCGTGGCTTGTGATGTCAACGTCATCACGGGATGATGTTTCGTACCACTCACATTGACGGCATCGACGCGCGACGTCACCGGAGGTCGATTTTTGCATTTAATTAGGCCTTTAAGGTTTTCGCTTTAATAAACAGCGACTGCTGTTTATAATGATGATAATAATATCTGGGGTTTTATGTCCCAAAACCACTGCATGATTCTACTGTTTTTTCTTCTTCCCGAAAGAACAAGTATAGGCGTTGTGCTCCTCCAAGTTGCAGCTGCCAGCATGCTGTCTCCCTCTTTCCTCTGTGTGCTTGTATATCCGTGTATGCAAATCAAATAAATATAATATCAAAGTACTGGAGGGCTCCGGTAATTTTGACCATCTGCTGTTCTTTGACGTGACCTGGCTTCGCGCAGTACACAGGCCCCTACGATTTCGCCTCCATCGAAATGCGACTACCACGTCTGGGATCGAACCCTCGACCTTCAAGTCAGCAGCCGAGCACCCTAACGACTGCTCCACTGCAGCGGACAGCGACAGTTATAAGTCTTTCTTTTTCTGCGTTTTATATTGTGCGCTGTTTATGCATGACCATACAGCTACATTTAATTGACGTGAAAGTATTACATCTGCAATCTTTGGCAGTGTCCACGGTAGGCACCGAATCAAATTGCGAAACCGTGCGGTAGGGGCAGGTCATCCGACAACGCATATTGCAGACATAAACACCGGGCGTGACAGCTCTGACCGCAAAGGTCGTTTGCTTTCAGCAAGCGACACCGTCAAGGACGGGCTTTGCAGCTATCGCATGGCTTTTGCGCGCGCGAGTAGGTCCTCGCTGACTCTGACGGATCGCCGACTCCATCAGCACGCCGTGGTGGCGGCATCAACATTCCGGCGGCACGGCGCTGTGAGGCGAATATCAGAGGGGCCCGCAACGAATGCCTCTCGGAGCCGAGCAGGGATACCGGCGTAAACGTTTGTGTGCGTGTGTTGACGCATGGTATCTCACACTTGATTGATACCCGAGAAGACCGAGTGATACGACCCCATCGCACAAGCTCGCACACCAGCCGCTCCTGAGTAGCAACCCAACAAGAGACATCTGTGGTCTTTTTTACATGATGCGTGCCAGTTTGTACCTTTCTCCTGCTTCTCTAACATCTGTTTCCCACCCGCATATAACGTAAATAACTGAACATACACTTTCCGTCTTTTCTTTTTATCGCTTGCTCTTTTTTTTATGCCGTTGCAATTGGTGGCCATCTCAGTCTCTGTTATAAATTGCGTTTCCTGGAGGTGATTTAAATAAGGTAAAGCAACGAGCTCTCACGTTCTCTCACCTGAATCATTTTTATTCCTGTAAGTAGTCAGTCTGTTACTCATGCAGCCGATAGAGGAAGAATTTGTTATGGAAAGGCTGAGCGGCTGGCTTAAGTTGCTCTGTCCTGCTGGTATGCGGATAAAGGAATCAAATTGTGTATAAAAGGGGAGAGAGGGATAATTGTTTTATTAAAGAGCTGGAAAGAGGTTCGCCTGGTTTTTCATCTGACACTGTATCGAAGGGGGGTAACTGAACACTGATATATGATTATTACCCTCTCGAATTTTAAAAAGTGCACTTCTGATGGTCCATGAAAAACCCTTCAACTGCAGTCAGTTTATGGTCTTCGCATATTTCGTAGACGATGCAGAACTCTCATGAAGTATAAGCAAATATCGCAAAAAAAATCAAAGAAAAGAAACGAGGCATAACGAAGATTGTGGAAGAATGGAAAACACGAGCGATGATTTGTGTCCTGTCTTCCTCATCTCCTTTGGTCCTCATATTTATCGGGCTTTTTGTTGTAATAAATATAGGTGATGCCCCCTCATCGCTTAGACTCATTGCATACAAATCCATTGTAAGACCCACCCTAGAATACGGAAGCATTGTATGGGATCCCCATACTATCACTAATAAAGAAAAGCTTGAAAAAATTCAGAGATTGGCAGCTCGCTTTATTTATAAACGTTTTAGACGTCGCGACTCCCCTTCAGCTATGTTGGAGCTCGCACACCTAGAGCCATTGGCCAACCGACGTAAAAGTGCCCGCCTAAACTTTCTACACCAGCTATATTTTAATAAATTGGGAATCCAGTCGCAAGATTACATAGCTAATAACCCTAGTCGAGCGTCTCGTCACAAACATAGCCGAAGTATTACACCGTTCTTTGCCCGTACAGAGCAATACAAATATTCATTTTTTCCCAGAACTGTTTCCGATTGGAATGTTTTGCCAGAGTGTTCACCCTTGCTGTCATCCAATGTATAATGATTGTATACTTACCTGTTGATTATGTACCCTCACATTCATGTGTCGATCTTGCATCCATACGCATGTCTGCTGGATATGTACATCCCTCTCCTGCTTGGACCTTTCAAGGTTCGCAGTATTGTCCAAATAAAAAATAAATAAAATAAATATTCCACAGCAATCTTTACTATCTCGGCCGATTCTCATTTATTTCAACAAATACTTCAATTTCAAAGCCCGCCAGCGCAATAGCGTGGAACCGAGCTTCCCCAAGCATGACTGACAGTCAAGGAACTGCGGCCGAACAAACTTCGTTTAATGAAACCAAGCCTCCTTGCCTTGCAAATCGCTATTATTTTTTTTCTCCCTATCGGTGGCTCTGCCGCTGTATGTATTCATTCCCGCTTACATGCGTCTATACGGTGCCTATACGCCGCAAGTACTTACGGGTGATTACAATGATGATCGTTCACTCTCAGAATGAGACGAGACGGCGCGCCATTGCCGCGTCCTTGGACGTCGCGGTCCACCACTTATTCTCAGTCGATGGAGACCAATGAAGTGAAACTCTCCAAGGGAACGCGTGGGTGCGTGTCGAAGGACTGATGGTCCGCGTTGCGGTACTCGGGAACGTCCGCGATTGCAAAGAACACGCCAGCGATCCCAAAGAAACCCTGAGGCAAATCACAGCCCGAAGTGACCTCGGTTACTCGTGTCCATTGCAGCTGCAAGCAAGGGAATGAAGCGTGTTCTAATAATGCTTTTACGATTTCGTTTTTGGTGGCATGAACAGTTAGGGGCAAACATCAAGGTGAGCCTATAGTCTGCGGTGAGGTGAATTTCGAAACGGCAAAGCAGTTATTCCACCATAGGGATAATGTAACAGCAGCATCAGATCCCATGACCTGCCGCTTAATTTTACTGTTTTTTTTTCTAAAGCCTGCTCTTAGGCATAGTAATGCGTAATGCTATAGCTGCACACGCAAGTTTTTTGCATGGTATGAAGGCTAACAGTGAGTGCATGTTGTGGCAGTGAGGGAATCTAGCGGTCGATGTCAGACGCGAGGCATGCTGCATGAAGACAACTTATCCAAAGTACTACATAGCGTGAGATGACCATTTACTAGATAGCGTAGCAATAGTCTGAAGTAAACTAGCCATAAAGATGAAACCTGGCATGCAAAACTTGCACAGTGCCCAATATTCCTTGTATTTCAGTAAGGTGTGAGTTAATTTTTTAACACCAGTGTAATTCAAATACGCGCTAAGAAAACCAGAGCGCCATGTCTCTTACAACACACACACATTGAGCTTGAAATCTTTGAGCTAGATCGCCGACGATGCTATTCTCCACGTGTCTGCAAAAACGTGAAAGAGGTTATTCCGGGTGCCACACTAGTGATGCGCGCACATCAGGTAGTCTTGTAACGCGCTGCGATCACAAGTTTCACTGTGCTTGCAATCTTTATCCTCATCCCATTCACCCTCAAGCACCCCAGAGATGCTAAATCGCGCGTACGGTTGCACCCAGTACGACAAGAACGTCTGGCCTCTGCCACTCCCCCCCCCCCACCCCCCACCTCCTTAACGCACTTTTCCTCTACCAAATCTTTACGATGGATGGGTTGTGGCTTGCGCACCGAAAATAAAGATACTGAACTGACACACTGAACAGCAAAAGTCTCGGTGCGTAGGTGTAGTACGTGATCCAGCGTGGGTCGTTTTGGTTCGCGCTAGATACTTCCGTGATGCATGCTTTCACTCTCTCTTCTGGGCTCATATTCACAACATCGTCGGATAAATATTTTCGCCGATGTACATTTTCGATAAGCCATTTCAGCCGATCCTTATGTGGGGTATATCGTTCGTGAATCACGTTGGTCAATGTGTATACGACCTTACGAAAGAGAAGTTTTGCGAGTTCGGTCCCTGTTCTTCATTCATATACACTGCTATAGATTCGAACAATACAGGATACCTTTTGAAACGTCCCACAACATTGTAAGTGGTGGTTATGGGCCGTGCACGCTGATATATTTATTATTTCTAGCTGAAAAACGTCCCGTAACAGTTTCCTAATCACTTAAGAGATGGCAGGTGTGATATTGCGGTGAATGCGAAGTGCGTGGCATTGCAATCTTTCTGCACCTCACGTGACCAGTTTCATTAATCCGAAGGCGCACTTTCCAGCGCTGCATTTTCACCCAACATATGACGGCACCTGTTCTGTTTCAAGTGGAGACGAGGTCCTAGTTGCACAGGCTTCGACTTCACTATTATGCGCGCTTATATCAAGAGAGCTGAATCTAAGTGTTCAGTGTCATAGCACTGGCAAAGCGCTCTTGAACACGGTGTTTGCAAGAGTGACTAACTGCCAATAATTGGGCAAACTGCATCGCATGCAGGGCTATAGCTCTGCAGCTGTGAAAAAGGTCTCTTGGTTTCGCTCTCTTTCGGTGATCGGCGTATACCTTTAACAAAGCGACGATTTCAAGTGATGACGTGATCGCAGGGCTTCACGCTGTATATCGTTATAGCGACGTCACAAAATCTGCCGATCTGTGACGTCATGTGGTACCGTCATCCCGGGATCATAATCTTTATTTTTTTATTTTTTTGAATCGCTCGTCTTATCGCCAACTAAGCAAAACATCAAATCCGGTGACCTTAAAAGAAAAAAAAAATCACAGCATATCCACAGACTATGAGTGGGGCGAAGCGTCCGTCCATCTGTCTGTCCGTCCATCTGTCTGTCTGTCTGTCTGTCTGTCTGTCTGTCTGTCTGTCTGTCTGTCTGTCCATCCGTCCGCTCCTATTACACTAGAGCACGCATCGCACGGACGGACGGACAGACTGACGCTTTGCCCCACTCATTATTCACTCAGAGGGTATGCTGTACAATTCTTATTATAACAGCGTCATCTATTCTCTTTAATCGTCAAATATATGAACATTGCTAACCCCATCTAGTGATATTATTTCCAAGGACATATACAGAAAACGCAATCTAGTGAGCAACTGTAATAACTTACTATAAGTGGCTACTACAGCATACTACGAGGGAACGACTTGCACCGTAAAGAGCTTCGTCCCTAAGCATTTCTGGCGGTGCGCCTGTTCGAGGCAGAATTATTTCCCTTCTCTCGGTGTCTCTGACTGCAGATATATGAACACCTTCATGCGGCCCATCGAACTGGCCTTGAGATTCGCCATTAGAGAAGCAATTCACGTGGACCGTTCCGCCCCACAATCTCATCTGCACGGAACATACGTGCATTGATTGCTACACACACGTTGTCTACCCGCTGCTGGCGCACAACGCGTGCAACAGCTGCCTAACGACCGGGAAGACTTTAACATAACAATACGCGTTCCGCCTGGGACACAACCATGGCATGCAGGTGTTGCACGAATCAACTTGCAAGCGCTGCTGCCGCTTGGAAAGGATGCAGATGATAATACCTGCACTGCATACGGACGAGGCAGAAAATGCCGTAACTGACGCGCTCCGGTGGGCGCGTTGCGGGTTAAGGACTTCGATTTAGGTTATATGTTGAAACTTTGGTAAGCCAAGCGAGCAAACGCCGTGAGAAATTAGCAAGAGAAGACTAAAAGTGCAAAAGGAAGATCGCATACTGGTCAACCATTTCGCACCGAACTTGATTATGTATAGAAGAAATGATGTTTTGTCTCTGTGTCTGTACGATCACAGGAAAGGGACATCTGTGGAAAGATATAATATTATCTGGGATTTTACGTGACAGGACTACGACATGACTTTGAGGGATGCCGTAGAGGAGAACTGTGTAAATTTCTACCACCTGGGGAACTGTGCACCGAAACCTGTATCGCTTCGCATTAATCTAAATGAGACCACCACATTCGAACCCACGATGTTATGTTCATTTTTCCTAGGCGAGCATTGTCACCACTATATACCACCGCGGCGGCCGCAGATTTGTGGAAGACGTCATTTCGACGTCACATTATCGACCTAGCTAAACCATCTTTCTTTAGTAGGGTAACCTTGTGGCCGAAGTTGCTATAGTACCGTCAAGCCACTGGCATCTCCTGGTGGCACGATGAACATACTACCGACAGTGAGACGCATACACTATATAGTTTTTCGAAGCTCACAGTTGTTGTCTTGTGGCGTCGGGAATACCGCGTATCATTTTGTGCACAATATGCTTCGTTTTTTCTGTACATTCCACTTCGAATAATGTTAACTTCCGGTTAATCGGGCTAACGGCTCCCGTGACACAGCCAACGTAAGACAGTACATGTCCTGGTACGTCGACTTCGACTCACTTATTGTACTTACGGGGGTTCTCATAGCCTGTATAGTTCAAAGTCGCAATTACCCCTCGTTAACTTTTTTTCGCACTCAAACGTTCCGCTGGGGGGAGGAATCAAGTATGTGGTTTGGTCTATATTGACTACTTGACGTGTGGGTTTCGATACCACTATTCCGGGCTGTTAAACTTGCCGTAAACCTTTAGCAACTAAACGAGCAGTGCTATACAGCAGACACAATGGCATGAATACAGTAGGGTTGGTGCTTTCGACGTTTTTGACATCGTTGATTTCACTTCGCCGAACACAAAATTAATAAACTATCGCCTAAACACCAGAGAGGCGCCTTCCGTGTGTTCTATGTAAAATTGTTTCAAAGAGCTTGCCCCCGGCATGTTGGCATTGAGAGTGTCGATGTTTTGCCAGTTTGACAGGTCATTCTGTAAAAGCTTGCCGGCTTCCGCGAAAAGAGATAAAAAGGCTAAGCGAAAAACGTGGAGGTTAACCGTAAGATAAATATCCAGATTGCTAACCGACACTGTGGAAGGGGTAAAGACAGAAAAAAAGCAGCAAACAAAAGAATGCGAGAAGTTTCGTAGAGCTGGTTAAGCTAAACTATAATTTCAGTGGCCCGCTGGTTCAAACCTGTAAACTCGAATTCATCGCTATATATACAGCGTCGATAGCGCCACCGAGACAAGCTTGTTTGGCTAAACGTCTCATTTAACAAACTTCTAAATGCTGGTTTCTCTCTTGCCTTATAGTAACATCAGCACGCCGCACATACAAACCTTCACCACGCTATTTTCTGATGATTAACATCGCTTTGGTATTGGCTTAATTAAAGTGCCGTCACCAGTAAACTTACTTCCTGTCAAGGTCTTTAGAAAATATAAAAGCCGAACGAATGAGTTTACCTAATAATTGCGACTCTCATATCAGCTTCCGCAATATCGCTTAGGTTTGCGGCGCACAGGCTGTAGCTAAGCTCTACTGGTCTGCTCGAGTAGAGAGATGAAGACAATGAAAACCTTCACGAAGCAGGCAGCGTCGCAGGGGCACGATCCTGCGCAGCCTTTTGGACTCTACAGAGCACGTGACGTAGTCTTAAGCCTCAAAAAGAATGAAATAAAAAGTGAGTTACTAAAGAAATGATAAAAGAGATGGGGTGATCATTTGTAAAGGGGTAGGAGCATGTGTGCTGTTCCATCGGCGGCAGCAGGGTGCCGGAGATGCACAGATCGGTCGACAGACAGTGAGAGGGGCTGAACCACAGAAACCAGTCCCTCCCCTAGCAGAGCTCCGGCCGGACGACCTTCAACTTGACTTTGCTCATTTGCTAAACGCCCGGCGGCCTGCGTGCTTCCCTTCTTCCTGTCTCGCTTTTTTTTTATTCTTATCTCTCAAGCACGATCGACACTCCCTTTATTTCTCGTGGCTTTTCCCGTACAGCTTCAGAGCTCCCTCCGCCACGAAGATGCATGGTGTTTGCGTTTCCCTTGCTCGGCAGGCTGGTAGCGTTTGTATATTTAATGCATTCGTGAAGTGGCGACGTGTTCTGCCCAGGCGGCGTTATCGTCTCGGTTCTTACAGTGTTGGCTGCTTGCACATATCTCAACGAGCTCTCTGTTGTATGTGAATAAGCATGTGTAAGACTATCCGTGTAGCTGAATGCACGGTCCTGTGTGGTTGTCCTTGTCAGCCGGAAGAGAGATTGTCTGCTTCTGGGGCCAGATCTTTTCGCATGCCACCGCGTCGTCTTTACTGTTGTTGTGCCGAGTGATTGTGCCAGGAACTCGGGTCCCGTACATTTAGCGGTGGGAAATAGCGCTTCAAGCATTCAATGCGCAGTGCTAATCAGGTTTTACTCTACGAAAGAGTTTTTCTCTGTTAGTAAATAGAGGAATTCGATTGCGTACTTCGAGCTTGCCGTTATTGAATATTTTTAAAAAATAGTTGGCAGTCGAAGCCGCATACTGCATCGCTGGTCTTTGTGCCACAGTCCTTCTTCGCATTTTAAGAGAGCAGTGACATCTGCAACTTGGTAAAGGATTGAGATGGTTTGTGATTTATCGTGAGGCTTTAGCAGCGCGAACATAAACGAATGCAGTGAGAAAGAAATGCATGAACTGGTCAAGACCTGTTTTATAATGCTAATGTATTTCTTGGATGACTGAGCGTTTTTGTGGAGAGTCGCCTGGAAAAAACATCCGTTCATCTCTTTGTGAGCTCACAGAATCATCGGGACCCTCATTACAAAAGATGATCGTCAGGGTGGGGGGATCGATGGGGTCACAGACTGAGTTCAAAAAGACGACATGACACGACATCAGCAAGGCTCCTGAATTAAAACTGCCGGTTTCGATATGTCTGTTTTGCTTGCAAGCATTGTGAAAATTCTTTTCTAATAGAAGTAATGAGCACCTGTAGTTTTAAAGAACTATAACACAGATCTCATGAAATGTTGCTAGTTGTATTGTACAAATATGGCAGGTGTGACCTGGTCGCAATGCATGCGAGAGGAGCAAGCTAGAGCGGACAAGGGGAAAATTGACTCTTGTGCAACCCTACACAGCCAATCTCAGCAACTAAACTGCTCCGTGACCTGTTGTAAAACACTTTATTGAGCAGCTCAGCAAGCATGTTAATAACATGAACTTATGTAACAGTAGCTATAATGATAGTGTGAGTAATAGGTTGTTCAAACTTGAAAAGTGGCTGCCCTACTTGGCAAGATTTTTTTTTTAATTTTTAATGAAGGCCTACGTGCTGCTATGCTGTGTTTATAAGAAGCAGTGGTTGTTGCAGATCTGTAAAGCGCTATAGGCCGTGCTGAAAAGAGAGTGTGAAGCTCACACGCGCAATGTTTTCGTAGATCCCTGCATTCACCTATTCCCACTTTTCATGGAAGACGGTGCTGCTTGCGATCATTGCAGCAGCGATGAAACGATAGAGCAGATTTCTTGTCACTGCCCTCATTACAGTTAGCTGCTGCGTTAGCTCACCCTGACGACATACCTCTGTCAGAACAATCAGTGTTTGAAAGGCGACATGATCTGTCTTCACACAGAAAATCAGTGTGGGCCTTAATGAACTTTTTGCGTGGTAGTGGCCTACTGAATAGGCTATAGCACCCCAGCTCACAATTTTTTTTTTCTTTTTCGCGCGTCTATTTTGCTCTTCGCTTTATTTCTCACCTTTCTTCTCCATTCTCCCTTCCCTTAGTGCAGGGTAGCAAACCGGATGCTCCTATTTCTGGTTAACCTGCCCGCCTTTCCCTCACTTTATTCTCTCTCTTTCTCTATTCCAACTTCCGCCTTCACACATTCACATGCGCGAGCTTTATTTGATGGCTCCGCCACCTCGTAACGTCGGCTCTGTTGACACCCCAATCGTAGCCATGAAAAGAAAGAAAGAGCAAAAGCGAGGAAGAAAGAGAGAAAGAGAGAACGTAAGAAAGAAAGAGAGCCAAGAAAGAAAGAGAGAACGTAAGAAAGAAAGAAAAAAGAAAGAAAATAACAACAAAAGAGAGAACGAAAACGAGAATAAACGAACGAAAGAATGAAAAAGAGAGATAAAGAATGAAAGAGAGAGAAAGAGACAGTTACCAAAACAAAGAGGGAAAGAGAGAGAGAACGAAATAAAGAAAGAGAAAGAAAGAATGAAAGAGAGAGAAAGAAAGAGCTGCCTGCATTGGAGTGCCAACAATTGCAGCCCTGCTAATCCCTCTGATTAGCTGTGTATAATTTCGCTTTAGCTTGTGACTGACGTAGTGCGTGATCAGCACGCAGTACACCATTCAGGGAGCCTTATTAGCCGTTTGCATGTCAGCTGTAGGTTGCGTCTCGTGCAGTGCGTAAGCGATAAATGTGCACGAAACAATTGTTGCGACCTTTTTTATCGTACGCAAAAAAAAAAAAACGTGAAGATATGCGTGAGGTTGCGTGTCGCACAGAATGACAGTAGCGCAAGTGAACACATCGCCATTCGAGATATGTTCCACCTACTGCCCCCTTACCAAACAGCTCGTGTGAAATTAATTCCAACATATGGCTTGTGTTTAATGGCATAACAAATTTACATATATGTTTTTTCAATATTGACAACGCACGCCAAAATCTTTCAAGGTGAAGCAGCAGTAATTTTTGAAGTTGACTTTATTCTTTCATACGCTTGAGCAAGTGTCATGCTTGGAAATAGCAGGTTGGATATTTTCTTTTGACATTATGGGCGACTCTCACGCAGCGCATCTACCGGCATCGACACTTTCTTGACGTCCGGCTGCAGTGCCGATCCCGGTAACTTCATGTTCTACTAGTTGTGACGGTGTGAGGTACTGAAATATGCGAAATGACTGCTTGTGCATCACCAAGGGAGCTATGGAGCACAGCGGCTGTAGAAAGGTTGCGATATTTCATGCCAACACTAGACAAAAAGCCTATGCCATGGTGTGACGTCAGAGTACAGGAGTAACAGAAACTAGCCTATGTAACCATACATGTTATTACATCTTCTGGGTGCACTCATGCTTAACACTGTATTTTCTAGGGTCCTGGGAGCTTGACCAATACTTTCCTGTCAGTGCCCCTTTGAACTACCGTCAATTACAGCCACCGCAATCTCAGTATTCAAGACTCTTAAGATAATATCAAGTGAGAGATTGGCATTGGGATGTTGGGAGCACACAAGCACGTGATAAGGCTGCAGCTCAGTCTTACTACCTTAGGCACTATGCTTGGCAGTGTTCTTCGGCACTGAACGAAAAATAGACGAAATATCTGCGATCCACGTTCAACGGAAACGGGGCTGCTCGTGACAAAACTGTCACACAACAAGACACACATGGCAGGAGTGGGGAGATGAACGGAAAATTAGAACGCACAGAAAAATCAGACATATTTAGTGACATGTAAAATAAATTCATTTAGTAGATGCATAAAGTTGAGCACAAATATTTCATTAAAACGTGGCATATATATTTTCTCGCCGTATACTTTGCAAAACTGAGTTGTGGCTGTGATAGTGGCCTTTTTCTTTTAATTTAGAAATTGTGCTTAGCCATACTACGAAGGTTTGTCATAAGTATAGAAACAAATTTGCTTCTTGTAGAAGAAAATCTTCGGATATCTTTGCTGCTCATTTACCCATGTGCGATTGAGCCTTTTTTTCATGTACGAATCTAGTTATAACGGAGTTTCGGACAACAAACGTGCACTTGACATATAGTGCTTTTCTTTGTGTCCTACACGTCCCTGTATGTCGGCGCTGTGGCACATTTGGATGCATTTAGCCAACTAGTCCGAAAATCCCAGTTCACATTCTTGTAATAGCTCGCTTCGAGCCTGTGGGATAAGGAAAGAAGATGTGTACTAAACTAAAATCAATACGAAACCTTCCTGATCCAATGGACAAATCAGGTTTCGTAACATAGGCCAAATTATTATGTAGTCATGACGGTGTAATTGTGCAGGAGATAATAAGCAAATACGTCTACTGGTCCAGTGGCTGTTTGTGCCACTTCTGTCAACCATGCTTCATCTTTCATCCGGTTCAAATCCTTAATATCTATCATATCACACAGATCGCAACTCTTCTTCAATGAATTCTTCAGTTTTACGCTAAAGACCAGACAACGAACCAAATCTCACGTTGTCCGCGTCATGTGAGTGTCATCGGCACTTGAGCTCATACTGAGCACTTGAGTTCAGGAGGTCCCGATACAGGCTTTAACTTTGGGACCCCCTTTTGTATACTAAAGACATGTCACATTCTTGTATTCGTTCCAATAAAAAATCTGAAAAAAAAATCTGATCGGCGGCAGGAGAATGGAAGAAGAAGGGAACTTGCCCACAACAAGGCCACACCAGCACGCCTCCCTCCCAGCACTGCTTTTCCCAGCAATATTGGGGCACCGAAAGCCACGATCACCATTTGTTACACCATAGTTCGTTAGAATATGGTTCATGATGCCTTACTCTTTGAACTATGGCCAACATGGAAATGAAAGCATTTCAGAGGGTCTAGACAACGAGGCGTCAGAGCTTACCTGTTCACATGGCTACATCCACAAAAGAGAGAATCCGGGGCGCTGTAACGCGCCGTTGAGGAGAGAATAGAATCACGCAGTCGTCGCACAAAAGAAGGCACAGTCGTCGGCTCTATTCACTGCGCCCGCCTGGTGCCACCGAACTTAAGGTAACGAGGCCACACGCACAAACAACGCTGGAATCCTTTCCCAGTGACAAAAGGAGGACCTTGTTGAAAAAAATCCACGGGGCACCTCCGATATGAAGGAGTCGACACTCACGACACTACAATCACAAAGCACCACCTCCAGATCCCAATCATTGCGCAATAGCTCGAGAGATTTCGAACCACGCGCTGCCAGCTTTCGATGTCGCGCACAATAACACTGGAAAACTCCGCACTCCTCAACGTGGGTATCCGCAAGGGCACGCCGATGTATCCGGGAGTCACGAGCAGCTAGTGTCGCTGGAACCGCGAGGACGTGTGACGAGCACGCCGTGCCGAAGGCACGCTCGAAGCAGGCATGGCCTGCTTGACGGTGATGCGTACCACGAACGAACGAAGCACGTCGACCGGCTCGCGACTGGCAGCGTGTCTTCGGTACGCAGGTACCCCCCGAACCAACGACGGCAAGGGCGTCTTGCCTCCCTCGTTCCTCCTTTCGCCTGGTTGTTTTTCGGTTTTCCCCTCTCCTCGCTCGATGAAGAAGAAGAAGCCGTTCGTCCGGCGGAGTGGAACCATGCTCCGACGGCTGCCGGCGAAGACGTGTCTCTTCCTCCTCGCCCCAACCGCGCACCGCCGCCGCCGCCAGAACCAGTTGGGGCCTTTGTTTCTTGCTGGAAGCTCGGCTCGGGCGCTGCTGCACAATGGATGGTCTTTCTCGAGCAAGTGCACGGCTGCTGTTGCCGTAGACGCCGCTGCTTCGTGCGGCTGCCGTTCTTGTTGCTGCTCCTGCACCGGCAACGTGTACTCGTTTTTACCGTCGTCTGCTGCTCTGATTTTTCTTCTTTTTCGTTCTCCGAGCCGAAATGTGGGCGCGAGAAATCCTTTTCATTTCGTCGGGACGTAAGAGGACTTTGTTTACTCGTAGGCACGCCGCAGTTTTGAATAAGTGGCTGGCCTGCTAGGGTGGGTATCCTGTGAAGGCTTGAACAAGCATTTCATGAAAAATCATTTCATGTGCAAATGTTGTTCCATCTCTCGGTAATTGGGGCAACGAGTTTGATGCTCTGCGGGCTCACTTACGGTCTTGAAGCCAGTGGTTACTTCGATGCACTATGGGACTTGTGGGCCCGAATCCACGACACTTCTGTTTCGTAATTGCGTTTCCGTGTTGGTCAGTCGGCTTTGCTAATGATAAGTCCCGCATTGTTATTAACGAAATATTCTCTTGCGAACATTTTTTAATATAAGACGTTTTGTTTAGTACACGCGTCAAGATGGCCGCGATAGCGAATCAAAGAAATCGGGCAAAGAAGGCGAAATCTTTGCTTTGTAGACGTTTTTCATCATGCGCGTGCATAAAAACTAACTTCTGTTGTTTTTAGGTCTTCCCATCTCTTTTCTCGATGAAGAGAGAGAAGAGCGCAAGACCGATATTTGCATTCGTCCTGGCTTTTTATTTTTTCTTATCTGTCAAAAGCTGTTCCCCGTTTTGTGAGCGTGTGAGATATCTTGAGTTTGGTGTCATATGCTACTGATTTTACCAGTGGACTCCACATGCGCCAGCACTGTTTTCTAAAGCCACACATATTGTTAAGGATGGAACTGCATGCGTTTTTGGTGATGTTTAAAATGGGTAAGGTGCGCTGAACGACACGAAATCTAAAAGGAAAAAACGCTGACGCAAGTGTCTGCAGTGCTACTGCAACACATTTATTTGTTTCAAGCCACGGAAAACAGGTGCAACGTAACGCTCCATGCTCTCATAATGTGTTATGTTCTGTCGCGCGGCCACTATTTGCATCCTCCCAGCTGCGCGTGGTGTAGACTCGCTCTGCTTTATAGGTTCACCATGCTCTCTTCGAAAGACATCGCGCGAACGGGTTACTTCTCGTAAGAGGCAAAATTGATGCTTCACGTTCATTTCAAAAGTGACTTTTACAAAAGTTCGAAGTGCTAGTTTCTCTTCATGCAACGTTTTCGTGTATTCTTCCGTCTACTCGGTGGCACCACCCGAAAAAAAGGACTGCGAAAAATTCCGCGGCTGCGAGAATTTCTCGGAGGCGTCGTCTTCCTAACCGCCTCAAGATCCTCCCATGGCGTTTGTACCTGTTTGCCCCGCCGCTTTTCTAGCTGCCTCCTCAATCTTCTTTTCATTCTTCATTTTTCTTTCTCCTCCGCTAACTTCGCGCGTTTTCTAGAGCACCTTGGCGGGGACAAGACGGTAAGGAGGTGGGAGGGAAGGACAGCCGCTTCTTCCCCGCGGCGTTCGTCCTAAGCTGTCCACGTTTCAGGAGGAGTGTCCGATACCGCAGCGGAGGCTCCACTGTCTACCCCCGCAACGAACCACGACGGCAGCTGCAACGTGGAGGGGCCTCGCTGGGCTCGTCGGAGCCTCCTGGCGTGCTCGTCGATAATTACCTTTTTTTTGTTTCTTCATTTTTGGTTACTCGCTATCTCCACCCTGTTTTTTTTCTCTTGTCCCCTTTCCCTTCGTCCTCCTCCTCCTCCTCACTGGTATTCGCCCAAGTGCGAACGTTTACACCTGAGCGCTTCTAGTTTACCTCGGCTTCCTTCCACTGACATGAGCGCAGCGTAAATACGTGCAGCGTTATGAAGGTGTCAGCGTCTCCGTGATGCAGAACAAAGAAAAGGCATTATTCATTGCCGTGGCACGTGTTCCTGAGTGACTGATCAGTGACCAGTGTTCTGGCTTGAGCAGACTCATAAACCGGAAGTACAGTTCAGCTGCCAATTCCAAACACGGTCTAGCGTGAGGATAGCGGTGGCTTTCAGATGAACTGCAGGCTTACAGAGACCAATGCCTAACCAATGCATGGTTTTATCAAAGCGAAGTCCACCCAGCCGCTTGCGCTTCCCCGTTCTCTCTTTAGTTTTCCTTTCGGGCTTTCTGGATGGCTTCACCTCGGGTTGCCGTCTCCCGCTCGGCTTGCTCTATGTGTTAACGCACCGTCCGCTGTCCTGCGAACGCGTTTCGAGGTGAAAGCGTATCGGGCACGTTGTTTCGCGCGATATAAATTAATGACGTGGATAAATGAACGAGAAGCAATCAGCACAAGCAGGGGTGTGTGTGAGCTTATGCAAGGTGTCCGAATTGCCCTGTCACCACCTTCCGGGCATCGATCTCTATATAGCCGAGAGATCCGGTGAGAGAGTCAGATTGGACCTGAGAACGTGGGAAGGCGCACCCGAATGACGCTGTCCTGGCTGCGAAGAAAGATATTACAAGAACGGCGGTGTATAGCGATGAATTTGTCGTTATCGTGTAGCGATATGTTGTCATAGAAGGGGCACGCGGAGAGCTTCGAAATTAGCTGCAGTTATGACGAAATGCTGGTGTACAGGACTCTATTCATGCTGACTCCCACCACTAGCGTTAGAAACAGCGCGAAAAACAAAAATAGGCTAAAGGGGCATTGTACAGATGGATGAAGTCGCGCAAGATAGCGTGCGCGTACTTTCTGTCCTCAGCGATATCGAGAAAGACAGCGATAAGCCTATGTCGAAGTGCACGTAATTTTGTCGGCCTGCATATAGGTTCTCACACGCTACTCTGTAAATGGAAGGGTGTTATTGCGCAAAGAAAGCCCTTGTGAGCAGTAGGGTGAGACAAAACGAGGAATGGCAACAAAATGAGTGTAGAGTTTTCAGAAGGTACTATCGCACCCATTATGAGCTTCACCATGATCGCGTGGCCAAGCGTGCTGTAATGTTGTGCAGCGGCTCTGATCGTGACATGTTTTCGAGTTATCAAGGTAGGGTTCGGCTCTTCCTGCGAAGGCACGTCGCCTCGTCTTGCTTTTACACGCGCCTTCGTTTTGCCTTGTGGTGACATCAGTTTCGCAAATGATAACTCAGAGGGCGTTAGCGAGCAAGTGGGGATGATGTGCACTCGCTGGTGCAGCCAAACGCTCGCTAGATATCTCGAAATTGTGACACGGTCGATGCCACTGAACAACCTTGCAGTGCGCACTGCCAACGCGCTGGCTTGGTATAGCTGATACTGGGCTCGGTGGTACATCATCTACGACGCCAATTCCGGCAATTGAGCTCCGCCGCGGTGGTCTAGTGGCTAAGGCACTCGGCTGCTGACCCACATGGCGCGGGTTCGAATCCCGGCTGCGGCGGCTGCATTTCCGATGGAGGCGGAAATGTTGTAGGCCCGTGTGCTCAGATTTGGGTGCACGTTAAAAATCCCCAGGTGGTCGAAATTTCCGGAGCCCTCCACTACGGCGTCTCTCATAATCATATGGTGGTTTTGGGACGTTAAACCCCACAAATCAATTCCGGAAATTGATGAGCATACGAGTAGCATTCGGTTACCTTGGCTGCATGCTGCCATCAACGCACTGCAGTCTGTCTTTATTTCTCTCTCTCTCTCTCTCTTTGGCTATACATCACTGCACAGTGCATCGTAACATACTGAAGCATAAGGAAAAAAAAAAGCCTACGTTATACACAATACATTGCGAGTGCAGAGACACTCGCGTATAATGGCGGTACGACATAAAGTAGTCTGGCTCTCGCAAGATCAGAGACGCTACTGCATTTCAAGGAATGTCTTGAAGATTTTTACATGCCTAACATTGGTGGCCACTGCCATAAGTGTAAAGCACATGCTCGTTGGGCACGGATGTATTCGGTCGCAGTGCTCCCCACGACCCAGCGTGCTCATGCGCTGCATGGCTGCACCGACCGCTTCGCGTCAGTACTTGACCGAAGGTGCCCGCACAAAATACGAACACGCGAACCTTCAACAGAATACTAAATGCTCATCATCCGCAGTCAACTGGAAGTTGGTGGGGGACCACGGGTCACTACGCCGAGCACATACGCCTACAGTGCCTTGACTTTGCCCACAAAGGAATGTATGACCTGTAGCTTTTCCTCGCGACGCAGGAGTTGGGCGGCAGAGCACTGCGGTTGCGGGAAATAACGAATGGTTAGAGTCGTAGTTTTCTGTTCAAGCGAGAATCCACGCGTTGTGCTCCATCTTCGGCCCACCCGCCAGGTTCACCGTACGTCTCACATTCGTTCTGCCATTTCTCCTCTCCACGCGCATCCGTTACCGCTCACTTTCCCTCCGCTTAAGATGGAGTGCCCGCCTATCGCCCACCAGTGGGAGTCATCTACTTAAACGGAGCTGCGTTATTGTTTTAAAGTTTTATTGCGTTATTGTTTAGCCCGCTGATCAATTTCTGACCGGAAAGCATTTCACACCAGGAAGGAGGGGTTGCACGGTTCTGCTCAGGGAGATTAAAAAAAAAAAGTTTTAAACCTTCTTGGTTATGCTACGAACACCGGAGCCGACAAAAAAAAAAACAAACATCTGTCTTCCTCGTGAATAAAAGTACGACAAGTGCTGAATTTTCCTTTTTAACGTTATTCGCTTCGTGGATATTCTCTACAAGAAACCTGCAGGTCAGAAAAATATATCGCTAGTTTTCGGGCTCTCATATCGTTCGATCACTTGGTAAGTGGCTAAACATCCGGTGTTTGTCTTGCCGAGATCATTTGTCAAGGGTGCGCTTCAGACTTTGCAAACGATATCAGTAACTGCACAGAGCCCTCTAAAACAAATAATAGAGGTGACCACGTATATACGGCATATGAAGTACTTTGATAGAAATGACAAAAAGTATGCACTGATGAACAGTCAGGAGCGTTAATCTATCCATTTTATGCGCATAAATGTCAGATGAGTTATTCCAGAGGCGGAACTTCTTTGTGCTATATAGGCGCACTGCAAACCGCATTGTCCCAATAAATGTCGCCAGAGCAGCGAAAACAATTTTGTGCACCTTTAATGGAGCGAGGGTGCGAATGAGCTTAGTTATAGTTCTTTGCCTTTATTTCTATATCCTCAGAGCATTTTATTATAATGCCTATGCTGCACGTATCATCGCGGTTCCAGGGATCACAGCGTGGCGCTATGTATAACATGAGATCGCCACTAAATAATGCAACATTCATAAACTGCAAGAATGCTTCCTGTATACCTCACTTCTCTTAGTGGTTAAAACACCGGTTAAGGCAAAATGAAAAGTGAGGCCGAACCCACAAGGCTTTCTTTGCGCAAGTGCTCATTGTTGTTGTTTGACCAGTTTGATTAACAAGGTGTGCAGCATCCGGGGTTGGCTGCTAGTTTATGTCCCGAAAAATTCTAAAATGAAAGGTTTCAGGGAAGGCTGACCTTGTTTCGATGCCCTTCAATGTGCGCATCTATCTTAGATCCTTTGTTTCCCCAGAATGGCAGGATCGATGAATCAATAAATAAACAGTATCTTCAGTGACTGAGAGTTGCCAGAAAGGATTGTGTTTATTGCGAATACAGCATGTATCGCATGCTCGGGAAGTGTTAACTCTTACGCCATCTGCGTTCTAATCATTATATTTAGACAGTGGAACGTGATACGTCTGAAGTCCTGTGCCCACTATTGTCAACCGCAGCAGTGCAGTTTTAGTTCAACTGTATTTTTTTGTGTTCTCTTATTTCAATTTCCCTATCTTTCCATCACCCCGCTGCGGTGATCTAGTGGCTAAGACACTCGGCTGCTGACCCACAGGTCGCGGGATGGAATCCCGGCTGCGGCGGCTGAATTTTTGATGGAGGCGGAAATGTTGTAGGTCCGTGTGCTCTGATTTGGGTGCACGTTAAGGAACCCCAGGTGGTTCAAATTTCCAGAGCCCTCTACGGCGTCTTTCATATATGGTGGTTTTGAGACGTTAAACCCGACATATCAATCAATCAATCTACCCTATTTTTTTATCCTTGATCACCTACAACAAGCGTAAGGTATAGCCAACCGGACGCGCGTCGGGATGACCTTCCTGCCTATTCTTCTTCTTCTTCGTCCTCCTCCTCCCTCCATATTTATAGCTACTTTCATTTTTGTCAATCATCGCTCTAATTGCCGTCTTTGCAATTTCAGCTGTTTTCTTTGGCAGGCAGTATTGTGTTTTCATCAGTGGTATTTGATTTGTGCGGCTTTTCGCTTGAAGCATATACATAACGCCATATGTGGCATCACAGCACTAACCTGCATTGAAATGACACGATGAAGTGTAGTCACGAAGAACACTAGGCATTCGTGAATGTTTGTAAGCTCCCTTACCTTTTCAATCCGAAGGAAGCCTACGTGGCATATTGAGATAGTCTGGCCTTTAGGGCGAGCGATTTAAGTGCTGCATGGGAAAAGAACGGGCTTGCTAACGTCGCGTGCGTTGCTGCCTCGCTCAAAGGCGAGGCGGCCTTGATTTTACCGTACAGCAACGGCCAACATTCATTGCTCTCTGAAGTCGTCATTCACGCCTTATACCATGAATGTTCGCCAAGGCTTTTCACACGCGCTCAAGATCTGGGATGAAGCCAATATCGGTACGGCTCGCGCTGTGTGTCCATCATTGTAGGTGAGTTTGCGTGGGTGTTGAAAAGGCGCGAACGTCGGCCGTATAGGGCTGAATAGGGGCATGAATTCGGAAGGACAAGAAGAGTAATGGAATGAAGGATGTGGGAGGAGGCAGAGGGTTTGGGCTATAGCCGTGTTTGCTCGACTTGTTGGCATATTGTCGGACTTAAAAAAAAAGGTTGTATAAACATGCACGCGCTTGCCTTCGGTGTTCAATCACTTCAAGGCTTGCCTCAAGAGCACTTCGAAGGGTCGGATGAAGAATGTTTACAGGCAGCAAGCGCCAACGGCAAAAAAACTAAAGAAAAAAAATACACTAAATGGACAGATTTCTTCAGAGACAGAATGCTTCATTGTGGTTCAAAAAGACGCATGATTTTGCTCTAAGGCCCGTTTGTGCATAATAAGCGAGTACTAGTGCGGCGACCAGGAGATGAAACCGTTTTACAATTACGCGTGTCGGCACACAATGGGAAAGTCAGTTCTAAAAAAATGCATGGACTGAGGCAAATGAAAAAAGGGGCCCATCGGAAAATTATTAACCCCTATTTTCCAGTCAGTGATACCTATTTATTTATTTATTTGTATTGAAATATTGCAGGTGCATTACATAAGGAGAGTAATATGGAAACATTCACTTTTTTCAGACAAAGCGACAAATTCAGATAACTTCTTTTCGGTAAGTGAGTTTTTCCATTGGTTAGGCAACTTGAGCATGTCACCCATATTGACTGGCTTAAATATTCTCCTTCCATAATATTTAGCGTCAGACGTTATTGTGATCCCGGCTGATCAATTTCAACCGAAACGCTTCCCAGGGTGGAACCTTATTTTATTATTGTTTTTGAAACGTATACGCTCAGTTGTGGACAACGAGAAGGACGATTTCTGCGCGGTTGTAATCACGCTAGCTCAGCAAGATCATTACCTTCTCTATTGTATAAAAATGCATTTGGCAGTTGCTAAATAACGGTGATCTCTTGGCTATATCAGAGTTCCCCAGTTTTATGCAGCCAAAGTGTGCATTTGCAGCGCCTACTCACGAAGGGCACAGGTTAAATTCATCGACGCCGTCGTCTCGACCCGTTCTCAAAAAACTAGCAAACGTGCCTCCTAGCATTCATTCGTCTTTTCCTCTTGGACCACCTCTGTCGACGCTTACGTCACCTTTCAAAAGCCAACTTGCGTTGACCTACAAAGACAAGACACTCGGTGAGCTGTACCAATATTGCCTTTGGCGCGGACTGCATATCACCGCGTGCCTCCGAGAGCGG
This sequence comes from Rhipicephalus microplus, assembly GCF_013339725.1. Classification (NCBI taxonomy): domain Eukaryota; kingdom Metazoa; phylum Arthropoda; class Arachnida; order Ixodida; family Ixodidae; genus Rhipicephalus; species Rhipicephalus microplus. The sequence continues at coordinate 100,059,089 of NC_051171.1, read as the reverse complement.
CGTGGCAAGGCGGACGATGCCATTCGCTTCCACCCAAGGCATGAGCGATGGTGCGCTTGTTGCGTACAATGTAGCGGCGAGGCGATCGACTTGGTCAAGTTCGTGGGCTGACTGCAATCCCACAGTTGGTCAGCCCACTTCGTCAGCCAGTGCACAAATGCGCCATATGCCCACGCTTTCTGCGGCTTACTCGTGCTTCGAGTATATGTGTAGCATAACTCACGTCTGCTCCCTGTCTGACTAGCGCACTGCAGACCACCTTGAGCGAGAGCTAGAAAGAGGGAAAGGTGACTCTCATTGATTCGATGTTGAAGCATCTGGTTATGTTAATAATAATTTGTGCGGCCTTCGTGGGTATGTGCCGTGCGGATATACGCTAAAAGTATACATTTAGCATAAACGAGTGTGTGCCACAAAAGTTGGGCCAATCCCGCTGCATGCTCAACCTTGTCTACTAAAAAGGAAGGTAACAGTTAGCCCAACAAATGACTGAGAAGTAACGGCGGTGAGCCAGACATCGAGTATACGTACAAGAGAATACGCAGGAATGGAAGAGGCGAACGTGGCTGCGAGGATAGCCCAAAGCGATGGAAGCTCTACGCAAACGACAACGTTCCCGTATAGATTTACGACAGGTATACGAACGCTTGGTTTCAGTGCTTTAGCTTCTCCGTATGAAGTTTGAACAGCCGTGTCGAGTCTGCAACTGTCTCTGGTTTATCTTGCTCCCTGCGCCGAAATTGAACGTAGACATAGCCTGACATCACGCAGCTAAAGTCTAGCAACAACTCTGAAACAACCTATAGAAACACGCTGCCTCGCCCACCTGAGGCCTATAAACAGCCTAGAAGCAACCATAGTTATCTTCAAAATTGTCCAGTTTCATTTTTTCACGTCGTGCGCAGCTCAGTGTAAGCTTCCAATTTTTTATATCGAAGCTGTACATAGCTTGGTGAACCTAAAATTCGTTCGTGCTATGCGCCACAGAAATTGAGCAAGTACCCCCTCTCACCACTGGCACACAAGACCTCGGGCGGCATACACTATCAATCAGAAAATGGTGCGATAAAAACAAAGAAGAAGCAAGGAACAAGGACCACAGCTTTGCAATTCATGATATAATTCCTCATAACGCGAAACAATTGACACATAGGTACCTAAATTACCAGTTGGCATATTATCTAGCTCACCTAGAAATAAGCAATATTATTGCAACTGATGCATCTGTATAAAATAAAATGCCGGAGTTGGCATCTTCTCCCCTTCTTTTGACTGGTACTTTTCGATTCGACTCCCAGATTATAGCCGTGCATTCATTGCACAATTATTGGCTATTGTTCTTGCCCTACGCAAATTGCCCTCAAGCGAATCATCAGCAGTTATCATTACACATTCGTTATCAGTATGTAATGCGCTTTCTGCGGCAGCAAATACAGAGCTGATGAATACGTTTCGGCATTTAGTACCGAAAACGTAAAAAAAAAAATCTGCATTTGCTATGGGTACCAGGCCACCGCGGATTATATTTGAACGAAATGGCGGACTCTTTAGCAGCAGTATCCCTGAGTGTGCCCACCATCCCAGTTTTGCCAGATACGGCTTACGTGACATCGCTAAGATTCCGAAATGCTTGTTTGCAATGGGGAATAGGTAATTTGGATAAATTTAAAGATTTCGAGCTTTTAAGGTATTGCTGCAATAAACAGTGGTGTGTATACCGCCAGCTAGAGTTCAGTTATACAAGATTTCGCTGTAAAGTTCCACAACTAAATTATTACTTTAACAAAGCTCGACTCAAGGCGTCCCCACTGTGCATTTTTTGCAACTAAATTGAAACAATCGAACATTTCTTTTTATTCCGTCGTCGTTACTCTTATCAGAGAAAAAGATTTTTAGTAGCCCCAATACAAAAGCTCGGAATACAGGTAAATCTACCAGTACTTTCATCACTTGGTGGCACTTGATTTGGTTACTGCCACGGGGATATATGTTCCACTGTGTTTGATTACATCAATGCAACTAAAATATTACCGTGCTAATGAACCCTAACCTTTTCAGATCTTTATTTTATAAATCGTAGCGATGTCAGCAACAAGAGATGGTTTGACCGCTTCCTCAGCAAACATTTTTGTTTATTGGCAGTAACAAATTTTTCAGATTGGCTTTAATTTCATTTTAGCTTCATTTAAGTGTCCTGCCGCCCGGTTCTTTGCCCATCCCCCTCTGTGGGTGAGCGCCATCCGTCTAAGGTCATCAGCATCAGCATCAGTATTCTGATGAGAAAAAAAAAACGTATGTAAATACATACATAGGAACACTTCGTCCCAAACAAAATAGAATCAAACCAAGATAAAGTACATACAGAAACAAAAATGGGACAGCCATTATTACATAATGCTGCATGTTCATTACGTCACACTGCCATGACAAATCGGTCGCTACGTTGCGAATTAGTCTCCCTGCGGCATAGCCCCGCCATGACATGTGATGGAGAATTCGTCCCCTTGATTTCAAAAGTTAAAGTTACAGGACTAGTCTTTTATCTGGCACATGTGGCGCCAGATAAAAGATTAGTCCTCTTAAGTCCAGCCATAATTACGACGACAGCCAGCATGCACGTGTGTGGCCTCCTGTCGTAACCTATATGCAGGAACCCTTTCACAGCGAACGGATCAAAGATGGTATATGCCCCTGCTAATACAGGGACATGATACAAACCACCACGATTGGCTTTTACTGCGACGTCAACGTGCATTATTCCGCAGCTTTTTGTACATGCACTTACACGGCACGAATAGATAAAAACGCAGATTCCGTGAGCCATCCCTGACGTTCCCTACCGCAGAGTTGTGTTCTTTATCGTATCTCAGGTCGTTTGAATGTCTGGTTCTCTGAAGTTGCTGCACCTAAACAACTCGCAAAGCCTTGATCTTTCGTGGATCCTGCAGAGCGTGTCAGTGGCGGCATTTTCGGCCTCGTCTGTATGCGGTGCGGGTCAAGTCATTTGCATTCTCTTTGCACGCGTTCAGCGCCGTATACTGTTTTAGTGTTCAGCGTTGCTCGTCTATTGTTATGTTAAAACCTTCCAGATCATTCGCAACTGTCGCGCAAGTGCCGCTCAGTCTGTGGCGATCGTACATAGGTGAAACTATGCAGTGCACGAATCTATGGTGCAGCCCTGACTGCGAGGCGTATGAGTTCGATGTGTTCGGCGTATCAGTTCGAAGGTTAATCAGTTCGATGTTGAATACTTCCCAGGGCACGTCGACGCGCCATACAACGGCGCTTTGCCTTTGCAGAGTCCTCACAGCTAGTCGAATCTATAAAACGGCAAATGCTTAAAGAGTCATGGCAGGGCCGATATCCTAAGTGAGTTCCCATGGCCAAAAGGTGTACAATCTTTCGGACATGAGACACAGCGCTAGCATAAATAATTCATTCGTGTTTAAAAAGGGCGTACTTTTCAAAGTATTTCGCGTGCACACATGAAAGGTATATGAAAAGACCCACTCGCTAACGAGTTTGTACAACTTCTACAAATGCTCAAATTTGCCCACGTTAATACGACACGCACGTCCAGGCGATAAACGAGTTCATTCGGTACACTTAGTTGCACAGTACAGTCAATAGCCTGCATCGCATTGCAGCACTGATGCGCTATCTGAGTGCGACTGAATGCGGTATAGAGGTTCCGCTTCCTGATAGGCGCAACACGAATTCAATACGTTTGTCCGGTCGACTTTAGGACTAAGTGACCGCTCATTAGCGTGCAATGAACAGTGTAACATGTACCTACATAGTGCCCCTCACCTATCCTCTCTTTCTTCCTTTTAATACTCTCATACCTTCCCCCCGTGCAGGGTAGCAAACCTCCTGGCCTTTCATTACTTCCCTATCTCCTCCTCCTCCATGGCGTTTCTTTGTGGTTCTCCTCATATATATTTCGTGTGTGTGGACCTAGTACTTTTGAAAATGCATACCCTCTACAGATAGAATGAATCTTTTACCACGTGTGTACTGTAAAAGACGGCACATAGCAACCTACAGTTAGATGACTGTGCGCATGAGCCTTCTTGACAAACAGGCCTGAGTTTTCTCCAAGCAAAAATTTCTAAAATAATAATGAAGTGTACAAACTGCTCCTTGTGCCAGGTCCTGCATGCCTCAAGAAGAGTTTGTGTGGGGGATAGTTCGAACATACTGTATAGTATAGGGTAAAAATGGCGCTGCGAAGTTGAGAACAGGGGAAAAAGCTGGACTACACCGACGAAGCGCTTCGTCTGTGTAGTCCAGTTTTTTTCCTGCTCAACTTCGCAGTGCTGCCTTAGCATACCTGAAGAGAAGAGCTGCAACGATGTATGACGTATTCCTTCGTTAATATTGGCGTGTTTACTTCATCTCGACTCACGGTATAGGTTAATGCTACTGCGCGGAGTGAACTAGATGGTCAAAACCGACGGTTTAAGGTCCTCGGTTCTATATACTGCCGCGCTTTCGTGCTCTACACACTGCTGCGTGTTACTTTTGGATCGCACACGTTAAGCACGCATGCACGCGCTTGCTCAATATAGGAGGCATGAAGATCGCGCTTCAAACGAGAAAGCACCGGAATAAGAGCTGCCTGCCGAATTTTAGCAGTGCAATGGCAGCTTGCAGATGCCTTGCGCTAATGTGGAGTTCTCAGGTTTTTTGCAAATAAGGCATCACACGTGATATCAGGATCGTTTTTGTGATCCACACATCATGCCCATTATTCATCCGAGATTATATATGTACCCTTACCAATTATAGGTGTCGATGGCCTATACACAAGAAAAATTGCCTTAAGATGCTTCTTGCTTACGTATTTAGAGCACATTGAGATCACCTTGATTCATTTTCGTTTCATTCGTTCGATGTTCGTTTGCGTATGTGATATCGTCTCAATAATGAATATTGAAAAGAAACCTTCACGAGCTTTCGTGACTTCTCACATATGCGCCGAAACATTTATGTTTGTAGAAACCAAAGTGAAAGAACGTGCCATGTATACACGAGTACTACATTCATTTTTTTTTCGTTTGTCTTTCGATCAGACAAAAGTCAGGAAACGTTTCTGCGTCACCCTGAGGGAATAAATTTCACTTTTCCGTTATCATCGCCGTTCGTGCTTTGAAGTCGTGATACACACTGACCCTTGATTCAACTATTGAACCACACACTTAAATACTCATTTAGGGGTGTCAGTGCAAATCCCTTTTGTTTCTATCACGTCTGTAGATACGGCAAGGTGTCTTTCAAGGACGTCCGGGACGTTATAGCATTGAAGGTTCCAAGGAAAACAGCTTTTCCGTTATGAATACATGCGGTGCATCTAATGAGAACGAACGCCACTCCGAACGCACCGTTATCAGCGTATTTCTGTTTTCGAGGGTATCGATCACAGGCAACCTTCTCGGCATTGGAACAGTGTAGGTCGCGCCCTCGCTCAGCGCTAAAGCATTAGCGTTGCTACGTGTGCGAGCCAGGCATTCGTTACAAATCGCTAAGCCCTCGTGTTACACACAGCGCCCGCATTGCGCGTCCTTAGCTGTGGTGTCGTTTGCAGAATACTAACGACGTACGTAAGGCCAGAGTGAAAATTTTCATTTCGTGCTTCTATTTGCATGCAGTAATCTGCTTCGGCATTACAAACAGGCAACGTAAAAAAGGGAAGCCTTGCTATACTCGTGTGCAACTAAAACAAAGAAAACACAGCGGATTTTCACCGTCAGAGGTACCCTCCTGCAGCCAGTGCCGTCACCATGTCATCGTGACGTCATGGCCGACTGCCTTGCCGCCAGGCTCACGAGAGGAATCACAAAGCAGCTAGTCAAAGCATGTCATACAGGTAGCCGCAACTCAATTGGCAAGAGTGGGGTCTTTTGACAGTGAAAAGCATCTTTTTTTCATAAGTTTTATCGGAGTATAGATTTCATAGCCAGTTCTGAATGTTTCTCGCCACGACCGTATATATCAAATCTACATCCATGCAGAGTCGTGCGGTTTCTTTGAAGGTTGTGTCATCGTGAATACTACATACGTTGATCGTTCATTATGTTGTGACAGCCACTTAAGTCGCGTACGTAATTGCGGCCGGAAAACACAAAGCAGAGACACTCCTTCCCCCCCCTCCACAAACACACACGAATACGCATTCATAGAGAACATTCATTGATTTCTCGCCTTGCTTATACAGTATAATCCCAGATTCGTGGGATTCATCATTACATAACTACAATTATCTGTTATAATAAAGAGAAAAGCACCGCCTAGTGGTGTAGTTACTAAGGTACTCGGCTGCTCACATGCAGATCACGGGATCGAATACCGGGTGTGCATGGCTGCTGCATTTTCGATGGAGGCGAAAATGCTGTAGGCCCGTGCGCCCAAATTTCGAATGTACGTTACAAAACATTAGGTGGTCGAAATTTCCGGAGCCTTCTACTACGGCGTCTCTCATATGGTGGTTTTGGGACTTTAATCCCCATATATTATATTTATTATTATTAATATTATTATTATTATTATTATTATTATTATTATTATTATTATTAACGAGAAAATACGTTACAACTCCTGCTCGAGCAAATAGATTGATGATAAAGATTGAATTAGCAGCGCAAAAGAACTGTAATGCGTCCTGGTGTCCACTTGCCTGCGCTCGTGCACATTGATGATCGCGTAATACGATTTGCTCTGTTGATTGTCAGGCACAAGCGCACCTTGACAACACCACTATAAGCACCATTAAACAGTACGGAAAAACGCCTACTCCCGCAGAGGCAGCTATCCTCCAACTCATTTTTGAACATCGTCTATCCTCTAACAAAAAGTTCGCGTATATCGCGAATACTTGACTTCGCACCGCCACACCCTTTAAAACCTCTCGCTGATAAATGGCTTTTTTGGAGCGGCTCACCGAAGCGACCATCTGAGCAGTGCTTGCTTTCGCGTCACCTTGCAACGGGCCAACGGACGACCACCGGACATTTCAAAAATGTGAAGCCGAGCAAAAATAAGTAGAAGGAATGAGGGAGGACGTTGGAGCCGGCTCAGTTGGTGGCGTTCGATGAAACAGCCCGCACCCCCGCTGCCATCATCTTCATAATGGCCTTTTCAAATGACCCCTCGGAGAACCAACAGCATGCAGGCATCGTGGGGCACACGTTCCGGGGAAATGGTCATGGCATCAATCAAGCTTGCGCAGGTCAAGGATAGTAAATGGCTGCCTGAGACCACTGTCCACTTTTGAGGGCCTGCACTGTGAACAAAGTGCCGATGAGTCCAGTACATGTGCGTTCATTCATACTCCTTAAGAATGGTCTCTCTAAAAGATGAGTATTCGCGCTCAAAGTACAGGACGTAATGAATCGCTTATGATTTTATAGCACACACGTGACACCCGCATAATGGATATTATGGCACTCAACTCAGTAACTGCCATATAACTAGCCTCTCCTACAACATAAACGCCACGTGCGCCCTCGATTTCGTTATATATATATATATATATATATATATATATATATATATATATATATATATATATATATATATATATATATATATATATATATATATATATATATATATATATATATATATATATATATATATATATATATTATGTGTGTGTGTGTTTCGTCATCATGTATTGACTTAGAACTAAGGAGCCAATTTGTAGTGGTCTTTTCTGTTATTCTTTTCTGTCTGTTTTCCTGTTGAGCGGTTGAGGTCCCTATTGCCTCGGCTATTACATATCAATAAGTTCTGCAGCGAAAATAAATGAAAAATAATGCTGAACGGTACCCAGAAATGAACAAATAAACCAAAAACAGAATAGTACACTGAAACAAGTTGAAATATCATGTAAATGTACACTTTGCTTGCAGCAGTTTACACTGTCATGAAATGTTCACGCGCACAGCTTTCTTTTCTACTGTCAGTATAGCACTAACACATCAGTTCATATATGTCAACGCCTGGCTGTCTATCACAGGCCCTTATCCAGCCCGGTCTCCACTAAGAAGTCTGTCAAAAAGATGTTTGCCTTTTTCTGAATATGAATCTCAGGCCATGGTCCGAGTAATTTCTTAATTGTGAAGAGCCATCTGTCAAAACCTGCTAGTTTGTTCCTTACTTTTTCTCTTTCGTTCGCGAAAGAACATGGCGAAAATTTTCTTCTGCTTGACCACAAAGGCATTCCGGTGAGTTGAATCGATTTATTTCGTGAAGGAAGCTGTTTGTGTATGCTACTTCCAGTCAAAGTCTGTGGATTAATGTCTCTAGGTGTCCTGGGAGATCTGTCGCCGTGAAAAAGTTTCTGTGTGCATCAACTTCATAAAGATTCCATTGATTTAGGGCTATCAAACCACTTCTTCATCGAACTTGGGGTGGAATTGTGATGTTATTGTTCGGTTCATACGGCCCCCTAAACCGCGATATATGATCACTAGACATGTCGCGGTGCAAGGCTACGGAAATTTTGAGCACCTGGGGTTCTTTACCGTGCACGCAAATTCAAGTACGCGGGCCTGAAGCATTCTCACGTCCGTCATAAAAACGGTCCCAATGGCCAGCATTCGATCTCACAACGCCGTAACCACTAGACTAGACACCTTGGTGGGTGGCGAGTGGCCGGTGGCGGGACAGATGCCGTTCATGGGCCACAGTTTTTTGTTGGCCAAGACAATTGGTGTTTCATACATCGGTGAACACCAACAGTTAGGTTCCCGCGAGTGTGACCATGCACTCAATATCAGCTTTCACTTACTTTTACTCGTATTTTTCGTGTGTAAGTTTTTAGTTTATTTTTAAATTTAGATTTCTAGAGCACACTGCAGGCCTATTTAGAGGTCCAAGACGGAGTGTATAAAAGTACACTGAATCGATGCTTTATACATATTGTGCAGTTATGCCCATGCAAAAACAACAAAAAACCACGCATCGTTACAACAAAATTAGAATGTATATACACACGCATAAAAGTACCAAGCAATGTAATAGCAACAACAACAAAAAAAGCAGCATTAGAATCACTGATAGAAGAGAGAGAGAGAGGGGGGGACGCAACAAAAGGGAGAAGGCAGGGAGGTTAACTAGAAAGACATCCGGTTGGCTACCCTATACACTGGGGGATTAGGGAAGGGGGCAAGAAAGACGAGAACGAGGGAAGAGAGGGAAAAGAAAAAAAAGGGTTGGGGAGAGACTGACAGTAATTTCACTGCAGCGTGTAGAACTCTACCGCATGTCAGAGGCGTTCACACAAGCCTGTCTTTCTCAGGAAACACAGCAGGGCTTTCACTGCCTTGTGGGCTGTCGTGGCATGTGGACGTTGCTGTAATAGCACCTGCACCGAAAGAGGCCAATCATCCAGTCGCCGCATTGCGTTGGCAAGTACTTGTTTATCTGAGGCAAATCGAGGACAATGGCACAGCAGGTGTTTGATATTTTCGTTGGTGCCGCAAACATTGCACGCCGCACTGTCAGCAATTCCAATTAACGTGGTATAAGCTTTCGTGAAAGCAACTCCCAGCCAAAGGCGATAGAGAAGCGAAGCTGCACGTCGATGTAGGCCGGGGGGGAGGCCAGAGTTGTAGTGAAGGGTCGAGCTCGTGCATTCTTGTACGTCGTATGCTTGGTGTGTTCCACTCAGTCAGTGTGAGACTGCGGGCCAGTTGACGAATCTGCCTCACCGCATCCGCTCTTGAAAGCGGAATCGGAACGCTGTTCGCTTCTTTATGTGACGTGCGAGCAGCAGGATTTGCAGAATCATTGCCGCCTATACCACAATGCCCAGATAACCACTGAAAGATGATGTCGTCGCCTTTTTGTATTAACAAATGGTGAAGTTTCAATGTTTGATAGGTCAACTGGTCGGGGCATCTGCGTCGGAGAATTGATATCAGGCACTGTAACGCTGGTTTTGAGTCAGAAAACACAGCCCATTTACCTGGTCTTTCTTCTGAATTGATGAGTTCCAGTGCGTTGCGCAGAGCCTCGAGTTCTGCCGTCGTTGACGTTGTCACATGTGAAGTCTTAAAACACCGAGTTATCCCTTGTGATGGTATAACCACTGCTCCACCTGAACTAGACGGCGTAGTAGAGCCATCCGTGTAAATGTGCACGTGGTTACTGTAGTTTTGTTCCAGTAAGAATAGACTCAGTTGTTTCAGGGCATGTGTCGGTAAGTCCGATTTTCTCCTTATTCCTGGAATCATTAACTGAACTCTACTGATAAGAAGGCAGGAAGGGAAGCAACAAGAGGGAGAAGGTAGGGATGTTAACCAGAAAGACATCCGATTGGCTACCCTACTGATAGGAAGACGAGAACTAAAATAGGGGGTTTAAATTCGCCTATAAGCTATAAAATAGGTGGCAACACGGCAACATAGCACAGCTCTCTAAGCATGCGCAGCTGAATAACATTCGTACAGGGCGAAGACTCTCGGCAGTGGGCTTCGCGGCGAGCGGCCGCCTCCCCTCCACCTATATTTGCTCGTCGTTATTAAGAAATGGAACATTATTTACTCGACCTTTCACACCAACCGAGTGGATGCAAAGAAGCCTAATACGCTCCAAAGTGCTCTCAAGTCAATCATCTTCGAGAGGCAAAAGAATGCCGCAGGGATTGTCGAGGGTAAAGAGGGCGCCATGTATAGAACGAGTGCCATCGCTGTTGTATAGAAGTCAGACAGCACTGCATTGCAAAGACGGCTGCACTGATTGACTTGAGTGACGCAACCACTATTTGCTTTTCAATGTCTGACATCCGGCTAAGAGACGGAGTGCAAGACGCCCTACGGATGGGATAGGTCGAGGTGCTGCGCTTCCGTGGGCGAACCCCTAATAGTCCGCAGATGCAGCTCTGCGCGAGAGTCGCATTGCCGGCCCGCTTCAGTGTTCTTTTTTTTTTCACGTCCTTATTGTAACTCTGTAGTAGTACCACTATTGTACTTCGCCCCCTCTTTAATGTGATGATTGCGTGTTTTCTACCGGGGAAGTTTTTGAGCACGTATAAAGAAGAAAAAACATAAGTGAATCTACACTGTTTAACGATCAAGCAAGCGCAGGACTGCGTTGATTAGCAGAAGATGGAAGAGGCTTTTGCCATGGAGTAGGCGTAGTCAGGCAGATGATGATAATTATGGCAAGTTTTCTTCAATAGCTGGGCATTTAACGCAGAGTGGGGGAATGACCCGCTGTGCCCAAGCTGCTGTTCAACGCTAAGCAAGCACATAAGTTGACTGACGAAACTTGAAAGCTTAATCACCCCGCAGTGGGTGCTGTCAGGGTGCTGCTGCTAATGATGATGATAATTATCAATATCATTATCATCAGTATCACAAGTTTTCTTTAACAGCCTGGCATATGTATTGAGGGGAAGCCAATCCCCAGTGCCCGCCACCCCATAAAGTGCATGGTTTCGTAATTTACATCAACACCTATAGAAGCTCATCTGTTTACACGTCTTTGTGCATTTGAACACCAAGCTCTATACCTGCAGTGAGCTAATATTACCACACATCGCCCACAATGGCAAGTCCCTCTTTAGTGTTTCGGTTGAAAACAGCTACTTCCTGTGACGTCACTAGCATTTGAAGGAAGCACACCACTTTCTGTTGCATGTTATATTGTTGCCGTGTATACACTTAGAAGTGTGGCAGCTTGGGCTAGTTGGTATGGCATGACGATAGTTATAGCGCGAGAACAAAACGACGACACAGAGACAAGAAGGACACGAAAGACACGAGCGCTCGTGTCTTTCGTGTCCTTCTTGTCTTAGTGTCGTCGTTTTGTTCTCGCGCTATAACTATCGTCGCGTATACACATCGAGACTACATGACAGAGCTTGAACAACGTCTTCACTCGTGCCATAAAAAGTGGCTATATCTTTCTTTGTGGATTACAGTGCACTATTATGTTTTTCTAATATCTAATTTGTATACCTGTTTAAATAGAAAGAGAGAGAGAGAGCCGGAGAGACTGAGAGGGAATAAACAGAGAAAAAAGTGAATGACTTTTCTATGAATTAAAGCACTGATAACTCGCTATGGCTTCCTTTCACTCCAGTCTCTTATTCTCGTATGCAGATTATTGCCAATAATACTTTGAATAACCCGGCATTCGATTCCTTACGCCCTCTCCATGACCAGTCTGCTTCTTATATATATATATATATATATATATATATATATATATATATATATATATATATATATATATATATATATATATATATATATATATATATATTCATTTATTTATTTATTTTTAATTATGCACATGAAGACGCACCAGGCTGACACTTGGATGATTGTGATTCTTACAATTCAGGCTTTAAGGTGCAGAAAATTCACTTTAGGACCTGCAAGACGATATCTGCCTTGTTATGGTATAATTACGATCATTCTTTGGACTTCATTAGTGGAAAATAGTGGAGCTCTAGAGGCATTGTCGAAGATGTGTCGATGGCATAGGAACCAACGCGGCCGCTGCTACTATTTTCAAAGTCAGCTGTCATTAGTGACAGAGTGCATATATATATATATATATATATATATATTTACACGGGGTAGCAAACCAGACAGGCATTACCTTCCTTTCTTTTTTTCTTTTGTTCACGTCTGCTTTCAGTTTTTCGGCAACCAGGAATGCACAGGAAAGTTGTATATCGGAGTTGTGAAACACATAGCGCTGACTTACGAAATACCGAGCAGCAAAGTCTCAAACTTGGAAAACTTTCTCCGGATCATGTGAAAGCTTATCATTCTTTCCCCTTCTTCTTCTTTTTTTAAACAACTTGCCCAATTCTAGCCTTCGTTAGCGTACGTGGCCGTGCGCTCTACCGAAGTCCCTCAGCGGCATGTGCCTCAATCGTTTTTTCCATATTTGCTTTTCCGTTCGTGTACCTGAGAAACCTTTCAACGTCAAGCAACCAACGAACCATCGCATGCAGCTAATATAGGCAGTGGAAGAGACCACGCCCACAGTATTCCGTGCTCGATCGTGTCTCTCGCACCTTTCGCCCCGATTCTGGTCGGCGTCAACTTTCTTTTTTTATGAGAAGAAGAAAACTGTGTCATTCTCACACCCCGTCACGGAATTTGTGCTTGATGAACTCAGTTATCACGTCAGAACACTCTTCGTTGTGAATGAACGGCTATGCAATGCAAAGCGATGTTTCACTTTTGCTTTTCAGACGCATATGCACGAAACGAAAAGAATATATCAATCGAAGTAGTTTAGCGGCTTTAATATTGCGCTGCTGAACGCGACGATGTGGGCTCGGTACCGAGTAAAGGGGGCTCAATTCCAACGTGTACGCCCTTGTACTTCGTTGAACCTCGTAGATGCGTTCTCGCTTAATACGATTTCCCGGCTCTCACGTTCGCAGTATCGAATACTAAAAATAAGCTGATTGGGATCTTATGATGCGGGTCGTACGTTTGTCCGAATCATAGCTTTACTTTTCGCGGTTTTTTTCCGGAAATGTATCAATGAAGTTCTGCTTACTTAGTGCACGTTAAGAAATGAATACTTTTCAGAGAATACTCTCTGAAATGAATACTTTTCAAGCTTTCATCATGCGCTAATAACAACTTGAAAAAGAGATGATGTTGGTAGGAAAGGGGGAAACTTTTTAGTTCATTTTTATGTAAAAAAATAATGGGGGGAAGAAAATATATTCGAAGCTTCTCGATATGACACTCCCCATAATGGTGCCGGAGGAGGAGGCGGAGGACTAAAGTTTAAGCGGAAGGACAGGGAGGTTAGCCAGTTCATAGGCCGGCTGACTACCCTGTGCTGGGGAGAGACGTGAGGGGAATAAAATATGGTAAAAAGAACTGTTGCCAAAAGAGAGAGAGAAAGATATTACGAAAAAAATAGCGACAGAGGAAATGCAACATCAAAGAGTATAAGACATTAAAGTCTGTTTCTGAGGCCAGTTGTCCGCAAAAGGTGCAGCAAAGCTTTCAAAGTCTTCTGGGTCGAGGACGGGGTTTGTAAAAGAATAAGGGTGTAATAGATCAGTTGCAGGAGTTTGTAAGTCTAAAAAAAAGAGTTTGCACTCACTGGGAAGACGAAAGAAGAAACAAAGATGTCGGGCACTCACAAGCTCGCACGCCGCCTATCAATTACAGATTAGAGTTACATGACGAGGAATTTCCTGCAACGCTGACGCTGTCCCCTTCTAATACACGCGCGGCAAAGCAAGGTACAGCGATAAATCATTTACACCGCTCGCGCTACCGCGCACGCGACGTTGAAAGAGCACGTGCAGAAACTAGACCGCTGAGCGCCGTGAGGCCTTTCCTAATCTGCGGATAATCTGTCACGGGCACCCTGAAGGCGAGTCATTAGCCTCAATTCTCGACAGCGCCGCACTTGCTTAGTCTTTGTCAGTGTGAGTGCAGGTAATACGGAGAGAAGCAACCAATCAAGAGTACAGACGAGAAAGCGGGTCATTGTTGTGACAACAGTATTGATAGAGCAAAGAGAGATACGGATAAGAGAGTGGGCTCTATACTCCTCCGGCATATTCTGAGCTAGCCAGAAGAGTTAGTGCGGCATCGCTGGAACGGAGTATGTATTTACCATGCACGCTTTGGGCCCTTCTATACGTAGATTAAAAGCTTGAACAGTCGGCAATAAGGTGCACATCACCTGTACCCTTCTTACGTATGCCCCATAACGTATCAATGTGAGCGATCGGGAGAACTCACCTATGAATTCGGCATGATTTTTTTTTTCTGGTTCAAAGTGTACCCTTAGAAGTGTATTGTTATGCTTGTATGTTATCCTGTTTTCTTCTTTTGTATCGCCCACACCTGCTCAAAGCCTGGCACCCAGGCTAGCAGTAACCTGTAAATAAATTAAATAAATAAATAAAAATAAGCGCCCGGAGCATAGAGGAGTTCCAGCCTCATGCGGTCTATTCTTAGTCACGACTGCACTGGAAGCTGTATAGCCAGTAACCGGGGTCTACTAAACTCGGTCGTGCATCGAGCGATCACGCAACAATCAGCAACGAATGATAACGCGTGCTTTCCATAAGCTTATTCGTGCATGACACCGTAGCGAGCGAAAAACCAATAAAATTAGCACAGCTCAGCAAATAACCTTAAACATAGTGCCTAAATAAACCACGTTAAACGGCAATCACTTTATCACAAAGAGAGTGAGTTAAGGAACAAAGGTTAAACAGAAAACACAGATCTGCGGACAATTAAGCTTGACTACTATGATGGCCAGAATATAGTCGCACCGTATTCACGTATTATGCAAATGTTGTAGCTAACAAATTGCCGGTTCCTGACCTTTGAAGGTCGTGTGAGATTGTCCAGGTAAGGTACGTAACATTTATTATTGACCTTAAGTTTGCTTAGTGCACCCCGTTGTGTAAAGCAAGTAAATAACACCGTTGCCTCACGAAACAAAAAGAAACATAAAATAGTAGCTGGCTTCTCCCCACAAAGAAGTATTCCTGCTCATGCTGGCGTTTTCTACGGGTAGGGGCACATTGCTGAACTCTATACGCGCGCATTGTTTCTAGGGCACAGTCCTGAGAAATAAAAAAATATTAATTTTAGCAAGCACTCACATGGCAAGTTTTGTGCGCAGTTTTTCTATCCTTTGGGTCCCAACCTATTATTGAAGGTGAGTGAGTGAGTGAGTGAGTGAGTGAGTGAGTGAGTGTGTTGATGGACATGTGGAAATTAACGTCACAAAACCATCATATGATTATGAGAGACGCCGTAGTGGAAGGCTTCGAAAATTTCGACCACCTGGGGTTCTTTAACGTTCAAATCTGAGCACACAGGCCTACAACATTTCCGCCTCCATCGGAAATGCAGCCGCCGCCGCCGGCATTCGATCCCGCGAACTGCGGGTCAGAAGCCGAGTACCCTAGCCACTAGACCACCGTGGCGGGGCTGTGTGTGTGTGTGTGTGTGTGTGTGTGTGTGTGTGTGTGTGTGTGTGTGTGTGTGTGTGTGTGTGTGCGTGTGTGTGTGTGTGTGTGTGTGTGGGTGTGTGTGTGTGTGTGTGTGTGTGTGTGTGCATGCGTGTTGGGAAGCTAGTTGAAAATCTTACATATTAAGTAGCCACAGCAATCTTAGGGCGGACGTAAGAAACAACAGTGATGAATTCATATCTTTCGTCCATCTGTCTCAAGATTTGCGGCGGCAGCACCTTAATTGGAAGGCTCGCATGATGCTATCCTCCCGCCACAGATAAAACGATGACACTCCGCGTCAGTTTGTGATCTTGGTCATGAAAGCAAAATTATCCTCATCAAGTACGCAAAGTTCGCGTCCTGAATAACTCGTTAAGGTCACGGAGAAAAACGATCAGGGAAATGGGAATGGAATGAACAGCGATTGCAGCTACACATACATTTACTCCGAGGCATGCACCAGCGGCACTCGACGGGGTACCTAAGTTCGCTGCATCGTAAGTTGACTGTGCTTGCAAACTGTTCGTTTACTGATAGTCTTCTTCAAGATGAAGGCCATCGGAACGCGCGAAAAGATGCAAACCGCTGTACCGCTCCGCCTCGCTTGTTTTCGTAATCATCGATCACACTCGAGTACAATTTGGCGATATTAGAACAGCCATGCCTCACGTCACCGCGATGTGTTGGAGAAGCTCGCTACATTCGCCCGTGCATGGTTGCGCGATTCTTAAATGGCGTTCCTGCGCCTGTGCTAGTCCTTCCAACACATGGCGAGAGGACCACCTCTGCACGAATCCGGCTCTATGCTAGCTTCTGGAGTGGACGTAACCGATGGTTGTACGCGTTGCAGCTGATACCTGCTAGGAAGAATTATGGCTCCGGAAACTCTGACGTTGTTGCCCCACTGGCATCAGTAGAAGAGAACCTAAACATCAAGGTTCACTGTTGAATGCTATCCTGATACAACCGCCGTGTCAGTGCGAAGCAGCTGTTTGGAACAAAGAGCAACAGAATGGGTTTTCCTTGTTCAAATGCGCAGACGAACGACCAATAAATATGAAGATGGACGTACAAAGAACGAAGGTCTTGCAGTATAATGGCAATTGGAAATCAGCTAAGTCCTAATGAGACGCGCACACGAAAGCCTTAACTCTGTAGTTACGTTCTCGAATCCACCTAATCAAGCCGCGTCATGGATCACAATTACTTCCATTACTTTTACTAAAAATAAAATATGACTTTCGTAAGTAACCTAGCACTATTTACATGACCAATCACATTTCAATGCTTTGAACAGCATTCGGGCACCAAGAAATGCGCTCTAAGATGAAGCAGTTACCGCATACCAGCCAGTCTAGAGCCCGAGTACATCCCAGGACCACCTCTGCAACATGCACGTACCCAAATTGCCGTACACTGATTAATACGGTTTTAATCGACGCTACGAGCTTCGGACCCTGTATGCCTTTCTTCCGGAATGGGGGCGTTCCTAACGGTCGTGCAAGAAGTCGAAGATATAAATGAACCAGAGAGGCCCATAACAGCACCGAACGAGCCAGCAGTGGTCGTTAATCTCTCCGCTTACCGAAGGCGTCTCTTCAGACTATCTCAAAAGCGTTCATGCATGCACTCTAATGTGCGCTACGCCCCGCAGTACCAAACGGGGCCTGCCGTGCGATCTTTAAGCTATTCCCACAGCCAGCGTTGTCCGGGCGGCTCTTCAGATGCCACGGACCCGTAGGTGGCCACTGCCAGGACTCGAGACCGAGGTATGCGATCAATTTGACATGGCCGGCCGCACCCGAGTCAGTGGAGGGGAGAACTTCGATGCAACGCGTAGGAATGAAGCACGACGTAACTTACGGTGTCTAACAGCGGCTAGCGGGCTTCGGCGGTGAGGAAAATAGCAAGAAATGTAGTGAAGTTACGCCTCACCTTTAGTAACTATAGTGGCACCGATGATCTCTCCGTCACTGCGGGACTCGGGAGACAGCTAATGTTCCTAGCAGAATGGTTTGGACGCGATGCCACTGCTTTGGGGAGAATCTGGCCGCTGTCTTTATGAGCATTGTTGCATCTGCCGTAGTATAAAGTTAGTCTAAAAGTTGGTTGTATGTAGGGTACGCTCTCTACCCCCTCTCGTTTTTTTTTATAGTATACTTTTTTGCCCAAATCAAGTTTACGCGTGAATGAATAACAGGCGCCTATATATTTTTGTCACAATGTAGTTGATTGTAACCTGTAGAAGTTATAGAAAAAGGTCGGCGAGCATGGACACAACACACCCAGCTTCTTTTATCGTAGATCTGTGCAAACAAGATCAGCTTTCTGACGTTGTAATGTTTAATTATGGTAACACTTTTAGGCTCATGCTTTTGATTGTGGCAATGAGGTCACGCCGATGCACTTTAAATGGGAACACGAAACCGCAAGTTTCAAGCCTAAAGTTGCTCGTGCAGCCGAGCGAAGTCTTCTTACTTGTTTTCTCTCCACTAAACGCTTCTGTTTAGAACCAATTAGATATCGGTAACTGTAGGCCTACATGCAATTACACGTTCAGCCCTCGAAAAGCGTCCTCCCTCTAAAAGAGACCATGGTCTTTGCACTTGTCATGTGATGCGAAAAAGTCACCATCCGGTTACGCTAAGTCGTATTTAAGCATAAGTACATCGGCTATTTCCATTCCAGTCACGCACGCACACCGACTAATGCGTCCGCAAGGAAAATGGCTTGCACGTGGCATCCAGGTCTCACCGTGCATTCACGGTGTATCTGACTGCTATTGAGCATATTTTGCTTATCTTTTTATATATGGTGAGAGTGCGCGCCCGGTTGTATTCTTGATATACATTGATACGGACAACAAGACAAAGAGAGAGAGGGAAAGAGGACTTTCTACAAACAACAGGCTTTCTTTTTACTTACGTTTCCCTTAATCGACCGAAAGCTCAATTAGCCGGCCATATAGGGCCACAAACGGTCGTGTAGTCGGCCAGATATCTCTGCATTTTCTAGTGCGTGTTGCTGATACTGCGAACTGTTAAATGCACGTGTGAATATGCCACTTCCGAATGAAAAGCACTAACCCTTTGATGCCAGAAATTCTGTTTCATCGAAGAACACCAAGTAAACTCTGGTATTCATAACGAAAGGATAAAACATGCCATTCATGTTTTAGAAGAAGTTTATGAAGGTTTATAGACGAGCAATGAGTAGTTCCTCCTGAGCAACATTAGGCAGCTATAATATACTACTTCATAAAATGCCTTCCAGCAGTGGTGGCCTGGAATAGGGTGTAGATGCACGTTGCACAATTCAAGATTGAGATTTTATTGTATATATACTAAAAAGTTGGTTTAAGCCTGCCCTGGGGGACTGGCTTGAGTCGGGTAGTCTCGGGTAGCCTAGAAAAACATTTCGAAGCTATGAAGGAGAAAATACAGTGTCCTTTTACGTCATGCAAACAATCTTTTTTTTTATTTAATATCGTTTAAATAAAAATGACTCAGAGCCACGCAAACGTTTTTGTAAATTTGAAGTTTCTTCCTTTTCTTATGCTGGGCTGATCGGCACGCTTGTTCTGAGAGTGACACAGACGAGGAAGAAGAAGAGGAAATAAGCACTAACCGGGTTCTTCACGATGATTTCTTTCTTTCCCAAACCAAAACATTGAATTTAACAGCTCCGCACAATATAGATTATTACAATCGCATATCCCCATATCTGCTTGTACTCCCATAAATACCCAATGTTGCTCGTGAGCAACAACCCCATTTGGTATCAAAATTTCTGAGATGTTTTTTGCGACCACACTAATTAGCGTGCCCACAAATGTTCTACAACGCCTGAAGCACATTTGAAATGAATCCCTTGAAATGAAGTTTCTGGCGTTTCAATGCCTGAAACAACGCCTGAAATGAAATTTCTGTTCAGGTATTCAGGTATATAGTGTCGGTCAGCGGTACCAACTTTAGTTGTACCTTGCATATGTACTGGGAATTTTCGGCCACATCAGACGAACAAATTTCGGTTTCGCCTGCATACACAGCTTAGCTGTAACACATACACAGCTTAGCTGTAAAGAATTTTTGCGAATACGCACCAACCTCTCGTTACGCACTATGCTATAGTTGCGCGCTGTTCCCCTCATGTATACCCCTGTTTTCCCAACATGGCACTTGCATGAGTTTTTCGTAAACATTCCGACTCTCACAATGCTGCGCGTGATCCCTAGTTGTGTACAATGTTGCCACTACGTCGAAGCAAACCACTCAATGTCGCGGTGGTGTTATCGCATCATTTGGTGCTAGGGTTCTTTGGCCTCTGGTGAACCAAAGTCGAGTAGTCACTCGTGCGGTTTGCTCGCAGCATTTCTATTTCACTCCTCGCATGTCGAGGTCGTTTCACGGGGCCTGCATGCGTTTAGCGCCACCGCGTGACTGCTCGCCTCGCGGATAATGACTTGAGTTGAACCGAGATCGAAGTCTAACCGACACGCCGAGAAGCGTTCTTCGACGCTTGCTCATATGCAATACGTTCCAATACACCCGCCACCGTGGGAGCAGCAATGACCTCGAATGCGTAGCTCACGTCGCCGTCAGAGCGAGTCGAATTACGAAGGGAATACTTCTCGCTCTCTTGCTTTGCGTTCTTCCAATGTGTGCGCTTCTGTTTGTGCGTGCGTGTATTGTGCCTCTGCGTGTTGCATGGGCGTAGCCAGAAAGCTTTTTTTTTTCAGGGTGTGGTTGAACCGCTATTTGTGTATGTTCTACGGTGTGTGTTTGTGTCTCTGCACGGACTCATGCAAAATTGAAAACTTTGAAGGAAAAGTTATTACTACGCCTGGGTGATCACCACTTCTCCAACAACTGGGTCGGCACCCCATCCTATATCCCTCCGGTGCCTGTTGTCCCTCTCCCATCACCAATTGGGACAAATGAGAGGGACCACTGTGAGCGAAAATTCAAGGTATTTATGCTGTTCTGTGGTTCGTAATGATAGTAACTACTAAAAAGAAAGCCGGCAGGGTAGCACCTGTCCTTGTCAGTTCTACTTCAAGTGATTTCCACCACCGTATTCTTCCCCCCTCCCCCTAAAAAAAGAAAATAAATGGCTGGATTCGCCCCTGTACTACGCCAGCGATGCTCCCATCAACGACATGATACAGGGGCGAAGCGAATAGAAGCCATGGTAGTACGGCTATACTACGCCAGTGATCTGTTGTGTATGCCCACTTGTGGGCGCGGTTTTTCAGAGAGCAGGAGGACGCACAATCGTGCAGAAAACAAATACAAAATGCAGCAACTTCGATGTCATTGCACTGAGATCTCAGTTAGCACACAGCTTAGTGTTTAATGACAATGTGATATGTTAAAGTGAATATACTGAGGCTAGAGGGTTTGTTGTCGTAATCGCTCTTCCATTGATCGTATCTTGCCTCCGTGCAAAATGTAAACGCACTGAAATGTAGTCAAATTCAGCGTCTTGAGAAGGCTCTTCTCCTTCCCCCCTTAAGGTTTGTTCCGTCTGCTAAACGTCTGCTAGACATATAGTAAGATGCCCCAAGAAACCTCGCTTAAATGTGGTCAGAAACCTTTTAGCAGCAACAATTTTCTTTTGTTGGCCTCCTTTAGAGCAAGGTTACCTTGAATTTTTCGAATGAAAGAGAATAATTTAATAATCGATTCATAAGTACCGTTTTCAGGGTTGCTAAAGCTTTTCTTGTTATTTTTCTCGATAATTCACCCTTGTCTCTTCGTTTTTATGTAGAAAACGAATTGCTGTATTAAACGTACGGTAAAAAATTGCGTTCGTTAAAGAAAAGAAGTCGTAAATTTATGGCAAGAAACTATGGCAGCGCTTAAAAATATTTGTCACCATTTATATTTTATTTTTAGGCCTCACTTTAAGTCCCATGGAGCGCCCTGTCTCACTACTTCCGAGGAGCTATTTGTTCTTATTATTATTCACTTACATGGCTCCATATTTCTCGTTATAGTCGATTTAAAGTTATCAATGGCACAGTGGTTATATGGTCGAAAATTTATTTTCGATAACTGTACAGTCAGACACGGCGGTGACCTTCAATTTGAATGTAGCGTAAGAAGGAAACCCATCGAGACCCCATATAGGCCATATAGGCGATGCCCATATAGGCGATGCTTGTGCATGTCCCAGCATGCGTCAAACACAAACACTGTACTGTATATTTGGTATTCGCAGCCGCGAGCGGAGGTCACTCGGAGCCAACGAACCGGAGTGGCCCGAGACACTGATGCTCGCTGAGCTCTGGACAGCGGCAGCGAGCGACGCTCGCAGGTGGCTGAGGGTGACCAATGGCCATCCCTTTCCCTATACGGCTCCTCCTAGTATGCCGCTGTTGCAGGAGCTGCTGCTAATTAGGCGGCCGAGACAATGCGCTGCCCCCGCGACGTCAACGACGGCGGGCGATGAAGGAGCTGTTCCGCGCTGTTCCATCTCGGGTCGCGTGCCGGCGACAGGAAATGACCAGACTCATCCCTCCTCCACATGCGCGCACTCTTCTTTTAAG
Source organism: Rhipicephalus microplus (assembly GCF_013339725.1). Lineage (NCBI taxonomy): Eukaryota > Metazoa > Arthropoda > Arachnida > Ixodida > Ixodidae > Rhipicephalus > Rhipicephalus microplus. The sequence goes on along the minus strand of NC_051171.1, from coordinate 100,036,560 downwards.
CATGGCATTGCTTCTTGTTTTCTTCGCTGCTCAGCTGGCAACATTGTTTCTTTCATGCTGCTGTGTTATTGTACTGGTGAACAACTTTTTCTTCGCAATGAAGCGAACACTCCGAAGCCTGATCATGCGTTTCCTGCCACTAACGAACGTAGTCCCAGAATTGTGTTCAAATTTTCTGTATGATGTTTGGCGAATTCTCCTTTATTTTCTACATGTACCTCATTGAGAAAGAATGCTGCTTATGCATGCGAGGTTTCTTGCTTTTGTTTGACTTTATGCCCTGCCCCTTCTGCTTTTGCACGCGTAAGTATGTTGCACCACTTACATGTCTACGCCAATGTGAACGCTATAGTTGCCTGCAGCCGTCACTTTCTGCCATGCATTCACCGGCAGGGTGAAACGTCCGCCACAAAGGACCATGGCCTTACTCTTACGACTAGCAACTGTCAGGTTGAACACTCTCACTGCAGTCATAGGATGAAGAAAACGCGTCATATTTATAGCCAAGACCAAATAGACAACGATCTCATGCCGAAGGTTTGGCAGATTGCAGATACGCGGGTGCCTTTAGCGAGGTCTTTCTGTCGGTATCTACTTCAATATTTTTCAGAAACTAATCGTGCGTTCAGAGCATCAGTTACGGTAAACAAAATGTCATGACCCAAGCTCCTATGACCAAATCCTAACCTCCCTTCACTGGAATTGAATCCAGGCTACGCACGTGATATGCTACAAAATATCCCGATGCCTGGGCGTTACATCCACCTACATCCGCTAAAGATAATACTTTTGCGCTAAAATATAGCGTCAACCACTCCTCGGGTTAATACTGATTGGTCGTAAGGCAGCTTATGCAAAAGTATAATTACAGCTGGCTAGCCACCACGTGCACTAAATGCTCCTCCTTCTAACGCGCTCGGTGTAGTTACCATGACATCACTCACTAAGACACCCCTAAACACACCGGTCGTTTGAATCAACCGGAAGACTGTCGTTTCCTTGATCATTTATGAAACTATTCATCTGACTGCGACGTGGCTGCCTCAGTGCGAAACAGAAATGTACAGGTCATAGGCTACGAAAGGCTGAGACGAGCCCTTTTGGCGGCAAGCGCTAAACACAAACCAAAGGAAACCTGTCAGAAGGTTCCGTTGGGGCCCTTTCGTATTACGAATCTCTCCCGAGAAGAGTGATCCTGGCTTCTTGACGGATAGCGCATAGCATTTCGCATGTGGGGAACCTTCACAGTGCAACAAACGAGACGGATCCGAGGATGGGAGTTGAAATTTCATAGATATCCATCATGGCCACCTCCGCGTTGAAGACGGACTCGCCGCTGCGGCTGATGCATCTCCCTGTCTGCTGACGTGCATACGTGCCAACGGCATATCACGTTGTGGCACCAACGGGACTAACACGAACAAGCCGCACCTTTGAATTCGCAGCGGGCAAAGTATTGGGCGAGGTGTGAAGAACGAAGACCCTCGTAAGCGTTCGCCGCAAATGGCAACGCCACGGGTACCGTTGACGTCGATCTGACCTCCGGGGCTTCGTATATACTCCGGCACAACGCGCGGCGGCTGGACCCTCGCCTGTGTTGTTACGAAGCGGACATATATGCTTGGGCAATCTCGAAGCCTTCTACCCTCCTTCTCACCACACCATCTCCGCCCACTTAAATCTGGCTGGAATGAAAGGCTTATTGAATTTTGAGTGCCTGCGCCCTCCTTTGATTCACTGCATGTAGACTTGCCTCGGGCGATGTGTATAATACCGCGCTTAACCATCCGTCAGCGCTCCGTGGCTTGTTTATTATGTACACTGGCTCCGCGCTAGCACATATGCAATTATAGGCAGTGGCTGCCAGGATACGTGTGTGCTGTTGTTCTAATAGGTGTTCGTGAGTATATGAAACATGTTTTAGGAATGGTTCCACGCCATTACCAACACACATTCATTGTACTACATTCCTGTAATTTGTATAGCGCCGACCACTAATGCAAATCTTGGGTGTACCAGTTTTTGCTGTAGCGGGTAGTCTATTTTGCGGTCACTTTTCTCTTGCTCTTTCGGCATGTAGTTCCCATTAGGTGTTCTCTCTGGTTACGTAGGGTGAACAGGAGATTCACCTCGGTAAGACGAAAACGGCTAGAGTGTTGGCGCGTTAAACACAGGCGTGGCAGTGAAATAGATCACAGCACTGCACGCGGAATCATTGGAGCTGTAGGCCGAGGTGTCTTGTTCTTTAGTTGACCTCGCATGGGTGATTACGAAGCCGAATTTTCTTTCACGGTCCTTAATGCGAAGTAGCTGTGCAGTATGACTTGCGGTTGTGCATCCCTGCGCACTCGCCACGTTCATTGCATCAAGTAAAGCTATTAGGATTTTGGGTCACGTACCTCTTACCCGGTGCCGCGCCTAAGTAAAATTATTTACGTTAATGTATCACATCTAAGTCACCCTGAAGGGACGAACCCATATGCGCTGCTTTTTTTACCGTTATTCACCGTTATTTTTATTTCTATTCCACTTTCTTACTATCGCTTTCTCTCTCATTGCATCTTTCATCCGATGATGGCATCATATCCTGGTTTTGGCACGTAAAACTACAGATACTATTTTATTAATCTCTCTCTTTTTTTCTTTTCTGTCTAGCTATCTTTTTTTCCTGTCGTTTCACCTTTTTATTAATCGCTACCATCACTTGGCGGTCATAACTGGTCATATTGCCTTGTTCATTTTTTTGTGGAACAGTGGTATCTAGTTTCAGTTTCCCAAATTCTGTGACCCATACATTTTAATGATTCTGTTTACTTATTTACTGGATAACTGCGTTCCCTCGAAAGCATTATCACGTGATATAATTCTGCAATCATGAGATCGCAATGTGATTTAATTACGCAACGATGAGATCGCAAGGTGATCGCACATCACAATGATGATAGCTTTCTGGTGACCATGCACATTACGGGGCCGGCTATAACCCATTCGCTGTTAAAATTGAAGGCGAATACAAAAACCTGAACCGCAGGAAAGCTTTTGCAAGCGATAAATTGTGAGCACGCCGTATCCCTCAACTAAATATGCACTTGACGAGGGTTGTTTCATACCTGGCAATTAGCGGCAAGGTCAAAATAACGCTCACTCTAAGCATCCCGGTAGAATGCAAAAATGAACGTGCTTTAATTAACCACGACCTAATTGTATTTCAATAACCCATGGTAGCGCATGCAGGTTTACATGTACAGAAAAATTGGCTGCACGGCCTCGAATTCAGCCTTGATAAATGGTACAAGTAAAAAATTCTCTCGGTAAGAAACCAGCAAAGGCACCCATTTCTTTCTACGCTCAGCTTCCTGCTTGCTTCGCTTTACGGTATCTGCGAGGAAACCCCGCCCGCACATGCGAGACTATTGGTTTTTCCAGAAGTACATGATATACTGCCCGCACTTTTCAATGCACGCCACGCAAGCCATTCTGCTGTCTACTCCCACAGTCGTAACTCACTTTTCAACTGTTCAAAGCCTCCTGCTGTTCGCTTAATAGGCAGTAATACTTTTTTCGGGTGCAACAGGCACAGCAGCACGCTCATTATCATTCTGCGCTGTCTTCTTTTCCTTGTGAACCCGCAGTGCACTGCCCATACAACCCACGTGTATAGTGCAGCGGCCGTGCCGGAACTCATCGTGGTGCATTTATATGCAGTGTACGGATACAATGGGAACTGCAGACTACAACTCCCTTTCGATTTCTGACAGCCGCCATAAACGCCTTGAATGAGTTTCCTCATTTTACAATAGGAGGGTGCGAACTAGAGGGCATTCTCTTATACTACATCACAAACACTGAATTTTAGTACGCCACGCACTGTATACACTGATAGTTAAGCCACAACACCACACACTCATAGTCGAGCCGGGCGGAAGCTGCGGACGCCTCATCATCGCACACCGTCCGCATCGGCGGTGCCAGCAAGAGTAATGCAGACAAAACATCCTGCGATGACGTCGTTTCGTAACGTCATCATTTTGTCACGGGTCAGCAACATTTATTATGTCGTCATTGGGTTACGTCTCGTGATGCAACATGGTGACGTACTCACATGAAATCATCACTTGGTCAAAGGTGGGCTCATCACGGAGGCTATGCAAAACCGCATGAGGTGCTAAAGGCTTGCCGTTCCTTTATTCACGGAGGCAAGGCAAATCCACGTAGGGTGCGGAAAGCTTTCGGAAAAGATGAATGCAATACACTGAGAAAAAATTGGCAGATCCCACGTACGTTGGCAATCGATGATATGCGAAGCACCAATGAGAAAGGTTGATATGTCGTTTTAAAATCAGCACAACGTTACGAGGTGGAGGTAAATGATGCTGTACATGACTTCCGTGTCATTATTATTATGTTTGGATGTGTCGTTTACCTTCGCAATCTATTCACGTCACGTGATACCAAATTTAGTATATGTGGATCTAGCGAAACGGCCGCGAGCACGCTATGAGCGTCGTATGTTGTCATGTTCTCACATCTCATGGTTATCATGTTTGCACCAGTAACATACCTTCGTAATCCATTGGCGTCACGTAATACAAAATTTTGCATGTGTGACGCTAGCGAAACAGCCGCGAGCGCATCATGAGCTTTGCATGTAGTCATGTTGTTACATGGCACGCATGTCATGATTTTTATGTTAGCATCTGTCGCTTGTGTTCGCCGTGCAATCATGTCATACCATACCAGTTTTGCAACATGCAATGTGAACGAAACCACCGAAAGAGCTGCAGGACAATGAAATGTAAATCACAACATTCACGACATCCATGTCATGATTTTCATGTCATGAATAATCAAATATGTTCTTAATACAGTCATTTTATGCCATACGAAGTTTGGTGTCGTAACCATCATCGAAACGGGCAGGAGAGCTAAATGTCGTGAGCGGCTTGATAGATAGACAGATAGATAGATAGAAAGAAAGAAAGATAGATAGATAGATAGATAGATAGATAGATAGATAGATAGATAGATAGATAGATAGATAGATAGATAGATAGATAGATAGATAGATAGACAGACAGACAGACAGACAGACAGACAGACAGACAGACAGACAGACAGACAGATAGATAGATAGATAGATAGATAGATAGATAGACAGATAGATAGATAGATAGATAGATAGATAGATAGACAGACAGACAGACAGACAGACAGACAGACAGACAGACAGACAGACAGACAGACAGACAGACAGACAGACAGACAGACAGACAGACAGACAGACAGACAGATAGACAGACAGATAGATAGATAGATAGACAGACAGACAGACAGACAGACAGACAGATAGACAGACAGATAGACAGATAGATAGATAGATAGATAGATAGATAGATAGATAGATAGATAGATAGATAGATAGATAGATAGATAGATAGATAGACAGATAGATAGATAGATAGATAGATAGATAGATAGATAGATAGATAGATAGATAGATAGATAGATAGATAGATAGATAGATAGATAGATAGATAGATAGATAGATAGATACGCTCAACGTCGCCGAAGTTTGCTAAAAAATGCTTCGCATTTAAAAAAAGGGAAGGTGGATTTCGCTTTCCAGTCGTCTCAGTGAAGCTTATGAGAGGCTATGTGACATTTTCAGCGATAGTCAACCTTATTTATTTCAGCATGGCTAATTTCGGTAATATGCTATGCATGCCTGGAAAGACATGTAGGGCTCATATACTAGGGCTGACAAGGTATGCGCGGACCGGGAGGAGCGAAGGCCTCATGAACGAACCTCGCAGCCAGGATGAGGGCAAGCAAACCCTTGATAAACCCAGCCTCTTTTTATGAGTGAAGCTCCTCAGGCCCGCACCCCACCGTCACCGTCGAATATCCTTGCGACGGGCAAGCGCGCCAAGCAAAACCACATGTTCATGCTCCAGATGCAGCGGCAGCACAGGTGCGGCAGCAGGCGGCTCACACTGCACCACGAGTGCCGTACACGCGCTAACTCGTTGCCGCCACCGAGGGCAGCAGACACTCTCCTCAACCAGAGTCCACCCTACCGCCTTCATGAAAGCCAGCTGCGAGACCATGCGCATAGCCGTTTGTGTCCCATTTCTGAAGAACTTCGCTCATTGGTTGCATGCATGCACAGAACTGCTAGTTCTTTGTTTACTGACATGCCATGAAGCGGATGTCGGCGCACGAATCAAAACACTGACTATTACTTAGCTCTTTAATGGGTCGATTGTAGGACACAAGAAACACGAAAACAGCAGCACTTGACTGAGCCCGCTTTGCTCTGCGTATACTGTTTCGTGACAATGACACTTACCATGACACCTTAATTAGAAATAACACAGCTACACTAACAAGACACTTGAGGAAGTGCAAATAACAGGTGTTTGCCATAAATACGTGCCAAAAGCAATGATACGACAACCTCGTCTCCTTGCTACAGTGTACAGCGCCCAATGCACACAGCGTGCATTGTAGAGAGAGCTCCGTGGTAGAAGGGACAGCCAACTTTTGCTCACATTACACGTAAAAGTCAATTAAGGCCACACAAAATAGCACGGCTCTGACTCCGGCACAAAAATTCCGAACGGAGCAGTGGGAGACCTTGTTCTTCAGCGAGGAAAAGAAGGCCCACGTTCCGCTCCTGGACCATGCATGGAGGGCTGCTGGAGCCAGCAGAGCCCTGTATTAAGTATTCAATTTTCCTGCTTCTCAAACTCTTGTTCCTTCCTTTCCCTTGAGCAAACATTTTTCATTCCATTCCTGAGCCACTTGCGACTTGCTTTGCTGTGACAGGTGATGACAGGAGACATCAGGATGGACTACAATGACGTGAAACGCGCAATGCCCTTGCGCGTAAGGTGATTCTTCCATAAAAGAGAAATTCTAATCCAGCTACCGTGGCTTTAAAAAAGGTCACTTCACTCGTCACGTAAAAATCTTCACGTACTCGTCACGTAAAAATCTTCACGGAATCGTCACATAAAAACCTTGAAACCTAGCCACAAGAAAGAAAGAAAGAGAGAAAGAAAGAAAGACAGAAAGAAAGAAAGAGAGAAAGAGAAGAAGAAAGAAAGAAAGAAAGAAAGAAAGAAAGAAAGAAAGAAAGAAAGAAAGAAAGAAAGAAAGAAGCTGGAGCAGCATACTGGGAATGATGATCAGCGCATGGAGAATAAGAAGTGTAGGTTGTCTGAGGAGGTTGGCATGTGATCGCTGGGCACGTTAGTTTCTATTTGTTTGTCCCCCCCCTAAAAACAGCAAAAAAGAAAACGCTACTGGAGCATCATGGGAAGTTTGACACGAATGCGAGGAGCTAGCGGCTTCAGAGGATGTTGGCTTGTGGACACTAAGCGTGCTTCTTTTCATCTTTTTATTTTCTGCATCGCTCGGTTGATATCAAGGTCCGCGAGCTACGGCGCCAGCGTAGCTATCGCTGATCGGTGACCCATCCTCGTATTCCTTCGATCGTGTCCCCCATCTTCCCTTCTCTTTACTTTCTTTATGCCACTCCTGTGCGTCGAATGCTACCTCTTCTTCTCCTTTCCACATTTATTTTTATCAAAAGAGGATTTATTTTTCTTCAATACTTCTTGTTTTCATTCCCTTGCCCCTCCCCTACAAGGAGCTTAGCTATGTCGCCACATCATCATCATCATCAGCCTGACTACGTCCACTGCAGGACAAAAGCCTCTCCCATGTTCCGCCAGGTCCTGTGCTTGCTGCTGCCAATGTATACCCGCAAACTTCTTAATCTTATCTGCCCACCTAACCTTCTGTCTCCCCCTAACCCACTTGCCTTCTCTGGGAATCCAGTCAGTTACCCTTAATGACGAGCGGTTAGCGGTTATCCTGTCTACGCGCTACATGCCCGGCCCATGTCCATTTTCTCTTCTTGAATGGACATGGGCCGGGCATGTAGCGCGTAGACAGGACAGGAATTTCTGTCGCCACATTAGGCGGACAGAAATTCGCTCCTTTTCCCTTTTCTTCAAGAACCACTCACCCACTCCATGCAAATGATTCCAAAATGGCAGCACAGGACAGAAAGAAATATGCACAGAAATCATCAAGTGCCCACAACTTTGTTATGAGATTGCTGCTTGTTTCGGGGTCTCTTTGCCTTGTAAGAACAATATTTCAACAAATACACTTTCGGAAAGAATACAACGCTGCTGTTATAGCTGACATAAAGTTGTCACAATCTTTCGCTGCTATCTGATCCAAAGAAAGCAGTCCCAACCAGGACAATGGTTCAGGCTACACTTTGAGTCATAGAAAACATTGATGGCTCGACGAGTCGCAATATTATTTCCCTGAAATATTGGGCGTCGCGTATACTCCTTGCTTTTTGCTTCTAACTATGAACTGCAATTTGCGGCGTTGAGTTGAGGACACCGGTTTGCAAGTGCTAAGGACGTCCCTGATCGTTCTACGTCAGGGGCGTCCGTCAGTACGAGTCATGGTGCCCGTCGCGTCTTGGACGCCTTCGAAGGCGCTTGTCTTCGACGTTGTTGTTCCTACGGGGACTAGTGCCGAGACCGTCGTTGATGCGACGGCCTCAATAGTCGGCCTCTCAGAGGTATACTGCGTGCAGCATCAGGGAGCTCGAAACTTCCAAGTCACCGTCAAGAGCATGGCCTCCATGTCTCTAATCGTCAATGCTGGCTGCCTGGTGATTGGCGGCGAGCGTGTTCAAGTCGTTCCCGTTGGCCCACAAGTGACCAACGTCGCCTGCCTGTTCCTGCCATCGTTCGTCTCAAACGAAGCTCTCGTCCAAGCGTTATCTCCATATGGCAAGGTGCTCACTGTCACCAGTGGTTTGATGAGTGGGCGACGCGGCGTACTCACTGGAACGCGGTATGTTCGAATGGAGATGAACGCCGCTAATCCTGTGCCGAACTACCTGCGCATCTCCGGTCACCGTGCTACGTTTGACCACCGTGGTCTTCAGCGTGTATGTCGAAGATGCGGCTCAGGGGACCATCTACGAGCCCAGTGCACAACACCGTATTGTGGTCGCTGCGGTGTGCATGGTCATGTTAGTGAAGGATGTGACCGCCCATGTCGACGCTGCGGGGACGGCCACCCAATTGTGGTTTGCCCTGTCCGGCGCTCTTACTCAGACGCTGCCGCTGGTGCCTTTCCACCACTGACACCGGCAACGGAACCAACTACCGACTCGGGGGATGCAGAGGAGGTCACCGACGCTGTGCTGGCCTCACCCCTACAAGTTCCTTCAAACGAAGCGCACAACGAAAGCGCGATTGTCGATGCGACGCTTGGCGCGTCGGCCTCCCCGCTGGTGCAGGAACCGTGCGCTTCGAAAGACGCAACGCACTGCCCTGAAAACGGCGTCGGCGTCTCTTCTTTGACGCCACTTGATGTTCAGTGCACAAATGACCCCAGTTATCAGGCTGCTGCTGTTGGAGTTGGCCCCACGACCCCTGTTATTTTGGAAAACAGTGGCGAAAACACCACAGCCTCTTCTGTTGCGGCCGCTCCGACCATTTCGACATCGCGTCGTACACGTAAAAAATCGCCCACACAAAGGGTGCCTACACCAGACTGCCGAGACGCGGACAGTGCTGCCAGCATCAAGAATGTGGATCCAAGCTTGCCGGCGGCTCAGTCCCTACCTCCTCAGGACACGTCTTCGGAAGACGGCTTCAGCCTGGGACTGGATAGTAGCATCGCACTGTCTAGCCTTGCCGATTTTGACGTTGAAATGGGAGCTCCACGTGAAACAAAGCGAGGGCACACTTCCAGCTCTTGCTCCGATGAACGCAGTGATGGCCGTGGTAAATCCCAACGGTCCAAAAAACCTCGACCCTCTTCTGGAGGGTCGAACAGTGCGTTGTAATTTGGTCAAGCAAGTGTCCCCTGGACACTTTCCAGGACACCGTCTAGAACTATGCGTCCAGGTTAGTCTTTACTTTTTATTATGGCTACTACACTGCATATTATTTCATTGAACGTTCAGGGTTTTCGCAGTCCGGCAAAGCAGGCTGAAGTGATTAGGGTCGCCCGCGCTGCAAATTGTGATGTTTTGTGCCTCCAGGAAACAAATTTTTTCTCGCTATCCGACGTGCTTGCTTTTAAACGAAGGTTCAACCTAGATTGTTATTTCTCTTTTGCTACGGGATTGATAGCCACAGAGGCAGCCAGAATTCTCCACAGCAAACCCCCCTCAGACGTTATTCATCACATAGTCTGGTTTCCCGCTCACATGGGACCAGACGTACTGCCGGGTCACCTGAACCCAAACGAGATAGCCCACGACTGTGCGCGAGGTTTCACAAGCCGCGACGGGGTGGTCTTTCGGGTGGGTTCGGGAGAGCTCGTCCACAGTGATCTTCTCGTTACTTTTCACGAGATAACATCTCATTACAGAGGAGAGCGACAGACTTTTCCCTTTCCCCATCATAAGCTCCACAGATCACAAGCAAGCACGCTCCGCGTGCTCCAGACGGGGTCTTACCCCTCTAGGGGCTTTCTGAGCATGCTTCATCCGGATATTGATCCACTTTGCCCAGATTGTGGTGAATTTTGCTCTTTGAGTCACATGCTCTGGCAGTGCCCTGCGTTACAGGATTTTAAAACAGAAGAAGACTGGACGACGGCAATCACAGACCCCAGACAAGACGTCCAGCTTCAGGCTGTCCAGAGGGCCCGTGAACGAGCGGAGAGGCATGGCCTCTCTGTTCCGACATGGGACTAGCCAACGGCTGGGTGGGGACCTACATAGTTGGCCCGCTGCCTTGCCTCTCAGGACCAAATAAAGTTGTTTGTCCTGTCCTGTCTTTTGCTACATCTCGTTTTACGGGAGTAGGTATTATTATTTTTAACCAAGCTCTATTAAGGGACCATCATGCTTTTTACGATGGCGTGGGCAGGGTTTTGGCTTTAGACTGTAGCTACTTTTCTTTCAGATTAAGGATACTGTGTGTGTATGGGCCAGCGCAAGCTGGACAGTCTAATGACTTTTTTAGAGATCTGGATGTGTTTTTTCTTGACGGTCGTGATGTCATTTTGATTGGTGACTTCAACTGCGTTCTAAATACGCGAACCGATGTACAAGGTCCTGGCTGGGGCCGGTCTGCTTGGAATTCACGCGAGCTTCGCCGCCTTGTCCACCACTTTTCATTACTAGACGCGCACAATGTAGTGCACGGAAATACCTTTGTTTGGACATGGCGACGTGGACGATCCTCCAGCAGGCTCGACCGGGCTTATATCCCACGAGCGTTAGAGGCGTTTGTCTCTGATTTATGCGTTCCGTCCTTCCCACCTTCTCCTGTGTACGTATCTGATCATCGGCCTATTGTCTTGAAGCTCGAAGTTCCATTTTCTTTCTCAGAAAAGCCATGGCGTCTTGATGTTCGCGTCCTGCAGGACGCGCGCTCAAGATCAGATTTGTCACGCGCAATACGTGTGTCGCTCACGGCGTCTGGTCCTGAAGATTGGGATGCGCTTAAAACACAGTGGCGCCTGCGCTGCGCCGTAGAGGGGCGTTCGCTTCGTCGACGCGTTTCTGAAGAGCTTGCTGATACCGCGATGAAGTTACGCATTGCTTTGCGCGCCGAGACGCCTTCTCCTCTGATGCGAGCGTGGCAGCGTGAACTGCGTGAACGCTTTCAGCGCTTGACTGCTGCTTCGTCCCTGGCGGCAGCAGCATGGCGCTGTAGACACAACCCATGTGCACATCCCGAGGTGCTGCGCTACGCGAGACATTCCTTTTTTGGGCAATCATAGCCACCTGTCTCTATGACAGCACAAATACCACCTGCGCAGTGGCTTCCTACGCGTGATCGATCTGTTTTCTTGGCGCATTTTGAAGCAATGTCGTGTTCGGCCATGCGGACTAACTGTGATGAAACACCACCAATGCTTAGAAGTTTGCCCCGTATTCCTCAAGAAGCTGCAGATTGCCTGCACATCCCTCCGTCGGCTGATGAGGTAAAGGCGGCACTGAAATCTATGAAACGTGGAACGGCCCCAGGGCCAGGCGGTTTACCTGTTGAGTTTTACTTGACATTTTGGGATGAAATTGGTGCTACATTTACCGCGGTAATCCGGCGATGCTACGAGGACGGTGTCTTTCCATCAAGTTTTCGAGATGGCCGCATTGTGCTTATTCCAAAGGGTGATGCTTCCTCTGTTAATCCTGAAGATTGGAGACCTATCACGCTCCTCAACGTTGACTATAAGATATTCGCGGCGGTAGCCGTTCAACGTTTGAGGGGTCTGTTGAACACCCTAATAGGTCATCACCAGACTTCATCAGTGCTTGGACGAGAAATACACAGCTTGTCATATACCACACGGTATATCATAGCTTATACTTTGTCGCGATCTGCGCGTGGTATCCTTGTGTGTTTGGACCAGGAAAAGGCGTTTGACCGACTAGAGCACGCGTATATCTTTAATGTGCTCACAGCCTTCGGCTTTTCTCATTCGTTTGTGGAAATGATTAAAAATACGTACACTGGTCTGAAAAGCACACTAGTTCTGGATGGTTGGGAAAGTGCTGCCTTTTCCATAACACGTGGGGTCCGTCAGGGATGTCCATTGTCTCCTGTGCTATTTGTCCTCAGCCTTGAGCTATACTTGCGTGCTCTTGACGCGGATTCACGTGTCCGGGGTCTTGCGCTTCCTGGTAGCGGTGTCGTGAAAGTCACAGCTTTCGCTGATGATATAACCTTGCACCTTTCAGATGAAGATAGCCTTTCACGCAGCCTTTATGTATTTTCCCAGTATGGCGACATTTCAGGTGCAGCGTTGAACATCTCCAAATCACGGTATTTCTTCATTGGCTCTCCAAACTCCAGGCTTAGCGCCGGTGTTCCCATTCAGCCGGCCGCGTCCCTTCGTATTTTAGGTATTTCATACAACCACTACGGCATTTGCGAATCTGTTTGGTTAAACGCTCTCGAGGAAGTAAGACTGAAAATTCAGGATGCACGGGATTTTGACTTCCCGCTTCTTGAGCGGAGGTACCTTGCGCAGACTGTATTTTGCGGTCGCATTTGGTACCTTTCTCACGTCGTGCAACCATCTTTACGTATCGTGCGATCACTGCAGTCTGCTTTGTGTTCCTTTTTTTGGTCAGGCGGCACTGAGTTAGTCTCTCGCGCGGCACTGGGACAGCAGCGTGCTCAAGGAGGCTTTGCTTTCCCTTCAGTGTCCATACGCTGTCGGCTGCTGGCACTGCGTTTCCTTTTGCGCCTAGTGCAAGGGGAGGAATCTCCCGCACGAACGCTTGCATATTACTTTCTGGGTACTCACCTTCGCCATTTGATGCCTAAAGTGCAACTTAACAGGGGGCCACAGTCAATAACACTTCCTGCGTTTTATGCAACAACTGTTGCATTTTTTCGCCATGTCAAGTCGAGCTGTCCTGGCATAAATGTTTTGAACAACCACATAGTTGAAACAACTGCTGCTTTGTTGCTTCCGTTGGTCCCGCCAGCCCGCCGTGCTCGCTCTAGACGGGTGTCTTTGAGCTCCTTAACGGCTTCTTTTCTGCCTGGACACCTTCGGGACTTCATGTGGCGCCTGGGATGGGGTGTACTTCCCACTCTCGACCGCCTCGAAAGGTGGAGAATAGTCCAGTCAGCAACATGTCCGAACTGCTCCCTTCGGGAAACAAATCAGCATTTTCTGAGGCATTGTATCATTGCTCGCGTTTTTTGGAGAGCCGTACATGCTGGATTTCACTGCCTCAGAGTAAATCGCTTCGTTTCTTCTGGGCGTTGTTCGCGAGGCCGCTTCGCTTGTCTTCTCATTGTTGCCGGCGCTTTCTGCCTCTGGCGCAACCGCTGCGAGGCGGTTGCAGCGGGCCGCCGCCGCCGCGCGCTCTACCCGATCCTAGAACGATTGTACTCGGAGCTGCTGTCTGTTTTGTCGGAGGAGCTCTTCTTCCTCGGTGAAGAGGAATTTCTTCGGCACTGGTCTTGCCCTTTTGTGTCGGTCTATGACGGACAAGTGAAACTTGTCTTTCGGCCGGCCTGGTATTGGTAGGCTGATCTGTCGATGTGCCGGCAGAAATGGCATGCCAACATGTAAATATGCAAAATGTACATATTTATGTTTTATTTGTCTCTTGTTTACCTTGAAGTATTTTGTGGTTGTGTTTGTGTGAACCATCGAATGTACATGTTTTTTCAACGTCATCTCATATACATGTTCATGTAAATGACGTCTGTCTTGTCATCATCGTTAGAGCATGTCTAAGACGGAAATGTTCGGTTGAGTGTTAGTGACGTTTGTGGCAATAAATTTTTTCTAAACACACCTACTCGAAATTGTTAACCACTTTTTCTAAACACACCACGTGGTGTTAGCTTATCAGTGGTGTTAGCATACTCGATGAAGCGCTAAGAACGTTGTACCTTGTTAGGCCCATGGGACGGCCTTCTGCTCTCCTATAGTAGAGTACATCGTACTCTAAATCGTTAACAATTTTTTACACACACCACGTGGTTTGTTGCGTCAGGGCCACATCAAGTATGAGGCTTTCTGCTCTCCCATAGTGGAGTACCAAGTACTCTAAATCGATACCCATTATTTCTAAACACACGTACTCTAAATCGTTAAACACTTTTTTTTTAAAGAAACGTCTTGTGTCCATGCAACTGAACTCTGATCGTTCTCTTTCGTAAGCTGATTTGTTGTTTCTGTTATATATCTTTTTAGTTCTATCAAGTGTCGATGTATTTTGTTAGTTGTATTGAAGTGTGTATTAGTTCCCGTGTTGCTGCAATATCACTAGAGTAAAGTTTGTTTTGTTTTCCCTCGTCTCTGATCTCTTCACTGTCTCTGCTTGCGTACGGAACGAACCAACCTGCTGTCATTCCCATCGCCGACTTCGCGCTGGCAACGCTAGAGTGGCAGCTTGTAACAGTCGTTAATAAAAAGTAGGAATAGAAGGGGGCCTAAGATTGAACCTTGAGGGACACCCATGGTAACTGGCTTAGCAGATGACGCAATGTTATTGACATAAACTACCTGTGAGCGATTTGTTAAGTAATTGCGAATGAACTGCAAAGCGGGACCTACAATTACAAAAGATTCAAGTTTACACAGAAGGATCCGGTGGTTAATTGTGTCGAAAGCCTTCGTGAGGTCAATAAAAACTGCCCCAGTAAGTTTTCCATCGTCTATGGCTTGTTTAATTCGGTCAGTAAAGCTGAGCAAGGCGACCTCTGTCGAGTAGCCAGGTCGAAAACCAAATTGGTGGGGAGAGAGCAGGTTAAAATTAAGCAGATGGCACATCAAACGCAAGTAAAAAAGGGGGAGTAAAGTTAAAATCCGTTGGCATTCGCCAGTGAGTTAACGTAAACTGCCCCGTGTGATCACATTGCGATTCCCAGGAACCGTTAGACCCTCTCGGGAAATCTTGGTGAGTTTACGCATATATGTGACAGTAAATTCGCACTATAATGATAATTATGTCCACGGTTCGCTTCGCCCGCTTGCACTCGGCATCACGGGCCCTTCGCCGCGCTGCCTTGTCTTCAACCGCCGCGACATCTTCAACGACGCGTGCAATGCTCGCATTCAATTGCGTTGTACTCGTTGTTAGAGGTATCGCAGTCGAGGTTGATGCCAGCGATGAATCCATACCTATGACGACTTGCCGATCTTGAGCAAGTCGTGGCGCGGGCGCGCGCAGCCACGGAGCAGAGGGTGGAGCGCGCGCAATCACGTGGTGTGTGACGTCGCTGCGCCGTTGCTACAGACGCTCCTCTCCGCTCGTCGTGCCGTTGCTAGGGGAGAGGAGCAAGCGCACCGCGGACGGCGAATTCAGGGTCCCTTATAAAGTGCATTCGCACTTAAAAGAACGCACAAGCGTGAAATAACAACTGTTACAATTATCGCGTATTTGTCTTCGAGCTACGCGCAGAAAGCGTCAACTATACGCAGAACCAAACGCTCTTAGGTGTCAGATGCGAAACATGTTGTGGTGGATTAAATCAACAGTCTCGGTGGCGTTGATTAAATCCAGTATGCGTGCGGCGTGTCCACCCTTACTGTGCATGCGTGTCCCTTCCCCCTCATTCTCCTCTCCTACTCTCACATGCGATCGTTCTGCGAGCATGGTAATTGTGGATAGTACACAGATTTGCATAGTCTCCCTGCTTGCACGTGGTGAACGCACTTGTGACTTTGCTTATTGCCGTGTTTAGTTTTTTTTAATGAAACAACAAACCGTTTGGAACTTTGTTGCATGATTTTAAATAATAAGCCTATAGCATTAGGGTGGTTTAACTGCCGAGCATTTGCCGATTGTTGTTTCGTGACAAAGCAGCATCAAGCCACGCCAAGTCAAACGGACTATAAAGTACGAAGACTAGGAAAATTCGTGTACTAACCTTCATACTCATGCTCGCATAAGCGCCATGCGTTGTAGCTTCCATAGACACTAGCTCCAGAGTTCCCTCTAGTGTATTACCGGGAACCTCTATGCTCTCGCCCATCGCCTAGCCTTCACGTGTGCTTTGCAGTCACATGGGACGGAACCAATCAGGTAGTGTCTCATGACGGAAATATTACCAAGTATTTTGCGCGCGTGCTGCCGAATGTGCTGTTTAACTCTTCCTTCTTTGCTCTCTTTCATCTCCCCCATCCCTCTCCCATGCGCAGGGTAGCAAACCGGCTGCCTATGGGCTGGTTAACCTCCCTGCCTTTCTTTTCCCTCTATTTTCCTTCCTTCCTTCCTCACGAAGTATTTTTTTTAGTTGTGTGCAGATCCGTGGGCCAGTGTCTTGCATTCCTGGTGTTCACAATGTTGGCGGTCACGCAGGCTCTGCAAAAGATACGGTTTTGAGTTAGCGTGACGCCGTTCATGGTGCGATGCAGGCAACCAATGAGGAAGCGTCACTGCAATGCATCATGCGCTGACTTTAAGAGCGCTGTGATGTGGTGGCGACACTGCTTCAATATACAAAGAAGTACCACAAAGGAACAAATGTGACAGATGTATGATATTGGAGAGGGAAACAAGTCCATCGCATCTCCGAAGGAAAGTGCTCGGACGCTCGTGTGAAGGAAACAGTGCTAGCCGTCATGTAGCGTCACATCACGACCACCCCGTGAACTATAGGGTGGACCGACGGCTCCCGTTCACGAGCGCGTTTGCACTGGCATTGAAGGAAATAAACGAAACATTCGTGTAGCTCATGCTACAAATTTATTTCCTCTTCCAATGCCTTTTTTTATTAATTTCAATGCCAGTGCAAACGCTCATTCCTCAATAGACACCGTTCAGTCGAGTTTCCCAGTCTGACATCAGCGCCAGAATACATAGCCTAGCGGATAAAAAAAAGAAACCTTGAGACGGCATTGGTGAAAATGGAACACGACGCGAGCGTCTGGCGCCCTGCATCTGTCGGTAGATTGTGCCCGGGATACATTAGGGACGCAAGCACGCGTCTCTTTTCTGCGTGCCCCTAACGGCTAATGCCAGAAACTTTGAGACGGGGCAATGGGAGCGACGCAGCTCCCTCTGGTCAGTGTGCGGTGCCTCTGCCTTAGTTGTGGAAGCGATCGTGATGCGATGCCACATAAAGGGTGTGGCTGCTTGCGTCACACGTGCGTCAGAGCGCTTTTCCAAGGGGATGGGACGGATGCGATTTTCCTCTCCAATATCACACATCAGTCAGGTTTGTTGCCTTATGCTTTGTGGTTTGAAGCTATGGCGCCGCTGCCTCAATGTATACAGCCTACTGTCGTGGGCTGTATGCTGTCATCTCATGCCGTAGCTTGGCGTCACGCAAACAAGACCATGTGGCATAGCCATTTATAGCATTTATAGTGCAGTATAGCAAAGGGTGAGAGATGGAAGTCAGGGTGAGGAGGGGTGATGTGAGGGTGAGCAGGAGGAAAGGAGGTTGGGAGAGTGCAAGGCATATATTGTAGCAATGAATCACGTCACAAAGGAAAAACCATGTATATCGCGGCCATGCTTGCATGTGTGTATATCACAGCCATGCTTGCATGCTTGCATGTGAAGGGCAGCAAAGGAGTAGGCGATGGAATTTAGGGGGAGGATGACAGAAGTGGCGAGGTGAAAATGAAGATTTCTTTTCCCGCCCTGAATGCCGAGCAGGCTGCTTGGTTGGAACGCCAGCGCGCGCTTGTACGTGAAGGGCACGCGAATCGCTGCTCCCACACTTCCATACAGTTTTCACATTGAGGGCTTCTAAACTGTTTTCTCCTGTGACATTTTTTTCTTTTTTTTTTGGTGGGGGGGGGGGGGTAGTGGTTTTTAATGAAGAAATGAAAAAGTGAACCCCGTAACTGTCTTTAGCAAAGTCGGACACCTCAGATGTGGTTTAAAAAGAAAGCGATAAGGAGCATTTAAAAGGCTTCTATATAGAGAGTAAAGTAAACATTAGGAGTTGGTTAAAGAAGTTTGCGCAGGGGGCCCCGGTCTGTGATCGGTCATCGCAAAGAGGGCGTCATGGATGCGACAACCAACAGGTGAAAAATCCACCCAGCGTCTGTTTTTAAATATTTGTAAGTGGGGAAGTATTCTCGCAAGAACGACGAAATTCAAGCCGAGGTCGTCAGTGTCGGGCCTGCGCTGTCTACTTCGATTACACTTCTAGTACACTCTACTTCGAAGTGAACACAGCGGACGTCAAGTGTACAGTCAGCGCGCGCATTGGCCGTCACAGTGCGCACCTGGCCACGAGCTCCTAAAGCCCCTTGATCTAGGGGCTTTACGTGATCCGGCAGTCATCCACGAAACTCGTGATGGCAGCTTCCCTATTCTAGACTGCTCCAGTGCGGCCGAAGTCGTATCGAATCGCCACCCGCCTAGGCGCCACATGATTAGGAACTGTTCAAAAGAATAGATATCTGAAGCTTAATAGGGTCACACCATATAACCGGTTCGCCAATTTGATAGATGCGAGAATAGCTCGTGCTGAGCTCCTAAGAGTTTAGTCAGATGAAAGCTCCTTACAGCCGCGTCACGCATGGCTGAGTTCGCTGCCATTTAATCTCGCGCGACGCATTGTTAAAGCCGGTTGTGACCTGAAGGTGGCGCCGCTCACGACGTTGCCAAGCGTAAGCTTATAAGGTAAGCGTGAAGCTCTAAAGACTTCAAAGAACGGATTGAAAGGCGCGCCTTATACCGCACTGGTAGAACGGACGCGACATGGCAGCTGTTCAGCTGAATCGTCTTAGGTTGTGAATGGCGTCAGACTCAACAGCTTTTTCGTCCGCGTCTCATGTCTTGAGGAGCTTTTCTCGGTTAGTATGTCTAGTTTTCCAAGTGGTAGGTGACATTTTGGTACTCATTTTCTTCGTTAAAGATAATTAAATATTAGCGTGTCTCTTTTCATTGTCATGTTAAGTACCGTTGATATTGTCTTATCTGCGTGCACTGTTTAGGCCTGTGCCCTATCGGAGTTTTATAGATCGTTTGATCACGAAGTTAACACCCCCCTCCTCTCTCAAAAAATCTATAAAGTAGGATGTGTTAACACATTCTTTTTTTTTTTTTTGGTAATGGGTTGATTGTTTTTCGGTGATCTATATTAGACCACGAACAATGCGAGAAGGTAGCATATTAACTGCTTCCCGCTCATCTAAAGGACGGGCAAAATCAGATAACGGAGACAGTGCCTTCCCAGCTGGCTCACACGCCTGTACAACAAACGTTATCCCTTAATCACGTTTATCAGTCCAGCTGCAACCTCCATGGTCAGAAGACCATTGAGAATAGCTATACAGCGTACGTGAAAAACTCGTTCTCGCGTGCGTAGCTATCTACCCTGTCGGTGTTCTTTAACTCTCTGGCCTTCTGGGTATATGTGGTGAAAGCAAGCACAGTCGATATAAATAAGCGGTTGCTTCGTGATCAACAGTTGCTCCCGTTGCGGCGAGATTACTGCGGTTGTGGTTTCAGCGCCACCGTAAAACGTGATTTGCGGGCTGCTGCTGCTGCTGCTGTTTAAGGCGATGCAGTGCATGCCGCTCACGACTAGCCATGAACCATATACTATTGACGAGATGAGTTATCAGCTGAGATCAGAAACCCTGTCTGGCTTGCAGGCTATAACCCCAGGGCTACCAGAATAACCAAAGGAGCAGCCCACACTTCCCTTTGCAGCGGCTGCACCTGGACTTTATCAGGGAGCTTAGGAGGACGCAGGGTTCTACTTCAAAGTGTGTGTGGGAGGAGGGAGGGGGGCGAAGGTTGCTCGCAGTGCCTCCCTTCCTATTAAGTCAGTGTATGGGACAGACTGTGACACTTCACCCTCGGGCCCTCTCAGATCACTAGGAGGAGCGATCGCCCCTTTGGCCCCCATGCCGGGCTTTTGCCAAGGAGATAGGCGTCTGCATGTCCTCCGTGGTAGTACAGTGGCTATGGTGCTCGGTCTTCCGACATGAAAGTCGGTGGTTTGATCCTAGCGATGGCGGTCGCATTCCGTCGAAGTGAAATGCAAGAGACCCGAGTGTTGTGTGATGGTGTACGTTAAAGTGCACCAGATGGTGATGATAGTGCCCTACACTATATCCGGCGTGCACCTCATAATCATATTGTGCTTTGGTCACGTAAACCAGAAATAATATCATTCAGTCACAACCTTTTTTTTTAAAAAAAGACGCAACAGTTTTAAAGACCAAACCAGGCATCCAAAATTTTTTTGCGTGTAAGCGTGAAACCTGCTTGATATTGAGAATATGAACGTGTAGTTTTTATATGTTTATGTTATGATCGACTTTTTTTCTCATGTTACACTACTTGGGTCACTGCGTAGTTTTTTTTTTCATTAACGTCCTGTCCCTGCATAATCACAGTGAACAATTCCAGTTTTGAACCTGAAAGCATGCTTTGACTGCTACGTTTTGCACCACATGCTCAAGAAACAGCGGCTGCGATGCCAAAAGTGAGAAGACAAGAAAGTAGACAAGAAGGAGCCAAACTGCCAATGCACTTTTTCTTTTGCCACTGGACTAAAAAAGGTAGCCAAACTGACACAAAGTAGTTGGACTTAGACACCCTGCGGTCATTTTCTATCCTGAAATATTATGGCAATTTCTATACAAGGCCACCGTACTTTCATTCAAGCTACAAACTCAAGTCAGTTTGTATTTCTCTTCCAACGTGTAGAAGGTGCAAGCCTGAGATGCCTCATAAAACGCGACAATTCACCATCAGCGTCATGAGGATCGATAATGCCCTTAAAACATCCTCAGGTGATACACATTAACTGCGTCATCAGCATGAAGTAACGCATCACCAAAATTGTCATGTAGTCACCTCTGTCATTGCTGATTTCACGGATCACCGATGTACGTCATCACATCATGCACACTGTCGCTTGATCAAAGGTGAGCCGATCATTGAGGCTGTGCAAAGCCGGGTGAAGCGCACAAAGATTACGAAGCTTCCGATCTTAAAGGCAACGCTAAAACCACGTTAGGTACAGAAACATTCCAGAGGAGGGGGGAAGGGTAAGTAAAGTACATCGATTGAGATGCAAAGGGAGAAGACAGCTCTCGCCTTGTAGTCATCTTAGGTGAACGTGTAAGGGTACCTGTGTGTTTTTAGCAGTTCCTCTGGGTGCTTGTGGTGCCTGTGAAACACATGATCATCTCATAGTACAATGTGCCGCTCTTTCAACGCAGTAGGTTTTGCTTATTTAGGAATATTAATTCCTGAGGATTTAAGTGCACGACCACACATGAATACCTCTTTCCGAGAGGTTGTATCTCTCGACGCGAAGGTCCATTGAACTATACTGACTTTTATGGACCGAACAGACCTGGCCAACAAATTATGAACATTATTTTTCTTTTTTTTGTGTTTACTTAGCATTATCCAAGTTTTAGTCAATTTTTTCTTTACTTCTTTCGATTATTCTTCCTTCTATTCTAATATCTTCCTTTCCTTGACCTTTCACCCCCTCCCGGAAGAGCAGGCAAACGTTGTGCCCCTCCAGGTGGCAGGGGCCATCTTGCTTCCTCCCACTTTCCTCTGTGTCCTTGCATATCTGTGTATGCAAATAAAATAAATAATAAATATTCAGTGCTGCTCTTGGCATGTGGAGAGCAAAATTTATGAATGTATGAATGAATGAATGAATCGATCAATCAATCAATCAATCAATCAAACAATCAGCCTATCAAAAAGAGTCATCGAATGCTTTGAGGAATGTCGCAGAATATGATTTACCTCTCGAAACTTCAGAACTTTCAGTGTGTACACCTTGATACCAGGTCGGAACGGGAATTCTTCCGACGTTTCTGTTTCCGCACAGACACGCGCACGCTTATCGCTTACCGTGTAATTCAACTGCGTGGTGTTGCCGGATATGGACGGGCACCTCTATGCGTGGGTCGTGACAGAATGAACACACCCAAGGCAAACGCTATTCGCGCATGAATTCTTTCACGCCATACGTAGCACTTACATGGATCGGAGCACAATCGTAGTCATTGTTGCCTTTTGTGCCATCGGGCTTTAGCTACATCAACAATAGTGCACACTCTGGCGTCAAAAGGCTAGTGCACTGCTATGAGAGCAGGGCACGTAGAAATCGCATCCGATTTCCAACTCCCAGTACCTTGAATCATCGCCACATCGCACCTCGAATTACGAGAACAGTCGAAAACTTCTATGAATATCCTGCCATTATATAAAACCATGAATACGACTCACGCATCGTACCGCACGCAGCTATCTAACTGCGAACAGAGTGGAAAAAGTTCATCGCAGCCACAGCGGAAGGTCAGAGAAGGTTCAGCCGGCACGCCGAATTGAAGGGTTGCACAACTCGTTGATGGAAGGGCCGCACCAAGATACATGGGCGGGATTATTCGTCAAAGCGGCCGCTGCATCCACACCGAGACCACCAACAAATGCCGATTGTATACGCGCATGCACGAGTGGCTCATCGTGGGAACGATGCCTCAGCGAGCCTCCACGAAGAGCGAAGAAGGCGGCAATTCACGTGCGGAAGTTGCGCGCTTAGGATTCGTGTACGTGAAGGAGTGAGTGCAACAAAATGTCACTTTAGGTTGGGCCAAGAAGCCATGGTTCGATAGGTCATACATAATGCCAGCGTATTTACACTGAAGCAGTGTGCGGCTCGGAGGTGAGCAATTGTGAAAGACCGTGAGTGTGCAGAAACTATAATGAAGAAGGAGTGCCATAGCATACGCTACCTCGAAGGTTATTCTTGCACTAACTTATCCTCTGCAGGTTTTGGCAGCGCAAATAGCTATAGGGATGATACCCACCGTGGCCTCAATCACTACCGTTGGCGTATTGCGGTTCATGCGGCGCTCTCTTTTTTCCTCTTCTGTATTTCCTGTTTCTTTTTTGTTGCACCAGTTCTCTCCTATGAATATATATATATATATATATATATATATATATATATATATATATATATATATATATATATATAGCTTGTGAAAGAGATACAAACAGGCACATAAAAGAGATTGCAAAACGGAGACCAAACAAAAAGAGAAAACAAGAGAATTATATATATATATATATATATATATATATATATAATTTTCTTGTTTTCTCTTTCTGTTTGGTCTCCATTTTGCAATCTCTTTTTATGTGCCTGTTTGTATCTCTTTCACAAGCGTCTATTGTGTACCGAATAAAGTGGTTTCATTCCCTTTATGTGCTTGCATGGTTTTGTTTAACGCTCTCTCTCTCTTTTTGTACTGGGGTAGTGAGTCTAATCCAATTTATGAGGTCCATGTCCTTAATTCTTATAATTATTCGTTTGCGTTGTGCGAATGGCGGCTGGCTTAAATAACTCCGCAGTTACAGATCTTTTTTTTTTCCCTCTTTTCTTAAGACATGCACTTATTCCCTCTTTTCTTTTCATTTCCGAAAATTTCATTAGGAGGCAATGCTAAAACGGAAATATTCTGATATCGGTGTTTAGCCTACTTTTTTTTTGTTAGACGCAGATGGAGATGGTGGTTCCAATGCGTGGCTCTAGCTACCCCTCTTCACTCGCATAACAGCTGCCGTCGCAAAGTAGAGAACGAGCATGAACCTATACAAATAGGCACGTAAATCAAACCGGATGCAGTTGGTTTCAGTTTTTCACTACGAGCAAGTGTACACTCGACGGAAAAGTCTGAAGCTGGGGGACAGAAAGGGAAAGGGTGTGCATAGGGATCTCAAATACTGAATATTCTAACGATTCCTTCCTCGTTTGTCTTCTCTATGAAGTGCACAAGAGGGCTTGAGCAATACGGGTCAGACTTAGGCATGAGACGTCCTCCCGCCATCTTTACACAGACAACGCAAACACACGATGGGTCGCAGCGACGCTTCCGCCTTGTCCATACAAACCGGCACGATTGACGTGCCCGTCGGAAGCACCATCAGGAAGGAGGCGCTCGTTCGGTCACGATTCCTCGGAAACGAGTAATACAAGTCGAGCCACTGTGTGTCTTCGTTCGGTGCATATACTGTCCTGAGCCAGACCTGCACACGGCGTTCCTTCGCAATCTAGAGCACGCCAGTCAGAGACGGAATGTTAAGGTGAAAGCCTCACATGTCCCGTGACTATGACTTCACGTTTAGTGTCATTGCACTAAAGATGGGCTGGGGTGCGAATGAATTAGTTAACCTAGGAAAAAAAAACATAAGATTAGAAATGCTTTTCGAGATTTTTTCATCACCTGATTAATATAGATGAATATTGTTGCTATTTACCTCCCCATTTTTTATCTCACACAAGTGACCACTTTCTAAAAATAACAGGAAATTATTGACAAACTAACCTCTACCAACCCGCGTTTTGTTTTCACATACAATCTCCCTGTGGAATCAGCATCCACAAGAAATTGATGACTATCGCACTGGAACATCGTTGAGAGACATTGTTGCGCTGAGCGCCACATTTTTCCCGTTTTTCTGTTTATCTAGTTTTCACAGTTATAACTTTGTAAGTAAGCAAATGTTACCCTGTGTATTTCCCACAGTAATAATACATCCAGGCACTGCATGTAATATAAATAAATAAATAAATAAATAAATAAAAACAACGTTCACAAAGGCACCCCGGTCTATAGGGCCCCCTTCTCCATTTTTTTCAGGAAAGGTAAATTAATACAACTTTCGGGATGAAACAAAAACAAAAAGACGATGAAAGCTGTCACCTTTCATTCCTCTTATCTGACTGCTTAAGGTTCCCTGCAAGCTTTCTGTCCAACACAAAGCTAGTGCACGTCACGAAACGTACGACTAATAGCCGAACACCAGGCTGGGTCGTAAGAGGACGTAACAAGACCCCAAGGGCATAATTCACGCTTTCCTTCCGCCTTTTGGCAATGAACGAGCCGCCATAGAAAAAGAGAGGATGTGAACGATCGGTGTGGAACATCACGTGTGGATATCACGACCGGCCCAAGGTATAAGAGAAGTGTGAGACCTCGGCGTTTACAGCGCCTTCACTTGGCTGCCACGCCCAGTGACCACGCGCCCTGCCGAAGAGCCAAATCAACCCTCAGCCTGTGTGCGCTGCCGCAGCTCCCACTGAAAGGCACCCCTCTCCGACGCAGCGAATTCCCTAGTGCTGCACAGTGTGCGTGCTCGCCGACATCTTTGTGAAGACTTCCGCCACGTGGTTAAATTATTTACAGGTACCGTCTGGTATTAATGGCCGTCTGGTATCCACTAGACTGACCGCTGCAGCACCGCCTTCGGCACAGTTACGGCGAAGTAGAATGAGGTTGGTTACTATTTAGCCTTTTTTTAAGCCAAGCCAAGTGAGGTAAAAAATAATGCCGTGGTTACTTAACAACAAGACGTCACCATGGCGTCACAACAAATGCTTGTGATCTCATTGTGCTATCACTATCACGCCACACAACGTGACATGTCGCCTAATGACATAATCACATCACATGGCTTGATCTAATGTGAGCCGATCACGAAGGTAGTGCAAAACCGGAGGAGGCGCACAAAGCCTGCACTGCCTGCGATTCCTGAGGCAATGCAAAACTGCGTCACAGGAGCCGAAAGCTTTCTGGGCATCCCAGGGGAAGATCAGTACAATGA
Source organism: Rhipicephalus microplus (assembly GCF_013339725.1). NCBI lineage: Eukaryota > Metazoa > Arthropoda > Arachnida > Ixodida > Ixodidae > Rhipicephalus > Rhipicephalus microplus. Next base: position 100,010,468 of record NC_051171.1, on the reverse strand, counting down.
CTATGAAGAAAAAGATGGATGTCATCTTTGAAACGTCTTGTATATATAAGGAATTTATAAGAGACGCTCCAAATTCATTGTTGTTCTACATTGCTGTTGTTCGCGTAGACCAAGCGTCGGCTTAATGCGGCCTGCGCAGTAGTCTTATGCGGCCCCCGGCCCGGGAGGACGTCTCTAATCACTTCCTATCATAAGCCCGACATGTCAGTTTTTAGTTAAAATGGAATTTTCTCACGTAAAGTGTATGTTTGATTATCACTTTGAGACTTGCGTGCTGAAAATGAACACGATTTCTTCTAATCCACTCTTCTACATCATTCTCAGTTCACCCAATTTTCGTTTTTTTTTCATGCTAAGCCCCACCCCCACCTCTGAAAATATCCACCTCGAAGATGCCCAGCTTGGAGAATGTCCCAAGGTTGAAAAGATAGCATGGATGATCGAGACGAACGCCCGTAAACACAGAGGAATATCTACATCTTTCGAACCATTCCGTTCATTACTTGTAAAGGACACTGACTCCTGTGGGAAGAGGAAGGGCAGGCAGTCGCAATACATGAGGGATTGTTGCCTAAGCCTCTTCGAGAGCCGAGAACGCGCGTGTTGCGAAAGCATGTCGGCGCGCCGTTTCTTCTTTCAGGCATTGACCGATAGAGGTGTCCAGCTTCTGCAGCGATCACCATTTTTTTTTCTCTCTCCGTCAGCGGGCCTGCACCACCGATGGAAAATTTGCGGCATGGCCCCACGGACATCTCTTGAGCGACTGCCATCGTTTCAAAAGATACGCGGGCGCTATTTTATGAACACGTAATTGGCCGTCACAAGCGCCTCTCGAGTGAAGACGATAACGGGCGAGCTAGTGCTTTTTCTTGAATTATAGTTGAATACATTTTATACTTTTTCTTGCACTTCATGGCGCTCTTCTTGCATATACACACTGGGCCTTATTACTCAAGGTGGTGTTACTCGCCGAAAATGATGGACGCATGGACGGATGGACGGATTGACGTACGAACGAACGAACGGATGGTGCATGGACGGATGAATGAACGATGCAGTGAATGGTGCAGAATGTGGTAAAAATGGATCTAATCGCGTTTAAAGGCATTAGATCACTTGAAAGTGTAATCGTGTCAATAAATATGCTATTTTTTTTCTTATTAGTATACTTTAGTATTTACCCACCCTTATGAAATAGTGCTCATGTACGCAAAGTCGGGTAATCAAATATCTATACTTTAATTGAATGCACCTGCTAGATATGAAACAATGGCTATAGAACTAACTATGGAATACCTACCCGTATTTTTGTAAACTATTTTGCTCTTTATGATAATATAGCCTTTTATGACAGTCTTTATCACAGTTCTGTACTGTTCTGCTTTGCTGTGGAGAGGTCAAGGTCCATATTGCCATGACTACTCCACATCAATAAGTTCTGCAGCGTAAAAAAAATAGAAAGAATATTATTGATTGGTAGGCAAAAATGAACAATCAGCAAAAAAAAAAGGCATATTATCAGACTGAAACTAGTTAAAAGTACATGTGTACAATTCACTTGCAGCAGTTCACACTGTCACAATATGCTCACACGCACACCTTTCTGTTTCCACTCTCAATATATCCGCCAACACATCATTTGATATACCCTATGTGAACCCCTGGCTGTCTATCGCAAGTGCTTATCCAGCCCGGTCTCCACTAAGAAATCTGCCAGGAAGATGTTCGCCTTTTTGTGGAGATGCACCGGTTCAGTCGTTACCACATAGACTGTCTGTCTGGAGACACTGCTATGCTCGCGTTTTTCGCGCGTTAAAGGGAGAACTGGATTTTTCCGTTTTTTATTTCTGAGGCACACAACTTGTGAATTCCGCATTCCCGCCCAATGGTCTGATTATGATTATGACCGATTGGAACCTAGCTGAAATTGCTGGACTAGAGGTGCACGAACATTGCACAACCTAAATGAGATCACGCAACAGTGTTGCAACATTGTATCACGCAAGATCTTAAACCATGGGTCTTAAGAGACATGAGTGTTATAGACCCTTTTCAGAATTGTAAAGCTAACTTTCCTGCTTTGCGGTTTGCCCTACTAATGGCGGCTAGTCACTTTTTGCAAACAGAGTGTTTAAGCGCAGTTTATTTGTACAAAGATTTGGAAAATATAGGTTTAGCTATCTCGACAATACTGTGCATAATAGACGAGCCCCAGCGTGTTTAACGAGGACTTGGTCTCCATTTGAAGTAGGAGAGGTGCCGCTATTAGTAGGGCAAACATGCAGTGCCAAGAAGCGCACTTGCGAATTATGAAAGGGGTCTACACAGCATCAATTACGCAATGTCGACGAAGGGGACCTTTCGCGAGAAAAAAAAAAATGGCAGACCCCACGTACAGTGGGAATTGATGACATGCGAAGCACGAATGAGAAAGGTTGATATGTCATTTTAAATCAGCACAACGTTACGAAGTGGAGGTAAATAATGCCCTACACATGACTTCCGTGTCATGATTATCACGTTTGGATGTGTCGTTTACCTTCATTTATTCACGTCACGTGATACCAAATTTAGTATATGTGGAGATAGCGAAATGACCGCAAGCACGCTATGAGCGTGGCATGTTGTCATGTTCTTGCATGACACGCGTGTCCGGATTATCATGTTTGCACCAGTCATATACTTTCGTCATCCATTGGCATCACTTAACACCGAATTTGGTATTTGTGGAGCTAGTAAAACGGCCGCGAGTGCAATATGAAGGGCCCAATATACTCCAATGTAGCGTTGACGCGCACGAACGCTTGGCACAGCGACGCTACATAGGCAAAACGCGAGCACTATAGTCTGACGCCAGGTGCGACCAGCGTTCCTCAGCGCGGTCAGACGGCAACCGGCGAGAAATGCGACATGTTGCATTTTGTGCCGATGCGTTACCCAGAGAACACTGCGTCTCCCTCTTTTCGTGACGGAGGGACGCCGGACATATTGAAACGCGCATGCATCAAAGCAACACAGCGTGGCGCGCGCCGGCGAGTATACGGTAGGGCTGGCGCCTGGCGTCGCAACGCTGGCGCTACGCGTCGAAATGAACGTCGGCGAGCATGCAGACCGCGTCACGTCGAAATGTGTTGGCGCCTTGACTGTGGCATGTAGTCATGTTCTCACAGGACACACATTTCAATATAATTTTGTTTGCACCAGTCACATACCTTCGTCAACCATTGACGTCACGTAATACCAAATTTGGCATATGTGAAGCTAGCGAAACGGCCGCGAGCGCATCATGCGCGTAGCATGTAGTCATGTTGTTACATGACACGCATCTCATGATTATCATGTTTGAACAAGTCACATACCTTCGTCATCCATTTACCTACCGTAATACCGAATTCAGTATATGTAACGCTAGCGAAACAGCAGCGAGCGCTCATGAACTTGACATGTAGTCATGTTGTTACATGACACGCATGTCATTATTTTCGGGTTAGGGTCTGTCGCTTGTGTTCGCCATGAAATCATGTCATACCATACCAGTTTTGCAACATGCCATGTGAACGAATCCACCACAATAGCTGCAGGACCATTAAATGTAAATCATGATTTTCATGTCATGACTAGTCAAATACGTTTTTCATACAGTCATATTATGCCATACCAAGTTTGGTATTGATCCCATTATCGAAACGGCTAGGAGAGCTAAAAGTCGTAAGCGGCAAGATAGATAGATAGATAGATAGATAGATAGATAGATAGATAGATAGATAGATAGATAGATAGATAGATAGATAGATAGATAGATAGATAGATAGATAGATAGATAGATAGATAGATAGATAGATAGATAGATAGATAGATAGATAGATAGATGCGCTCAAAGTCGCCGAAGTTCGCTAAGAAATGCTTCGCATTTAAAAACCGACGCCAGGAGCTTAACTTGATGACCATAGGGAACACACGGGCTACCGAAAGTAATATCTACGGCGTGATGGATGGCGACGCCACCACGATTCATCAGCGCTACCTGACACCGTGTTGTGTGACTGCGCGTACGGGATGAACGCGGCTGCTTCCATACGCTACGTGAGCGAGAAGGAAAGAAAGAATGAGGGAGTGAATATTTGCCTTCTCCGCACACCCTGCGACCTGGGTGCGCCGTTATAAATAACGGCTGGGCGTGGTGCCCTTCACGGCCTCCGCACGTGTCACGGTTCCACAAAACAAGATCCGCGTAAGCGTGAGGCATGCGTTTGCGCAAATGGAATATACCTTACACGTCCGTCACGGCTGCCGGAAGTGTTCTTTTATTTAGGATGCATGAAGCTCCACCTACGCATCTGGCGGTTCGCTGTCCACGCAACAGTCTACGCAACACCTGCTGTGTCATGAACGAAAAGAGGCGTGTTTTTTTTTTGAGGAACTATAGTTTTAAGGGGTGAAGCGCTTAAGGTTCTCGGCTTGTTGGAGTGTCATGTCATCGTCACGGTACATCATGAACGAGAATGCACCACAAAAATGAGGAAATTCAAACCCCGGTACCCACCACTAGTCCCTATATACTATGCATATTATGAGGTAAAAGTTCGTCGTTACTGCGTAGAAAGTTATGTTTGGCCTGTAGCAGCGGCACCAGGGTTCCCGACAAAGTCCACCAAGGCGCCCAAGTTTCTTACCTAAAACCAGAGGCCCAAACGTGGATCCCTACGGTGATGTCATATATCTGAAACCCCACTTTTGAATCATATCTGAAAAGTGATGATGGCCGCGTGGACCGGGGGCGAGTTTAAGATTAAAGGGTAGGGGAAACACCGGCGCATATTGCATGCTTCGCTGCTCCTCAGGTCTCCCGTTAGTTGAGCTGAAACACGCCTCCCCAACATGTCCTTTTCTTCAACGTTGCCCTGTTAGACCCAACCTTATTATTCCAATAGACAGTTCGGTTTGTCTGTTAGATTCATTTGCATGCTCTGTTAAGCGAGGTGTGTTGCCGTATGATACCGTTCGTCTCCTTTGTCGACTTCGTTCATCGCCACGCTGTATGGCCAGACGCAGTCGATGCGTTATGATTTCTAAGATGTAAGTGCACTGGTAGCCGAAACAGAACCTAGGTGAATGAGAGAAAACGAGATCGACAGAAATGTTAGGACTATGATTGAGAAAATGGTATCCTACCTACTGAAATGATTCTATGGAGGTACCTGAGTTTAGTTTGCTGGTGCGCTTTCAGAAAAGACTTCTGAAGACCTTGTTGTTCGGCTGAGTGTGTGATATTGTGATACACGCTCTTCACAAACAAAATCAGAACCACGATAAAGGGCCAACATGTTAAGCCCTTATCGGAATTGGTGTTCAAGATAAACACATTTGATAACACTGTCTAGCAGTGACTTCAGAGCCCGTCGTAAAGTCTCTTCTGTCGTCTACGGCTTGAGGAATAGCCAAGTTGCCTCTCTGCCGCAAGTCGTGATGATTTTACGATGTTGCGATGCAAGCACTACACGTATGTAGGGCAATGGGGTAGGTAGTTGCACAGTTTGTGCTGTGTATTCTCGACGGACATGACACCTGTGCAGCTAGTTTTTTTTTTTTTTGAAAATGTTTCAAGCATGGTTGCGGGTACGTCGGGTATAATACCTGGCTTTACCACACAGAGTGCGTTGGTTTGACTACGGCTCCAAGCTTAGTTTATTTTATTTTTATTTTTCATTGTGCGCGACAGCTGCGAATTACGCCGGCTTAGGGCGTTTGCGAACAGCTTCGCAGCCAAAAACAGTTGCTGTGAGTTCACAACGACTTACGCTAAGTTTGGCTTTAAATGACAGGCATGATTGGACAGATATCCGGCAAAACATTACAGTTGAGAGATACTTAGAAAATCTCTTGAAGTAATGTTTCCTTCATTACAGCATTTTTTCACACACGCACGACTTCGAGTGGTTTAAATGCTCACAGCTACTCCAACAAGTTGCTACTGTTGTCAGGCAGCTTGCCAGGTGAAATCGTTATGGTTTTGGCATCACGCAAGTTTATAAATACTGATGTAATAACGCAAAAGAAAAAGAAAATGTTACAGCAAAATTGCTGCGAACATTAATTGGTTGCCCGGCAACAAAGGGCCATAGTCAGTATACAGAAAGCTTCAACAACTACGCGAACTTTTTAAGTAAAGTTTACGTTTCTTCACAGACACACCTACGCAAAAAGACATGCTCTGGGAATGCGAGGCTTGAGCCAAGCGCATTAGTACCGATGTTGTTTCGGCGAGTTGGGAAGCCGCTCTGCGGGGCTCCAACCTCGCCGACAAACTCTGGGCAGGCTAGTAAGCCCGTGAAGCAGCGAATAGGCAAGGCCTTGACGCACCGATATGGGCGACCTGAGCCCGGAACATTATTCTGCCGGAAAATTAATAAAGGTTTTCCGTCCATCCATGCTCTGTGCTACAGACTGATCGAAAATGGCTGTAGAGGTTATGCGCGTTGCGGTCACTCACGGTAGCGCGATTGATATATAATCTAATGGTCCTCGAAAATATCCTCCGCATTTTTCATGCCTAATTACACGTGTGCTTGGCATCCCTTCTTAATTAAGACGCTAGGCCGTAATGAGAAATTCCACTCCGTTATGAATTCTGCCAGACGCATGATGAAGTGATAAATGTGGGCCACTACAGTTGCAGTGATATAGCTCTTGGCCAAGCGTGTATCCGGTCAACTGTGGGTGTTTGTTTAGAAAAAGATGTTAATTATTTAGAGTACATAGTATGTAGAGTACTGTTTAGAAAAAAAATCTATCTACAGTATGTACATAACGCAAAGGCTCTGTTTAGAAAAAGTTTATTTACACTATGTACAAAAACAAAAGTTTCAAAACATACTAGTAATGGGCACATATACTTCGACAGATCTATGTACCACAACCAACGTCACTATATACGTTGAAAGAAAGACATCGTTGCTCTAATATACATGACAATGTTGGCATATACGTGTACACAAGAACTAATGCGATATCATGATACAATGGACGGTATAACGATACAATAGATGCCATGACGCACAATTGCTTACAAACGAAACCATGAATAACTACTCTACGGGCGCTGCTTAGCGCCACGTTGGTGTGAAAAGGAGTTTTACCCTTCGTGTTCAACTTTGACGAAAGGGCATGACCAATGCCACAGAAACTCGTGCTCCCCGAGGAAGAAAAGCTCCTCAGAGAGGAACGCGAGGATCTCTCGTCTCATTCTGCCCAGTATTGGCCACAAAGCACGCCGGGGGCGATTGGCAGCTACGGCCTCACATCGGTTTCTCCAAAGGCTGAACAGCCCCGCAACTATTAAAAGAGCGGAGAAACAGCCGCGCGGAAATTGGCCGTTGGACACAAAAGTTCGCACACCCTGTCCCCGAAAACCAGCGTGAACCGCACGCCAAAAAAGGCAGGAAACCACACATTCAATCTGCGGGTCACGTTAGACGGCCTTTAAGAAGGGCTCTAATGCCAGGATGAATAGAACTGGGGAGAGGGGATACCCTTGACGAACCCCGCGCGTTACTTGAAAGGGGTGACTCTCACGGGAATCTATGTAAAGGGTACTTTCTCAATTAGTGTACATCGCGTGATTTGGGTCAATGAACTTATCCGGGAATCCAAATGCATGTAAAACATTTAGAAAGTAGCCATGTTCTATGAAATCAAGGGCTTTCTCCTGATCTAAGGAAACCAACAGTCCTTGTGCACATCGGCTAGTGGTGTACTGAATGATGTCTCACGTCAACCAAGTATGGGTGTGTATTTCTCGGCCCGGCGTTGACGGGGAGCGATTAATGTTGCAAGAGACGGTCTGATTCGGCGCACCAGAATGTTGGCCAAGAGTTTGTACTCTACATTGAGCAGGGTAATAGGGCGCCAATCTTCTGGTCGTGGGGACATTTCGTCTTTCTTGGGGACTAGTGTTATACGGCCTTTGTGGAAAGAGGTTGGAAGTGTAATATCACGGAACCCTTTACGAATGACCCGTGACATAAATGAACCAATGATAGGCCACAACTGTACATAAAACTCTGCAGGGAGTCCGTCAGGCCCGAGAACGAACCGTTCTTCATTGCGTCCAATGTGCCCTTTATTTCGTCGTCGGATGGTGGTGATAGCAGAACGTCGTGTGACATATTCGAATCATGTGGTTGTCACAGAACGAGCGCTAAACAAGAGCGCGCCGCCAAATCCTTGCGACAACGGGCGGCAGAAACGCCGCGAGGTAAAAAAAAAAAGAAAGCAAACATCCAGGGCTCCCGGGCGCGCGCTCTCCCCGCAGAAGCACGGCTTCGCAGACGATCCTCCTCACCCCACATCGGCGGCCCAGCAAGACCGCGATTTTTCTAGAACGAAGGAGGCGGGGTCAGACCGAGTGAATCATCCTCGGGAGAGGGCAGTCGAACCGTCTCGTGCCTCTCCCCAGCCTTCGCTGCGTATCGCGCCGACGAAATGACGAGAAACATCTGGAAAGTCGCGCGCAAGGTATTTAACCGAGCAGCCGAGACGAGAAATCAGGAGGTGACGGAAGTTAACGCCAGAGCGCGTAGGGATTCCGCCGTGTAGTCGGCGAAGGTTCTGCCCGTAGTGACAGAACAGGAGGAGACGGAAGTGAGCGCCAGAGTGCGTAGAGAGTCCGCCGTGTAGTCGGCGAAGTTTTGGTCCGTAGGGACGGCTCGAGCTACAGGCAAGAGCGTGGGTTTACCGCTATCGAGCGAAGACGCGGGCAACAGCTGCGTGTGTGAAGCCGACGGATTTCCGGCGAAGAAGTTTGAAGCTTGGAGAGTGGCCATTTGAGGACGCGAGGTTTCCTGGAAGAGAAACTTCGAGAACTACGGAACGACAACAACGCTGGACTTTGAGTGAGTGATTCTCGGAAGAGTATCATTCAGACTTTTGTTCCAAGGACTTTGGACTGAATAGGTTTTATATCTCCTTAGTCTTTAAGTGTCTTGGTTGTTCAATGCATGCGACTGCATTGTAGTGCGTATTGTTGTCTGTGTCCGTTGTTTCAAGTGTGGTTGATTGTACTGTGTAGTACATTGTCTGTTTGGTGACGTATTGTATGTAACTATTGTGGAGTGTGCATACGTGTGTATTGTTTTTGATCTGCCGTTAATGAGAATATAATTTTGTTTGTTTATCAACTCTCGGCTCTGTCTTGTTCTTTGGGCCACAGCCGGCGTCCGCTGGCGCACCAATAAGGACCACTTCTAAATTGTCCACGCTTTCGTGGTGCGGTTCGGGGGGCCGATACTTCGGCTCTTGGAATTAGCCCGGCGATCGCCTCCCTATTTAACGGGACCGGTGTGACAATTAATCTGGCGTCCTAGATTAATTGTCACACCGGTCCCGGTAAATAGGGAGGCGATCGCCGGGCTAATTCCAAGAGCCGAAGTATCGGCCCCCCGAAAAGCACCACGAAAGCGTGGACAATTTAGAAGTGGTCCTTATTGGTGCGCCAGCGGACGCCGGCTGTGGCCCAAAGAACAAGACAGAGCCGAGAGTTGATAAACAAACAAAATTATATTCTCATTAACGGCAGATCAAAAACAATACACACGTATGCACACTCCACAATAGTTACATACAATACGTCACATAACAGACAATGTACTACACAGTACAATCAACCACACTTGAAACAACGGACACAGACAACAATACGCACTACAATGCAGTCGCATGCATTGAACAACCAAGACACTTAAAGACTAAGGACATATAAAACCTATTCAGTCCAAAGTCCTTGGAACAAAAGTCTGAATGATACTCTTCCGAGAATCACTCACTCAAAGTCCAGCGTTGTTGTCGTTCCGTAGTTCTCGAAGTTTCTCTTCCAGGAAACCTCGCGTCCTCAAATGGCCACTCTCCAAGCTTCAAACTTCTTCGCCGGAAATCCGTCGGCTTCACACACGCAGCTGTTGCCCGCGTCTTCGCTCGATAGCGGTAAACCCACGCTCTTGCCTGTAGCTCGAGCCGTCCCTACGGACCAAAACTTCGCCGACTACACGGCGGACTCTCTACGCACTCTGGCGCTCACTTCCGTCTCCTCCTGTTCTGTCACTACGGGCAGAACCTTCGCCGACTACACGGCGGAATTCCTACGCGCTCTGGCGTTAACTTCCGTCACCTCCTGATTTCTCGTCTCGGCTGCTCGGTTAAATACCTTGCGCGCGACTTTCCAGATGTTTCTCGTCATTTCGTCGGCGCGATACGCAGCGAAGGCTGGGGAGAGGCACGAGACGGTTCGACTGCCCTCTCCCGAGGATGATTCACTCGGTCTGACCCCGCCTCCTTCGTTCTAGAAAAATCGCAGTCTTGCTGGGCCGCCGATGTGGGGTGAGGAGGATCGTCTGCGAAGCCGTGCTTCTGCGGGGAGAGCGCGCGCCCGGGAGCCCTGGATGTTTGCTTTCTTTTTTTTTTACCTCGCGGCGTTTCTGCCGCCCGTTGTCGCAAGGATTTGGCGGCGCGCTCTTGTTTAGCGCTCGTTCTGTGACAGTGGTAAGTCTTTCAACAGGGAATGCGAAGAAAGGGATCCTGCGTAACTGACACCAGCAACATATTGAGCCATTGTCTGAAAGTGTTGAGTCAACGCCTGAAAGTCACGTGTACCCACAGCAGCTGGCGCGGTAGAGTTTAGTGAGCGGGCAGGGGAGCCTGGTGGACAAAGCAGAGCTCTGCGTGCAAACCTTAGCACCGCAGGGTGCGCACACGGTGCACGTCTACAGCTCCAAGCTGCAGCGGAGAGCGAAGTAGCACGCATACTACGTTGGTGTCGTTAACAAGCTCCTCTTGTCATGCTCGCATAACGGGGGAAGGGCTGAGATCACGGTGGGCAATGCGTATGCTCTATTTAGAAAAAAAAATTCAACGATTTCGAGTACTTTGTACTCAACTATGGGAGGGCAGTGAGGCATCCCGGGGATTATTCGAAAGATACTCTAAATTTAGAGTGCTTGGTTTTTTCCACTGATGTATGCTCTGTGTGTTTAGAAAAAGTGGGTAACGATTTAGAGTATTATAGAAACTCTGCTAAGGGAGAGCTTAACGCCGTCCCGCTGGTGTTGTGCTCCATACGGTTGATCTCTGTTTAGAAAAAGTTTATTCTATCATGGGACGCAACAAACCTCAGGAACAAGCGTCTGTACGACAGGCGCGATAACAGACAAAAGACAAAGTACAATATACATTACGCATTTAAACAAGTGTCCAAGTCCATTGAATGTCCATAGTTCATGGTACTAATAACTACATACACTACATACATACACTAATCACAATATGGACAATGTACATGATGATATATGTACAGAATTTACAAGACTTCGTGAAGATATTAGAAAATATGTACAACAGGTATCAATATTCATAGGAGTTACATATATTACAGCGTTAGAATGAAGTGAATATATAGAAGAGCTCACACACATATGGGACATACACAAAGACATAGAAATAGTAAACACATACTGATTACCTGCACTAATCAGACATTGACAGGTGACCTGGCTATAGGAACCAGGCCAGGTGGAAGACTAATCGAACGCGTCTGTCGACAACGGACAGAAAGCGGCACGACCATTGTCGCAGATATTCTTCCGCCCCAAGGAAGAACAATTAGATAAGAGTTCAGAGTAGAGACATTCCAGAATTAGAAAGAGAGCACGACGACAATGACTTGCCGCAACAGCTTCGCATCTATTACGCCACAAAGAAAAAGCTCCCGCAGCTATTAGAAGGCGTGCAAAGCGACTACGCGAGCAGCGACCAGATGTTACAAAGCGATTAACACCTAAGCCATGAAAACTAGTGTTAACTGACTTCCAAAACACCTTTGCAATGACACATTGCTGCAGCAAATGCTGGTTAGAGTCCTGTAACGGGCAGTTAAGACAAGTGAAATATGGGACCATGCTCCACTTCTCTAGTCTGTCCCGTGTTGTGAGTACGCTCCCTCCAAGACGCCACATAAAGTCACGGAGGTGACCAGGCAAAAACGATGCCATTGTAGCGCTCCACGAAACATGCCTCGATCGTTCTAGACGGGCTGGAGGAACCAGGGAAGCAGAAGACCCGCCGTTGTATCTACAATGCGGCTTTCGAGAATGTCCACATCGGGACAAACCTGCTGCGCGTGTCGATAAAATGCTACTGCCGTTGAGCAAAATGCAGGTACGTTAAGTGTTTGTGGTGCTGAATTAAGCCGTGCATCTGGTAGAAGTGACGGACCCACTCCACATCGCCTCCGTAGATTTTCTGCTATTTCTGTGGACATCCACCCCGGTACCCCTGAAACTTGTGTTTATCGTCACCGCCAAGTTCTCCGCTTCGCCTAGACAACACCTTCGTCCAGGTGGGCCCAGTTTTGACAACTTGAGGGACATCCTTCACTCCCGGCTACAACGCCGCCTCGCTAAGAACTCTCAGCCCGACGATGGCGGCCGCTAACGTGGTTACGGGCTATGATCCTACCTCAAGGCAAGTACTGTCCATGGAGATTTCATCCTCCGTAAACACTATGCCATCAGAAGACGAATACCTTGACGACATGGTGAGACTGTGGTAACGCAAGCAAGCGAAATCGAAGTCTGCGTTTCAACAACAACGAGACGCCACAGCTGGCCGCCATTCCCCAGCCTTGCAAGGAACGCCGGCATGCCATCCCTCCGGTGGTGCGCCTACCTCTGCTCCGTCCTCGCCGCCACCGAAGCAACGCAAATGGCGTCCGCGTCAGACTCCTCGCCTCTCTCGCTACGACTACATCGTAGTAGTGAAACCTCGCGTCCCCTGCGAGCTACGCACATTCGTCCCAGCCGATCGCGCGGGCGACGCCATCCGCAGCTACCTCGGCAACCGGACTACCACGCAAATTCAAGTGCCAGGCTGGCCGATGTGGGAACAAAACATCTTGGTCTGTAGCACCACCATTTTGCCTATGGCACAGCGACTCCTCAGGGACTTCCAGCTGCAAGTGGGGGATCAGCAGCTGCCCGTTCGAGGCCACGCCGAGGCACCAGGGTATACATGCAAGGGCGTCATCAACATAAACCCTGCTGAAAGCCCGGAGAAGATTAAGTCAGAACTGCATTGGCCTCGAGGTACTATCCTCGCGGTCCGCAAACTCGGAGATTCCGCGGCAGCGGTGGTGACTTTGGAGGGCACGAAGTTACCCCGCTTCCTCTTCTACCACTGCGTGGCGACGTATATCCGCGCCTACAAGAAAACGGTCCCTGTTTGCACCTAGTGTGGTACCATCGGTCATCGACCACCTCAGTGTCCTCACCCCGCTCCAACCCAGTGTGCCAAATGTGGAACCTCCGCACCTGCAGGTCTCAATGCCCACGAGTGCCACCCCAAGTGCCTCCTCTGCCATGGCGCCCATGAGACTGGGACCAGTGGCTGCACGGCAAAATATCGGAAACGCAAGCAGCCATCAACATCTCCTCGAGGGATCACCTCACATTCGTCACAACCAGACAGCGGCACCAACCTGCATCAGTCGGCTCCACCACTCCACGCCGACACTCAGGCATTCCCACCGCTCGAAGCACCAGCGGCGATACCTCAGGTGAGCGTTGGGCAGGGAATGCTGCTTCTAAGCCTCTCTCACACCCTTCTGTCGATCCTTCTCTCGAACTTGCGGCCCTTCGCCAGCAAGTTGCGGCACTTCAAAAGCAAAATTCTCTTTTGACTAAACAACTCGAACTCTTAAATAAGCGATGTAGTGGCAACGTACTCGGCTGCTGACCCGCAGGTCGCGGGTTCGAATCCCGGCTGCGGCAGCTGCATTTCTGATGGAGGCGAAAATGTTGTAGGCCCGTGTGCTCAGATTTGGGTGCACATTAAAGAACCCCAGGTGGTCGGAATTTCCGGAGCCCTCTACTACGGCGTCTCTCATAATCATATGGTGGTTTTGGGACGTTAAAACCCACATATCAGTCAATCAAATATTAAATAAGCGACTTCAACCCCAACAACAGTGTACTTACTGCAAGGCCATCTGGTATTGCCTCCTCTGTCCAGGCGGCTACGCCAGCTACGTCCAAGCTTAGTCCTCACGCTAAGTCCACTCCCAATAAACCGCCGGTTCAAGCAACCTTGTGTACTCCAGCACTTGGAACCGGTGCCGCATCTACTCCAGAAGCTCTTGAGGCTTCTGGGACACCTCAGGTTCTCTTGCCCGCTAACCAAACTCTCCCCAGCGAGAAGCGCACCCCGCGCATAGAGGAACGCCTTACGCGCGTCGAAGCTTCGATTAATCATCTCCTCACCAGCTTCTCTGTCCAACGCATAGTAGTAGAGGTTACTCAGGCTATTCAAGCCTGGGCAATCACCCAGTTTCAAATCAAGGCATTGCGTTCCCGCTCCTGCTCGGTGGGCAGTGAGGGTGCAGCTCCACGGCGTCGTCGTAATGTGGCGACCACCACCCCGCCGTCTGACAATCCGGCCTCCGTGCCCCTTCCTGCCTCTGAGGATTCCGAGTGGGACATGGAGGACCAAATATAAAACCTAAGACAGTCACGATGGCTACCAACCGTACATCCCGTTCAAATATTGCGTCTAAATTCGAGATCATACAGTGGAACCCTGGAGGCTTCGGGAACAGGCGAAAGCGTTCACAGCTTTCCCTTTTCCTCAGCTCACTTGGCTCTCAGCCGGTTGTCTTGGCGCTGCGAGAATCTGGCCCTGCTCCATCCCTTTCTGGATACTGCTCCTATGTAGGCGGCACCACCACATGCCTCCTCGTGTATAAAGCTTACGCGGCGATACAGATTGGCCTCGATCTGGATCTTTCTTACGACTACTGCATGATATCAGTGCTGTCTCAGCGTAGGGGCCAACCATCAATACATATCTTAAACGTGTACTGTCCCCCTCGCCTTGCGAGGGCTTCGTTTGCGCATCTCTTCCATCGGGCGCTGCGTATAGCGGCCTGACAACCACTGGTGATTGTCGGGGACTTTAATGCCCCCAGCCCTCACTGGGGTTACCACTACGAGAAGGCACGGGGCAGAGAGCTCAAGGAGCTCATTCCCTCGCTGAGCCTCACGCTTCTTACCGATCCGGCACAACCCACACATTCTGGCAACTCGGTCACGCGAGACACATGCTCCAACCTCTCCCTCACACGTCACATCCGCGATGCTACATGGGAAAATTGAGGCGAAAACCTAGGCAGCGATCACTTTTTACTCCGCATTTCGTTCACACCACGGCAGAAAATGCGCCAAAACTGGGGCCAAGCCCGTCTCACCGATTGGACTCAGTTCAGAATGCAACCGTTCCCCGCCGTCCTCTCCTGGACCGAATATGCAGCGTGGGCATCATACGTCCTCCATATGAAACAAGCGAACACTCGCACCCTTGCAACCTCTAATTTGACTCCTGCAATCGATCCACACCTCCTACATCTTTGGCACGCTCGCCACGGGCTCGTAAGGCGCTGGACATGCAACAAACTAAATTGGAAACTTCACGCTCGCATTGAGGCGCTCACTGTAGATTCGGCCACATACTCTGCACAACTTTCCGATGCTAACTGGGCAGACACCTGTTCGAAGGCTGCAAACCAGATGAGCTCTAAGAGCGCGTGGCGACTCTTTCGAAGCCTTCTCGATCCCTCCACCACCAGGGGAAAAACGCAACGCCAGCTCCGCCATGCTCTGCATGCCTTTCAGGGCACTACGGATCAACTCGCGCGAGAACTTTGTGACCGCTACATCTGCCGCACAATTGTTCCCGCAGGCCCAGCATATACGTATTCCGGCGCCCCTAACACCGACCTCGACGCCCCATACACGCTTTCCAATTCAAGATTTGCACTCACGAAAATGCGACGGGGTACGGCCCCTGGACGCGACGGAATCACAGTATCGCTCCTGGCAAATCTTCCCGACCAAGCACACCTCTCGCTCTTCCACCTTATAAATTCGATATGGGATGGCTCTCCGCTTCCAATGGAATGGACCACATCTGTCGTGACATTCATACGCAAATTAGCAAAGTCCATTAGTATCGAGGCACTGAGACCCATCTCACTTACGCCTTGCGCAGGCAAACTCATGGAAACCATGATTCGCGAACGCCTTTCCACCTACTTTGAGGCCAGGAGGACCTTTGCCGACACGATGTTTGGCTTTCGCCCACATCTGTCGGCGCAGGACGTCCTGCTCCAGCTTCAACACGAGATCATAGAGCCGACTACTATGCGCCATAACGATAAAGCCGTGCTCGCTCTCGATCACCACGGGGCGTTCGACAACGTCAAACACAGCACTATACTCACTAACCTGTCTACCGCAAACTGTGGGCAGAAGACTTTCAACTACATTCGCGCATTTCTATCACATCGCACCGCCTTCATTCGCCTCAATTCTACCGAACACGGCCCGTACTTATTAGGCACGCGGGGTACACCTCAAGGGACAGTCCTGTCTCCTCTGCTTTTTAACCTGGCGATGATGAACCTCCCCTCTCTTCTAAGCGAGGTCGAGGGAATAGAACACGCACTATATGCGGACGATTTCACAATCTGGACCAACACCGGCTCCTTTGCGCAAATCGAAGAACGCCTGCAAAAGGCTGCCCTTCTGGTGGACACCTACGCTGGTTCATGCGGCCTGGAGTGCTCTCCAGCTAAATCGGCTCTTCTTTCAGTCTCTCCGCTACCGCTGCCTCAAACTTTTCTTCCGTCCGGGCCCGTCCCGTCAGTGCAAAATATTCGGGTTCTTGGCCTTCACCTCACATCGTCCTTGGATCCCAAGGGCACAATAGCAGGCCTCAGACGCACCAGCGAACAGGTGAGCCGCATGATACGGCGAGTGTCTACCAAGCGCGGCGGCCTCCACGGGTCTCAGTCCCTCCGATTGGCCCACGCGTTTGTGACCAGTCACGTCCTCTACGCCGTGCCTTACCTTTGCCTGCGTCGTCGACACGAGCACCAGCTGGAGGTCCTTCTTCGTTCAGTATAAAAACGCGCTCTCGACCTACCTATTGCAACTTCCAAAAGCCGATTCGCGGCTCTGGGGGTGCAAAACACCTTTGCAGAGATGCGCGAAGCTCATCGCGTTAACCAAATTAATCGACTGTCGCAGACGCCTTCAGGGGGCCGTCTTCTACATAGACTTGGCCTTAACCCGATATCTGACCAAGACCCTCTGCAGCCGGTACCAGAGCTCTGGCGTCAAAAGCTATGGGTGGAACCTCTACCCCGTAATGAACCTTGACCTCCATGCTGGCCGTAGACTAGCACGCGCCGCGGCCCTTCATACGCGACACTCCGATCGTCCAGGTGTTTTCTACGTGGACGTCTCGGGTCTCTCCCCCTCGGGTCAATTCACGGCAGCCGTGATCACAGAGGGCAAACACGTCGATGGCCTATCCTTTCGAGCAGACACAGTAACGCACGCTGAAGAGGTCGCCATAGCTTTAGCCGCTTCTCACCCTGCCTCACGCGCCATCCTGACGGACTCGCGCTTGGCCTGTTCTCAGTACCTTCAGGGTTCTATTGCCCTGCTGGCCGCTAGCCTACTACAGGCAGCCTCTTGGCGCTTTAACCCTCATCCCATTCGTATAGTCTGGACCCCAGGCCACTCGGGCCTGCATGACCGGCAACGAGGCGGAAATTGCCGCTGCCCGCGCCTCTCCTGTCCGGGCCGTTGCCCCTCCATGTCCCGAGTAAGAATCTGGCAACACCAATCTGACGCGCTTTCGCGAAATTTTGGCTTATTAGCGGGCTTCGTGCCGCCTCTACCCGGACCCTGCACGCGGTTTGGAGAAAGCGGACGAACGACTGCGACGCCGCCTGCAGACGAACACTTTTATCAGTCCGGCGGTCGCCAGGCACTTTTTGCTGGAAATCAATGGCACATGCTCGACCTGTCATGTCCTCGCCGACACGTATCACGTCGTAGCATCGTGCCCAGTTAATCCCGTTTTTTCTCATTCCCTTTTCATATCCCAACTAGGGAGGCTTGGGAGGAGCACCTGCTCGGCTGCTCTACCTTGGCTGCACAACGCTCCTTGGTGGAGCGCGCACGGGCAGCTTCCAGCTCCACTGGCGTCCCGGAATAGGGTCTTGCCACTCTAGCACGCCGATGGGCCACGTCGGCACTCTCTAGTAGAGTTTTTCTGAAATAAATGTTTTTTACCACCACCACCATCTGGTAGTAAATAGCGTAGCTTGGTGCCTAAGAAATAGCAGGTAAGATCACGCGCAGGGCACTGATCACTATGCAACAACCGAAGTAAGAATCGTAGGGCAAGCAGCCGGCAGTTGATCTCTACATACGAAAGTATAATGGCATAGGTGTTTATAACGTGTCTTATGTGTAAACTGGGCTGTGTGGGACTAGAGCCTCCTTAGCAGTACAAACTCTATGCTATACTTCCTTCTTTAACATACACGCTAAACATCTATGAGTAGATATTTTGATGCACGGAAGCCATTACAAAGTGTAGAAGCACCTACTTTTTATTTTATGTTGTTCTTTGCAACGCGTCGGTGATTGCTATGTGAGTAGAGGAATATGGGTGGTGCCTCGTATCTATTAAAACCTCTTCATCATTTTTTTTCCTCAGTGGTATTGAAACAGTCTTAGTCTCCGCCACCGGTCAAAGAGGGTCATGTACGTGATCACACGGAGTGTGAATCTGCATCGCATTCACTCTGCAGTGCTCGGGCTCATCCGTCCATTTCGAACGTCCTCTTTCGTCCGCTGCGTGACCGCGGCAGCTTCTGCCGCTTCAACAGAGAACGAAGCTACAAGACGAAACAGTCATGAAGCCTCGGTTACAGACCGGTCCACCACTATAGCTACCATGAAAGCGCATGTGGGTGGTGCCTTTATAACTGGCACACAGGCCGAAACTTCGAAATTGCGGGAGCCGCTCGCCACACCTGCGTCTCTTTTCGCAATGGATGATGCCCTAATGAGCGTCACGCAGCAACGGAGGTCGCGTTGAGGCAACGTCTTCCCACCGTTGCTTTCTAATAAAAAATGAAGTAATCTGCGCCTTTGGTACTCCGCCGCGTTCGCACGCGTTTCACCGCCACAACGAACCACTTGAAGCGTGCATCACCGAATGAGGTGCGCTGTGTAACGAATTCCGAGTGAGGTTGCAGGTAATTACTATAGGGTATGAAGAAGCACGACACAACGTATCTTTTTTGTGTGTGCGCTTTCTAGCCTGGCATCTTCTCGATAAAGATGAAGTGGGGGGGGGGGCACTGGTTACCGTTATTTCTCCACAAAGATTACAACGAATGCGATTTTCTTGGGATGAATGCGCTACGCATAGCTCGAAGCCAGCACTCCTTGCTTCGTGTCTTATACCTATAGGCTTCGCTTCCGTATACTATCGAAACAAGAATCATTGAGTCAGTCAGTAAATGGATCAATAAATCAATCATTCAATCAATCATTCAATCAATCAATCAATCAACCTCATAGCTACGTTTTATTCTGCCCAGACTTCTTTCGATGATACTCTAGCTCACTGGTTACAGTTATTCAATTAGTAGGCGTATCAATAATTGACCAGAAATCTGCGATCCCTTATATCGTATACAGCGACGTGTTGTTCGGGCTTCGCATCATGCTCCTTTCATTCGTGCTTTGATTTTGAGGTGCGCACTGCAAGTTTCGACCTGCTCGCTCTTCTTGCGTGACATTGCAATTTCTTACTGCAGCATTCATCACTTCGCTACAAGGCCGAAACAGTGCACAACGAATGCTGAAATACCTCTGCGAGGACAGGTTTCACTGTCGTGTTTTACCGATTCCCAAAAAGGGGGATCAACCAGGTTATTTTTATTTTAAATCAGAACAGATAGAAAATCGGCAGATGTGTAATTGATTGATTGAAAAGATATAGAAAACATTACACATAAGGGAAAAAGTTATGACGGAGGTACACGTCATGGGCTTTTCATAGTAGCTGAAAGTTTATTTTATGTGCCTTTGTTATTTTTTGTTTATTACTGAAATATGCCTTTACACATCAGCTTGTCAATATACAGCCACATGCACGTGGGTCAATATTTGTTGTCAATTTTCTCTTTTTTGCTTTTTTTGCATTCCGCCAGCTGACAAACAACAGCAACGGACATATCAGCATTCATGTGGTGTACTTCTTTACTTGAGCCAGCCCTTATGCCAACATTCAGACGCATGTCCACTTTTCAAGCCTAATCGAGGTCGTTCATTCAGAAAACGGTTGCAGGGCTGCTTTGATACGAACCTTTGCGCGTCTCCTGAGGCTAAGATCTAAGGCCACTAAAACCGAAAAAAAATGGCAGCATATCCACGGAGTGAATGATGGAGAGTGGGGCGAAGAATTCGTCCGTCCATTCGTTCTTGCTTCCGTCCGTCCATGCGTCCGTCAGTGTGACCGTCCATGCGTCCATCAGCCCGTCCGTGCGTGCGTCTGTTCGTGCTTCCGTCCCTGCGTTCGTCCAAGCAGCCGCCCTGCGTCCGTTCATGCGTCCATCCATGCATTTGTCTATGTGTCCGTTCGTCCATCTATTCAACACTCCAAGTACCACCGTCTCGCATCTTTTCATCATATATTCCCCATATAGAAGCACCGCCATCCAGCGGACATTCCAAGGACTAAACGAGAGGTGGCACACGCACACTTTCTTACGGCTTGTGCTTCGGGTCCACTTCCCACCTTTAACCACCTCGAGTTCATGGTATATACTAGTTCACTGTATTCATGGCACTGCGGCCGAACATGCCCCGCCGCGGTGGTCTAGTGGCTAAGGCACTCGGCTGCTGACCCACAGGTCGCGGGTTCGAATCCCGGCTGTGGCGGCTGCATTTCCGATGGAGGCGGAAATGTTGTAGGCCCGTGTGCTCAGATTTGGGTGCACGTTAAAGAACCCCAGGTGGTCGAAATTTCCGGAGCCCTCCACTACGGCGTCTCTCATAATCATATGGTGGTTTTGGGACGTTAAACCTCACATATCAATCATCACTGCGGCCGAACACTCGCTAAACCTTTCGAAAACCAAGGAGGTTACGCCCAGCGAGTATGACGTAGCAAACTTTTAAGTGTGAATACACTTTATAAGCGACCCCAAACCATCCACCGCCGTCGGCGGCGTCCGCAGTCTTCTCTCTATCTTAAAAGAAAGAGGACTTGGCGGGCCGCAGCGCGATGCTCTACCGAATAAGCCACGGACGCGACGCTGATATCGGTGTCAGTAACGCGCATTATACCCCCTCCCCCTTCGCTCGCTCCTCCGCTCTCCTCGCTCGCTGCAGCTGCGCGCGCACCCCTCTCTCTCGCGCGCCCGCCTTCTCTCTTTGTCTCCCGTCGAGAGCGGGTCGTGATGGGGAATAAAGTTAAAATCCGCTGGCATTCGCCAGTGAGTTAACGTAAACTCCCCCGTGTGATCAAATTGCGATTCCCAGGCACCATTACACCATAAAGGCACCATAGTGTGATTAATAAATATAATAGTGCGAATTAATAAATACCCCTCATAGCATCACCCCGTGTATTCGCACTTAACCATGTTCACCCTCGGGGAAATGCTTGGGAGTTTTTTCAGTCAGATAGTGCTCAATGTACATGCTAATGGCTGCTAATGGGAAATGAGAGGCGGAGAATTCGGCTTTTACTTTCTTACGGCTTGCGCTTCGTATCTACTTCCCATTTTTAACCACCTCGAATTCATTCATGGTATATACAAGTTCATTGTATTCATGGCACTGCGGCTCAACGCTCGCTAAACCTTTTTAAAACTAAGGAGGTTACACCCAGCGAGTATAACGTAGCAACCCTTTCTTGTCAGATAGTGCTCAATGTACATGCCAATGGCTGCTAATAGTGATCGCAGCCTGCGCGTTAACTAAAAGCCGAATTCTCCTGTCTCTCATTCTCCATTAGCAGCCATTGACATGTACATTGAGCACTATTTTTTATTGTTCAACAACGCACAGAAGAAGTCACTAAATAAGGCGAGGTCACTAAATAATGCTGCTTGAGAGACGCGTCCGATTCCCGTTCCAACACGTAAAGTTGAACACGGCTCAGGCACTCACTCTACATTCACTGCGGAGACATACAGCATTCCACAATTCGTAATTGATTTGATTGATTGATTGAATGATTGATTGATTGATTGATATGTGGGGTTTAACGTCCTAAAACCAATTTCGTAAATAATGTCACCCCTTAATGTAAATCTGCTAAGAATCCAACGCGGGGGATGTTGTCATTGGAAGGAGACACGTGCTGACGGGCTGTCACGCTATATACTGTCGCTGACCCCGATGACATATGTCTTCGCTGGCAGCAGATCATATAAAGTTCTTCGTGTATCAAGACAAACCATTGTCCGTCTAAAGGTTCTATTATGGTAGGCTCGGCTAGATAGTGCCGACGTGGACGCGGCCCACCTCGCTCTGGATATTTTAAGGGGAAAATTTTAGCGCATGCCCACACCGACCACACAAAATAGAAGAGACGAGCACCGGCGCTTACTAGCATCTGCTATATTCTTTCTACAGCAGCGCATATAAATGTCACAACCACATACACCACACATGCGCACGCGTAACAAGACGTAACAGATTTCTAACGAAGCTGCGCACGCAAGAATTCATATTCGAAAGGGTACAAACATACTGACGTATCACTGATGAAATAGACTCTCCTTCTTCTGGATGTGCTGTGCTTCCAAGGCAAGCCGCGCTTGTTAATTGTTGCTTGTACCCAGAATGTATTCGTCTCACGATATCGTGGAGCACAGCTATAGCAGTAGTCATGAGGAGCAACAAGATGGGCTCCTTTGTCAACTCCGAGTTATTTTGGCAGTCAGTAAACACCATTGCTCGTGTTCTCTATTCTCGGTGGTCCGTGCTGGATTGCACTGAAGTTTTCCCCTTAATCCTGTGTACCAACTAGGCGCTACAGAAGTTTTTATCGGTCTGATGAGACAGGGTTTCAGGACTCTGAATTGTTAATACAGTCAAGTTTCGAGAATGCATTGATAATAACGTGCTTCTCACCGAGCCTATGCTCCCCGACTTTCCGGGGGTAAAGGTGAAAAGGGCACACTTCTTTAAATGCTACGTGAAGTGCGCCTCGGTGGATCAGTGGCTATAGGGTGCTCGGCAGAAGACGAGAAGGTCACGGTTTCGATCCTGGCCGCGGCGGTTGCATTTTAGCCGAGGCAAAATCACAAAGACCCACGTACTGTACGATGTCAGTGCAGGATAAAGAACGCCAGGTGGTCCAAAGACTGCGTCTCTCATAATCATATCGTAATTTCAGGACCTAAACTCCACATTTATTCAACGTGATGTGTCCTGCGCTGACATTATCGTCAGAAACTTGCTTAGTCATAACCCGAAAACATAAATAGTGAAGGCCGAAGTTCGTTTGAATAAAGCTGTCGCATCCGTAGAAGGTTGCAAAGGCTTCACAAATAAACTTTATCGATGGTGATAAATGCCTTTGGAAGCACAATGTACAACTGTTCTGCACAGTACAGAACATGAGCCAGAGTATATGCACGCGCACAGGACAATCGTATACACGTAATAGCATGCTGACATCACTGTCACTTCATTCAACGGCGATGCACTTCACTCACCGCATTGTGGATAAGAACATAACACGTTTTAGTAGAGGTAGGCGGCCGACTAGGCGATCTCCCTCCATGACGAGAGGAGTGGCTGCCCTTTGCCTCCTTATGCCCCTCCACTGTCTGTACACCTACAACATGATCAGTCTTCGCACAAAAAAATAGTGAAGGCCTTATTGAACTTTTTGCGTGGCAGTGGCCTATTGTATAGGCTATAGCACCCGTTCATGCACACTTTCTTTTTCTTTTTCGCGCGTCTATTTCGCTTTTTGCTTTCCCTCCCATCTTTCTTCCCCATTCTCCTTTCTCTTAGTGCAGGGTAGCAAACCGGATGCTCCAATTCCTGGTTAACCTCCCCGCCTTTCCCTCATTTTATTCTCTCTCTCTCTACGGACATTCCTCAAAGGCATGCGATCACAGTTGCGAGAGACAACGTACAGTAAATCTCTGAGCAAGAACTTTTACAGCCGATTCTGAGCAAAACGCCGAGTTATTTTTGGTCGACATCTACGCGGTGCCACTATGCCATCTGTTTCTATTTTTTTTTTTTGCGACGACATACTTTCTATTTCGGCGCCCACGTTGGAATGCGACTAAACGGTGGCAATGGTCGGTCTCGCCAGTTAAGCGTAAGTGCTTTGCGGCTGGCGGCGAGCTACTGCTTCGGGAGCAATGGCATATATACACTTGACCCACATTCAGCCGAAACAACTTAACTCGTCCTCCTCCTCCGCTGCCCGATGAAGAGAATAGAAAAGGAGCGTCAGGCAGCCGGTCTATTGTTCTTGGAATGCTGAATATTAACTCACTACTCATCTCTAGCCTGGTGGTCCCTCGTGCTTTTTTTACTTTTTTTTTCTTTTTTGGAGTTGCTGCTCACTAGCACGTGTTCGCACGGCCTGTTCCCCTCCTTCGCGAGTGTCTCAATTCTGTGACTGTTTCTTTTCCTCATCAAGACGTGGAGGAAGCAGAAAAAAAATGTCGTCGACGTCATCATCATTATCATCATCCCAATTAGCACTAGCAGCAGCTAGCAGTGGCCATAATGGCGAAGCGTTATCACTGTAATTACGACCACGACCAGAGATAAACGCGGAGTCTAGCAGCCACTTGTTCCTTTTAAAGCGTCCATTATTCACTCACATATCAGCCTTCAGCCGGCATGCGTTATACTCCACAAATTTTCTCTATAAAAGGCAGCTTTAGGCTCGCCTGGATTCAAAGCTTAACAAGACGTTGTGTCTACATTAGGACCCATGTGAGGCAGCACCAAAGCGATACACTTGCATCTATTGACTTTTCGGGCCCTTCCTGGCTGAGAATGAATTGCCTACACTCTAAGAAAAATAAAGGGGGTCATGTGACTTTTTTTTAGAGTTCTGGCAAGTTACGCATGTGACTCTCCTTACAGAGACACATGGGTCACACGACTTTTATGTGTCACACGACTCCCTGAAAAATATACAATGTACTCCAAAGAGAGTTGACATGTTTCTTTGAAGAGACTCATACACGTTATTAGCCAAACCTCTGAAAGACGAGTAAAATTACTCTTTTTAGCGTTTAGTTGGGGGCGAGCAAGGCGACATTTTATTAAATCACTGGGACTATACCGCAATGCGAAGAGCACCCTTGACAGATGTAAAGCATCTATGACACGTTGCCACAATAAGCAAGTATAAAGAAAACCGACATGGCCTAAGCCCGTGGTCGAATGAACTTGGGAGGTTAACTTATCAGTTTTGTTAAACAGTTCTTTCTCACTTCAGTTGTTAAAATGACAGAATAAATATGTGGGTGCAAATAAGCTTATAGACTGAACCGTGAAACACATGTTGAGCTCTCTTTACTGACGATGTCATTGTTTGTATGTGAATGTTGCACATGCCTAACGTTGAGGGTAATTAGACGCATACTTGTGGGTGGCATAGCCCCCGTTACGTATTTCTATTAGACCTACTTGTTTCAATCCCGAATGCAGTGCAGAGTTTCAAGAGTACGCCACTGCTATCGAACGGTACGTTATAACGAGACCCGTGTAATACAAAGTTCCACCCCGAGTGTCTGGGGATGCAATATCACTTTCCGCGAGTTTTGAGTCGCGAACTGCTTGTCCGATCGACGAACTCAGGCCACATTATTTACGCGGTGTCGTAAGAGAGCAAAGTGTCGAAACGAAAAGTGCGAGTGCGAAAAAAGTCACAGTGTTGCCGCAAAGGCGAAGCAATGAACAGGATAGAAACAAATTGGAAGGTCACGCGCAGAATATCAAGCAGATCGAAATGTGCCCAGCGTTTCTCACACACAAACGACGCACAAAACGTACTCACAGGTACAGATGAGCTCGAATAAGCGTCTCAGTTGTTACTTCGCTGTGTCTGAAAAGCGTGCCCTCTTCTCAAACGGAGGCTGTGCAACGATTGCAGTGACCTTTGTGCGCCCGGTAACTACAACAAAATCGTTCCGACGAAACCCAGGGGCTAGCCAAGACGTACGATTCTCCCCACTGCAAGATATGGGCACACGATCGAACGTGCACCCCCTTATTCTCTACGTGGGCCTAAGTACGCGTGAGAGATCAAAGCCGCCACGTGCTCACTGCACCATCTTGCTGATAATTCTGAAAACACAATAGAACACCCCCCCCCCCCCCTGAGATGCTCGCTAACAGTGGTAAGTGGTAGATGTGAATAGCTTGCCGTTTGAACGTTGAAGGAGATACCCCTGTTATAAAAGTGCGAGATGTGTATAAGACTACCGCCTGTGTTGAAGATGTAATATCTTTGTTCGATGTGTTATCATGCATGAAACACGTGTGATAGTGATTGTCAGATTAGCTTGACCTGTAGTCAAGAAGGCAATAAAGCAAAAAAAAAAAATACCCTCGGTGGCTCAGCGGTAAACGTTTCGCATTCATGACGCGGAGGTGCCACGTTCGATTCCGCGCTCCGGGGTCATTTTTCTGTGATTTTTTTCTTTCTTGCATTTTCATATATATATATATATATATATATATATATATATATATATATTTGGTACATCACATTGACGCTGACGCCCACGCCGAAATCCAGCCGAGAGTGTCCATATAATTGCTACCACAATAAAAACAGCAACTATACTGGGCTCCATCGCCCGTGTCGTCAAAAGCGTCACGCTGAGAAGAAAAACTATCTGGACAGCCACCGCCGCGCGAGAAAACAACACAACTCGTCTGTATATACTGAACATAAAGAATACGCGCGAGTAGCCGAGCGAGCCAAACTGTCCAATCAATTATCCTCGCGGCAAAGGTGCGGGGAGTGCATCTTCGGAGCTCATCGTTGTACGTGCGCACTGCTACCCCGGCGTACAGCGTGATCGAATGGACATCTAAACGTGGCCCTTCCCACGGAGTGGCAAAAGGATGAAGACAGGTTTTCTTAGCTGTACAGTACAGGTCCAGACCACACAGAGCTTGCCGAAGTCGCCAGCGGGCTGGCTTACCAGGACTGTTGGGCATTCCGATATGCCAATCATTTGCCGCCAATGGATAAATAAGTAAAAAGAACACACTAGCAAATGCTAGTCGAACTAAGGGTCACCGGTTCCATTCACTCACTGCCTCGGTGTACTCCACGATTGTTCATCTCCGCTCCACAATCCACCTTGGCGCACTTTGGTGCAGGAGTGGCAGTCAGGATTTCTTTGCAAGCCTGTGCGCTTTGCCACCTGTCATGTCTCTACCGGTCGATGCGAGTTCAACGCACAATTTGACTTCCAACGGGCGCACGTTCGAAGGCTCGTGCGCTGGTATCGCGGCGAGCAAACTTTTTCAACGGCTCGTCACGTCTTTGTGAGATACAATGTGGCTGTTGCATGCAACAGCGTGTCGGCTGCTGTCCTTCCACGTGCAGGCCCCTTTCATGTAGCCCGCACTTCGACGTCTATGTTTCGTGACAGAGCTTGTCAGAAACGACGTCGTGCTCCCTAACTGTGTATTATGCGTTCTTGCGCGTATACTCAGTTTATTGGGCGAAGCTTTTCGAAGCCTCGGTGCGTGACTGGTCCTAATCAATGGTGCACATATGCCGGAATAGACGCGCATTTACGGTCTGGCGGCTGTCGAGATTGTTCTAGGTTTTCTGTCCAGACAACTTGCAGTAGGCACAAGTGCTCGTAGCTGATTTACTTACCTCAGAATACTTGGAATATTGTGTGTGATATTGTCTCGTGGTTACCAGATTACTTCCATGTGGGAGTAGCCGCATGGTGCGGGGCAAGCTCTGCGTAATAAAGCTGTTCTCTCAATCTCTGTCACGTGGTCATGACAGCGAGAAATCTAAACACAAATCGGCAAATGCGGAACACTTTATCGGGTGAGCATGTGCCCAGAAGTGGTTAGTCCCACAAAGTAGCCGTAGTGGCGAGCGCACTAATCAGTAATCTCATCGTCGGTGAAACGCATCGCCTATTATAGATGCCTCATCGAACATTCCAGACTTACCACAGGTGATTCAGTTATATAGTCTCAGCAGAAGTTTAACCGAGCGACTCGTGCCCCTAGTGGTATTAGAACTCTCTGGGACAATGAAAAAGTTCCCGTGTATTCTAGAGTACCGTATTCACTCGACTGTAACGCGATGCGATCTGTAACGCAAGGAGTTCATTTTCATAGTGCTCAGAAAAAAAAACACCACTTTAGTATTCGAATGCGATGGTAGCGCCGACTTTAGGTAGCGAAAAATTTGGGCGAAAACGTCCTTTACATGCTAGTGGATACACTGTAAAAAACATATCGAAAAGTACAAACTTCTTTACAGAAAAAGTCTGTGGTCACACATAAAAGTTCAGTTTTTGTTGTTCACAGAAATACATTTTTGAAAAAAAAAAAAACAGAGAATTTCTGTTGTCGATGTTGGCGTTCTACAGACGATCAATCACGTCACTTTTATCACTTGAAAAACAACTATGAAAATACATTTCACCAAGAATTAAATTACTTATATTTTTGGGAGCGAGCCAACAGTAGCAAATCATATTTTTCTAAGTAAAATGCGTATTAGTTGGTGCTGCGTTCCTTTCTCTTGGCGCGCTTCAGTGCGCGCTTCCTCTATTAGCGTAGTTTCTTCTTTGCGGATCGGCCCAATCTGACGCGCTTTGTTGTCTCCTCGTCGGAGGTGCCTGGTGCCATTAAACTGCTGCGCTTTGATACAGTTCCCCTATCAGATGAGTGAGAGTTTTGTTATAGGTATATGTAATTACAGAACTATGTTTTGTGTACTTGAAGTGCTATTACGTGATGCCGTTGTTGCTTTAGCGCTCGATGACGGTGGTTCACGTAGCCATACACAGCTAGCGATCTTTCGAGAACAAAGGTTCCATAGAAATGTTGGTTCCTAGAGTGCATCATATTTAGCTGTGCGGCTGCGCTTAGCCGTGCGGCAGGTGGTGTAAATGCTGGCAGGATGTGTATTCAAAGCAGTATACTCATTTGAAATGTGGCGAGCGGGTCCCACGTTCTGCGCAGCGTGCTTCGCTGTTACCGCGTAGAGCATAGGCTTACTATATCGTGTCAGCTCAGTTGAGGCATTCAGTGCGTGAGATTGCGTCACACTGCAATTTTTGAGCGTTGTCTCATCTGTAAAGAACCAGTTGAAGTGCGCTGATGCTGGTGCTCTGCTAACATTGCATTCAAAGATTGTGCTCGCACCTTGTGGCAATGTAGGAGACCCATTTGTGTTGATCGCGCGTGTCTTTAGCAGCCTACGAAGCGTTTGATTGATTGATTGCTTGCTTGATTGATTGATTGATTTGTGGGGTTTAACGTCCCAAGACCACCATATGATTATGAGAGACGCCGTAGTGGAGGGCTCCGGAAATTTCGACCACCTGGGGTTTTTTAACGTCCACCCAACTCTGAGCCCACGGGCCTAGAAGATTTCCGCCTCCATCGGAAATGCAGTCGCCGCAGCCGGGATTTGATCCCGCGGGTCAGCAGCCGAGTACTTTAGCCACTATACTACCACGGCGGGGTGCCTATGGAGCGTAGTTCTTTTTGTAAATTTTTCTTTACCGGTGTAACCGACTCGTAGTAAGGGCTCGCATTCGCTTCAGCCAGCGTGACCGGCAGTTGGCGACGCAAAGTTCGTCCCGCGCCGGCCGTACTCACTGCCTTGACGCTCGCCCGTTTGAGCACGCCTGGCGCCCCCCTTCGTCACGGAGAATGAAGAGACGCGTTGGCGACAGCGTCTCTGAGTGACGTCGCCGCTGTCGCCGGCGCGGAATGCAGCAGGTCGTGGACGCGACAGTCGCGGCTGCATACCGAACTTGCGCGCGCGTCGACTTTGCGTAGGATTATAAAGGGCCCTTAGCACCGCAACGCCTATGTCTTGAATGGTATCGTTAGAGATTCTGTTCGATAATATAAGCATTTAAAAAAGTGACGCTATGCAGTGTCTCGTATGAGGCATGCCTCGACTCGTTCCACACTACCGCATTGATTGTGTATCCTCATCTGCATGAACAGTATTTGGCGAGTATATTCCTTTGAACTCGCCTATCTCGGACCACTGTAACTGTTGTGTATGTCTAACAGTTGTAAAATCACACTGATATGGTGGGCTTCGATAGCTTGTACATATGATATATTGAACACATTATATATTGAACATGGCAACACCCCAAAAGCCGCCCCGCCGCGGTGGTCTAGCGGCTAAGGTACTCGGCTGCTGACCCGCAGGTCATGGGATCAAATCCCGGCTGCGGCGGCTGCATTTTGCATGGAGGCGGAAATCTTCTAGGCCCGTGTGCTCAGATTTGGGCGCACGTTAAAGAACCCCAGGTGGTCGAAATTTCTGGAGCCCTCCACTACGGCGTCTCTCATAATCATATGGTGGTTTTGGGACGTTAAACCCCACATATCAATCAATCGATCACCCCGAAAGCAGTTAAGCCCCCACAACCTTGACGGTTCCGTGGAATTCATTTCCACCTTCAGTGATAAAGGCTTGCAAGAAGGGCAAGAGCCCAGAAAAGCGTGTCCCCAATGAAATGGTGAGGTCACTAAGCAATGAGGTGCTAACGTTTAGTCAGAAGCCAGGGCGCACATTACTGAGGGCAATTGCAGGAGAAATTGTGAATCAGAACACAAACACCTTTCAAGACAGCTTTAATAGTAATGTGATAGGCAGGGGTGTTGAAACACTGCAATGGAAGATTGAAAACTGCATAAATAATAAAACAAGACAGAGCGTACAGCATGCTAAACGACGAGCGTCCAATGACGAAGGTGATGCAAGCAATAGGCATCGAACCATGAACAGAGACTCGTATGGTTACGTTGCCTAGAAGCCTGAACTACTGCAGATGGAGAAAGGGGGAAACGCAAGAGAGCAGAAAGAGTCGAATGCTAGCAGAGTATACCCCCTGGCGTCAAGAAATGAGGCGCTTGTGGTGCAGCTCATGTCTCAGACCTATGCATCGCAGCGAGCCCTTATCAACGTGTCCAGTGGCATCACGATAGTGAAGCGGAACTAGCCATTCTTGTTTGTTGCACACCGCGTGTATTCACATGTGAACACATTGTTTGGATTTGATATGGGACGCACATTCGACAGATCTATCGACACCGTTGGAAAACAAATATACTGGTATGCCCATACCCTAGTAAAAAGCCAGCATGTGAAGAGCTGTCTACAAGAGTTAGAAAGGGCCAAAGTTCGTACGAAGTCTGCAGCTGCTGAATATGAGGCAGCTCCTCTTCTACTTCTTCATCATCATCATCAGCCCGACTACGTCCACTGCAGGACAAAGGCCCCTCTCATGTTCCGCCAGTCAACTCGGTCCTGTGCTTGCTGCTGCCGATTTATACTCGCAAACTTCTTAATCTCATCTGCCCACCTAACCTTCTGTCTCGCCATAACCCGCTTGCCTTCTCTGGGAATCTAGTTAGTTACCCTTAATGACCAGCATAAAGGTGATAGCTTAATGCTCAGCTCGAGCACAGTTCTCAGAACAGAAGCTGACTAGGTGCTTTCACACATAACACTATACCTTATCAGAGACCTGGCCCTAAATATTTCTCCATTAAAAAAATCATTTAATTATAAAGTTATCGCAGGCTTGCCCCGTAAGTCCTGGCATCAATGTCCACATTATGCACAGCTCATCGAGCATGTGAGATTGTCATAGTAATGTTGCTCTCGTCGCTGTGTAATTTCCTGAAAATAAGCTGTAATGACCATACAATTTTATAGACGTACTATACATACATCCTCGCAGGCGTTGCGAAAATGAACTAACAGGAGTAAAACTTATGCCCACCACCAAACAACTACGCCATCCGGTTAGCTAGAGTGGCCTAACATTTATGCGCGAACTGCTAAAAAAAAAAGCGTACCACGCCGAGTGCGATTTGAGCCCATTTATAAAATGGTCTACGACGTAGCCCGCAGAATGGCCATCGCTTTGAGCCAGCAACGCCCATAAAGCGCATTTCAGGGTGCCAGCACAAAATCGTTGCCCATAAAAAGCAGGTTCTCCATGTCAAACGAGTCGTTACTTGGATGGTACAGGCACAGTGGCTTCAGGCTATAATCTGTCGGTCGCGGCGGCGAAACTGCTTATCGCGTATTGTACGTACTCTTACACTGAAAAACTCGAGCGAGACATAACTGTGTCGCTCATCTACCTGCGGAACATTTTTAAGCCGTAGTGATACTGGTCGTTATAACTCAATGCACGTATCCTTATGGACTTATGCGGGAGGCGCAGGAGACATCAAGTACAGATACGTCCAAAGATGAATCGGTGGGCGTATCTCACAGGCGACACCGCGTGGCGAATTCTTGAATTTCAGGTCTCCACGTGGGGTTTGTTATATAGATTGGCTACTATATTCTGTACTTTTCAGAGCAAGATGCCCTAATTCAAAGATTTATGTAGTTTGCGAGTTAAAGGTATATCTCGAAAGCTTTTTGATTATCAAATATTTTTTAAAGTGTCTGACTCTGGAGAGAGAAAAAACTAATTATGGGCATGGTCAGCGTACCTTGCACATTTTGATAAATATCGCAACGTACGAGCCCTGTTTCTACGATGACTCAATTTGAGCGATTACTGCGAAGAAAAGCAGGGTGGGGAAGTGTGAACACTTTATTACAGCCGTATTATAGCATGGCACATGAGGTGTCTGCTGCAGAATCTATTCTGGCCGGATAGATACGGAAGCTTGAAGGGGAAAAAAAGCCAGCTTCTATCCACACACGAATGCCATGCATTTATTCAGCCTCTTTAATTGTGCGTCTGCGAATAGAATTTGAATCATAGCGGGAAGCCGTCATACGTGCGCAATCCACGCAGTCGACAGGAGGCATACAATTGTCTGAGAAGAACAGAAAACTCTCAGGATCTCTTCTGCATCTGCATAAGACGACCTGAGCCAATTCAAGAACTCTGCACTTGACCTCGTTTTCACAATGCCTCTGTGATCGGTCCTAATTTACTAAGTGCCGACATTGCCTGATGGCGTCATCACGAGACGTCAAGTTAGGTGGTTTCATAGTGACATCATATGACATCACCAAACTTGATCACATGTGATGTAGTGACGTTACCACGTGAAGGGGAATTTCGGCATTGCTCGTGCTGAAGCGGATGGCCAATTTTCACAGTGGATTAGATACTTACGGCTTTTGTTAAAAAAGAAACAAGCAGAAGAATCTCGCCTCCGCGTCGTCGTCGGGTGAATGTTAATAACACCGAATCGCTCTTTTTTTTTGTAATTAGCAACCAGCGCATATACAGAAAGCAAGTTGACACAAGCTACCAAACTTTGCAAGTGCTTACCAAGACCTGTTACCATATCTTGCGCGTACTTACCTACGAAGCAGAAACTTGGCTGCTTACAAAGAGGGTTCAGCTTAAATTGAGGACAACACAGCAAGCGATGGAAAAGAAAATTGCAGGTGTAACCTTAAGAGACAGGGAGAGAGCAGAACGGGTCGGGGAACAAATGAGGGTTAAGGATATCTTAGTTGAGTTGAAGCAGAAGAAATAGTCATGGGTCGGGCCCGTAGCGCGTAGGCAGGATGACCACTGACTATTAAGGGCAACTGACTGGATTCTATGAAAACGCAAACGCGTGAGAGGGAAACAGAAAGTTAGGTGGGCAGAGGGGATTAAGAAATTCACAGGTATAACGTGGCAGCAGAAAGCGCAGGACCGTGTTGATTGGCGTAGCATGAGAGAGGCCCTTGCCCTAAAGTGGGCGTAGTTAGGCTGATGGTGATGACGATGTAGATGATGATAATGATGATAACACACACTGTCAGTATTGCACAAAGCGCCAGACTTTTTCCGTGCAGGAGTTATGAGGAGCAGGACATGCAAGGCGGAAACAAACCACGGTTTCACCATAAGTACGACAGCTTTTCGAATGCCACTGCACCCCGTCCCGAACGTGCACTCTAGGAATACACGTTCGTGCGCTTGTTCGAGTGCATCGAACGCCTCTTGATACTTCAGAAATATGTATGACGAGCTAGTCGCGGCTGTCAGTTCAGAACGACACTGACGTTCCACGGTAGAATAAGAACGATAGGATCGATTCTTGACGCTGGAGACAGCGAGCTGATTGTGCTGATGGACTTGGCCCACTTTTAGAAACCAGGAATATCGCTTCCGTAGAGCTCCACAAGGATGCGTTTTTTTAGCTTTGTTTTACTAAACGGTATTAAGAAAGTAGTGAAAAAGTTCTAGAGAGTGCAATTGGTGTTTTTCAAAGCTAAAACTACAAAAAAAAAGGAAGGCTGTGGAGCTTTCGTCTGAAACGAGCTTATGCGACTTTCTGCTATTTTGTCTGGAAAGACCCGACCTGTGGGGCTGATATCTATATAGTTAAGAGACCTTGACCTAATGGAAGCCAATTTTTTGCGCTAAGGCAGACTAGCTGTTCTTATCATACCTCTAAACATAAATAGAAATAAAGATTATTCCCTTTCTGTGAACTTCGTGATAATATTCAAATGTATGCTTCAAGAAAGGTAATATTTTCACAGTTTGTACTCATGAGCGGACACAAAACAGAACATAATTCAAACAAAAACATTTCGATTTGTCTTCCTTGACGAGACAGTGCTATTCACAGCAATAACAAATATCAGGGCCAAATTCATTAGAACAGCTTGAGACTTATACTGCATAGAACATAGGATATACTTTATTATTCAACATGTGAAATTTATAGCGTGAGACTCCGGCAAGTGATATTTAGGTCGATTTTTGGGAACAAATGTCCAGTGAATCGATATTATAAGTACGTGTTCATAAAACATGTTGGGTCAAACTGCTGTTCAGTTCATTTTTAGATTTAATTCATCATTTACAAGTCCTTTTACGCATTGTGCATTGAACCAATTAGCACCATTACATAAATTTTGAAACAGAGCTACTCGATAGTCTGTAAATTTAAACACTATGCGCACAAGGTCCAATTGCCGTTAAGGACGTGAACAATCCACTTTCTTCGTTCACTGTATTAGTAATCACAATTGATTGCATACCGTTTTCTTTACACGTTTCTCACACAGCCGAATCTGCATGACCTTTGCAATATCTATGCGACGACAACCAGTGGTCCACCGACAGTTACTTTATTATTATTCGTACATGTTTTCAGTGTATGGGGCAAAATAACGCACGCAGTATAAGTATATTTGCTTATTTAACAAAGTCAAGCTTTGGGTGTGTCGGTATTTCTCATTCTTGCAGAACAGAACACAGCGATACGAGGACAGAAAACGGGGTAACACGGCCACCTCAGCAGTAATTTGGAACTAATTGAGAATATGTATCGACAGAACGTCGCTCCTGATGGGAGACTTCTAGCTATTTTCAATTATCGGTGATCTCAATCAAACGATGGCCCAAACGCGCACGTCGACGAAGGACGAGTGATGACCTTATGAGATTACGCTTTCTGTGGATCATGCTGTAATATAGGAAAATGTTGTGCACAAGAAACAATTAAAACACCTTGCGCTGGTCTAGCGTCGTTCGTACAGCATCTTGATCCGTTAATACTCGAGTGATAAGCCTTCATAAGCTCCGTCGTTTAATATCCTTCCGTAACGAGTTTCTTCTCGGCTCTGTGGATAAAGGTCGCTTCGTTGAGACTCACCGATCTCTCTTAGAAGCCATGCACTTTGCGTCAGAGAAGCGCATGCAGTACCGTACTCGCGCGGAAACTGCCCTAAGACGCACAGGCATTTCGTGCCCACAGTGATTCACAAGCTTTCGTGCACCTTCGAATAAGATGTATGAACATAACGAAAACGGAAATAGAATGGGCACGTAGCTCCTATTCCGATCCTCATTTATTTAAGAATGACGCGCGCTGGGAGCAGGTATAGTAAACCTCGTTTGCTTGGCCGGCCAAGCCTATGGCAACCCAGATAACGGTCTTCCGCGGCGAACGGGCGCGGCCGCATCTTCATCCCGAGGGCAGTTCTTGTTTGCTATTGCCTATCTTCGGTCCACACTTAATACACGTTATCAGTCGCCTCTCTGACATTTTCATTAAGATGTTTGTAGATGCGAAGGTGTTTGGGTAATGAGGCCTTCCACAGACATGGTATTATAAATGTGAGTGGAGTTGTTGAAACAACTCTATCAGCTCCACGAGCAGAAAGAGAGGTGACTATTTGATATATTGCTCTAAAACACGACCAAGAAGCGTGTTGTTGCGTGATAATATCTTCTGTGCTCTCAAACACCACCCTTGATTAATGCTATTTTGTTCATTTGTGTTTTAGTATTGTCATTATCTCTCAGTTCTCCTCGTGTGCCCTGTTATATATGTTCTATATACGTAACGCTTACTGAGTCTTTCCAGACGCGCGCTATGTACTGAATACTTTGAGTGGTCATTTCAGACCACTACCAGTACTGCTACAGAAAGACGATAGGACTGAACCCAATCCAAATTTTTGAAATAGGTGGTGATATAGTTGGTGAACACGATAAGGAATCCCCGTCAGAGGCCGCTCATATTTTAGTAAAGATTGCTATCTTTCATACGGATTTTTAGGAGTGCTGCCAGGAAGCCTTGAAGTAGAAAATGACATAAAGTGCCTCGAAATTGGTGACATTGTTTCTGATTCGTTGCTTTATGTCACATGACAAATTGATGAATTATAACACCGTGCACTCGATAACTAAACCATCAAAAGTAATACTAGAATTGCAGCTCAAGCGTCCATATGTGCACACAACATAATAACAAATTCTCCTCAAGCTGAGCAACTCATTGCCTTAAAATTTACTTAAAATACTGGAATTGCGTCAGGCAGGCGTGGTACTACCATTTCAAATCGTTCTTAAGGGAAGGTGTTCGGCTAACTGAATTACAATTTGTTTATAGGTCATGTTCACTCATGTCAATGCTAGGTTATATAGAGCTAAGCAACGAAGCTGATACATGTTGCCCCTGTAATAATCAGGGAGTTCATTACAACGGCTCATTGAAGTCTTTGTCAAATATTAGTTACACCTTTCCGGAAATCTTAATTGGTGTTTGCCAGCCGTGTGTTCCATTCTTCATTGTTAGCGGACCAATGGTGACTAGTTAGTCGGGTGACAGTTTTGCTTCGCATACTTTCTTGCTCGTGGATGACTTCTTCGTTCTGAGTGAACTAGGGATGAGTTCTGGAGCGTATACCTAATTTGTGTGACGCGTACTCGCTTCAGGTTTTTGCGCACATGTTTAGGTTAGGCAAGCAGCATAAAGCTTCGCTGTTGAATGCGTGGAGAAGCGCACACGGACACGCAACAAGAACACGTTTGTTTGTGCAAAAACCTAGCAAACATTCACTTTGACACAGCTATCACAAAAGGAGTGAACAAAGCGATAACGGTAAATACATGGTTTGCATGTCGGACACGCGAATTGTGAGGCGCTTTTCAGGAACCCGTTCTAAAGCGAAAAGAGCAAGATACAAACAAAAAAACGCGACACATCCATGTTACTTCACGCATTATAGTAGCGAGCACTGTTTATGTTCCTGTTCGCAGCCAGATTCAACAAATAGCATGGCGGGTGTACGGTCGCCAACCTCGCATCGCATAGTGGCGATGGAGTCGTGGCGGAGACTCGGGATGGTGCTTGCTTCAAAGCACAAAGAACGAAGCGGATCGGCTGGCGACGGGATTACTTTTGCTGTATTTATTTTCTTTTTTGCTCACCGTCGCAGATAGTGGCATTTCTAGAACGGTTCCTGCAGGTCCTTCTTAATTCGTTCAAACACGCGCCACTGATGGTCGTTTAAGATTAGGAACGAGTCCTGCCTCCACGCAGCATACCAGCTCCGAGGAATCAGCGCAACCCTATGAATGCCATTTTCAGCATATTTTTGTTTACCATTAAATTGTTTACTCATATCTTGTTATTCTAGCATTTGCTTTTTTTTTATCTGCTCGGAATTGAGGTTGGTTGCTGTTCGACGTATGACGTGTCACTTGGTGTACCCATCTTTCTTTTAGATAATTTTTCTAGACCCTTGCACAAAATGCACTGCGTACTAATTCAGTTCATGATCATCAATTCTGTTGCTGCTCTAAGCTATTTTTTTTTCTAGTTGCAGATGTTCACATAAAAAAAATCGCCTTGCTATGTTGGTAAGTTAACATTCATGATGATTCTATTGTATGCAATCAATATCAATACCTGTAATGTAAAAAGAAGCAATAGCGCCACTGTAAGTAATTATATGCAAACGTCATCATCTATTGGTAAACCTCATGGCGTAAAATATGTAAATTGTGTACAGTGTTGAACTCTCTCGTGTTTGTTACGTATATTTGTTATGTGCGTGGGATAGCATTTTATATAGAAGAAAGCCTATGTTTCCTATGGCTCTTAGGGTTAGACAGAGGTGGCTTTGCCTGGAATGAAAAAAAGAACAGGAAGAACAACAAAAAATAATAAACATTTTCCTGAAAATTGAGTTAAAATATAACCCAAACCATTCATGCTATTGCGCAGACATCGTATGTAAAAGAGTCTCTAAGCCATAAACTAGACAAACCCTTTGGGAAATAACAATGATGGAGATGATTCATTAGTACAAACTCAATTCTTGTTTTAAGTTTCCAGCTTTTGTTTTCTTTTTCTTGCGGGATCCATCAGCCCACAGTAGAGGTTTAGTGCATACTGGTCGATACAGAGGAATATATATTGAACAATTTTCAAGCCACGGTATGCAACTTCCTTTCTTTAAAAGCTTATAAAAGCTCGCGTGAAGATATCGAACGGAATCAGCTTCGTTCTTTGTATTCTTTACTCAATTTGCGCGGTTGTACTAATTTTCGAAGTTTTGTCCGCCAATGCTTCCTTAAATAAGACTTATCCATGGTCACCCACGCGCAAACCACCGACAACCGAACAGCGCTAATCGCTTCCACAGACTCCGTAATGTATAATAGAGCCAACCGGACACACCGAGTGCGTCCTTCACACATATACTCACGCAACCGCGAGACGCAGTAAATAGACTTGAACTAAAGACAAAGATAAAGGCGCGCGCGCGAGCTCGATGAGGTGTATCTAATAAGCTCATTCGGTCGATCGCGAAAGAGCTCGATTGCTTTGAATCTTCAAACCAGTTTTCTACGCGGATTACTGCTTTGAACAAGTGTCGGCACATTTGCAGTCGGCGCAGTCATGCACGGGTGCTCGGTCAAATGGGCGCATTCCGTTGCACGTGCCGGAGCGCCTCGATTGGAAGGGATAAGTGGACCACGTGCCGTTGCCGCGAGGATGAAACTCGAGACGTAGCAAGTAGAGCATCCTGATTAATCCTATCTTAAGCCGTTCAATGAAGTACAACACGCAGTTCAGTCTCGGTTAAGCTGTGCCGCGCGAAACCCGTTTCCAGAAATGCGGTGAAGGCCGCTTTGCAAAAGGGGGCGGCATAGGTGTTTGCACTCGATAGCGGCTTTACACACGCATCGGTTGTGTGTGCCATGCACGTTTTAGTGATGGCGCGGCGTTCGCGCAAATTCCAGTTTGCGCACCCAGCAAGCCTTGTTCACCTGTTAATGTTTTCATATCTTCCTCCTCTTCTCACTTCGCATCGTCCATAAGCGTGCCAGCGTAATGTTACTTTTAGAAGACGACAGCTCGACTGTACGGAGACGACACTTCGAAGGTTGACTGCTTTGAAACTTGACTGCTTGTAAGACGACAGCTTGACAGTGTAGAGCGGGGTTCACCCTGGCACTCAACAGGCGAGTTGCGGAGGAGGCGGCAGCATGTACTACATCCTCGACAAAACTTAATGTATGCCCGTGCGCTTTCCTCGGATTCCCAAGGTATATCCTTCTTCGACGGCTCACACGTCGGTCACGTTCCACACCCGAGCAAGGAGACTTCCGCGGCGTTTACACACACGAGTAGCTCACCCGTTCCGAGTTGCGCGCCATCGGTGCACTCTTGTTTTTCCGGGCACGTGACGCACGATCCGCATTACGTGCCGTTTGCACCGGTTTGGGGATGAACAGATACGCAGTGTCCTTCCCGGAGGCCCCGTAGGAAAAAAAAAAAAGTCCGCTCTTGAACTTACAGTAGCCTCATGCGCTCAGCAGCCTTGTAAGAGCGCTGGAAGATACTCAACGTAAGATAAGATTACATTTGCATTTAGGCAAATTGTACAATGGGGACGAAAAGAAGCGGGAACATGCAGTATCTGCATTCTGCGCTGTTTCGTGTTTATTTTGTAGCGCTTGTAACCTGGGATGGTAGTAACATGACCCGTGACACAAACAGCAAGCATCTATAGCATCCTTTATTGCCTCTGGGATCAGAGCGCGATGAACAGTACGCCGCGCTGTTCGCGCTTATTTTCATCGCCCTGTACGGTTGTAAGATACAATTGCTCCTTCTATAGTCTTTGGACACCTTCCCAGCGCATTTCTTGCCTACCTTTATACCTTTCTTGTTTGCCAGTGTAGTCTACTGGTTAAGGCCATTTTTCGGTCACCTGCCCGTGCCCCTTCTTCTTCTTTAATTTTTCTCCCTTACAGGGGACAAAACGTACGAGCTGCAGTGTGCAACAGGTTCATCAGCCGCAGCTTGAAAAGAGGTTCAATTATTTATGATGAGCATTGTTCGCCTTTCATGCACACGAGAAGGCCTGGGAAGATGTCCTCTGTTCGTTCTGACGAAGCATCGCGCTTGTTGCGAGATTCCGCATACGGCGTGCACAGCCAACCCTTGCGTCAAGACGCCCCAACCACAGCGTCATATGCTTTGCTGCGACAACTCAATAAACGTCACGTGAGATGCTGCGCAAAAAATTTATCTCCTTTGTTCGTTGTATACGCAGCCTTCGGTCAATAGAGAACCAAGTGTTGCTACCACCGGCATACGAGCAATGTAATGAAATGGCGCCGATCGTGCTCCGCCTTTAGGCGGCGTACACGAAAAATGAGCGAGAGTATTTCACTGCGTGGCTGGAGCAACAACAAGCGTCTTGGCAAAGACGTTTATCGCTGCCGCTGCGTTGGACGTGCGCAATCTTCCACGCGAGTATAAATCGCACATGCGCCGGTGTATTCAAAGGGTACTTGTATACCATCGAACAGAACGTTTCATTCCAACGGGTCGGCTGAGGCCGCATTCGTAGTTCTTTCGGAGGGTTCAAGACCTTATAAAGAAAGACACTGCGAATGAGCTCTTCCCGAAATGCACGTCAAAGCTAAGCGTCCGCAATGCATTATGCGCAGCGTGGGTCGTACGTTGGAGTGTTTCCGTGTGGTTAGTTATGGATGTTTATTCTGGGGCGACGCCGACGCAGAGCATGACCTTTCTTGTTTCGACTAACGCGAGCAGTTTGACGTCGTGTCACTGACCGCATGCCATTTGCATCTTCCTCCGCACTCTTGCTCCGGCAGGAATATCTTGCTCGCGGTTATTGTAACGAGTCCACACGGGAAAACATAGTTTCATGCAAAATGTTTTCTACCCATTGAGCGTTTTATAATCGTTATTCTCAAGAAAGGCAATAATTTTCATGCCTGTGTGTTTCTTCAGAGACTGCTTGGTTGCTCTTTTACACTACCGACCGTGACTATCAAGAGCATTCGATGTTATAGTGACCGTTCACACCTGCGACGAACTTCTTGTCTTCACTTGCCCATTAAACACGTATAAATTGTTAAAATACCGCTTGCAACAGCTCCATGCTTTGTTGTACACTAACAACTTAATGTAGCACTTTGCATACTCCAAGTTTGACCTCATAATTTCACTCTCTGTGCGCTAAAGTTATTCAAGCAGTGCCAAGCAAGCGCTCCTGATATACATAAATGATGGAGTAGTATTTCAATAGAAGTAAATCCAGAAAAGCAACTTCAGGTTAAGTAATCTATGTGATCTAAATATATTTCACCAAAAATTACAAGTTTCTGCACGTTCATTTTTTTTTTAACGAAATGTCACCCATAACAATTTCTACGTGGTCAGAAATGAATGGAATTATTTTCCAACATTCCTTCCTGTGGCGTGGTGCTTGCGCTTTCTCAAGTCAAGTTTGTACACGCGTTCTTGCAATTACGGCCTTCGCGACGGTGCTATCCTGTACTACAAAAAAAAAAAGTCACGCTGAATGCCATGGCCGCTAAGTTAAAGCAATGTCACGTGCACGGAATCCAAACGGGCTGCCTTGCTGCCAAGGTCACAACCGCTAGACACGCCGAGTCGGGGTCAGCTGCAACCAACA
Organism: Rhipicephalus microplus; assembly: GCF_013339725.1. NCBI lineage: Eukaryota > Metazoa > Arthropoda > Arachnida > Ixodida > Ixodidae > Rhipicephalus > Rhipicephalus microplus. The sequence continues at coordinate 99,968,078 of NC_051171.1, read as the reverse complement.
GAAACAGAAGCTGCTCTCAGCACAACAGACCGGACGGGTCATTCGCATCGGCCGTATTGCCTTTGGAAGGGCGGCGGCATTTCGTGCGCCGCTGCCATTCTCCTCTCCCTTCTTTACTCCTTCCACTCTCTTCAGGAAACACAATCCCTTTGCAGCCAACGCTGTGCCATAACATTTGGGTGACTTAATTGACTGCAATTCTCTTCGTGACTCTGTGGCCCCGAGGGACGTAATGGGGCGCTTGCATTACACAACCACTGCACGTTCACCATTTCCGTTTCCTCCATACGAACTGCAACAGCCACCTTCTTTTTCCCCGCTCTCTGTTTTTATAGACGTGCCGTTTTGTCTTTAGCTACACTCTCCCCCTTTTATTGCCTCGAGTGGGTCCTTTGATCCTTCACTTCTTCGTGCTCGCTGTGCATAAGAGAGCGCATGCGCACTGAGCGAAACTAATGGTTCAAATGGTGACTAATGCCTAGGTACGGACAGCCACCGGAGTATTGCATTCAACGGCAGCGTCCTTTTGAATTCCCGCTTGCACTCCACTCGACTGCGCTGGGCACATTTTCTCTTCGCACGAGTCAGTTATTAAACGGAATAAAAATTAAGGTGTTGAAATAGCAACAACGTTGCCAATTGATGAGCAAAAGCGCTTCAGAGCCTTCATTTCCCTACCGGGAGTACTTCATTTCACCACCGGGAATGTTGACTGTCAGTGGAAGAAGTGTCAACTTTTCTGTAGCACTAAGTGTCGCCCTTATTGCTGCAGGAATTCGACCCGGCGAACTGCGTTTCTGGAAAGCAGCCCTTCGGTCATTGAAGAAACACTCCTTCAATGGTGCTGTTCATATTTACATCCTTGGAGAATTGTCAAACCATGACTCATCAGTTTGACTTGTGTGCTCTGCTAATCTAAATTGATCCTTAGTTGACTATGCTCCTTTTACAGCATCGTGGAAATTTAATTAGGCATGACAAAAAGGGCATTAATAAAGAAAAGTCGATTCGCAGCTAGTATAGAATGAAAGAAAGGTATCATCAACATCGTCTTAATTGGTGAGGCATGACTATTGCCACTTTTGAACTGATATTTGGCCATCCAATCGATCCTGACCTCACCATATGCACGATGTGCCAACTTGACATGCAGGCCGCTCTATAAGCAGTGCCATTAAGCGGCTCTGCGTGCTCCAAGCTCAGCATGAAGTGTTTCCTCAAGGAAGAAGGCAGCGCTATCTTCAGCAACCTTTGTTTGACCACGGCTGAGTTCACTTTTGCACTTTTGTACATTTTGTACGCTTTTGTGCGCCCGACGACACCGGTCTGCAACTACATGCATTTGACTGCAAAATAGCTTCTTTTTTGCAAAGTCCCCTTGTGAAGTGATGTTCTTATTTAAATCAGTAGGTTAGGTCAGTGGTCATCGTTCATTTGCAAGTATAAAGCAAACATAACGCGTTATTTATTTTTTCTTCCTTTCTTGCTTTTTTCGTTCCTTCCTTCCTTTCTTTTTTTCCGTATGTATGTATGTATGTATGTATGTATGTATGTATGTATGTATGTATGTATGTATGTATGTATGTATGTATGTATGTATGTATGTATGTATGTATGTATGTATGTATGTATGTATGTATGTATGTATGTATGTATGTTCCATCGCTCAACGCTGCCTTATAACTGCGTCCCTTTTCCACGTCTGGAAACAGAGTTTCATGAAAGTAGTTGGCAGCACAACACTTGACTTGCTTCAAGCAACAATGACAGTCATGTCTTCATATACTGGTAACAATGAAATGCGGAAACGATAAATGACAAGACACCTCGATAACATCGATAAAAGTTCCGATTACCGTATCAGAAGTGGCTGATCGCTCACAAGCTGGCAATCGAGGGACCATAAATATAGGAAAATTTATTAATACAAATAAACACGCAAGCCACCAGTGCACCTTCCAGTCACACACTTCTTTGAGTTCGTGGCGGTAGCCGGGCATTCCTGCGGCCTGAAAAAGTAAGTAAATAAATAAATATAAAAATAACCCTTGAGAGCTATTCTTTCGCTCAGCAATCACTTATGAAAGGGTTAGGGAACATGTTCTATTGAGTATAATACTCAACTGGGGGTGCTATGAGGTGATCGGCTGTTGTCCGGAGTGGGTATGTCAAAGTAACACTGTGGTGAGAACATCAACTTCTCGGCGCACCGATATTACGTGTAGTCATTCCAATGATACCGTACATGCATACAAAGTGAATATAAGTATGTAGGGTGTCAATCCGCCTTTATTGCGTAGGGCTGTCATCCCAACGCGTATTTCCCATCTGTGGCCTGCGCCGGCGCCTTACAGCAGATAACTCATGTGTTACATTGCTCCATTCAAATATACACTCTATTCTTCCTCACTAAATTTCTTTCACCTTGGTGCGTCAGTCTTCCCTACACGGTCAATAATTTCGGTGGAGTTAAACAAGCAAAACTTATTGCTGTAATACGGCGCCAAGCGTGTTCCAACAACTATTTTGTGCACGTATAAAGCGAGCTTCAAGTTCAGGAGGTACCCGGCACCTTGCTTTTAGCCTTCTTCCGTCATTCCATCCTCTCAACTACAATGACTTCCCTACTCACGCAGTACTCTATATACGCCTATGCACTGCCAAACACTCCCTCCTCCTATACTCACTTAATCAGCTGTTCTCAGCAGATGCAGCCTATAAGAGTGATTATAACATTTCTGTGGACGGCCACCGTGTAATCATGCTGGAGCGGCTGTAGCAATGTCATACTTATACGCGTAACTCTTGGAGCGTTCCCTTCAGGTCAGTCCTGCGCTTAGCTCGTACACCCGTGCGGTGACGTGTCTATTACGAGCTGAACGTGGCATTTCGGACCACACATCAATCGAAAAGGCACCGACTCCGGCTCCTCGGGGCACGGACCATTGATCGGTCCTAGAGCGTTGCGTGAGACGAACCGACAATCAAAAGCTCGTCTCTAACCTTCTGCACTGGCTTGGTAGTAGTATTATGAAGCCAACGGATGTTTTTCTCGAGACCATCCTATGGGTGTGCCAAAAGAACGCGCATTGTGGGCGTGCAGAAATCGCACGTAACCATTTCGGTCACTCCCCATCGCGCATACGGAGTAAACGTGGCTACACGGCAAGTATACGAGTGAGCCTTAATTTCTCGGTGGGTGTCGTCGTGTTTGGGCAGAAATGCCTCAGCACGTTCCAATTGCCCGTTCGTAACAAAAGCAGGACGTCTCTCTTGAGAGGGAGTTTCTCCTTGATTGACTTCTGGTGTGTCATATAAGGTACCACGTAGAGCGTAGACTATATGTGATATCTCTTACCACCAGAGGGTAATCACGTTTCGTGAGCATTGAGACATCGTTCCGCCTGCTTCACACTGCTTTGCCCTTGATTTACTTCGTCTGTCCGAACAACAACCCTGATGGGCTCCGTCAGAGGTGTTTTCATGCATTTTCTCTTTCTTTCTATCTCCCTTCTTTTTATGGGAGGTCGGAAAAGCGGCGAGTGTGCCCTGCGAATGTGTGGGGCTATATAAACGCATCGCTTATCACGGGGTACCGAAATGATGCGTCACAGTAATTCCAGCGACTCCGCGCGGCGCTTCTGCATAGAAAGCCGCAGGGAATGAATATCCAGCATCCAGTTCACGCAATAAAAGTGCTTAAGATATTGGGGCTATTTGTCAAGCACTTCTTCATCATTTGTACAGGATCATTATCGCATGGGATGCTTTGTCATTTTCGCCTGTATAGGGACACATCTTGATATTGTTCTGTGCTTTGAATAGGATCACTTCACCACGCTTCCAGCGCCCAAGAAAGGCGTGTTAACTGAAACTATATGTGTTCGAGGTGCGGGATAATATTCAGAAATATTGTTTAGGATACTGAACGTCACCAAAACCTTCACGCTTCAGTTACCTTAGGTATAGACAAATTCCTCCGGAAACACGTCGTGAAAATGCAGTGGCGCTGTTGTGGGGCGTTCGGTTTCGCTTGGTAGGCAAAAGCCGCGGCGCCTATACCGCAGTTTCTGCTGTGTTTTCGCTGGTGCGTGCACGCTGTTTGTGGCCATTCAAATAAGAAAGAGTGTTGTACCGCCAAATTTTCACGGTGATTTGCAATGGTAGGTACAAGAAAGATAGGCCAGTCTTTTTATTTTTTTCGGTTTTCTTTTGACGAAAACCGTCGCCGATCAGCCGCAGCTGTGAAACGCGAGAAGTTGCATTCGACGCCGCTTCACCGGCTATCTTTTGGAGCCACAGCTGAAAATCGATTAGCTCTCTCAAGCGTTAGAATAAGCCATGGAATTATGCTTCTTTTAATAAGCCATGAAGGCTTATCGAGCACGTTCACCTCAAAGCATGTTGACGTTCTGGATAGCATTGTCAGATGCGAAGCATTTTTCACGGTTACCATTGTTGATATAAATGCAGAAGTTTTCGAGACATCAAGCCCCGCCACGGTGGTCTAGTAGCTAAGGTACTCGGCTGCTGACCCGCAGGTCGCGGGATCAAATCCTGGCTGTGGCGGCTGCATTTCCGATGGAGGCGGAAATGTTGTAGGCCCGTGTACTCAGATTTGGGTGCACGCTAAAGAACCCCAGGTGGTCGAAATTTCCGGAGCCCTCCACTACGGCGTCTCTCATAATCAAATAGTGGTTTTGGGACGTTAAACCCCACAAATCAATCAAATCAATCTTCGACACGTGAAAATGGTATCGCATACTGACGTGAACTAAGGTGTCACTCGGTCATCGGGCCAACGATCGAGCATGTGTTTGTTTCTGCGTGGGTACGGTTCGTTAAAGTAGCAGCGAACGAAAGGACAACTTAGACTATTTTTTTTATGATTACATGCAGCTGCGACGACACACCTGACACAAGTGCCCTGTTCTGGCTCTGGTGCTCTTCACTAGATTTTCAAGCCGGTGTGAAGTCACATAAAAACATCACGCAAGAAAATTGCCCATTCGCACGCATTTCGCGGCGTCGGCTTGAGCGTATGAATTGAGCCGTGAATTTAACAAGTACGTAAAGCATTGTCCACAGCATGTAATTGAAGCATTATCGCAAGCGTGTTGCGGATGAAAGTTCCGCCGAGGTTGTTCTCGTCATCTACGTGAATAACGTCTCTGGCACATTTGTTATATGCGAGAATTCACCGTAACGGTTCATGGCCACGTATTTTTACACCACGCATTTGCATTTTGTACTCTAGAGCCTCTTGCAGAACTGGGTCTGTCCTTGCATTAGTACAAATTGAAGTGTGCACATGTGACAGCGACGACGATGATATTTCGCAAATGAGTTACATTTCCGCAGTTAAGGTACCTCATATGTTTGATGAGGTTCTCGAATATACAGCTACACGTCAACATAGCTCATATGTTCATTTCAGAACCCCTCCACAGCGACTGCAACATCCTCTGTTGGCCGCAGCTTGTAAACATGCGAGAGGCGTCCCGACGCGCTGTTCTCGAAGGCAGCTTGCGCACCTGCTCTGCTCGTCGTCACGTGTTCATAGTGGCTGGTGGTGCGCTTTCAGCTGAGACGACTGGGCGGAGCCAACGCGCCGTGACGTCACTCGGCGCCTACCGTGTTTACAAACATGGAATGGGTCTATACATCCCACTAGTGCCACTGCCACGTGTCACATACCTGTTTATTACTTGAACTGTCATTCATTTATGAGTCTACATAAATGCCGCTAAACTAAATGATCCTACTTATAGCTGCTTTCTACATCAACCACAATCCTCTATCTATCCGTGACTACTTTTCTAAGTTGCTTGAGAAACGCCGCCAGCTGACTTAGACCCACAGGGGTCAACGCAGAGCTCAGACGTTAAGTTTACCGGAAGGTTAGAAAAGGTTGACGCACGGCTCTCATTTATTACGAAAGGGGGTGTAGGCTGCGACTTGTATACGTCTGCGCATTCAAGTGCGTTGGTCTACAGGGGGAGTCGAGTGAAGACACAATGCCCGTTGTTCATTTCGTACAGTAAACTGCGCGGGTAAAACTGCGCCACAATTCCTCATGGGGGAAGGAAAAGTGTCAAAATGAATTCCGAATACATTCATATGAACGTTTATCATCGTCAGTTCCTGCACTCACCCACGCATTTCTTAGATCAGATATTTTGTTTTGTTACAAATTCTTTTCATCCCCTCAAGAAAAGACATGTGCGTTCTGTCGACTGCTGCGTGCCATCTGTCGGCTGAGCTTCAGTTATTCTCTGTAGCCGCAGGACATTCCGCACTTCAACGGGCACTCAGGACTCGGGAGACGAGCAGCGAGAGACACGCGAACCTCTTATCGACTTGACAGCTTGTCTGCTCGCATGAAACGATGGCCAAGAATGCCATGCGCGCGATGGGGCTGCGACACTTCCTGACACGTCTTGAGAAGCTTTTAAAACCGGGCACATAGTTCTATCCATGTGCGTTTTAGTTTCAGTACCATACTCTTTAACGAAGTTGCTGCGCCTACAACTTTGGAAGTTCACCTCGTGTATAAAGGTGATGTCATTTATGGAGCCTGCTGTGCAAACCGTTTCACAAAACATTCCAAGTGAAGTGCGTCGTCACAAATTGCATTCCACTCATGCGGTATAGGTATGCTGGTGTACCTGCAGTTAGTAATTCAACGATAGGTGTCATTATAAGATGAAATGAGTGCAAATAAAAGCGAATAAACTTTCTACGTTTACCTCTACTCGCGGGGCAGGCATGTAAGTGCTCGCGGGGTGAGAAGAGATAATTTAGGGTCAAGTTTTCGTTTCTACAGAGTTATATGAGCGTAATCTTGACCCTAACACTTACATGACAGCCAGCACTGGCAATTATTTTTTAGCAACTGCAAAAAACTTGGATAAATGTTTGGATGGCTCGTTCCAATACGCGAGCCCTATACTTTCAATGATCTCCGCAACTAAAGGCCGTTCTCATACGGCGACAAAAAGCACATGTCAAATTCATCTTTCCGCACGTGGCAGGGCGAACTCGCGCTGATTGCAGAAGTGAAAAGCTTTTGAAAGGGTTATCACTAAGTATGTGTAGACGCTCGATAGATTCGTAAGCTTGTCGAGTAAATTTATTCGAATAATCATATCCTGTCGGTAAACGAAGTAGCGCTTGAAATTATTTAATCAATCAATTTGACGTCAATATTTCAAGCATCGAATATATTCCTGCTCTAGTGGGAGCAAACAATATATTTGCACTTCTAAGTATCGCACCTGCGAAATAGTTGCCCGATTTTAACGTGAAAGGGTTAAAGTGCTCGTTTCGCCAAAATTCCAGTGTCTTATGCGGGCGCGTCTTTGGTTATGATTGAAAAATCAACGTTGTCCTTGAGCGAACGTTTGAGGCATATGCAAATAAAGAAACATTAAAAAATGTTTGGTTCATGTGGGCGCGGGGATTCGAACCTGGGACTCTTGGCTTTGTTGCGCGATGCCGCTATAACCACTCGTCCGCCAGGCATACACGGGGTTGTTTATGTATACGCCCTTTATCGTACGTGGTACGCTCATCTTGGGGTTTGTTCAGCGGATCGACAGAAATCCCGCGAGATGGTGCAAAGTGTCCACGGTCGCGCTTTTCGTGTTCCGTCGTGTAACATGCAAAAGTATTGCCACACTCCTTTCTTAAGTTTTGTTGTAGCCCCAATACACGTTTAAGTGCTACCTTGGGCAAACTGAGCTTATTCATTATAACCATTCAGATAATCGTTAAACCTTCCGATGCAATAACGCGCACAACGCGAACATTACAGTTTCTTCTGGCACACATGGCTGCTATAGCGACGTGAGTCAGTGCCGACGCTTCCTAATCACATGTCAGTTTATCGACGACCGATGCTGTGCGCACCAATATGAGTGTACATCCTGTATCTTCTGCTGTTTTTGAGTGTCTATTTTCCCGGCCACAGGTTCGGCCAAATAAGAGAGTTTCACCTTGAAGAAGACGACTGCTCCTTTCGCCCACGTCATGACCCGGTGACAATATAGGAGCCAGCGCGCGTCGACCGAGAAGCGAAGCGAGGCTAGGGATCGGAAAGGCAATACGAGCACGGTTTCATTACGCTATCACGTTCTTCTCTTGAAAGCGAGGCTCAGGCGTACTGAAAGTTCCTTTTTTTAACCTTTACTAACTTTTAACCTTTTCAACCTTTGCTAGAGTTTTACGACCCAAAACAACGATATGAATATGAGTGACCCCGTATATAGTGGAGGAATCCGGAAATAGCAACCGTGTAGTGTTCTGCACGTGACCTGTGCACTGGAAGCGCACAGTACACAGGCCTGTAGCTTTTCGGCGCAGCTGAATACCGTAACCGTTTTACACCACCGCGGAGGACTTGTAGTCACTATACCATCACAGTGGATAATCTATAGTGTGCAAGGTAAAGCCCAAAACAACAGAAAGGCTGTATGAAAAAGAGCCACTGTTAAGTAAAGACGAGTTTGCGTGCACGAAAAGTGCAGTACGCAGCGCAAGCTAGACAAATTGTAGCGACTATGCGAATATGCACATTTTTAACAAACACGCTTTATTATCAAGTACACAGGTTCAGTGACCAAATATGCTACTGCAATATCTATTTATGCGGGATTCATGAGCAGAACGTTCCATGCATTGTGCGTTAAATAGAGCGAGGCTTTAAGGGAACTATTCAACACAGATATTCGGGCTAGTTGGTTTTAACTGAACTTACATGCAACCTCTTTTCTCCCCTTCATCCCTTTCTCAGTACAGGGTAGAAAACCGGATGTGTGTCTGGTTAACCTCCCTGCCTTTCCCTGCGTCTTTATATATATATATATATATATATATATATATATATATATATATATATATATATATATATATATATATATATAATCTTACAAGCACAAACCTGCAATCCCCCAAGGAGGGGATACATAAAGGGGACGGGTGCTAGTGGTCATCCTGTTTGCTTCTCTTTTTCTTGCGATGAAGAATGTGGATTTGCGCTTGCCAAGGCATATAATTTCTTATGCGGATATAAGAGCTGCATGTTGCTGCAGTGCTGCTGTACATCGCCTCGAGGGAACATGCAAGATTACTGCTTTCCCTTTCTCTACAAGCAACAACGTGCAACAGCTATAGAAGTCTCTCTTCTGCGAGACAACGCGGATGTCGGGACCTCTGCAACACACCCCCAGAATGGCAATCCGAGGCCTGACATCTTACTCGGCAAATTATGGTCGCGCGTGCATCCGAGCTTAGTTATAGCACTCTTAGTACTCTGGCTGGAATATTCGCACCGCGAAATGCCTGGACGTGGAGTGTTAACTAGTTGTTTAGACGCTCTAATCATCGTGTAATTGAGGTAACAGAAAATAACTTCATCCTTCTTTCTCACAGCCTCGCCACCGTGCCTCGCATTTCTTTCTTTCTTTCTTTCTTTCTTTCTTTCTTTCTTTCTTTCTTTCTTTCTTTCTTTCTAACTCCTCACTTCTATGTGGCTCGTTTATGATGAAGTGCTCATGTTAAGCTATACGGAAGGTTCCAATGTGCAATTTAGGCACAACGTCTCAAGCCCAAGACAGTATCCCTTGTCGCGAAAAAAAAAGAAAAAGAAAGGGGGGGGGGGCTTGATCTCCGTTATTTTTGAGACAGAGCACATTTTTTCACAAACTCGGTAAATATTAGGGCATTAGGTAATCAGACACGCGATGCGCCGTTCATATTTCGAACACAATCAACATATCAGTAATTTTTTTTCTAATGTAAAACATTTTCGACGAAAAGTCAACCTTCGAGTGCGGCAGAAATTAGCAGCTAGTGATAACCATTTCCTTCTTATTAAAAGTTACTTCTCAGAACTGTACGATCACGCTGTACAATCACACAGTAAGTTGCCTTTAGCTATACGCTGTGGCTAACGGGAAAGAAAAGGCGTATAAGCGTTCACGTTCACGTTCGTGAACGTTCGTATGCACATTCATGTCTGAAAGGTTCGCTTACATCCTTCAATAGGCTTCAATATATGCTTCGCGCAACTTGAACACCGCGCCTAGTGAGGGATCAAGTTATTAAACAGTTTTCTTTCACGTACGTAGATGCTTTGCGTACGTAGTTCTTCTACGTGTGAGAAGTGCACGTGCACAGAACATAGCAGCCGTGCACTGGTCTCACGGACGTAGATGCGTGAGATTCGATTCTCTGCGTTCGTTTCTTGCGCACGAAGGCAGATTCGCGCCGGCGCTCGGACAAGATAGCGTGTCGAGCGCGATAACTATAGATAGCATATCGAGAGTTGGCTACCGCAGTGTTCATGGTTCCCAGCCGATTGAGCTACGTGGTAGCTCGCACCAAGCGTCGCGAACGTGTTGCTAAAAGCTTTTAAGATGGCGTGCACGTGACGTGCGCGTACTTTTCACGTTTGCGTACGTTAAGTGCTTGCCTACGTGAAACTGAAATTGCCTATTAAAAAGGGAAGGAAAAAGTATGGGTAATGCAACGGGTATCGACCCGGGCAGACAAGTGACGGTTTGGCAGATACTAAATGGAACGAGTTGCGATGTCCAGCAAGCGAATCGCGTCGCTCAGTCAAAGGCATCTGCTGCGCAGGACCAGAAAGTTGCTTGACCTGTTCGCTCGCACCTGAAGGAAGCAGCTTCCGATTTACGCGACGGAAACATGCAATCACGACATACCAACAAACGGCTGGGCGTAAGCGTCCTCCATTGCCTCAAGTACGGTGAGGAGGCAAGTGTATACAGCGCACAAGCACAAACGATGCAGGCGTATATGCTGCTCACAGCAAAATGCATGCAGTGCTGCGGAGAATGACGCATGCATCGGTCGCAGGAAGGCCGAGTACACGATAACGCATGCAATCTTGAGCCGATGCTATAGTACCAGGAAGAATCACGTTTCTGTCACTATAGATTATCTATAAGCTTCTACTTTGGGAATATGCTGTCTATAGAAGGCAACACTTGCGGCCAATTCACAAATCGTTTGAATGACACGGTGTAATGAAGTTAATCAGCTTGTAGAATTAAATTTATCCGTTTGTTTCATAGCAGTTTTAGCTTTGGTTGTAATTAATGTATGGTTTTCTGTTTGTTTTTCTTTAATCTTAACAGAGAGAGAGAATCAACTGCTCAAAGATTCGATGGTGCGTGCTTGCACAAGACGGGGTGGTTCCTTACTCTCTGGACCCATGACATGTCTCTGCAGCAACTCCTGGCCCCCGGCTGTCAATGCAAGCTGAGTCGGCATGCCGCTTTGGCCTTGCGCCTGTGACTCATTTGATAGAAAAACTTGCTTATTCACTTGACGACAGCCGTATGAAAGAAGTGTGCAAAGAGCGCAAAACAAAATATAAGAAAAGTAAAAACGGACGGAATCACTGCACCAAGCGCATCACTATGCTCCAGTAGTGTGCCCACCTTTAACTCATAATATCAAGAATAGTTGCGGTTTAACGTCCCAAGACCACGGTATGATTATGAGGGACACCGTTTTGGAAGGCTCCGGAAAGTTCTACCACCTGGGGTTCCTTATCGTGCATCTTAAGCGTGGACTCAATAACAGAAACTTCGGTTGAGCAGTCGAGTATTATCACCACTAAACTACTGTGGCGGGTCCCCTTTCACACAATAAAAATATTGTTTTGCTCGGTTACAAGACAAGTACGAGCAATCATTTTAGAATGGTGGTGGTCTCAACCAAGCGAATAATATTCAGTTTTTTGCCCAAATGTGATTGTTTTTATTCAGATGACAGTGTACTCAAGCTATATTTTACCATTTAGAGTAAGGTAATTTTTAACGTGAAAGTGTTTTATGCCGGGATCCACCATGGTTCCACTGACGTACTTACATCACGGAAGAGGCGTTGAAAAATATATACCAAGAAATTGCAAAAAAAAAAATTGGCCCCGAATCTGCATGTTACCCTGCAAATGTCGTCGAAACAAGATAGTCTTGCGTCTAAGGAGAGGGAACAAAACGCTTATTTGATGTTCTGCACAATAAAATTGGTGAATGGTATTCTGGAGGCACTGCGTTAGTGCCTCGAGCACATCAAGGTACGTTAGACACGAGCGCCATCTGGCAGTTCAAAAACGAAGGGAAGGCGTGTGCACCCGCGAAGAAAGATGCGCGCCTGTCTCGGAGGTGATAAGGTGTAGAACGCAAAGCGACGGGCAGGTGCCACCACCGTGTCGTCTTAGCAAAGCGTTGGAAGCACCTTTTTGAGCATCGCGTTGCACTGTCAGCGTAGCGTGATAAACGCTGCGGTCCTTAGAATTACTCGTGTGTGCCTTCTCTAGTATAAAGGCACACGTACAAAACATGAAGGTGTTGTTATGGTGCCTCAGATATGCTCAATAATCGCTTTTTAATTGACAATCGCACAAGTATGAACGCTGAAGCTTGAGCAATATTGGTGGGCATTGCGGATAGGGTTGGCCGTTTGGTGCCATTTAAGTTATCGGTAAGGGCGAACAAATAAACATATGTACAGACAGACAGACAGACAGACAGACAGACAGACAGACAGTTTAAATTTTTTTCCATCGAAGGTCCCCAAGAAAGACTATTGTCTTAAAAAAAAAACAGAAGGCAAGCATTCGTCGCGCGGAACGGAACCAGCCACCTCTCGATTCTGCCAACCACTATGCCATGGAGCGTACGTTGTCAGGAGTGCTAACGGAAAGACACTTATTTACGCAGCATACTGTTTCGAAGTCCTCAGAGCTTTAACACATTAGCGCGCTTTTGTTATCAATGGCGAGATGGCGCAACTGGCTCTCGTTGGGCGTGCTCTAAAGCTCGTCACCTTCACCAAGCGCCACCCCCACGGAGCGTGGTCTTTCCTGTGTGCGCGCTTATCAGACTCGTAATTCGAAAGAGGACGAAGGTCACTTGACCCGCTGCCGCGGCCGCGTATTACCCCCGTACTCTAGAACGTCCCTTCACTCAACGCTTCACCTTCACTTGAGAAAACCGATGGGAGCACCATCTCTAGGCACAGCATGCCACTGTATATCAGCGATCGTCTGCTGCGATGCTTGAGTAGCGCAGGGTCATTTTGATACGAGCTGTGGCGCAGTGCTCACCTCCTCTCTCGAGTGAAGGGTGAAAGTCGAGTCCAGGTGCGTTTGTGAATACGGGGGTTAGAAAGAAGCATGCTGCTGACACACGACGCAGGACAAATTGTGACAGTTGTTCGCGCGTGTTCTGTGTATACTTGTGCACTCGTTTCACAAGTCTTTCTGTTTGAACAGCGCGCTTTAATTGTCGAGCTGTGACAGTTGTTAGTCTACGCTCGTCCTATGTATGCCAATTTCGTGCGAGCTTTCTGCTTTAGGTGTGCGCTGCAAGTTTCGAGCTGCTTGCCATTCTTCACGGGATTTTTCAATGTGTTGCTGTTGCTGAAACAATGCACAATAAACGCTCACCCACCTCTGTAAAGGCAGAATTTACTTTGGTGTTATGCCAGTTTTCTTCCTTTTCAAAGAACAAGGTGTATGTACCTGAAATACTTGCGAACAATTTGTTGCTTTTGAAAACACAACTTATTAATAGAATGCTGCTTCTGCATGATTGATATGCGGGGGTCTAACATCCCAAAGCCACCATATGATTATCAGAGACACCGTAGTGGAGTCATCCCGAAATGTCTATCCCCTGAAGGGTTCTTTAACGTGCACCCAAATCTGAGCACAGCGGCCAACAGCATTTTCGCTTCCATCGAAAATGCAGCCACCGCAGCTGGGATTTGATTCCGCGACCTGCGGGTCAGCAGACGAGTACCTTAGCCACTAGACCACCGCGACGGGGTAAAACGTTACTTCTCAGGCCATGGTCAGAGAACTGAACGGTTCGGAGCGGGCTCATTACCTTTCCCGACACACGTGCTTTCCCGAAAACACGCTGCACAACCTTGTTAGCTCCTAGTATCCGGTTCCACAATATCAATGGTGCTGCACGTTTTTAGCCATCAGCATCGCAGACATATCCAGAGGCGCCACCATTCGGATGGGCAAGACGCGACCGTGAAATTTATCGCTTGAAACAGCCGTAAAAAATGCTTACCAGCAGCGATATCTAGTAACTGCGGTGCCAGGCATCTCTGTGTAATTGCGTACAGAGCGACCAGTGTCGTCGGGGTGTTGCGCATTTGATACCTAATCTCGTCGGAATTGGTCATAAATACCGAGCAAATTGCTTCCTCCGCATGCGACCAAGGCTTCGAGCGTCGCCTTTAGGCCGACAAAATCGTGTCCGTTGCCAATCAGTGAGTCACCCCGAAATAGAGGCAACGTTGTCATAGGGAAAGTGCGCCCGTCTGCGAGATGGCTTTTTCTCTCGCGATACCTTATGCCCGCCTCGTGCGAACTTTCGGTTGTTTATAGATGATTATATATGCCGTACAACAGCAGCCATTTCGCAAATTCTGGGCTGTTGTATAACATCGCCATGTTCCCACACTTTCACTGGGCATAGGGTTGTTACGGGGATCGCATGGCTATCATTTAGTTTGATTGGTCGTGCTAAAGAATGTGCGCCGGATATTATAGACGAGAGCATCTCGCTCTTACAACAACGGTGGTCATAGGAGCTCCTTTTCATTCCTACACAAGTAAACAGACCAAATCACAGATATCCTTTCTTTACTCGTAGCTTGTGCGCATATGGGAAAATGTTTTGACAATTTAAGGCACCTTATGTATTCTACTACGGGTGATAAGTATGATGTCTCTATACCGTTTAGAAAAGCAAGTTTATTTACCCTATGTACAAAAACAAAAAATTATAACAATTTATAATTAAAGGGCACATAGACGTTGGCGCATCTATGTTGTGCCGTTAATTGTCAGCTAGGAAGGAGACGCGGCGCCAAGGCGCTTTGTCTCAAGCAGCTCATCAACACATCATCATATGTCCGTCTGTCCCGACACTTCCTCCCATGCACCCAGGGACGTGTGAGACAAGGAAGTTTATTGCAAACTGGTAACAACATTTTAGGTGAGACGTGCTACGAGGGACGCCCAAGCCACGCCATAAGGAGCTTCGTGTTACCAAGGGTTCCGTGTTGACGTCCCTGCGTGTTCCACGTCAGGGACGTCTTTCTCATCTAGCCATGGCGCCATCGACGTCGTGGACGCCTTCGAAGGCGCAAGCCTTCGACGTTGTCGTCCCTGCGGGGACTAGTCCGGAGACCGTCGTCGACGCGACGGCCTCAATAGTTGGCCTCTCAGAGGTACACTGCGTTCAGCAC
Source organism: Rhipicephalus microplus (assembly GCF_013339725.1). Taxonomy (NCBI): domain Eukaryota; kingdom Metazoa; phylum Arthropoda; class Arachnida; order Ixodida; family Ixodidae; genus Rhipicephalus; species Rhipicephalus microplus. The sequence goes on along the minus strand of NC_051171.1, from coordinate 99,952,772 downwards.
ATGGGAGGCATGAACTTCCAAGTAACTGTCAAGAGCATGGCTTCCATGACTCTCATCGTCGACGCTGGCTACCTGACCATCGGTGGCGAGCGTATCCCTGTCGTTCCCGTCGGCCCGCAGGTAACTAACGTCGCCTGCCTGTTTTTACCAGCCTTCGTCTCCAACGAGGTACTCGTCCAGGCTTTGTCCCCATACGGCAAGGTATTGACTGTGACCGCTGGCGTCATGAGCGCAAGACGCGGAGTTCTCACAGGCACACGCTATATCCGGATGGAAATGAGTCCCACAAATCGCGTCCCCAACTATCTTCGCGTTTCTGGTGATCGAGTCACCTTCGACTACCGCGGTCTGCAACGTGTTTGTCGTCGGTGTGGCTCTAGTGGTCATTATCGAGCAGAGTGCACAGCACCATTCTGTGGTCGCTGTGGTGTGCATGGACACGAAAGCGAAGGTTGCGACCGCCCCTGCCGACGTTGTAGAGATAACCACCCTACCACCGTCTGCCCTGTGCGTCGTTCATATTCTGATGCTACTGCGGGGACCTTTCCTGCCCTACCATCCGTGTCACCAACGGCAACAGAAGAACGAGAACCAGGAGCTGTACTAGAAGAACGCCAGAATCCGATTCTGAGAGCTCCATTAAACGATGAAGAAGTGTGCAGCTTGGCCAACTCGAGCGTGCCACGTCTGCCAATCTCAGCGACAGAAACAGCCACCGCGATTGACCTCGCGTCTGTACCAGGCAAACATGTCATGCCATGTTCGACGCCGGCGCAAGCCGAGAAAGAAACGCCGGTAGGCACTGAGGCACCAGACTCATCGTTAAACCTAGCAGTTGATTGCCCAGAAGACGCCGACGTTGCGAGATCTACGGACGCTGGTGTCTCGCCAGGAGCAGAATTGAAACCGAATGAGCAAAGCCCATTGGATCATTCCGGAAGCCAGGCTCGTGACTCTCTTGAACAAGTAGCAAGACGCCATGGGAGTTCTTTACTGACGCGTCTCGACAAGCAATCCGTGATCAAGTTCGTTGGAGGCGGCGACAACGTTAACGCTGCAGCCCTACCACCATCTGATTCGTCAGACAGCAGCTTCAGCCTCGAAGTCGACAGTGGCATCGGACTCCCTTCTAGCCCAGACGGATGTGACGTGAAAATTCAAGCCCCGCGAGAGGTCAAGCGTGCTCACAAGTCTGGCACCAGCTCGGACGGCACCCAAGATAACCGCTCCGAGTTCCAGCAACCAAAGAAACCTCGACCCTCTTCTAGAGGGTCGAATTGTGCTGTGTAGTGTACGTACTCCAGTTCCCCCGGACAGATCCCCGGGATATACCGAATCGAAAAACACGACCAGGTCAGTCACCCACCTTTTTTCAATACGGCTGACACCCTGAAACTTCTTTCTTTAAATGTTCAAGGGTTCCGTAACCCAATAAAGCAAGCCGAGGTTATCAGCATAGCCCGCGCAGAACATTGTGATATTCTGTGTTTACAAGAAACAAATTTTTTCACCATTGGCCACGTTCGTGCATTCAAACGCGCTTTTAATTTAGACTGTTATTTTTCCTTCGCGACATCTCGCTCCTCTGGAGTTGGAATTATTATTTTTAACCACGCTCTTCTGCGCAATCATCATGTTTTCTATGACGGGAATGGGCGGGTATTGGCTTTTGACTGCGTCCTATCATCCTTCAAGCTGCGTGTTTTGTGTATTTATGGGCCAGCTCAAGCAGCGATGTCTAACGATTTTTTCCGTGATCTGGACGTGTATTTTCTAGACGGTCGTCATGTCATACTCGCTGGAGACTTTAATTGTGTATTAGACACGCGAGCTGACGTGCAAGGTCCAGGATGGGGTCACTCTGATTGGAACGCGCGAGAGCTGCGTCGCCTAGTGCACCATTTCTCTTTGACAGACACGTACAGACTAGTGCATGGACCACAGTATGCCTGGACTTGGCGGCGTAGCACGTCGTCTAGTCGTTTGGATCGTTTCTATGTGCCGAGCGCGCTAGCTTCTTACGTATCGCACTCTGATGTAGTAACATTACCATCATCGCCTGTTTATATATCAGACCACCGACCAGTGACGCTCGAGGCTCACTTTCCCTTTTCATCATCAGTGAAACCTTGGCGTCTTGACATCCGCATTCTGCACGATGCGCGTACACGCTCCAGTTTATCTAGAATCTTGCGCGCCTCTCGTTTGGGATGCGGTCCGGAGGTGTGGGACGCACTCAAGACGCAGTGGCGTTTACACTGCTCAGTAGCAGGGCGGGCCCTTAGACGCCGTACGTCCGAAGAACTAGCGGACACTGCCACAAAACTGCGTATTGCTCTTCGGGTTGATCGACTAACTCCCTTGATGCGCACATGGCAGCGAGAGTTAAGGGGTCGTTTTCAACGCCTCATTGCAGCTTCGTCATTGACGGCGGCTGCTTGGCGTTGCAGACGTAATCCTTGCGCTCATCCTGAGGTTCTACGATTTGCGAAAAGCTCGCTTCTCAACCCGTCGAGTCGACTAGGAACTCCGGCGGCCAGATTCTTACACACTGCCTTACCGCCGACACGTGATCACTCAGTTTTCCTAGCTCACTTTGCCAACATGGCTCGTACGACAATGTCATCACATCACGGTACCACCGAGACAGCCACAATGTTAAGTAGGCTCCCTCAAATTTCATCTGAAGTAGCTGAGCAACTGTGCACAAGTCCGTCAGCTGACGAAGTGAAAGAGGCACTGTCTTCCATGAAGCGTGGCTCGGCCCCCGGGCCGGATGGGTTGCCTGTTGAGTTTTGTTTAACGTTTTGGGACGACATTGGTGCCCTTTTCACCTCTGTTATTTGCCGCTGCTTCGAGAATTTTAAATTTCCTGATAGCTTTCGCGATGGTCGAATTGTTTTAATACCTAAACATGACCCATCGTCAGTTCGCCCAGAGGAGTGGCGACCAATAACGCTCCTCAACGTTGATTATAAAACTTTCGCGGCAGTTATCACTCGGCGTTTAAGAAGCCTGATGCCCTCCTTAATAGGTCATCATCAGGCGTGCTCTATTCCTGAAAGAGGAATCCACAGTCTCTCCTTTGTTACTTGCGATATAGTTGCGTACACGTTAGCAAGATCAGCTCGGGGACTCTTGGTTTCACTTGACCAGGAAAAGGCATTCGATCGCCTCGAACATAGCTTTATATTTAGCGTAATGGCAGCATTTGGCTTCTCACAAAACTTCGTCGAGCTTCTCAGAAACGCATACCGAAATATACGCAGCACGTTATTTCTTGATGGTTTAGAGAGTGCGCCATTTCCGGTTACCCGTGGTGTTCGCCAGGGGTGTCCTCTATCCCCTGCGCTTTTTGTATTCAGCCTCGAACCATTCCTTCAATCGCTAATCGCTGATCCTTACGTTAGAGGCCTTCCTCTTCCAGGTAGTGGTACTGTGACAGTGACAGCATTTGCTGATGACATCACGTTGTATTTGAAGAATGAGGACAGTTTATTCCGTAGCCTACGACTTTTTACTACGTATGGCACGATTTCAGGTGCTGCGTTAAATTTTTCCAAATGTCGATATTTATCCATTGGTTCACCAGACGCAAGTCTAAGTTCCTTTTTCGGTCTTCAAAAAAGTGACTCTATTCGCATTCTGGGGCTTGATTATACTTGCTACGGCATATCAGCTTCCTTGTGGAATTCAGTAGTCGAAGATGTAAAACGACACGTCCGGGAAGCACAAGAGTATGATTTACCGATGCTCAAAAGAAGGTATTTAGCACAGACGGTGTTTTACAGCCCCCATTACAAATCACCAGGTCGTTGCAATCCCTCATTGGCTCTTTTTTCTGATCGGTGGAACAGAGCTGGTTTGCCGAGCAGCTCTTGGGCAACCGAGAAACTGCGGTGGATTCGCATTCCCATCCGTCTCTGTTCGCTGCCGGCTACTTGCCCTACGATTCTTACTTCGGTTGTTGCATGGTGATCAGTGCCCCGCGCGTGATCTCGCCTGCTATTTCTTAGGCACCAAGTTACGCTATTTACTACCAGATGCACTGCTTAATTCTGCACCGCAAACACTTCACGTACCTGCATTTTACTCAACGGCAGTAGCATTTTATCGACACGCGCAGCAGGTTTGTCCCGATGTGGACATTCTTGAAAGCCGCATTGTAGATACAACGGCGGCTCTTCTGCTTCCTCTGGTTCCTCCAGCCCGTCTAGCACGATCGAGACATGTCTCGTGGAGCACGATAACGGCATCGTTTTTGCCTGGTCACCTCCGTGACTTTATGTGGCGTCTTGGATGGAGAGTACTCCCAACACGGGACAGACTGGAGAGGTGGGGCATGGTCCCATCTTCCACTTGTCCTAACTGCCCGTTACAGGAGTCTAACCAGCATATGCTGCAGCAATGTGTCATTGCAAAGGTGTTTTAGAAGTCAGTTAACACTAGTTTTCGCGGCCTAGGTGTTCATCGCTTTGTAACATCTGGTCGCTGCCCGCGTAGTCACTTTGCACGCCTTCTAATTGCTGCGGGAGCTTTTTGTTTATGGCGTAATAGGTGCGAAGCTGTTGCGGCAGATCATCGTCGTCGTGCTCTTTTTCCAATACTGGAACGCCTCTACTCTGAACTCATATCGTTTCTGTCGGAGGAATTGTTCTTCCTTGGGGAGGAAGAATTTCTGCGACAATGGTCGTGCCGCTTTCTGTCCGTAGTTGACAGACGCGTTCAATTAGTTTTCCACCTGGCCTGGTTCCTATAGCCAGGTCACCTGTCAATGTCTGATTGGTGCATGTAATCAACATGTGCTTACTATTTTTCTGTGTTTGTGTGTGTTCAATATGGGTGTGAGCTCTCCTATATATGCAGTTGATTCTAACGCTGTAAGTTATGTAACCTTTATGAATATTGATACCTGTTGTACATATTTTCTAACATCTTCACCAAGTCTTGTAAATTCTGTACATATATGATCATGTACATTGTCCATATTGTGATTAGTGCATTTACGTAGTATATGTACAGTTATTAGTACAACGGACTATGGACATCCTACGGACTTGGACACTTTAGTTTAAATGTGTAGTGTATGTTGTGCTTTGTCTTTTGTATGTTATTGTGCCTGTTATACAGACGCTTGTCTCTTAGGTTTGTTGCGTCCCATGAAAGAATAAACTTTTTCTAAACAGGTGAGTACAACTGTCTGGTGTAACAAAATCGCTTCAGTGGCGTGTACAAACGCGAGAAAGTAGACAGGATGTAACACACAGCACTTCAATACTCTCACAGATCACGAATTACTCAAGAAAATAAAGATAAAAAGAAACGCAAAAAGCACAAAGTTGGAACAGATTCGCATATTACGTGCGACAAGAAGCATTTTTTTTCCTTTTCTGAGTTAAAACGGCAGTAAAGGAAAATCAATATTCTATTCCGAACTCAAAAAAAATGTGTATGCCATCAACTGAAGAAGGCTTCTTCACCCTGAGTTTTAATCTGTTTGGTAAGGTACCGAGCCATGCTCTTTCTAATCTTCTGTAACGCTGTGTATGCAGCTCGTTGGGGTCGTCGCCGTGCTTCGGCCCGGCAGCCACGCCACAAGACGAACATTGTGACGTACAGTACGAGTTGTTCAAATTCTGCGCTGTCCTTCTGCGCTGTCAGCCCGAAGGAATTGACACTCCGAATTGACGACGCACGACGTGCCACACGCCTTTGGCCGCTACGCATTCAAGCATAGTGTGGCAGATCGTTTCTCTTTTCCCGCAGTTGGGGCAGTGGTCATTCGGAACGACGCCCCACTTTGACGAGTGGGCAACGTCTCTGATGAGTGGGCAACGCGTCCCATCGCCGCAGCCAATCAAATTCTCTCACTATTTCTGGTACGTGGTTGTTCCGCCATTTCTTCTACTTGCTGGGTCTCCATCTCTGTCTTTCCTCATCAGTGATCGAGCGACTGATTAACATTTCGCTAATGCGTGCGGGTGCAAGCTTTGCAAAGTATTCTTCAGCGGTGTCGCCGTCAATGACCGCTTAAGGCCCTCTGCTGCTTTATAAAAGGCATGTGGGTGTTCTGCTTGAGTTCCCCGGTACTATTCCGACGTGAATGTGGCTCCAAGAGTTCCGGTCCAATATAGCAATAAGCTACGACCAGGATAGTCAATCTCCTGAAACCATTTGTGAACTGTTTAGCTGCAAGTGCCTTTGTAAATTTCGCAACATCTGGCACACTGAGTCTTCCACAACTTTTTGGAAGCTTCAGGAACTTTTATTTAACTTTTGGTGTCTTCCCGTCCCATAGGAAAGCTCCAACCTATGACGCAAGGCGGCTCGCAAACAGTTTGGGTTTGAGGGCAATGTGCCCGATATAAAAAGCATATGCGCATGCTCTGGTTTTCACCACCGTCACTTCGGCGTCAAGTGACAAATTAAAGTCAGTGGCATACGCGAAGACCTGCGTGGTTTTATGTACGGCGTCCTCCCAATTTCTTTTGGCTACCTCCACCTTCCCGTCTTGAAAGTATACCCCGAGAACTTTTACGGCGTCCACGTATTGAATAACACCCGGCAAAGAGCCGTGGAAGCAACCGAAACGAAGGGCTTTGATTTTCTCCGCATTCAGGAAAGCACCCAATAAACTGGCATACTCTTCAAACAGCTCCAAGAAAGCGCGGTAACTGGCTTAGTTTCCCACGAACACAGAGATGTCATTCGCATGAGCAGTGATGCTAAGTGACCCCAGACCTGTCATTGGAAAGCCCTGAATATTAGGGCACTTTACCACTTTCCTAAGGAGAGGATCTAGGGAAAGAACAAAGAGCACCGGTGCGATTGGGCATCACCGGCGAGCACCTTTTAATACTGGAAAGCTTGTTGTCTCCACGCCGTTGTGAGGAGTCGGCTGGTCATATTGGTGTACAGAAGCTTTATACAGCGGACGTACTGCTCAGGCAAACCAAACATTTAAGTACGCAGTATAGGTATACTCATGTTCGACCCTGTCGAAGGCCTTAGGTTGATCCAACAACACGAAAGCACCGGTAACGTTTTTGGCGTTGGCATAGTAGAACAAATCTTTTATCAGAGTAAGTGTTTGGAAAATGGACCTACCCGGCGCTGCAAACGTTTGCGTGGGTGACTCTATATCGGGCAAAAAAGGTTTCAGTCTCAAGCCAAGGATCGTAGCTGCAAGTTTGTAGTCCGTGTTTAGGAGGGTAATCGGCCTTCACTACCGTGTATGTCAGGGTATGTCAGGATTCATGCCCTCCGTTGGCAGCATGACTACATGGCCCTCACTGAAAGACCTCGGCTTTTGCCCATCAACAATGCACCCGTTAACCATGTCAGTAAGTGCGTCACCTAGGACGTTGAAAAAAGTTACATAAAACCCCGTCAGTATTCCGTCTCGACCTGGAGCCGTGGAAGTGTTCATTTTCCTCGGAACTTGCAAATCCTCTTTTGTCTCCTCATCGCAGAGCATATCAGACGCCTCAGGACAGAGCGTGGGCAAGCCTTCGCAAAATTCTGCGATTCTTTGATGCTGGTTGCTGTCTTTGGAGAGATGATCTGCAGAACAGAGCCTTTCAAAATGCGCCCTAAAGACCTCCTCGATTGATTTGATATATGTGGCGTTGCTCCCGCACACTGTCCGTGCTGCACCGATAATACTGGGCTGGTGTTTCCTTACCCCTACTCGCTGTGCGTATGCCAAGTTACCTAGTTCATTCGTAGGCAGGTGCAGTTCCTGTGCGCATTTAAAAGCCCCGGACCTTGCCCTCAACAAGAGGTCGTATTTAGCCGAAGAATCAAAGAATCATCAAAGAATCGCAGACAAATATCTGCGATTCTTTGATGCTAGTTGCTGTCGAGGGAAACTGTGTTTAGAAGAACTGTGTAACGATTTGAGTACTCGGTACTCTACTATAGGAGGGCTGAATGCCGTCCCTGGCGCGCCCACAGCAACGGGGAACCTGTTTAGAAAAAGTTTATTTACAGCATGTACAGAACACAAAGGCTTCATACCATTCCAGCAACAGGGCACATACACTTCTGCACATCTATATTTCACGACTAACATCACTACGTCACAGTGAAGACATTTGCTCTAATATACATGATTATGTTGGCATACATGTACACAAAAATTCAATGTGATATCACGATACAAGGGTATAACGATACAATAGATCCAAATAAAACACAATTTGTAACAAATGATATCATATATAACAACTCAACGGGCGCTGCTTAGCACCAAGTTGGTCGAAAAATTAGCTGTATCCTTTCGTGTTCCACCTTGACGAAAGGGCACGACCAATGCCGCAGAAACTCTTGCTCCCCGAGGAAGAAAAGCTCTTCGGAGAGGAACGCGAGGATCTCTCGTCTCATTCTCCCCAGTATCGGCCACAAAGCACGCCGGCGGCAATTGGCAGCTACGGCCTCACATCGGTTTCTCCAAAGGCTGAAAAGCCCCGCAACTATTAAGAGAGCGGAGAAGCGGCTACGCGGAAATCGGCCGTTGGACACGAAAGTTCGCACACCCTGTCCCCGAAAACCAGCATTAACCGCACGCCAAAAAAGGCGGGAAACCACACATTCAAACGTCGCATGTCGATTGGTCTCTACCATGACGCAGTTGGGGCAAGTGGAAGTGCGAACCACCTGCCATCGCTGCAACCGATCTCGCGTGGGGAGCAAGCCCCAGCCCAGCCTCCAGACAGCCTCTGAGATGCCCTGGCAACACTGCGGCAGTTATTGGTTTTCAAGCGCGGTTCAATACAGATTGACGATGCTAAGGCACCAGGGGCCGTAGAAGGGCGGCCATTGTGTCCACCACTTTAGAATCGGCCACCTCTATCTCTGGGCACGTAGCTTCGAAACGTCGGTGAAATGCCAGAAGGGCTCGATACAAAGGTGGTAATTCAGTTGATTGGGGACCTTTGTTTGTTTGGCTATCCGGCAAGAAGACACGTAGTGATGGCCCCAGATGGTAGCGAGCCAGTGTCTGAGCGGGTATGTCATCATTGCTTAGTATTCGCAATAGAGTGCGGAGGCACAATGTAGAAGCCGCGACGGAAACGTCGGGGAATGCAAAACCGCCTTGATCTCGCGGTTGAGCTAACGCTGGACGCGATAACAATTCTCTGCCACCAGACCAAAAAAAAATGAACTGATGCAGCTTTGCACTTTCCTGCAGACGTGGAGCGGTGGTTTAACAGAGTGGCAAAGGTACCAAAATTTTCCTAGGTACACCGTTTGAGTTAAGTATCGGCGTTCCAAGAGGGGGAATTCGAAGTGCCTGGCTGCTTTGATATCATTTAGAAGAGTTTGTACAACGGATGACCAGATGCTATCCTGTATACCAAATACAGTGAAAGTAACTCCGAGTATTGAAATCTCAGGAGACCACTGTAAAGGCGACGTGATGTTGATGCGACCGCTGGGGTTGCCAATGAAAAAATACTGGCTTTTAGAAAAGTTTAACCTTGCACCGGAGATAATACCGAAATCATGGAATGTATCAAGAGCATGCTGCAGCGACTGTTCATTATGTACATATAGAGTGATATCATCTGCATATGCAGCGACTTTTACTTGAGTGTTACCGGGTAGAGGTAAGCCACGAATCTGCGGGTGATGTTCAACAGCCCTTAAGAAGGGCTCTAATGCAAGGATAAATAACACTGGGGAGAGGGGACACCCTTGACGGACCCCACGCGTGACTCTAAATGCGTGACTCTCACGGGAATCTAAGTAAAGGGTACTTTCTAAATTAGTGTACATCGCGTTGATAAGGTCAATGAACTTATCTGGTAATCCGTATGCGTGTAAAACATTTAGTATGTAGCCATGTTCTATGAAATCAAAAGCTTTCTCTTGATCTAATGAAACCAACAGTCCTTGCGCACATCGGCTAATGGTGTATTGAATGATGTCACGCGTTAACCACGTATGGGTGTGTATTTCTCGGCCCGGAACAGAACAGACCTGGTGGGGAGCGATTAATGTTGCAAGAAATGGACTGATTCGGCGCACCAAAATGTTAGCCAAGAGCTTGTAATCTACATTGAGCAGGGTAATAGGGCGCCAATCTTCTGGTCGCGTAGACATTGGGTCTTTCTTGGGAACTAGTGTTATACGGCCTTTGCGGAAAGAAGTTGGAAGTGTAATATCTTGGAAACACTTGCGAATGACGCGTGACATAGTTGGACCAATGATAGGCCAGAACTGCACATAAAACTCTACAGGTAGTCCGTCAGGCCCTGGGGCCGATCCCTTTTTCATTGCGTCTAATGCGCCTTTGATTTCGTCATCGGATGGCGGTGATAGGAGGACGTCATTTGACATGTTGGAATCATGAGGTAAATCTGTTAGCAGAGGATGCGAAGAAACGGATCCTGGGTAACAGACATTAGCACCAGATTTAGCTATTGACTCAAAGTGTTGAGTGAATTCCTGAAAGTCGCGCGTACCCGCAGCAGCTGGGGTGATAGAGTTCAGCGAGCGGGCAGGCGAGCCTGGTGGACGAAGCAGAGCTCTGCGTGCATACCTTAGCACCTCAGGGTGCGCACAGGGTGCACGTCTACAGCGCCAAGCTGCAGCCGAGAGTGAAGAAGCGCGCATAATACGCTGGTACCGTTCAACGAGCTCCTCTTGCCATGCCCCCATTACAGTGGAAGGACTGGGATCTCGATTGGCAATGCGTATCTTCTGGATTAACAATGACGCATCTTTCGACATACGGGTGCAAAGTCCTCTGCCCGACGCACTGCAATGATGCCGCCACTGTTCTTTGAAACGATCCCAATCAGCTACATCGGCCCCAATAAGCGATGCGCGTAACGCTCGGGATAATTTCTCCGTAGCCTGAGAGTCCTGGAGGACGCGGCAATCGAGACGCCATGGTCTGTGAACCGTCGGCGTCCCCGCTGGCAGGCGGAGAGATAACATGACCGGCCGATGGTCGCTAATGTACACCGGTGTCGGTGGCAATGACATTATACCGGTGTCTTGAACGTAGGTAATGAGATTGGGGGATGCATACACGCGATCAATTCGGCTGCTCGACGCTGCTCGACGCCAAGTATAGGCATAATTACTGCCATGCACAATTTGATGAATGTCACTCAATGCCAATTGCTGCACTAGACGTTCGAGTTCTCTGGCATTCCAGTTTGACCGGCCGCGACCCGGACCTCGAACGTCTGCGCGTGAGTCTAAGACACAATTGAAATCCCCTAAAAGTACCACATGTCGGGAATTTAAAAGAAACGCATCAAGAGATTGGAAGAACGCGTTTGAGTTCTCGCGTGCCGCTGGGGCATACACGGCAACAAATCTTATTCTTAACGAAAAAAAGGTGCAGTCGAACGCCAGCACGCGTCCGAAGGCATCGAAGGAAACATGATGGTCACGTAAAAGACCTCGGTTAAAAATAACGACTCCGACGCCAGTCGAATGCGTGCTGGCGTACGAAAAGAAACAATCAAAATTGAACGCGCGCTTGAAAGCGAGTACATCAGAAAGCTTGAAAAAAATTGTTTCTTGCAGGAACAGCAAATCACAGTGCACTGAACGTGCAAAAGCCAATACCTCAGCCTGTTTTTGTGGATTTCGGAAACCTTGAACGTTAAAAGTAATAATTTTTAGAGTAAGAGCCATGGGGAAAATGAAAACATAGTATAGAATCACGCAAATGCAGGGGTACCTTTATCAGGTGCGGGAGCCAATGCCCCGCAAGTGGCTGAGTCATTTTTTCCGGCCAGGCGATCCACCGGAAGCTCGGGGCCTCCGGGATCGCGTCGAAGTCCGCAGGGGACTTCTGTCTCTGGTGGGGGCTTCCAAGTCACGAGTAGTTATCCGGTGGCGTTTGGTGTCCGGGTTTTTGAGCGAGGATGGTACAAAGACGTCTCCACTGTCCTGGCTTAAGTCACTGGGGCTGGTGTCTTCGTCAATTTGTAGGGGCGCCTCACTCGCGGTGCTGTTGGAGTCCTCGTTAATGCAGGCGTCGTCGTCTTGAGATGTAGACTCCTCGATGACACCTTAACTTGTTGTCGACAGAGCAGCAACGCGAGGAGCCTCAGATGCAATATTCCCATCCGAGACGCCGTGCTCACAAGGCGCTTCGTCAGACGAGGGCTTGGCCTGCGATTCCTCAGAAATGGCCACGGGACGCGGGGAACTTAAGTTTTCAGTACCTGGAGGGAGTACCAGGCCCGGAATCGTTGGGGACGCAGTGGGCGTCTGGTGCAGCGTTGCGATTGGCACACCTTGGTTGTGGTCGGTTACCGCGGCTCGCGTTGACGAATCGTCGCACTTGTTCTTAGATGGCGTTCCTGGTTGAAGTGGAGGGAAACCCTTGGATGCCGCCTCGGAATACGATGGCCTGATGGTGCAGGCCACGGTGGCATGCGGGTCCCCACAACGGCGACACGTCAGCGAGCAGCCTTTCCCGTCGTGGCCATAAACGCCGCACCTTCCACAAAACGCAGCTGTGCAGTTCATGCGGAAGTGCCCACTGTCTCCACATCGACGGCACACTCGCTGGATTCCTTTATAGTCACAGGTTACTCGATGGCCCGCGACCTTGAGGTAGTTGGGCACCGGTGACGAAGCCTTCATTTCCATGCGGACGTATCGCGTCCCAGTGGTCGCGGTTGGGCGCGATCCCATGAGTCCTCTGGTGATGTGCAGCACCTTCCCGTAGGGAGAGAGTGCTTGTGCGAGGACTTCGCTGGGTACGCGGCACGGCAGGAACAGGACGGCCACTTGGGTCACTTGGGGTCCCAGGGGTACGATGGCGACGCGCTCTCCTCATGTGATAAGGTGCGACGCGTCTACGATTGGGCCAGTGCGGCCTCACTGTTGACGGTAACTTGGTAGTTCCGGCCTCCAAAGTGCTGAACGCAGTATACTTCTTCGATTCCTACTATTGAAGACGTCGCGTCAACGACGTCTTCGGGACTAGTCCCCTCGGGGACGACTACGTCGAAGGCTAATGCCTTTTTCGGGGGCTGGCTCGCCATGACGGGCGTCCGCCAGCCCAGGGACGCCGTGAGACGCTAACGACGACGTGAGACGCTAAGACGCTCCCTATGGCGTGGCTTGGGCGTCCTTTGTAGTACCATTCGTAGCATGCCCGATGCTAGCGCATCCTTGCAAGTGGAGCACACCATGAATTCGCTGTAATTTCTTTTGCTGTTATAGTTGTGCCGAACTCTTGTTGGAGCACGTCACTCGGGTGCATCGCCACGCCACGTGGGAACGCACGGTGGTTCATTTCGCGTCTCTAGAGTCTCGTTCCCCGACGTCATCACATGATTGCTGGGAGAGTGCAAGGGGGAGAGGCCATGGCGTCTTACCCAACCCCTTACACAGGCTGCAACACGCTAGCGCGTGAGGGCAGTTATTGGACCACCTATTGCGCATGCGCAGTAATGGCGGTCACGCCGCACACCGGATTGAAGTCCACCATAAGCTGCTTTGCACCTAATATTGATCATTACCCGCAACCATGGACTATAGTGGTTATGATGCTCGAGTGCTGGTCCGAGAGTTGTGAAGTTGAACCCTGGCCAAGACGACCATATTTCGATAGAGGCGAAGTGCTAGAAACCGTGTACTTAGATATGGGCGCGCGCTAAAGAACACCAGGGGGTCGTTATTTCTGGAGCCCTCCATAACGGCAACCCTCATTATAATGCCATAGCCTTGGGACGTAAAAACCCAACAGATATTATTGAATACCAAGGAGCCTTAGAGAGAAATTGCTAGAGTGGAAGCTTCCGCAATGCCTTGCCAGCAGAAGCGAAGCCAGCTTTGGACTCGCTTGCTGGATTCTGTGCCGACCGGTTGTGCCCTCGCGATCTCCGATGTTAACGTAGCTCTGGCCGACGGGGCTCGCCCTACGTCATGTCCTGACACCGACGACCTTCGACGACAGTGTAGCTCTGACCGACTGGACTTGCTCTACGCCATCTACTGACGCCGACAAGAGCTCTCGCAAGTGGTGCCCCGTCCTCGGACTTCTGTGACCGTGTTTCCATCTTTCCTATCTCTCCTATCCCCTCGATATGTCGTCACGCTCGCTCTCTGTCATACTGTTTCCCTCTCTTTCTACACCTTTATTCCTATCCTTCTAATCCCTCCTAACCCCCGTCTCTTGTGAGCTACTGTTGAGGTGTCGCTCCCTGAAGCTGACAGTTACGGGGCTTACTTTTCTCTTCCTTTCTCTCTCAGAACCACTTAGTAGAAGCCAGCTTTTACCACTGCCAAAATAGTGGAAACATGCTCTTTTCTGGTAGTGTCCACCTAATGATCAAGTGGCTTTGATATGTTAATATGAATGCTAAGTTAGTTTTACATTAAAAGATAATTGTTCCCGACGAAATAACACACAGAAACGAGTATGGGTGACTGAATCTTCAAAGAACTTTGCCTCTAATTATAGGCAAAATTAGTAACACTTAGTAAGACCCACTTGGAGCACCATGTGACCGGAAAAAGTTTCCATATCAAACTCGTTGGGCGCGCGAGGGAAACGCTCCGTTCATAACGGTACAGTGTCTAGAAATATACTATTACTAGACACTGCAATAACGGTGATACTTTATCATACCCCTAGTAAGATGGCAGCCGCAGCCACCGTCTTGCCGTAGGCACGGCTTCATTCCTGGGCAATCATTTCCACCTGAGCAATTTTTTTTAATCCTTCTTATCAAAGACGGCTCTTCATCGTTACCATAACCAATTCCTTACAATGAACGTGCGCGTTCGTCGTCGACGTTGACATTCTTGGGGGTCACGCGCTTATGGGAGCACGAGCACAAAGAAGAAGAGGACGCCATTGGCCAGCGGCAGGTTTCGACGCGTCGTTCCACGGAGTCTGTGTCAAAAGCTGCTGACCACGAAAAATGCCAAGAAGGCACCACAGAATCCTGCCGAAGCGCACACGCGGAAGACTCCACGTTGAGAGTTCTCACGCCGACACGACCACTGTGCCCGAGACCGACGTCTACGACTTCGACAACAGCTCGGACTCAAGCCACTGTCGCGCAGGGGATGGTGACGACGATGTCCTCCGCTCCCAGCCAACGACCATCGATAGCCAGTTCACCACGGAGGCCACGCTGGGCACCCACGATCCACCGCAACGGCGCGTCATGGAGCTGGAGAGCCAGCTGGAGGATTCCGCCGACGTAAGGCATTAAAACGCGACTCCCTAAATGTAACTACGACGCATGGTCGCTGTTGTTCAGCGTTCAGCTATAACACAACTGGGCCATTTTAGCGTCATTACTTTTAAGGCTGTCAAATGACAATGCAATATTCGTGGAAAAACGATACCCATTGCTTCAAAAATAAAATATGTTCGTTCGAAGAGATACTCTGTGGAAGCGCTTTATAAGAGCTTTTATACCGAAGCGCAAGACTGCTCACATTGCAGATGCAATGGACATTGCAAATATCCTTATCGGTATTATTCCTTTACACCGATTGAAAGGAACTTGTGCCCTTTGGCACTCGTGTTTTTAGCGAACGACAGTCGTCATCTACAGTGCTCACATTTATTTCCCTTATCGCTGCGTGCCCAATAGTCTGTCACAAATGGCAGGCAGATTAGTAGCCTGAAACCTCGTTAACAATGAAAAGGCATTGAGCGCTCAGCGGTAAAGAAAGTGAGTGTATACGGAGAAATCCTGATGGTAATTAGCGAGTTTTCGAATAGCGTACGCAAGAGCCATTTGTTGTGGTCGCTGCCACTGCGCACGTGTCATAACGCTAACCACCGTTAGCGTTTGCGGTCCACCCGCAAAGATGTTTCGAAATAGCATGCGGCCCGCAAAGTCTCTTTGCGGTGACTTGAGCATGCGTCAGGGTTTGCTGGGGACAAACGCTGATCGGTAACTCTTTTGGTACCCTTAAGTAATCCTACGCCCGCAACGCCCGCTAACTTAGCGTACGCTATTAGAAAACTTTCTAATGTTTAAGGACAAAATGGGTCACTAATGATTTCAGAGTTTTCAGGACCCAAAATGTATGCCTTCATACACCCTGTATGAGTACATTATGGGCAGGCTTTTTTCTTAGTGGAGTTAGTACGGTTTGAGCGCACGTAATATAGGGTACAAGTGCCCCTTTTGCACCCCCTTGCTGGTACCCATGCATGCAAATATGTAAAGTACCTAGACCTTGCAGCGGCAATGATGCGTTGTGTCACGTTACCTGTTGCAGCAGCCGGGTACCGTGCACAGCGAAGGCTATTCGGCGAGACTAGCACGCCTGGCCGCCACATTGCGGGAACAGCTTCATTTACGGCCGCGAGTGCACAATGTCAGGCCGACTGTTTTGTCCCGGAGAGACCGGCTGGTGTCATTCGCACGCCGAAACAACACCAACCTGTTCACGACGTGCGTGGCTGTGACAACGGTGTTGCTGCTGTTACCCCTGTGCGTGCTTTACTACAAGGCGGGAACCATGGCCGCAGGTATTGAGGGCAATACAACACAATATTGTTCCTGCCTACCGAAATCTCTGTTTAAATTACGCCCTCGTATCTCGAGAGTCATAAATCAGCAACCCTACAAATCACGACAAAACACTCGAAGTAAATTTCTATATATACAACATTCTAATGGGTCACTAATGGCACCCCATAGCTCACGTGTTACACGTGCGTTAGGGTGCCACGTATTACTCTTGTATCACATAAAAATGTTGAATTAAATGCCTCACCTTTCGCTTATTCTCAGTGGCAGAAGGATGGCCTTCCGTAAACTTGCGAGTCGACGCACTCACTCATTCATTCAGATTTAAACCCAACCAAGAATTTTGGTGAATCGAGCTGCGTTGAATTTTGGTGAGTGCGATGCTTGAAGGCGAGTAGAACAATGTGCAAATGGCGAAGCCAGATCTAAATTCCAGCGCTACAGTTCGGGACTACGCTATCGACTTTCAAGTAACTAACGAACTCACTGGAAGAGCTTATTGCCTCACGAATTGAACGGCGCAAAAATTTAAAAAGATTCCGACGAAAACGCTGGAAGCTAAGCAGGAAGGGATGACAGGCGCAAAAAAAAAAAAAGTCCCGCGCGCTTCGTAACCTTCAGCAAGTTTTTTTTTTCTTCGAATGCGAGGTTTTTTTGGTGTGATCGTGTGCGCACGCGTGGAGAAGTCGCGGCCTCCCACGGCGATCTCTATAAGGACCCAACGCGCCATGTTCAAATCAGTCAATGGCTGATAGATGGGCTTACTACTACAAATGATTTTCGGGCTTATTCCGTGATTTGTTGCGAGAAAAGAAAGCACTTTTCAGCTGACCGATAATTTATTGTGACTTCCAGGCCACGTGCTACGATAGTATATTTGGCTCACGGGTTGCCGGGAGCCTCTACTACAAATCGGCAGCGCTCTCTGACCATACTCAAAAAGTGTGGCAGGGCCCCTTTAATGCCACACATTAAATTTCGTGTCGGGCCTAGAATAACTTGCTTAACTCAGAAACGAATTGATATGCTGTGAATCAGGCCCATAACCTGGAATAATTTTTGTTGGGAGGACACTCGTTAAAGTCTTTGAGAATATTTATTATTACTTTTGTTGGTAAAACATCCCCTTCCACTAAATTTTTTTTTGTCTTGCGGCGTCGAGGGCAGGCTGCAGCCCTCCCTCCTCCTGCTGCGAATATCTGCAGGATGTGGGCGTTTGTTCTTTTAAGTTGTCCTCGAGCGCATTAAAACATGTGCATTTAGAGCCTGCTATTAATGACGATGTTAGATTGAATGGCAATACCTCCGTGCAGGTCATTTACCTGGATTAAAGCACTCACTCTGTTGACGTGTTTTATTTACCGGCAGGCATGCATCAGAAGGGGATGTTGTTCCCAAATGGCAGCCTCAGCATCAGCATTCAGCGGGGCTTCGACCCAGCCACTTGCAAGGACTTCCATCCGCTGGTGGACGGCAGTAGCGTGCACGCCTCGCCGCCTTCCGTCGACACGGAGGGCTTCGTGCCCTATCGCACCAGGGTCGTGAGCACGAACCCCATATTCTGCGTGTACCAGCACGACGTGTTTCTGCGTTTTCCCAAGCTGCACTACCGCGTGGTTGACGTGCCGGGCGCCTTCTGTACCCACTTCATCTACCACGCGGCCGGTGTGACGGCCGACGGCTCCATCTACAGCAAGGACCCCACGTTCGACGAGACGTACCAGGCAGGGACAGCCCGTGTTAAAGTTGACAGTAAACTAAAGAAACTGGGAAAATAGCGCGTCTAACTTGTATAGCCAGGTCGGCAAGCCAGTATTATGTTTTCATAAAACTTTGAGCCAAAACAGGCGACGCACGACAACACATTTGTGAGTGGGTGCTTGTGGTGGCTGTTAACCTTATTCGTCATGCATCGTCTATATGTTAAATGTTTTATGTGAAGAAGTGCATAGATAAGATGATAAATGCGGCATATTTTAGATATAAAGTGTATGCGAGTGATAAGAGAGCAGTCGGCAAAGATAAGCAACTACGTGATTGTGTGAAACAAGGAAATCTGTACACATGGTGATAATTGGCACAACACATTATTACTAGTAGAATACTTTTTCTTGGGGCTAATTAAAAAGGTATACTAAGATTGGTTTGAAAATACTGCAGCGAAACTGACGATAGGTAATCAAGCCACAGCTTCCGGTAAGGTCTGCTGAAACGTAAAACAGGGGTCACTTAATTGCTTAGCTGTATTGAATAACGCGATGACTCGTGTAGTTTCTAGAAGTCACTGTGTACTACGTGAGTCATATGTAGCCTTGTCCTGCCTTACAGAGTGGAACCCGAGCTTATTACGTTCGGCCATGGTGGTCATGTGCTTATAATACTTCCCGGCCACGGCAGTCACATTTTCGATGGAGGTGAAGTGCTATTCAGGCTTGTGCACTTACAAGTAGGCGCACGTTGTATAGAACCCCAGGCGTTCATAGTTACTGCCTTCGCTGCAACGTCCTTCGTCAGGTGGATTGAGACTTAAATCTTGAGCTAGTATTATTTCTATATAAATAATTACGGGAACCAACGCGAAATTGAATGCGGCTGAGTAATCAGCAGAGTGATTCCTAGCTTTGCTGCTCTCTTGAGCGCAGGGCTTCCGCCAGGCTGCAGAGCTGAAGGGCGTCTACACGCACCTGAAGGTGCTCCTGGCGCTGGGCGGCGGGCCGGACGAGCGGGACACATTTCAGTTTTCCAGCGTGACCGGCCTCCTGAACAGGACGCGCACTTTCGCCGACAAGGCCTACTGGTGGCTCGTCAACCGGGGATTCGACGGCCTCCACCTGGACTGGCGGCAGCCCGGCGGCCACTGCGGATCTCCGGGCGACAAGCAGAACTTCCTCGTGTTAATCGAGACACTGCGCGAGCGCTTCGGTCTTCGCTACATCATCACCGTCGGCGTGCCGTACCAGGTATATATAAGCGTTTCTCCATTCTTTGCACGAGGCCCCACAACAAGTATATACTTGGTTTGTGTCACAATGTTTGCCAAAAAGCTTTCACCCTTGGGATTTGACCTTCTATAATGACGATTTACGGGATTGCGGTATAAATGTTTTTTTAAGTTTCAAATGAACCATTTTTTTCAAGTGAAACATAAAAATGCCGTTTTTTTGTTGCTGTCAATATGGTCGAGCCTGATCCAACCATTTTTTTTATCAAGCTGCCCCTGTCACCAAAATACTTTAGGCCTATATTGTGACAAAAATTTATATTTCTCTTTATTGTCAGCATTTAGGATAGATAAATATAGATAAGAACTCATTAGAGTCTCTTACTCATTATATTCGGTCTTGCACATTCACCATTTGGGCTTTAATTGGCTGTGCGAAAAAGTCTAATTGGCAGGAAACAATAAATCAATATTTTGTGACAAAATCAACATCTTCATTGGGCTTTCGCCGATATACACCTGTGTTGCACAGACGTAATGGCGAAACTTTCAGGGCGAGGGCTGCTTCAAAGAAGCAGGCACAATAATGTGGACGGTCGGCAGAGTTTTGTTGATTCTTTGCACATGGGCCTTCGTAATATGCTTCAGCTCTTCTTCATCCTCATAGCTTCTTCTTTTCAGGTTAATCATTTCTTCATCAAGAAATATATCGGTGCCTAATGTTTTCAATTCAGTAGCCTTGCGCTGACGTTTCATGTGTGCCATCTCGGAGCTAAAGCCGGACATGACACCAAATGATACTATAGTGAAAACCTCGACAGGAAGTACGAATTGGCAGAAGGAAAGAAATATAGATTTAAGGGCACGTTTTCTTTGTGAGACACAATCTTGATGATAACAGACAATGATGCCGAAGAAAGTATAGGGGATGTTATTAGGAATGATTGTAATGTAAATGTGATGAAAGAAACAGCGAGGCTCTTGTTCTGGCAGGCTTGATGCCTTCAGGTAGTGTGTGAAGGATTATTGGTCAGGAAGAAACGCCAACAGGCAGAAAAGTGTGTTCGACACTCGCCGTCATAGCAGCAGGTGGCGTTGGCTGTTGTTTTCTCGCTTAAATGCACATATACACCCAATATACTGGTCGGAGGGATGACCGCCACTGTAGCTCTGTGGTTGATTGATTGATTGATTGATATGTGGGGTTTAACGTCCCTAAACCACCATATGATTATGAGAGACGCCGTAGTGGAGGGCTCCAGAAATTTCGACCACCCTGGGGTTCTTTAACGTGCACCCAAAGCTGAGCACACGGGCCTACAACATTTCCGCCTCCATCGGAAATGCAGCCGCCGCAGCCGGGATTCGAACCCGCGGCCTGCGGGTCAGCAGCCGAGTACCTTAGCCACTAGACCACCGCGGCGGGGTGGTGTAGCTCTGTGGTAACGTATCGGACGCGTTATTTGAAGGTCGCAGGTTCCGTTCTTGCCAGTGGCGAGTACTTTCTTCACATTTACATGAATATACTAAAAAGACAATTCCCACACCGCACTTGGCATTATTGGCTGTTATTATAAGTAATAGACTGAAGGAAGTAGGAAAGTCTGCCTCTTACTCATTATATTCGGCCTTACTCATTCACCATGTCTTTCAGTAACTCGCCCAACAAAAAGTAATTGTGGAACGAAGCTACTATAGCAATGCAACTGGGGCACAAATGAAACAGATTGCATGCAGCCACGCTGGTTTATTTATTTATTTATTGTGCACACTATGATAGTTTAACGAATCTGGTTCAGTTTGATTCAAAGAGATAGGCAATTTCGCTCACTTTTAATCGAACCTGCTTTTCTCAGCTAACGTTACAATCGAAAATTGACGTATATTGATTACAGGTATTTCGAAAGAGAAAAATACATAGGGTTGTTTTATGTACTCTCGAAATTGAGCCCAGTTTCAGTTTCGGAATTTTGCTCTTCTAGAAAAAAAAAACGCCACAATTTCCGTTACATGCATGTATATACTTAGGCACTGCCTCGCTAGTTATTCCAGGTCACGAAGGATAGGCGCATGGAGTGTAGCGCGCAGATTGGGGAAAAGATAATTGAAAGTTTTCGTCTGCTTTGTTTAGCAAATGAAGTTTCGTGGCTATAGTGCAGAAGTGTATTTGTTGTAAACGCGGACGCAATACATCAGTCTCATTGTTATCGGCCTTGGTGCGTGCCGAGACGGGAACACTTCACACAGTGTCTTGCTGATTATTTGACTCAATAACTGATGCTAATTGCGATTTCCCATCGGCAGGAGGAATATCGCCACCGCGGTTATCACCTGCCTGGAATAGCTGACCAGGCTGATTTCCTGCTGGCCACCACGCACGGCTTCCACGACGCCAGCGAGAAGTACGCGCAATGTCCCAGCCCGTACACCACGCCGTCTAAAAACCAGACGACTGGCCGCTCCAAGATCAAAGCACCTGGGTAGCGTAAACATCACTCGCTCTCCATTTCAAAGACACAGTAATAATGCACTCTACCTTAGAAGATGAGGGGCATGCAAACACGAACTCAAGTGAAGAAAAAAAAATAATTTTCCTGTTCACCTAGTTTTCTTTTGGTAAACCCTTGTAGTATATTTAATATTATCGCGTGGGCATTGTTCCCTGGGCTTGGCAAGGGGTGGCAGGGGGTGGCACACTGTGCCTGTGCCCTCCCCCTTACATTTTGTGTTCGCCAAGGAGTCAGAACAAAAAATTACCATTTCAAAGAATGCCCTCCCCGAAATAAAATAGATGCCCCCCCCCCCCTCCCACCCACACATCGGAAAAAAATTTCCGGCTACGCTCCTGGGGCTTATTGGCGCCTAATAGGAGGGAACTAGTGAGATATCCTCTACATGACGCACCAGCGCGGAGACTACGTTCAGTGGCGCAGCCAGGGGATTGCACAACAGGCCTGTGCCTACCCCTCCCCCATAGAATTTTTATTCACTATGACATATAGAGTGCAGCTTCTCTCTCTCTCTCTCTCCGGCGCAGGAACAGCCCCACGATGCATGAAGTGATGCGTGCGCTAAAGTACGAAGTGCCGCGCGAGCACCGCCAACGGCTGTGCTTCAGCGTCTCGCTCATGGGCCACCGATGGACGCTGCGCTCGTCGGGCTCCTTCCACGCGGGCAGCGCCGCCAGCCGAGCGGGCCCGGCCGCCGGGGACAGCCAGGCCCGAGGCGTGCTCGAGTACCCGCTCGTGTGCCAGTACCTGCTGCGCGACAGCGTCGACCCGGACGGCATGTGCAGCTACGCTGTGCGCTTCCGCGACTGGGTCGCCTACGAGGGCGTTCAGTCACTTCCGATCAAGCTGTCGCGCATGCGCAGGGACATGGGCACGCCGGGCCTATGCGTCGCCGTCTGGGACCTTGCTTTCGACGACTTCCGAGGCGACTGCGGCAACTCGCGGTCGCCCTTACTCCGGGCCATACACAGGGCGCTCAGCTCGAGAAAGGTCTTCGTCATTCCGAGAGGCACCGCCGCCGGCAAATGACCGTAGTCGTCTCAAGCCCCGGACGGCTACAAACGTTGTATGTCGTAACGACGTCATCGTTGTGCTCGCATTTGTGTAGCGAGCAAGTTCGCTTTTCCTCGTTTGCTGACGAACTTGGAAAAGTCGGTGCGTAGTCGTCAATTAAGCCATGCCCATCGAGGCCCCGTACCCCGTGTCAATTGTTTGATGAACCTGGTGCTCTGCTGCAATATATGGTGTACACATAAATGGTTAGAAAGGCGAGTTGGTTGAAGTTAATTTTGTTGAAAAAGCGCGTTACTGAATAAATTACGAGAGAAGGGCACATGAATTTAGAGCATGTCCTTTGCACCACTTTTCTCGCCCCTCGTTCAATAAGGCACTTTTCCGTCGAAATAAACTTCAACAGCTTCAACCAACTCGCCCACCTTACATCTTATTTTCGAAATTGATGAGGTGTTACGCATGCGCGTGTCTTTATCACCCAAGGCGGAACAATTATAGAGTACTAAGAATGCAGGACTACGCAGCGATTGTGAGCAATTTCAAATCGAATTGCTTCGCTTTATTTTAGCTGTTCAATTTGGTCGCTAACCAAATGGAAAGAGCACGCACACGTGGGCACATCCTATAGTCGTCAAATGCAGTAGCCATGGACCAAGCGTACGACCTCTGAGCAAGTAAAATAATTGCGAGTAGTCTTTAACTCGCTGCCACCGACTGCCTTCGCATGCTGGTAACGCCGACTTCTTCAGGTAAGAAAAATCGACAAGGCTGTGGTTTGAAGGTCGGCATAAGCACTGCTACTCTAGTCACGCTTTTAGCGTGGTCGCCGAGACTTTCATTTCTTTTATCTTTCACCCACCCTTTACCCTTCAAGTACAAGGTACACCATGACGTAGCAAACCGGAGAGTTCCTCTAGTTTAGCTTCGTCTTTATTTTCCCCCCATGCGTCTCTTTCTTTGGCATGCATGAACCCATCAAATCGGCGCGTGGAACTATTTTAGGCTTCCTTCAGCTGCGGAATATATTGTTCAGCAATGTTGATGCCAGGCAAGAGGATGCACAGAGCCGATATTGCCCCGCCGCGGTGGTACAGTGGCTAGGGTACCCGGCTGCTGAACCACAGAGGTTGGGATTGAATTCCAACTGCGGCGTCTGCATTTCCGATGGAGGCGGAAATGATTTAGGCCCGTGTGCTCAGAATTGGGTGCATGTTAAAGAACGCCAGGTGGTCGAAATTTCCGGAGCCCTTCACTACGGCGTCTCTCGTAATCGTATGCTGGTTTTGGGACGTTAAACCCCACATATCAATATCAATCGGAGCCGATATTGATTCACGAGGTGGGGTGAAGCGTCTGTCCGTCTGTCTGTCTGTGGATATGCTGAGCTGGCTACGCCCGAAGTAAACGGGACTGCCCTAGGCCATAAGGCACTTCGTCTTTAAAATGACGTTTTCGCATGCAATACGAACATCAACATCTGCCGATTAAAAATAAAAAGAAAGTGTGACTGATCCCCCGTATAGGAATCGGTATAACACGAAATTGAAACGTGTGCTTACAGAGGTAGTTGGGCGTTTCATTGTGCATTGTTTCAGCAACGGCAACAAAGTGTAACGTCACGTTAAAAACGGCAAGCAGCTCGAAACTTGCAGCACACACCTGAAGCAGAAAGCACGCACGAAATTAACGCACATAGGACGAGCGCACTAACAACTGACGCAGCTTGATATCTAAAGCGCATTCAAAGACGCGCGGAACGAGCGCAGAAGTGTAAACTGGACAAGCGCGAACAAGTGTCGCAATTCTTCCTGCGTCCCGTGTCATCAGCGAGCTCTTTTTGTAAACGGGGCCGCGGCAGCGTGCGAACTGACCTTCGTCCTATCCTGAATGACGACTTTTATAAGCGCGCGCAGGAGAGATCTTGCTCCGTGCAGGCAACGCTTCGTGAAGGTGATGGATGACCTTTAGAGCGCGCCCAACGCGAGCCCGTAGCGCCATCTCGCCACTGCTAACAAAAACACTCTAAAGTTTCACAGCTCTGAGGACTTCCAAACGGTGCATGGTGTATATAAATGGTTTGCCATTAGATCCCTAGCTAATGTATGCTCTTTGGCGGAGTGGTTAGCATCACGCTCAGAATCCATAGGTTGTCGGTTTGATTCCGCGCGACGAATGCTGGCTTCTAGGTTTTTTTTTTGTTTGCAATCTCTTAGTATATAATTTTTAACGTCACTTCCGTGGAGGAAGTACGTCAGTGCATCCGTGGTGGAGCCCGGCTTCAAACACTTTCATGTTACAAATTTTGAGGGGCCCTAGGTACTTCATTAGGGACACCAAGAGCAACTGCTGTAGTCAGAAATACTTCTTGAATTGACTTGCTACCTCCTCAAGGCAGCGTGTTTAAAACGTGCTTGTGGTGCCTTGGCGCCGCATATGAACAGCGCGCTCGAAGCGCGTTTGTGCTACATTGAAAGCGGGGGAAAGTCAACGAGCATTTGATTGATACGGGCGTTAACCTTTCATTGAACACTCCCGTTTAGCTCTTCATCGACAATATTAGCATGTGGAGGGCTCTTTTGTCTGCATGGCGGGCAGGGTGCATATTGCGAGGCAATGACGTTATCTTAAGGTGTTGCCGCTGTTCCATGAATGTCTACTTGGGGATTCATTGTTCCTATGTACCTGAAGCCCATTTCTGCTATGGAGGGAAACGAGCTCACTGCTGTCTGCGAGAGCCTTTCGTATTGAGCTGCATGGTACGTATGCTGCTGTCATCTCGTCAAGGGCATCACGTAAACCTATACGCCGAATAGGTTGGTTGTTGACAGCGCATCGGGAGTCCTGTGGCTACTTGCACACATTTCGATGTGAAGCTTCGATTTTAGGCTTCTCTGACGGTAGTAAGCGAATGCATGGTAGCGTGTAGGTAAGAATGCTGAGCACATGAAGCGATCGGTGCAGGATCGCTTCATTCATGTCAGCGTGTTTCTTGCTGATTCTTATTATCAGCCGCAATGTTTGTAGCACAGCCCTCCAGTTTTTCGAGTGTCTCAGAATTTCTGCCGGTGTTTTCCACAAGCGGGCCCTGTATGTCGAGCTCTCCTCACCCCCCCCCCTCCAAAAGAAAGCTAAATTGAGAGCTGGGAATGCGTATGAATAGTTGACGAATGAGAGTACTTTGGAAGTGCTATCTATGGGTGAGTTCTACGACCCAAATACTTGCGCAAACGTCGAGACGTAAGTGTGTGGGTAGGAGCTTTGTCCAGTGGGGTTCCAAGATAAGCACCCACCCTATTCGTAAAGGGTCCTTTGGGGCCAGCAGACTTTTGTAGCGAGAGCTATATTGGCCATACCACGAGCTGAGCTGTTGCCTAGCAACCGCTGCAGCTGGCAGCACCCCCACCAAGCCATCTGGCATGACGTCAAAGGAGGAGCCGATGAAACTGCCTTGCAACAGGGGAGGAGCCGGCTCGGTGAAATTCGTTGGCCCATATGGAAAGTGAATCCGAGAGTCTGAAAGCAACCATGCTTTGTCGTCAAAACGAAGCCGAGAGCAGGCAGCGAGCCGAGCAGACGGAGGAAGGACGATCGGCACGTCTCGAGAAGCGTAATCGTGCAGAGAATTAAGCTAAACAACCACTTTTAGGAGTTGAACGCGATAGCGGAAAATATGGGGGAGGTTTCACATATGGCTACATTCTGTATAATGAGTAGCATGCTTTAACGTACATTCTGTATAATGAGTAGCATGCTTTAACGTACCAGCTTTCTTTTTGGAACTTGCTACGCACCCACAACGTGGTCTTCAATGAACACGCGCAGTAACGTATGTGTCTTTTGTAATGGGTGGCCAGCTTCAAACAACGAAGCGGTAATGATAATACAGCGTTCTGGCGCCCGATGACAATGTATGGTTTTACCATGCAATATTACTTTGATATTGCATACTGTAATGTGAAGTTTGTATACAAGACACGTGTGTTTGTAAAGCCTGAAAGTTTTTTAAAACTGTATTCACAAGCAGATGAAGTTATTTTTATTGTATTTACAAGCAGATGCTTGGCTGTGTAGTATAACACTTGCTTGACAGCCTGCAGTGGGTTCCATTCTTACTCGCACCCAAAAATTTGTATTGCTTGTTCTATTGGCATCTTTCTCGAGTTTTCGGTCTCCGACAAGATCATGATTTTTTGCTCACAACCATTACCGCCCAAGCCGACGCCAGCATTTCTGTGTACCGAGCTAGTTAACGCTATCGCGTTAATAAATATTTAGTTAAGAGTAAGCGCTGTTGGTTGTCCCTCGCATTTTCTTTTTGTCCGCGCGTGGATGAACATTTTTTAGCATTAAATATGAACATTGCATTTTGTAACGTCATCGTTGCGCTTTTTCAAAATACCTATGTACAATAAACAAGCGGTTTCGACTGCGCTCGAACAAGCTTCCTGACCTGTTGTAAAGTGGCACTTAGTACTTGTAGTGAATAGTATGCAGCAAAAGCTGCCGTCCCGGGCTGCACTGGTCAGCAGTTAAAAGAGACCGGTGACGAAAACTAAGCGTGTTGTTTTCATTGCTTCTTCTGGAACTGTGGAATGGGCCGTTGTCTTTGTGCAAGTTACAACTGAAAAAAAAATCACAGCATATCCACGGAGTGAATTATGATGAGTGGGGTAAAGCGTCCATCCGTCCATGTGTCCATCTGACCGTGCATGCGTCCATGCGTCCGGTCGCGTTCGAAAATGCAGACGGTGCCTGGGTAACACCGACGAGACGCGAGCCAAGAAAGCCTTGCGCAAGCGTCTTTGACGCACCCGCCGCTCTGCTTCGTCCATGCTCCACCGATGATCCGCCACGCACGGCGACTATCCAGGAGACTGAGAGAGGCGCTCGTTCTCAACGGAGGAAGGAAAGGTAGAGGAGGGATTGCCCAGCCGGCGCGTGGCGTGAAAAGTGTGGCGGAAGTGACATCACGGCGGCCATATTCACTGGGCACAATGGCGGCGCTGCTATGGTTACGTGTTGCGCAGCGGAGCTGGTCTAGCAGTGAGCGGCCGCGGCTGGCGGCGGAGTGTGTGCTTCCCCAGGTCTGATTCCCGTGTCACTCTCTCCACCTTACAGGCGACGCGCCCTGCAACGCGCCTCGCAACGCAGCGAACTGGGCAGGGGCCCGATTCGCGGAGACGACCACCATCAATTCTGACTCACCAGGCCAACTGGACTGCATGGATGCTGACGACTTCGAACCCATGGACAATGTCGGGCCCAGAGACTCTACCCCCGGTCCGAGCGGCGTTGCCGAAGCGTCCAACAATACATACCTGCGGCCATCCGTGCCTCACACTCCGTGGTTTCAGGTGAGCGACGCTCGCCGAAAGAAGGTTGTTGCCGAGAAGGCTACCGCGACGCCACCAGCCACATTCCACAAACACGAGCACCGACATGGAACCAGCCGGCCCCGCCTGCCACGCCTTCCCGTAGAGGACCACAAGGTGATATTTCGTATAAGAGGAGGCATGTCTCTACAACAAGAAGCGGTTTTACCCTTGCGCGCTGCTTTACAAACCGCGCTCCGAGCCCCCTTGCCCATGAGTGCGTGGATACGAGTACGCAAGGAGCAGAACATTGCCCTAGTCAGCACCTCCGACCCAGACCTCGCGGTACAGCGGTGCCATGTGCAGACGCTCAAGCTCGGCAGAAGATCGTATGAAGTCTCTGCTTACGTGGCTTCCCCAGATAATTCCTGCAAGGGAGTAATCACAGGAGCCCTCCCTATACCCACAGAGGACGCCCTCATGAATGACACCGTCACTTATCTCCAAAGTATCAATATTATCCAAGCGCAACCATTCGGGACGAATGGAGCATGCCTCTACACCTTCGAGAGAAAGCGTGTTCGCCGATACGTTTACTTCCAAGGCGTGGAATTTCGATGCAGATTTTTACGACCAGTCACCCAAGTGTGCCACTGCTGCCTCAGAACTGGCCACTGACACGACATCTGCCCATATCCACAGGTACGCCGGTGTGGAAATTGTGGCATTCTCAAGCCAAGTGAACACCACGATGGTTGCGTCCCGCGGTGTTTAACCAGTGGCTCCGACGAACACACCACCATCGACCTGGGTTGCCCAGCCCGACAAAAGAGACCTGGTCCCCGTGTTCTTAGAGATGGACATGGACGCCAGCTCCTAGAAAAGCCCAATGATCCTCCACTGAAACAACTTTCTGAACAGTTGCCACCAAACAACCAAACTCGCAGCCGTCCTTAGCACGCCAGCAGCGAAGGCCATGGTAGGAGTGCTCAATCCAAGCGCTCAAAAACCCCAAAGCATGGAAAGCAGACCTCGCAACCTATTCAACCCGGAGCTCCTCCACCTATCCAGACATCTGCGCATTCATCCAGGAACTACCCACCGCTTTCTTCGCAGTGCAGTGCGAAAAGCTACAATACGTGGCCAGCACTCCCGCAACGAGAGCCCACCCATGCACCTGGCTTGGAGGCCAGGGCAGCGGCCTCGAGTTCATCTGGCTTGGCTGCAGGAGGTCGCCTAGATTAAGCCCCACAGTCGCAGCTACAGCGACGGCAGTCGCCCTTGGTAAGTCGCCCTTTGAGCAGGCTTCCCAAATCCTTCGTGATCAACACCACCCCATTCACCAGCCCTCGTTCAACAGACATGTGCCCAGTATTTCCAAACCCCAGAATTCACTAAAGCCCTCACACAACTAGTTCTAAAGTTCGTAAGTGATAGCCTCGAGGCTGTTAAAACACAACTGATTAATGAACAAGAACAGGCCCTCCAGAGAATGGAGACTACGTTTAGTCACCGCATGGAAAAAGTTGAGGCTTCAACTAATCACCTGTACGATATGGAAGCTCAATCATCACCAACCCGTAAGCATAAACAACGCAAATCTTCCACCGCTTCCTCTCAGCACACGGCGCAGGCGAACAGCCCACAATCGGGAGTTTCCACTCCCACAACGACCCAACATGGCGAATTCTAGTAATCGACAAAATCCCGGAAGAGCAGGCTTGCCTTCTCCATCAGAAATCAAAATTCATCTGATATCAACATATGGCAGTGGAACTGAAGAAGCATCAGAAAAAAAAACACTCTCAATTGGCCGCCTACATTCAACACTCCGCTGAACCACCTCACATAGTGTCTCTGCAGGAGACGGGGTCTGTCCCTTTCTCCCTGCAAGGATATCAGGTGGCATCGGTAACATCGCGCACCGCTATTCTTATTCATAAAACCCTTCCATTCATAGATCGGACCCCTACGAGAAGCTCAGCAGAGAATGGAACCGAGTACACTGCTCTTGAGGTAAACCCGTCGAATCACACATCGGGTAAAGGACTTTTGGTAATCAACATATACAGCACCCCTAAAGATAAGGGCACTGGCATACCCGAAATTCTTGCTCAAACGCGGTTCACACATCGCATTATAGCAGGTGACTTTAATGCACGCCAAACCGCATGGCGTTACGTAAGTAACTCGCCGAAAGGTAACCTTGTACATTGCGCCATAATGCACCACGCACTTACCTTAATTACTGATCCTACTGTGCCAACGCGAGTAGGCACTAGCACCGCCAGGGATACCACGCCTGACCTCACGATGGTTAGTGCACATGTAATAGTAAAAACACATGAGGTTCTGCCGGATACATTAGATAGCGACCACCATGTGATTCGGACTGTCATAACGCAAAATTCTAAAATTTTCCGACCTAAAATGCAGACCCTCGTTGACAGGGATAAACTCCGCACATATATCGCCGCGGAGGATACCACTCCGCAATCCATAGAGTCCTGGACTCAAAGGATACAAGATGCAGTTGATAGGCCTGGTAAAAAGATTAAGAACACGCCAAATGCACCTCAAGTTGACCCCCCACCTCCTCCATCTGTGGGAGGCCCGACGAAGCCTTTGTAAACGATGGAAGCGTCAGAGGCTAAACCGCAAACTTCGCCTACGTATCACTCCAGTCACAGAGGAAGCCGCACAGTATGCCACCCAGTTAGCGAAAGCCAATTGGGAAAACTTTTGCGGGACACTGAAAGGAACACTTGGCACAAAACGTACACGGAAGATCCTAAGGGCCCTTCTAGATCCCACGTCGACCAAAAACCACATTCACACCACTACCCAACGGCTCATTTACCTAGAAAAGCAAAAAGGCACAGACATTATGACAAACATAAAAAACCTTCACATTCCTCAGCCCCTACCGGCGGATTTGAGCGCACTCCCTTTAACACCCCCTGATCCGGACGAAAACTTGGATGCAGATATCACGCTTGCAGAGGTAAAACAGGCCCTTGCTTGTATTACCCTGGACACTGCACCAGGGTCGGATCGTATAACATATAAGATCCTCCGAAACTTAGATGACGTGTCTCTACAGGAGCTCACGGATCTCTTTAACAAACACTGGAGCAAGGGCACACTGCCCTTTGTTTGGAAACATGCACAGAATAATCTGATTCCGAAATCAGGCAAATCACTACTTCTCGAAAATTTACGACCCATCTCACTCATGAGCTGTGTAGGTAAACTTTTTGAGCATGTCGTTCTCCGTCGACTACAGCCACATTTAGGAGCTAGCAATTTATTACTCAGCACCCAGCTTGGCTTTCGCCCCAACCTATCGGCGCAGGATGTCCTCCTGCAGGTTAAAGAGACTCTATTTCATCCCAAATGGCAGACAGCCCAAACCAGAGCCATTCTCGCATTAGACATACAAAAGGCTTTCGACAATGTAGGTCACGAACACATTCTCAGGACATTGGCCACAACTGGCTGTGGTCGTAGGACCTGGCATTATGTCAAAGCTTTCTTGGAAAACCGCACCACCGAGGTTAAATTAGGTACACTTACATCCGCCACTTTTTCTCTCCCAAAAAGGGGTACACCCCAGGGAGCTGTCCCATCGCCACTCTTGTTCAATGTAGCCTTGGCCCCATTGGCCAAAGAGCTTGCTGATATTCCTAAATTACAGCATGCATTTTACGCAGATGATATGACCCTGTGGGTGTGTCATGGCTCTATTGGGGAGGCACAAGACGTTCTTACAAACTGACATCAACGTCATCGAGTGGTATATTAGTAGAACGGGCCTCCACTGTTCGCCAGAAAAGTCGGAGTCACTTGCAAACAAACCCCTCATGCACGACCCAAGCATTGACCTCCACGTGCATGGTCAACCTGTGCCAAGAGTACAAAAAATCAGGGTATTGGGTCTACACATACATTGAAACTTAGACGCAAACTACACCTTGAACATTCTTGATAAGCAGATAAAGCAAATTTCAGCACTGATCCACCGGATTGCGTCGCGCAATCATGGTCTATCTGAAAAGGACACCATGCAAATAGTTGAAGCTTTGGTGGTAAGTTGCCTCGCTTATCATCTTCCGTACCACCATCTCACTCAAAAGCAAATGGAACAAGCTAACAGTCTAATCAGGTGGGCGGTTAAAACCGCATCGAGGTTGCCTATGCGCACCAAAACTACTCTCCTCCTAGAGACAGGTCTGCATAATACTGTGCAAAAAATAATAGAAGCACAGAGAAGCAATCAGCTCCTGCGCCTTTCTCGGACACCTACAGGGCGGAACCTGCTCCGAACCCTGGGGCTTGAATCAAGCGACACGATGCGATACGAAGAAGCATGGTCGCTTATTTCAATAAGGGTCGCGGCACACATGCAACTCAAACCGTTGCCGTTCAACATGAATTCACAACGCCATCCAGGCCGACGCAAGGCACGCGCTGATTATTACATACGAAGGTACAAAAATCGTGATGACGTCCTCTATGTCGACGCTGCGGTAGGCCCACTTGAAGGAACGGCCATGGCTGCTGGGATGACAGAAGACGGGCGCATTAGCATTTCCGCGTCCGTTAAAACGGCACGCCCCGACGTGGCTGAGGGGGTTGCACTAGCCCTACCAGTGGTGCATGCGGCCGCAGATTCTACCATTACAGAAATTTGCACTGATTCCCAGAGCGCTTATCGATACTTCCGTCAAGGCATAGCAGCAAAGACAGTCTCACGCATACTGAGCAACATTTTTTCACTTCTCCATCTGGTGACTATCACGTGGGTGCCTGGCCATGAGTGTATCCCCGGGAATGAGCGCGTTCATGTGCATGTCCGAGGTCTTTCCATCAGGACCCTGGGGGATCGCTCACCCGAACCCGTGAGAAAACCACAAGAGGGAATCCGCACCTACCATGAGATTACGAAGTATTACCAGAACGGCAGACGAGATTTCCCTGCCCCACACTTCTCCCTCACCCCTAATCAGAGTTCAGTTTGGCGCCAGCTGCTGACAAAAGCATTGATTTCTCCCTATTTGGCACAACTATTTTACCTCACTCTTCACCAACCACATTGCACCACCTGCGGGGCACCCCAGGCTGATCTTTTCCACTGCTTGTGGAACTGCCCAAAGCCCGTGGCGGTAGACCCTATCCCTAACCCTTCCCTTTCCTCGTGGGAGGCCGCTCTTGGGGTCACTGGCTCGGACGACCAGTTGTGGCTGGTGCACCAGGCCTGCCTAGAGATGTCGGCCAGGGGGCTCCCGGACGTCTAGGGGCCCAACCACATTTACTTTGATTTTTTTTTTCAAATAAAGTTGTATCCTCCTCCTCCTCCCCAGGTCTCGTGCTGAGCAGTGGCGGACAATATCCGTGCTCTGCGCCGCGTTATTGGTTACGCAGTGTTCTCCTGGCAGTTACTGTACACTTAGCAACGTTTACAAATCCATTTGTCCATTACGGGGTTTCAACAGTGCGTAGAACGAGTGCATATCCATGTGTCATGCGGCGGATGACGCGGGTGGGGCAGTTAGTGTTCAGTGAAATTGCGTTGGGCACCATGACGAAGCTGAACGATGACGAACGCCTTGCAGGTCAGTGACGGTTGAGCAGTGCTCCTGCTTGTGACAACGGATGACGCTGTTGAGCTCAGCAAGACGCCATGAGGACCATGTGCGCATACGTAGTTTCGCGTTATGTGTGTACAGTAACAACTTGCATGTGCGCTATAAAAAACCTTTTCTGTTCCGCTTCGTACACTCTCCACCTGCATTCCATGTAATCTCAACGTAACAGCAACCACGTTCAAGTGTCACTTGCACCGTGCTCAAAGTTACCACGGTCGCAGAATGCTGACGCCGGTGAGTTTCACGCGGAACACGGACACAGTGGCCGGACGCTGCGTCGGCCGCGTGCAACCGTAGAAGGCGCACGACCGATCGTGTTGTCTGTACAGTTGCTGAATTAATGACGTGAAAACACTCGCCGTTGTCAGTGCATCTAGCGCGCGTTCTTTTGTAGTTGCTTCGTTGTCAGCGAGCCGTTACTCCCTGTTATTACTCGGACGAAATGAGTTCGCCGAAGGTGTCCCGCTGGATCAGAGTGATGAGCCCCGTTCCATTAGTTTCGGATCGTCACGACACACGCGCTGCGCAGCCCACGTGCTTTTCGAGCCGGAGAGAGAGTCGCGCCTTCTGCTTTACATTCGGATGTAAACAAGAGAGGAGAATTTGCCCAGTCAATATGGCCGACTTCCGGCTTCTTCGCGGCTTCACAACGAGTGACGTCAGGGCCTCTTCTACCTTTCCTTCCTACGTATTCTCCGAGTACTCACGCACTGCCCGCGCAACAGTCAATGGGAGAGTAGCAGTACAGTGTCATCTAGAATACTCTCAGTCAGCTGCAGTTTGTATGTACTTCTATGAGAGAGCGCCGTCTATTATATTGTTCGGGATATACTGTCTTTTTTTTCTTTATCGTCTCTTCTTCTCTCGGTTACGCGTGACGCACGACAAGGTTAAACTACGAGGAGCTTCACCCCTAATACAGCCCTGTTATGATTTTATTTCGACTGAGAAACCACATAAATTGGGACTAAAGCAACACACGACTATTTTTGATATCGCAAGTAATGCTTCATCAGGTAGGTGGGGTTGACAACTCGGGGCGGGCCTTTAGAAGGGCGGCTTCGTATATACGCAAGGTGAGTATACGCATGTATACTAACATGGCCTCCACATTACTCAGAGCACGCATCAGACTAAATGAAGGTTAATGAAATTAGGGGACCCTAAAGTTTCGCCTTTAGGAGCTGAACGCGATAGCGATACTAGTTCCTAGAGAGTAGTACAAACACTTAATGCACGAAACCTTTTCGAACTTGCCATGCACCCACTACTTGGCCTTAAGGAAATAGGCGCAGTAGCGTGAGTGCCTTTTGTAGAGGCTACGGGCTTTGAACCACGAAGTCATTATGATAATCACATGTTCTGACGTCCGATTGCAATGGGCGCTTGTACCACGCAATATTACTGCAATGTTGTGAAGCATGTATACAGGACGCGTGTGTTTGTAAAGGATGCGTCCCTTGCATTGAATTGTCAAGCACAGGAAGCTATCTTCAATTTATTCACAAGCAGACGCGCGGCCATGTGGTAGAAGGTGTTCTGTGGTAAAATCTCCGCTTGCTAATCAGACGACCCGGGTTCGATCCCCTGCTCTAACCATGAATATTTTATTTATTTTATTTGCATCGTTCTTGATTTTGCGGTCACGCATAAGATGATGATTTTTCACTGACAACCAATGACACCTTCGCCGATGCGAGAATTTCTGCGATACGAGCTCTTTATCGCTTTCGCGTTAAAAGCTGCTACGGGGGCTAGTTTGAACGACTTCATTTTGTGATGCATTGCCAGGTAATAAAGGAAGTGAAGAAAACGAAAGACGACACAGGGTGATGTGCAAACTCGCAACTTGTTTCATTTCGAGCATGCAAAGACCTCCGTACGAGCAAGGACAAAAGTGAAAACACGTAAAGAAAATGAGCAATCAGTTACGGTAGACGATAGTCCAACAAGAAATACCAGTCTCCGCGAGTAAATAGAAAAAGTTATCTCTAAGCAAACCTTCTTCGATAAAAATATAGTCAGCAAATCAATCATGTCACCCCACTAGCTACTTTCATGAAATCGAAAGATTGAAGTTTTCCAATGACCTTACCTTTTCGACGCCAAATTGCAAATAAATTATATTTCCCTTCATTCTAAGAATTGTAGAATAACCAAACAGTCTGCCCCGCCACGGTGGTCTAGTGGCTAAGGTACTCGGCTGCTGACCCGCAGGTCGCGGGATCAAACCCCGGCTGTGGCGGCTGCATATCCGATGGTGGCGGAAATGTAGGCCCGTGTACTCAAATTTGGGTGCACGTTAAAGAATCCCAGGTGGTCGAAATTTCCGGAGCCCCCCCACTACAGGGTACCTCATAATCTTATGGTGGCTTTGGGACGTTAAACCCCACAAAACTGGCGGAACATGGGAGAGGCCTTTGTCCTGCAGTGGACGTAGTCAGGCTGATGATGATGATTATGATGAAACACCACAAATCAATCAATCAATAACCAAACAGTGAAGACTTCCGAGAGCTATATACTTACCTATAAATTCTTGAAGGAGGCCAGTAAACTTTGTATGTATCAAGGCTCAGATACACAAATCCAATATTCAGTAATGGAATTGGCTGCAAAATGCACATATCAACTTTTAAACCATGTGCTCAAGTACGCGGCAGTAGCCGAGTCGAAAAGGCTTGAAGCTATTAACCGAATGGGCGCTGCTTCGAATCCCGCTGTCGGCCGCATTGCCGAAAAGAATTCGACAGTGACTTTAAGAACTTAGTCTCTGACATTTCGTCGCCCTGATAAAACTCACATAGTCACTTGTCACTGGCATTCCCACCAAAGTTAGCAGCTAAGTGGTTGAGCGTCTGCTTTCAATGTTGGAGGTACCGGGTTAGATTCCCACCGCTGGCCGGAGCCTGCCGTATTCAGAGAGATCGAATTCCCAGACCTGGCTCAGTTTTTCATGCGTACTCACCTACCACGGCACCTCGGTAGGTAAGAGTGCGCTTCGAGGGGGCGCTACGACAGTACGTTGCTTAATAAATCGCTCCAGGTGGGGCCCTCTACATCGTTGCAATTTGGCGGCATAGGACACCCGGCCCTCACAGCTTCGTGCCGCTGCAGGGTGGGTCCCCTGTTTCTGTAAAAACAAACGATTACTTTTTTCCCCTTTTCTACGAAAAAAAAAGGCCGCTCAGCATAATCTAACACCCGTATTCTAGAACCTCTCTTCACTCAACGCTTCGCCTTCACTTGAGAAAGCCGATGCGAGTGCCATCTCTAGGTGCGGCAAGTCACTGCATATCAGCGATAGTCTGTTGAGATTCTTGAGTAGCGCAGCGTCATTTTCAGCCGAGTGGTGACGCAGGGCTCAATTCTGTCAAGTGAAGGGTGAAAGTCGAGTCGAGGAGCGTTTGTGAATACGGTGGTAAGTCTATATGGCCAACCCACAATGTTCTTCGCATTACTTGTGTCCAGTTCCGCAAGGTATGCGACAGCACGTACGCCTCAGGGGGTCCATTTGCTCGGAAGGTACGCGAACTATGCCTGTCACTACAAGTTGCGGCATCAGACCAAAGTTGAACCTTATCATGGGTGATAAGGGCCTAAACTTTTTCGACTGCATTTGACCAACTATTGCGCTGAAGCCAACAAATCAGGGGATCCATTTTCTCGGAAGGTACAAGTAGTACGCTCATCGCTGGGAAGTGGGACGTCAGACATAAACCTGGGCCTTATCATAAGTGATAAGGGCCTCAACTTTTTGACCACTTTTGGCCATTCATTGCAGTGAAGTAAACGCATCAGGGGGCTTATTTGCTCGGGAATTCGCTAAATATGCCTGTCGCTACAGGTTGTGACGTTAAAAAAAAAGAAGTTGAGTCTTATCATGGGTGATAATAGCCTCAAGTTTTTCGACTGCTTTTGTGCTGTGTATGCAGTTGTGATGTGCTCGGATAGATGGAACTGCCGCCTTGGGAGAATGTAGTGCGCGTTCCGACAGAGGGGGGGGGGGGGGACAACGGTACGTCATGCCTCGAACATCGGAGCCGGAGGCGATGCTACACACGGTCTCTCCGTGACTTCACACTATGTAACTAAGCAGTAATAAACCTTGTTGATACACAACATTTTGGCGAACCGTTGCGGCAAACCCACTCCTTCGGGGGAACATTTTGCTTGGAGGGAGCGCAAAGTGTACCTAGCCTAAGAAGTTGAGACTCAGACAAAAGTTGAGCCTTATCATGGGTGATAAAGGCCTCAAGTTTTTCGACTGCTTTTGGACAACCATTGCGGTGGAGCCAATGCACCAGGGGTTCCATTTGCTTAGAAAGTACGCGAAGTGTACCTGTCATGGCAAGTTGTGACGTCAGATAAAAGTTACACCTTATCATGGGTGGTAAGATCCTCAAAATGCTTTGCTAGTTTTGACTATGCATTGCAGGGAAGCCAACCTCTCAGGGAAACCTTTAGCTTGGAACAAACATACACTACACCCGCGTTACAAGTTGTGACGTCAGGAAAAAGTTGAGCATTATCAGGGGTGATAAATGCCTCCGAATTTTTCGCTGGTTTCGACCTTGCGTTGCGGGAAAGCCAACTTTTCAGAGGAACTTTGAGCTCGGAAAAAACGTACAGTACGCCCACGTGACAAGTTGTGACGTGAGACAAAAGTTGAGCCTTATCAGTGGTGATAAGGGCCTCAAAATTTTTTGCTGGTTTTGACCGTTCATTGCAGGGAAGCCAACTTCTCAGGAGAACATTTAGCTCCGAGCAAACATACAGTTAACTCACGGGACAAGGGGTAACGTCAGACGAAAGTTGGGCTTTATCATCTGTGATAAGAGCCTCAACTTTTTAGCTTTTGGCCATTCATTTCAGTGAAGCCACTGCATCAGGGGATCCATTTACTTGGAAGGTGCTCGAAATATGCCGGTCGATACAAGTTGTGATGTCAGACAAAAGTTCAGCCTTATCATGGGTGATAAGGGCCCCAACTTTTTCGACTGTTCTTGGCCATGCATTGCGGTGAAGCGAATGCATCAGGGGAACATTTCTCTCGGAAGATACGCAAAGTAGCCTGTCACTAAAATTGTGACGCCAGACAAATGTAGTGCCTTATCAAGGGTGATAAGGGCCTCAACTTTTTAGACTGCTTTTGACCATTCATTGCAGTGAAGCCAACGCACCAGGGGATCAATTTGCTCGGAGGAAACGCAGCAAAGTATTCCCGTCTTTACAAGTTGTGACGTCAGACAAAAGTTGAGCCTTATCATGGGTGATAAGGGCCTCAAAAGTTTTCGCTAGTTTTGACCATCTATTGCGGGGAAACCATCTTTTCAGGATAACTGTTAGCTCGGAATAAACGTACAGTTCGGCCACGTGACAAGTCATGACGTCAGACAAAACTTGAGCCTTATTACAATTGGGGACCTCACAGTTTTTCGCCGATTTCCACTATGCATTTTGGGGAAGCCAACTTCTCCGGGAAACCACGAACTCCGAACAAACCATTAATACGCCCACATGACAAGGGGTGACGTCAGACAAAATTTGGGCCTTATCATCGGTGACAAAAGCCTACTTTTTCGACTGTTTTTGACCATTCATTGCAGCGAAGCCTAGCTATCAGGGGAACCTTTAGCTCTGAACAAACATACAGTGTGCCCACGTGACAAGGTGTGACGTCAGCCGAAAGTTGGGCCTTATCATCGGTTAAGGGCCTCAAAATTTTTCCCTGGTTTCGAGCATGCATTGCGGGGGAACCAACTTCTCAAAGGACCCTTAGGCTCGGAACAAACGTACAGTACGCCCGCCCACGTGACACGCCGTGACGTCAGACAAAAGTTGAACCTTATCAAGGGTGACAAGAACCTAAGGGTAATAACGGTTGCATGCTGCTGTAGTGTGTGTATCCTATTTTAACGCCAGATGCGTTGAAGAGCTCGTTTAGCAGCAACTCCGGCGTCAGTGCTATCGGTTGCGAGGAAAAAATTATCTTGTGGGTGACAGAAACGACACCAAAGATGCAATAATAAGGAATTCTGGGTCTGATAGGGGGTTGATCCCAGGTCTTTTGCGTGGCAAGCAGGTAATACACCTCACAGCCACGCGTCGGCTTGTGAGCCAAGCGAAAATAACTTCCTCTGGTTAGAAATGCAGTGAAAGTAACCTTCATGTCATAGTAGAAGCAGTTACTATGCCCAACCCAAATGCCCGTAGTTTACCGATACGCACAGATAGAAAAGCAGCCTGTCGAGCCCTCTCGACAGGTGACGTTCCAGACGCGCATCACAGCAAACTTACGAAGCACTTAACTGACCGCACTTCGTTACGTGTTTGTATACAGTGGATACTTTGTCACTGAGAGGGAATGAAGTGGCACACTCTATGTCCAGCGTAAATTTCCCAGGCCCTCCTTTGTGAATGCACTGAAGCGTGCCGAATTACTTACCATGGCAGACAGGCACGAACGATTAGATGAGATGCGCAACAATCACAGGGTTTATCCCGATCCTCCTCACTCCATGATGAGATGCGAGGCAGCCCTAATAAGGCGAGCCCAAACTTACTCTTTAATGACGCCACACATTCAGCACTACATACAAGGCAAAGACGGGTCTCCTGCTTGCATGGCTTGTGGTGGCTTCCCGGATAACACTCACATTCTCTGGGACTGTCCAGATGGTCGCGCAGCCATGGGTGAGAGCCTCAGGCACGTACCTATAAACCTAAGACCTGCGATCCTGGAGGAGTGCCTAGCAGACTCCTCCCCAGACATCATAAAGATACTGATCCAACATTTGAAACTCCTAGCTTTGTCTTCTAGATAGATGGGCATCTAGATGGATGGGCATTTATTTTAGTGGATACGGACTGGGGTTTGCTTATTTTTAATAAAGTGGTTCTCTCTCTTTCTCCTGATCACATCCGCCGCCACCTGTGATGCTGTTCTCCTAGCACTTCCATCCTGGCATGATGAATGCAATGAAGGATGTTTGAACAGATTTATTTTACTGCATTATCACTGCTGGTGCACAATATATTCGTACCTCCACGAGATGCCAGCAATATTTTGATCGCGTGTGGTACTGTGTAGTATGATAGTTTGCAAAGAAAAACCACTCGTGAGACATGTATTTTATTGCATGGAAGGGTCAATGATTGTGTGTGTGTACTACTGGTGCACCAATGTAGACGCCTGCTGAACTGGGCAGCCCCATTTCGTCTGCAGAGGGCTTTTTTTGTGCATAGCGTCGCATCTTTGGCACAGCATAAGAAACACTATAGGGTCTTTAGAACTGCATATCTGTGTATTTTATAGCAAAGAAACTCATCACCAAATACTTGCGTATTGATGTTCTGCCTCAGATTTGCATAATATTTGCTTTTTGATCAATAATGTTCACAAGTATGAATGTAGGACATACCAGTTCAATATGGCTGGGTGTTGAGCAAGTTCATAAACTTTGATATGTGGGGTTTAACGTCCCAAAACCACTATATGATTATGAGAGACGCCGTAGTGGAGGGCTCCGGAAATTTAGACCACCTGGGGTTCTTTAACGTGCACCCAAGTTCATAAACTTTGGCCAGGTGGCTGAATCGTGTGACGGGCCAACATTTCTGTGTTCAATTATCTCAAGAACGAATATGTAGTCTTTAAAAATGTGCGATAAAGACAGAAGCGGGTCATGTGCGGGCTGCATGTTTCTAATTCCAGCATTAGAGATAGAACTTAAGCCGTCCCCTTAGATGGCTAGGGCGGTGGTAAATGCTCCATGATCCCCCCCACATTCCTCTGCGCACGCCTGTGATATCCACATGATTTCTTCTATTTTTGTAAAGCTTCCTGGAATACACTTTATGAGATGGTGACCAGGCCTCTTGTTGCGTTGTTCTAAATCTCCCATATGATTTAGGAATGATGTCATTGTAATGTGCTTTGCGTCGAGGTAAGAGAAATAAGTTCGGAAAATAGCTCCAAACAAGAAGCAGTGTATGAGTTAGTGCAGTGTCCTTAGGCAACATCCAAGCCTGATTTTCCCAAAATTCAGGTCTCTTGTAGTACATAACAACCCTGAATTGTGCTAGAATTTTTTTGGTTAACTATCTAGTTTACCATTTAACCTTGTAATGATGCCATATGATATTAATTCATGATGAAAAATGCTTTTCAGCAAAAATAAAAGAATTCAAGCGAAATCACCTGGATTTTTGACCAATTCGTGCAATGCTTTTAAAGCCAAAACACTTCAAGGTCTCTGTGCGTCGGCGTGCATCGTATTCTGCTGCTGTTGTGGCAGTTGATTTGCTTGAGAGCAAGAGAAAGGGTGCCACTGTCTCAGCGCTCACTGTCTGGCGATATGAACGGCGCGAGTTGACAATGGAAACAGTCTTTTTGTGATGAATGCTGAACTACCAGCTTGCAAGGAAAGAGAATGTGCCCTCAACCATGAGAGAAAACACCAATATAGGCAGCCATGTGATGTGGTGTATATACTGTTGGAATCTCAGTGCTATTTTTTCCAACCAGGTGCCAACATTCATGTTTGCTTATTATTATTTATTTATTCATATATTATTATTATTACCATATTTGAATACACATTTGAATTTTATATGATCAAAAATAAATCGTATGTATAAAAACAAAATGGCCGTCATTTCAAGACATGTGTGTCCCCTTGTGGTGTTTATGAACTTATGCTACTGCTGGGGGACACTGCCTAATCAGTGCAATGACTATAAATTAGTTTCAACACCATGCCAAACACCTGTATCTCTTCACTTGTTATAATGTTCTCATGAAAGTATTCATTTTCATCAGCAATGGCAAGTACCTGGTTGATTCCAGCACGGCGATGTTTCTCATCTTCATTGAACAAATAAGACAAAAATTTCGCACCTACACAAGGCATCTCGAGATTGTCATCACGTATTTGGTGGCATCATCTTGCGTTGATGCGCTGTTTGTCGGCAACCTCTCAGAGATTAAACGACCATTTCTGTGGATCCCAGCATAAACTCTCCAGGCATTGTGGTCACTACCTGTTGATGTGAAAGGTAGTAGAAGCTTCAGATCAACACTGACGGTCATTCTGATGCGTTTGAACTGACTAAACCATTCAGAGCACTGTGCGCGATTCATACAGCCCTTGCCATATGCTTGACTAGGCAACTGACGTGTGTCTGTGAAGTTCTCGTCAAGTTTGTAGCAATATCTCACAAGCACACCTAAGTTGTTTCACACGGATCTTTCATAGCCCCCTTCGCCCTAATCTGGCAAGCAGCACGTGTTTGTGCTCACTTCAGCGGTTGTAGATCGTCTATTAACTGTCAAAGTAAAGCACTGCAATTTACAGTTTGTTGCTGTGCTTGCTTTTAATTGTTTTCAGTAGCCACAGTACCTAGATTCTGTGCTAGTTGGTGTACTCTTTTTTTCTTTTAGCTTATAACTAACGTTGATGACCATCGATGGTTTCTGCAGGAGTTGTTTTTTTATGTGGATACACTGGAGATAAGGAACAACGCACACAGATGCGGTGTTTCTGGTGAGTATAAGAAGTACCAAATTTTGCAGCAGTGCACCACTCGAAGTCACTTTTTGGACAGCAATGCTATGATAGTATAGCAGCTGTGCAGTGAAAAACAACACAATTCAAACAGAAACAGGTTTCGAAATATACTTCTAAAACTGTTATAACAGTGCATGGGTCACGTTCACGTACACCTGCAGTACGTCATCGGATTCGCTGAGCAATGTACAAAAGAAATTTCTGCTGTGATACGAAGTAATTTTGCATTTTCGTGTTCCGGCAAAGATATGGCCATGCTACTGCACAAGCACATTGCGTGCAGTATTACATACTGAGATAGAGATTCTCTTACCAGAAACAATTGCTACACCAAGTCCCGCATAAGTGTCACACAGAAAAGGCTTCTTCATGGAAGCATATCATAATCTGTGCACTGTAATATTTTACAATGCAGTTTTTGATTAAACTCTGAAATGTATGTTATGTTTATGTGTGTCTGTACTAGCACATAA
This sequence comes from Rhipicephalus microplus, assembly GCF_013339725.1. Lineage (NCBI taxonomy): Eukaryota > Metazoa > Arthropoda > Arachnida > Ixodida > Ixodidae > Rhipicephalus > Rhipicephalus microplus. The sequence goes on along the minus strand of NC_051171.1, from coordinate 99,908,818 downwards.
CAGAGATTTCAAAAGGCTACAGCTCACAGAATACGTCAGATATAGCAAAATACAGGCCAGCTCTGTACACTGTTGCAATACTTTTTTGCAATACATCTCAATGCACAAGAGTGCATTTTGATGTCAACTTATTCAAGCTAGTGTGACTTGTACTTTCACGAGCAGAATTTCTGGTGGCAAAACTGGGAATTGTACTGCAAAAAAACAGTGCAAAACAAAAACACAAAACTGCAATCTCAGCATCAAAAGTGACAGTTGAAATGAGCAAAAATTCACAAATCGTACAAAAATTACATTAAAAACATTTCCTAGCATTACGGTGCAAGTTATGGAGTTCACTTGCTGTTACATATTTCGTGGCACGAGAATCTCAAGCTCAGCGTTTAATGGCACGTTGATGGTGCAGAGATTTCGGACCAGCTTTTTTTCTGCACATACTGCTTGCTGTCCTTCAACCGAGAAAAGCGTGCACGGACTTCGAAGGGCACTGTAGGTCCTCCAGGCACTTCACCGCGGCTTTGGTAAATGGCAACGGACCGCATATGCACACAAGCAGGGAGTCACTCTGACGAATGTCTTCGGGGAGCAGGGGCTCTAGCAGCTCATTCCGCACGCGGCCTCGGGCACCTTCCCAGGAATCGTCAGGCTCCGAGAGTATGTGCTTCACATGCAGCCTGTGAAAGGCCACGCACAGCTCAGGTGAAAATGTGTAACTGAGAATGAAACTGGTTTTAGCTAGGATGAACTGAGATCAACTGGTTCAAGTTAAGATTAAATTATAAATATTTACAGTTGAACAGATAACAACTGGTCCCAGTAGGAGATCAACTGGTTCAAGATTAATGTTGAACTGGGAAAATTTCCATTTTAACTAAAGTGACTGGTCACGGTTAGAGATCCACTTGTTGAAGCTGGGTTTGAACTGGGAATATTTGCCGTTTGACTGGGAGCAACTGGTACTAGTTGGGAATGACTTACTTCTACAGGAAGCGAATTGATAAAAATCGTCTTAGTTGAAAACCCCATTTAAAGCAATCTACTGGATCTAACAAACATCTAACTGGAACTATTTTAAGTTGTACTGTACACAACTCATTCCATTTGTGTTCGAACCGGTTGCGCTAGAAACTGCTTGCGGCTGGTATACATAGTCAAGTGACATTTAGTATATGTGGTGAATAGTAAGGAGTGAGCTGGTCCTGGTTGATTAGCAGTTAAATTAATCAGTATATCTAAAGCAGTGGACTCATGGTCGGCCAGCAATCTAAGTGCATTTATCAAAAACCATTTTAATGACTGGATGATGTCATGATAGTAGTTTTCATCTTATACATTTGTATAATTAAGAACATTTCATGGCTACTTGTGTAGAATTGTAACAGCAATTATTGTATATTCAGAAATGTTGCCTTTATTTTTACTTTTCTTTACAAAAATGTATTCTTCTATTTACTGTTTTCATCTATGCCATTTTCATTTTTTTTGTTTTTGCTTATGATAATCTGTTGTTGTATTATCAGGAACATTGTATTGCCCCTTTGTACTTACAAACTTGTGTCTTTATTCTTTTTTTTACCAGTCCCCTCTGTAATATCTGTTGACCCTCAGAGAAAATGAATAAATAAATAGCTTAAAATATATCCTCGGAGATATACAGTCGAACCCCGCTACAAGGAAACTGACAGGGCGCGGAAAAAATTTCGTTCTAGTGAAATCGAAAAAATATAGCTGATCAGAGCTAGCAACACAAAGGAACATTTATTCTCAAAATTCGAAAAATGTCTGCTGCTTCCTATTCTTTCTCAGCAGCGTCACGACGTCATTCTCACCCATGCATAGCGAGGCCATGGTGAAATGCACGCTGAGACATGCCTAAAACCGCCTTCATAAAAAAACCAAACAGTTGCATTAACATATGAACACCAGCAGCTGTCCGTCGTCAAAAGTATCCTACAACGCAGAGATGAAGGCAGGGTATCGTGGAGCGGCGACTTGCATTACTCTGTGCCATCATTATTATCCATCACTCGCAGCTAGCTGATTTTGTTGATAATGTGGACGAACAGACGCTCTGATTAGTTGCCACACTAGCCAAGCGCGAACATAATGCTAAGAATCGGAATCTGTAAAGGCATCGGTCCGCGGTTGCATCCAGATGCTGCATGAAGAAAACCATGAACTGAGCGACTGATCTTCAGCTTCTGTTCATCTGCGGCTCAAAATAAGCCAGTGGCAAAAGCAAGGCAGTCTCATTGCCATTGCTATCGAGCAATGGCGGCGCCCATACTTGTTGAACAGCGGCAGTTTCTGGAGGTGCCAATGCGTATTTTAGACTCCGTTGAAGCATTTTCAGGCTCTGAAAATGCATCGAAACGTTAAAGATTGGGTGTACTGCATAGCAACAAGTATCTGAGCCTGGAATTGCATCATAAAATTTCGTTGAAGCGGGAAGATCCAAGAAAAAGTTTTCGTTGTGGCGACAATATTTATGCATTGACTCCTATGGACTGCTGACGGGGAATCGTGAATTTTTCGTTGTAGCGGAAATTTTGTTGAAGCGGTGTTCATTGTAGCAGAGTTCAAGTGTACTTATTTTCAGCCACTGTGAGACAATGGGGGGGGGGGGGGGGGAGTGCCCAAAGGCAATGCTGCATGTTTGAACTGTTTTCTTACACATTACTTGGTTCAGCAGGCTATAAGCAATGCACTAACCTTTAAAAGAAGCTTTTAATGTTACTTAAATTTTATATCAATTTATGCTAAGCATCCCGAGTACTGCTATAAAAACAAACAAGAAAAAATTATGGATATCTGCAAACGTGCTGACTGAGCTAGGCGAGCTGACCGTAAACACGCTGACCGTATCATGCGAGCGAAGTTTGCGCGGTGCGCAACCTTTGCTCGCCTGATACGAAAATGAGCTGAGCCTGTGGTCAAGCTAAGCTGAAACATTCTGTATTCACCACTTCACTACAGCCTCAGTGCATGTTTTGTGCAATTTCAATGCATCACATAAGCCCGTTTACACGGTGTTTGCTCTACTGTGCTTCCGCGATGATAACGAAAAGGCTATGTTCAGACTTGAAAAATTGAATTGCTGCACAAACTTGAAGAAAAACAAGGGAGACAGGAAAGAGTGTGCTCTTTCTTGTCTCCCTTGTTTTTCTTCAAGTTTGTGCAGCAATTCAATTTTTCAAGTATGAACCAACTAGTCTGCAAAAAAGTATCGCTATGTTCAGCATACACCATATTAAGAACTCAGCCACAAATTTCTTGGATTTCAGCTCCACAAAGTGGCTCCAAGAATAATGGCAAGACAAGCAACAAGGTACTTCTAGGCGCATATGTGCTCCGATTATTTGGTGAGTTGAGTGCACGGAATCCTTCTATTTAAATCCTGTTAGATATCACCTTTAATTTTGTTTTAAAAATGTGGGACGAAACCGAAATGCTGGCAAAACAAGTCAGTCCTTTGTCTTGTAATGGCAGCAGGACCAGTGAAGCCTCAACTTCAAGTTCAGACGCTCTGATAGAGTTGAATTATTGAGCACAAGTAGCATTGCAGTTTGTTTTCGGTTTTGCAGTATGCACAGAAAAAAAGACCCAAAAAGACATGAGTGCAGATTTGAGGTGGACTGGCGCCCTGCTCGTGCGTGCCGTTGAATTCTTGAAAACCTTTTATGTACTGTATGCACAACGTGCGTGTTCAGCCAAAAACGCGTTTATCGCCTCCTAAGAAAACACCCCAGTCGATGCGGTTCCGGTCTTGTAGTGAGCACCAATCGGCTTATATATACTTGTTCTACATAAAGTCACAAGAGCCACAAGAAGGCCACATGATAAATCATGAGGCCTTCTTGTGTATTTATTATATTATGCTGTTATAGGCATAAGCGTGTAATGGACTGAACGTGTGTTATCCAACACACTGCAGCCTGACTACTAGCTGTGTTTGATTTACAATTATATAGAATTTAGGTTGTTTTCTACAGTGCTATATCTTTTTGATTGCCTCAAAGAGAATATAACCAGGCATAATTTACTTCATACCATCCTCAAGTTGAGATTTAGTTGCATAGCATGATAGTCATACAACACTCTGAAAAAGAGCACTTTATCTATTGGTAGAATTGACCCAATATAAATGGTAAGTTCCTATTGGTAGAATTTACCCAAGGTGTAAGCTTGGGCGAGTTTGCAGTTCTTACTTGGGCACAGCTCAAGCTTCTATTCGTAGAATTTACTCAAGGTGTAAGCTTGGGCGAGTTTGCAGTTCATACTTCGGCACAGCTCAAGTGCAGTCTGCAAGCATGTAAACAGGACAAGGCGCTAGCCATGTGTTTTCATTTTGCCCTCTCGTATTTTCGCTCCTTTATTACCGTAAATTTTTGACTATATACCGTTTTCTTTATTGAAATAAGCCACAGTTGATGTGTGTGTAATATTTAACTCGACCTTTTGCTATAGTTCATCTCCTGCAACATTGTTCCGATACTGCAGCATCAAAGAAATAAACAAAAGTCATAGCTGTCTTGGAAAAATAGTCACCTGCAAGGTTCCCACCATCATAAAGAGCCAGAAGAAGCATATGTAGTTTTGATGACAAAGTATTTGAACATATGCCTCATTCATTCACTGTTATGACAAATGAAGGGGTGCTGCTACATTTTGGGATTTCGGCATGATGACGTGACACCGATGAAACACTTGCGCAAGATTAAATCAATAGGTATAGTTCCAGCTGGCTAATAAGATTCAATACACCAATATGGTTCTAGTAGGCTGGTACAGCTACAATGGTGAGCTGGGACCAGTTTCAGAGGAGAAAACTGGTACCAGTTGCAGTGGGGAAACAACTGGTATCAGCTTGTGGGACCAGGTAGCAGCTAGAACCAATGGGGCCCAGCTGGGACCCATTACAGTGGGGACGAACTAGTCCCAATGGGAATTGCTCCATTAACCATTTGAACTGGGAATAGTTGGGACCAGTTACAGTCCGAGTTGCATATTTTCCCTTGGGAAAGCTTAAGATTCATCCTGATAATTTGTTCTATGGGTAGAGCAGCGTTGTGAAGTGCATGAAGTGCTTAAGATAACACTTTTAAAGTTTCCAACTATATATGGTTTCTAACAAAAAAAAAAAAAAAACTTAAAGAAGCTTCACAGTAGCAGCCTGAAAAAACAGCGGAGCTGATATTCTGGTTATTTTTCACTCTGTTTTTTTTTTTCTATGTGAGCAAAGCACACAAAGAACAGGACGAAGGGAGCGTGCATTGACTGAGTTTCCTTACACGCACTAGGTGCAGCTGCGCAATGACATTACTGATGGGTGCAGCTTTTTGCTCACATCTTGAAGCCGAATTGCAAGTTTAAACTGTTAAGCTGTTAGTAAGAACATTTTGTCGAAAGGTGACTGTCAGGGGTAGGGGACGTTCATGAATGCTAAAACCACATTAATTTGTCGCAAATAACCAAAACACAAACTGTCTTCCAATTAGGATTAGTCGAATCAAGCCAGACAGTTTTCAAAGTAAACAGACATTGAATGAAATTCAAGGGTGGCATAGACATAGTGAGATATGTGCAATTGACCAAGCACTCTGTTGCAATTGCCTCCTACTTTTGTGATGAAGTATGGCTCTGTGCACAGAAGTGCAAAATTAGCTAGGATGTCAATGTGCTTTGGCACATACTTTGGGGATGAATATATGTTGAAACTGGTGAAAACCTGAAAATACAATAAAGTGAACATACCTTGCAGATGCACCAGTTATAATTTGTAATAATATAGTGTTGACATGAATTTAATTGAAGAACTATTTTATTAAGTTAAATTAATTAGCATAATTTTCAAATGGCAACTTGCAGCCCCTCGTCACTTGTACTTTGAGAACATTTTCCTCTGAGAAATTTTCTTTTTTTCTTTGGGAGCCTGGTGTTTAAGCATACTGTCATAGGATTACCGTAGACGTATGTCTTTCAGGTAACCCCTCTCTATCTTTCAGGTTTCATGTCCCTTATGTCTTTCAGGTAAGGGACGTGATGCTTTCCACTACCGTCGTGCACAAAGTCGCTATGGCCGGGTTTGTCCACTTGCCGACACAGCGCTGAAATGGGACTTAAGGTAGTTTTTTAACAAACATAAGGAATGTGGGAAGCGAGAGTGTCTTTTCCCATAGCCCCTTGTTCCCCGCTAGCGCATGCACCGGCCCTGCTTGCTTCAGGTGCACGGCATGCTATGACATGCCTCTGTGCACGTCTATGTTCCTTGGCTGCCAGTGAAGTTTCCACTTTTGAGTTTGCTGCTCTCTGGCAGCGGCTCACTGCATAAGAGATGCTGGCACACCTGCAACGTTGAAGTGACGCTCTGTCTTTGCGAGCGACTTCTTGTTTGTGCATTTCAGTGGTTTTGCCTTTGTATGATAACCATGTCACCACAGGGGAGTGTGCTCGATCAGTGCTGTGGAGCTACTCTAACGGCTCACAATTTCGTGATTGTCCCACTGTGCTGTATTTTTGGTTAATGAACCCGTGTTTGTTGATGACGTGCCTCGTGTGCCTTTTCTGGGTCATGTTGGCTGGTTCACGAACCCAGCCTCAGTGTCTCTGTGCGCGACAGCAGTGGAGAACGCATTCCTTCCCAGTTGCTTCATAGGGTGAACTTCTTGAGCAAACCTATCTCCACACAAGAGGCAAACGAGTGGTCCCGATTAAAGAGAGAGGCAGCTAAGGTTTATATGGCGGAAGAGTTTTCTCTGTGCTGTAGAATGAGAAAAGCAGCATACCGATTATGTTGCTCCTGTAGACGATCCAACTCCTCTTTCCAAATGATGTCTCTCACAGTCTTGTTGAATGTCACCAAAGTTATGTTACTGAAAGAAAAAAAACAAAACAAAACATGCCATACATTCATTAAATTACAGCCGTTACAACGACAGGTGTGAAACTGGTTCTAGAACAAAGAAAAAAACATAAAATAGAAGCACGTAAGAGTGTCATAAAGATAAGAAAGGTACTACACAGACGAATTCAAACACCACTACCAATCAGTAAGGTTCAGATCTTATTAACCACTCTAGAAACATACTTCTCTGAACTTGCAGTCATAGGCTCAGTGTATCTAAGCCATCGTGATGAATTTTGCCAGACATGTACGCTGCTGTGTGGTCATGGAATGAACGCATCATCACTAGTCAATGCATTGCATTGCACACAAACAATAAATTGCATAGGGGTGATTCCACGAGAGATCCACACGGGTCCAAAAGTTGATATATAAAATTTCATTGAGTATTTTATATTTTGTGCACGTCTCACCAGGTAGCCCGAAAGTCAACTTCATTTTATGATTAACGGCATAACTTACGAGAAAAAAAATATCAAACTTCACCAACACGGAGGATCCAATATCGTCACCTGTCATTTTCTAAAGTTGCAGATGCTATAAAAAGAGAAATATTTTTGTTTCAAGGAAGATATTTTTTACCTGAATTGTATGTCTAATGAAGAATGAATTCATACGGTTTCAAGTTTGTAGACCTTAAGAAAATAGCTTTTAAAGATGTCAAATTTTGCCACAGTTTAAAATAAGTTACGTATCCCCCATTTTTTTTCTCAGAAAGTAATGCAAGCAGCGTTGTCAAACTTGACACGTTTTAAGGATATAGTGTGTTCATTAGGTACATATATTATTGCTGCCGTAGGGCAAATGTAAATTTTTATATATTACCTCAAAGTTCTCATATTGGCAAAAGTGTACTCCACTGAAATTTGAATAATAAAAAAACCCCATCTTCGATTTTTCTTAAAATCTCGTAAATAGACAACCGAAGGCCATCATACAGTAATATAAAAAAACATGTTGCATTATATTGTTTTTAGCGACAATATTCGTGGTACAAATCAAAGCTTTTCGAGAATGCGCTGATAAGTTGAGAAATCCAGAAATCGGAACGGAAAAGCGGCAATGAGCTTCAAACACGAGTAAACGTGACCGCATTTGGTGAAGAAAGGCTGTTTTAGCAGATAGGAGTAACAATTTTGAACACGATATTCTACAGTATCTGAATTCACTCTTATACATAGAGCACTGAGACTTCTAAGATGTGGTGCCTCTCCATTACAGACACACAGATGGAGCTGCTGTGACGGCCATGTGTTTGCAACACGTTGGGTAAGAGAATTGAATGTTGAATGAGTTCATAAACGATTCATAACAAATTTTTATCATTTGGGGCACGAATACTGCTGCATTAGACTGAAGAACATGCTTTAGGGCAAGTTGTCATCCGTCGTCTGCTCTACAGATGAATTGCTGTGCGCCGCATCTCGGAGGCAATGCTTTAGATCATATGGTTCAAAGTAGGAACAAATATTACGCCTCCCGTAATTTTATCGACAAAAACATTGTGAAATTCATTTTAACGTACTATACTTCAGTTTTGCATTCGCACTGCAGATACTTGTGCACGCTGTTTTACGTCTGCTCTCATTAAAAGGGAGAGACATTGGAACAGACGACAGATAGATCACTTTCGTGCTGCTGGTTTCACGTAGAGCTGCATTGCCAGTAATTTGAGTCTTAAGGAGCGTGGCGATGGCTGACCACTTCAGCCGGGATAGAGTTTTTTGTTCAGATTACCTCATGTTGCATAAAAAGAAAATACTTTATCAAAGAAACTTCCGCAAGATCAAAGACATCGGCCTGTTTGCCCTCCAGAAGCTTTTGCTGAAAGCTGCCCGCCATGCACATAACAACGACCACGTCTGCCAGAACTGCTTCAGACGCCTCAGAAATATGCTGTCTTCGTCTAATGGCTTCTCAGCTGAAACAGCTGATGAGTTTTTGCCGGAAGAAGAAAAAGGCAGAAGTCAAGAGCGGTGCGTAAACACGCCTGAAGCATTGTCACATATGCGACTAGAGAAGCTGCATGCGCAAAATAGCAAAGTTCATGCAGAGCCAAGACACCTTAGCAGCAGTTCTACAGTAACCGTGAAATGCCACCGTAACGTGTGTAACCGCCACTTTCAACCATCAGATCTAAAATGCAGTGTGTGTGCCCAGTGGTTCAAGAACATCAAGAAAGCCTATGAAGCGTGTTCTTCGTATCAAGAGCGCATGCATTTGTTGACACTGTTACCGAGCGATATAGAGCGCCAAAAACTCCGAGTGCTTATACCAAACTTGTCAGCTTACATGATATACAGATCTCGACGCTGGCGCGCGAAACACGGGATATGGTTAGCACCAAATGCGGTAAAAAGGACACGGCTCAACCCAATGGACGTCCACGCAGCTATGGCTTACTACTCCAAAGATGAGTATAGCTGCTCTCGGCAGAGTCCCAACAAAAAAGATGTAGTATCTGTTATCATTGACGGAAAAAAGGAGCTTGTTTCGAAAAGGTTTATAAACCGTTCGGTGCGAGAGGCTTACCGTCTCTTTAGAGAAGCTAATCCAGACACGTCTATTAGGTTCTCAAAGTTTTATTCACTGAGGCCGAAGTGGGTTCTTCTTGAACCACACCAAGAAGTGTGCCTTTGTATATACTGTGCTAATGCCACGGAGTGTGTTTCTGCCCTACAAGACGTCACCGATGGTGCCTACACGGCGGACTTCTTGAAAGAACTATGTCTGCAGCTCCCCTACAAGTGATTGTTTTTTTGGCCATTGTGACTATTGTGCCAAGGAGGACGCTCTGACAGCCACATGTTTAGGAATCCCTGAAAATATTAAGGTAGCCTATGCAGTATGGGAAAATGGCGATCTAGTAAAAAAAAAATAGCCCAGGCAAGTGCTTTTCTGGGAGAGCTAAGTCTATGGTTCGTGAAGTGGATTACCCATGATTACATAAGATACATTCAAGAATCAGCAATACGCCAGGCGAAAGAGAACCAAGAAAAAGAATCTTGCATTTTTTACTTTGATTTCGCCAAAAATTGGACAGCCATTTTACCGAACGAGGTACAGTCGTATCACTGGCACAAAAGACAGGTGTCTATATTCACGTGTGCCGTCACAAGGAAGCAATCAATTCAAAGTTTTGCCGTCATCAGTGATGACACATGCCATGATGCTGCACATATCTGTTTTGTTCTACAAATAATCCACAACTATATGAAGGAACAACTTAAGCCTGACACGCATGTTACTTATGTTTCTGATGGTGCATGCAGTCACTTCAAAAACAAGTACCAGTTGTTTGAGTTATGTCAGAAAGATCATATATCAACAAAGTGGATTTTTTCGGCCACAGGACATGGCAAGAACTCTTGTGACGGCGTTCGTGGCCTACTAAAGCATCAGGCTACGCTCTACAACCTCAGAGCGGCAAGCTCAGCTGTGATTATGTCAGCATCCCAAATGCTGGAGCAAATGAGCGCGAAGCTCAAGAATGTCAAGCTGCTGTGTGCAAATGCAGACGAGCTAGAAACATTCTGTCAGTTTAAGAAGAGCCAGTGGAAATCGTTGCCACGTGTTCCAGGCATACGTTCTTGGTATGTTTGGCTAAGCACATCTGAGGGCACTGATCGTGGTCGTGTTTTGTTAGCGTCACGTACTGCTAAATGTGATCTGCGAAAGATGCAGCCATTTTGAGCGCATCTCTTGTTTCACGCAGTCACCACCAAAATACCAGTGAGGGTACTTCAAGCGCATATGCTTTTTCTAGCGAGACCCAACACTTGCATTGGAACATTTTCATGTTTGAGTTTATCTCCAAATATAGACGGATGTGTTGCAACTGAGTTACAGGGTCGAAGATTTCCTCCATTAGAGCTGTGTTATCAGGAGCATAAGTGCGCCTTCATGGGTACGTATATGTCACAGTGCTAAAACAGCCTTTCTTCACCAAATGCGGTCACGTTTACTTGCTTTTGAAGCTTATTCCCGCTTTTCCGTTCCGATTTCTAGATTTCTCAACTTATCAGCGCATTCTCGAAAAGCTCTGATATGTACCACGAATATTGTCGCTAAAAACAAAATAATGCAACATGTTTTTCTATATTACTGTATGATGGCCTTCGGTTGTCTATTTACGAGATTTTAAGAAAAATCGAAGATGGAGTTTTTTCATTATTCAAATTTCAGTGGAGTACACTTTTGCCATTATGAGAACTTTGAGGCAATATATAAAAATTTACATTTGCCCTATGGCAGCATTAATTTATGTACCTAATGAACACACTATATCCTTAAAACGTGTCAAGTTTGAAAACGCTGCTTGCATTAGTTTCTGAGAAAAAAAATGGGGGATACGTAACTTATTTTAAACTGTGGCAAAATTAGACATCTTTAAAAGCTATTTTCTAAAAATCTGCGAACTTGAAACCATATGAATTCATTCTTCATTAGACATACATTTCAGGTAAAAAATGTCTTCCTTGAAACAAAAATATTTGTCTTTTTATAGCATCTGCAATTTTCGAAAATGACACGTGACGAAGTTGGTGCCTCCGTGTTGGTGAAGTTTGATATTTTTTCCTCGTAAGTTATGCTGTTAATAATAAAACGAAGTTGACATTCGGGCTACCTGGTGAGAGGTGCACGAAATATAAAATACTCAATGAAATCTAAAATATCAACTTTTGGACCCGTGTCGATCTCTCGTGGAATCACCCATAGACACAATTCTCATGGCATGCATGATTGATTTGATTGATTGATTTGTGGGGTTTAACGTCCCAAAACCACTATTTGATTATGAGAGACGCCGTAGTGGAGGGCTCCGGAAATTTTGACCACCTGGGGTTCTTTAACGTGCACCCAAATCTGAGTACACGGGCCTACAACATTTCCGCTACCATCGGAAATGCAGCCATCACAGCCGGGATTTGATCCCGCAACCTGCGGGTCAGCAGCCGAGTACCTTAACCACTAGACCACCGTGGCGGGGCTCATGGCATGCATGAAAGGACTCCAGCAATTTCCATCACACCTAAAGTCAGTTGTGTAAAGTGCTTGCTTCGATAAAGTACAGTTTAGCCAACAACAAAGGCGACACTTCTATAATCCCAGTGTTTGCTAATATGGATATGGCACAGGTAACCTCCTCAGCATGATGGAGTTGCATATAACAGGTGGCCAACTGATCATCTGACAGGGAGTGAATTGAACAACTCATGAAAGGCTCACAAAAGATTGGTAAGGAGGCCAGCACAATGTCAAACATCAAAGTTCAAACATCAAAACAACAAACATCAAAGTTTGTTGTTTGGTATTTGCTGATGATTATTGTGGCTTGCGACTACCGAATTTACTCAACTGTACTGCGACCACCATTGTAACGCGGGGGGTGACTTTTCATTGAGTCCAGGAAGAAAAACATAAAACAAAATTGAAAAATTATGTGAATAATTGCATTTAATTTTTAGTCAACTTCACTTTAGGTACTTGACTGTAATGCGAAAGTTCACTTTAAATAGAAAAAATTTGGGATAAAAGCTTGCGTCACACTCGAGTAAATATGATACATTTCATTTATTGCACTAACAGATTGGTTCTGTAGTTTGTTAGTGAATTCTTGGATAGGCTTCAGGGCGAATTAGACGAAGACAAAGAAAACATACAGAACCCAGACGAGCACTGTATTTTTGACTTGGGCGAGTATGTACCAACCCGCCCAAATCAAAGTGTTAGTGAATTCATTAAACGGTGTTTTGAACTACGCAGATGGAGTTAGCTGATAGTGGATCGTATACCTACTGAAAAGATAAATTACACTGATTCAAAAATGCTGCACCAATCATTGCAGAAGCATTTCAGGTTTGTAAACCAACAGCAATCGATGTAGTTACCTCAATGTGCTCTCATTCTGCTGTAAACATGGAGGAATATTTTTTATGATAGAAATTTGTAACAGCCATTTATTTTCTTTCTTGTTTTTACGCCCTGGCCATATGTACTGCCCTGATGTAGTAGATGCAAGCCATTAGTGCCTGTAAGAGATTTGGAACTGCCTTTGCAACAGAAGAAAACACTTGAGAACCCTGCTTTACAGCTGGCTTCTATAAAATGTCTGCCTTTGAATGCACTTTAGAATAATTCATGGCTTTCAGCGAAGTATCAGCTTAGCCCCATCCGCTCAATTCACATTCGCTCAATTCACATACACTGCTTCACGCAGCTGAAGGCTGCCGTCTTAAGCGTTCCTATTTTCACATAGATAACTGTTATCAACCAGTTAAAATTTTCAGTAGGGGTAATGCACCCGCCATTTGAGATCATTAGGACGTGCAACAAAATCTGGCATTTTGTGTGCTCTACGACATAAGAAGAAGTATTTTTCTCACATTTGCTTGGAGACAAAGATCCCCCAATGCAGTAGCCGCACCATCGGCGTGAAGCCTGTCCCAGCGGCAAGGAGAACGAGGTTTTGACAACTCTGCAAAGTCGACAGCTCGAAGTCCCCTTCGGTGTCTTTCATGTCAACTTTGTCACCTGCACCAGGCAAAGAATATCAGTCAATGGCCAGCTTTGAATCCTCATATATGCCTTAGTACGCAGCCAACAAGGAAAATCAGGAACATTACTTGTCCTTTTTAACTGCAGTGTAGAGATTAGTACTTAAATTTAAAGGAAAGAAAGTAAATGAAAATAACGCTTTCCATAGGTGCAATCTGAAAGCCCAAATACAACTTTTTTCCAATAGTTACATACTCCGAGCGGCAAGAGCCATAAGCATAGTTGATGGCTTTCTGGTCGACGTGACAGCGTGAGAACTTGTATTTTCCTTCACATTCATGGCCTCTGAGGTTTCAGAAACGTTGAGCCATCAAAAAAGTTTCGGGGTGGCACTGTTGTGGAGTTTTTGAGGGCACATACACAGAAGGCACCTACGAAAAAGATTCATTTCGTACTACATTCGGCTCTCGTTAATTTAAACTCGAAGGAACCTCTGAATTTTGTTTGAATTATTAGAAGTTCTCATATATATGACTGGGGGTGAGGTGATTTGATTTGATATGTAAGGTTTAACTTCCCAAAACCACCATATGATTATGAGAGACGCCGTAGTGTAGAGGTGGGTGAGGTGACACCACACATCATGATTATGCATTGATTTTATGTTTTTAAACCCTAACTGCATGCAATGAACATAAAGCAGAAGGGTTGGGTCCACAAGCTTATTGGCCATTTCCTGCTGATCAGACCTTTTAAAGAAATCGGGAATTGCCAACTGCTTATTTGCTATACGTGCCTTCAGCACAAAGCTCTCTATACCAGTTGAGAAGCATCACGGTTTACCATGCATATGCTCCGTTTCAAACATTTGTTTACAAGCAAAGCCTTTTTCCTTGAAGGCCTAAGGCCCTGATTTTTCATTTTTATACATATTATTATACAAAGCATACAAATTTTTAAATAGTAGTGGGAAAGCAGCAGACATTTTCCGGTATGGAACCACAAAAAGTATGAATTGACTGAATGATGGAATTTGAATTAAGGGGCTTTTAAATGCACTGAAAAAATAGAGGGCCGACCAGAAAATTGAATTTTATTTGAATTCATTGAAAGTATGAATCATTAGAGTTTGAATTATTGCGAGTCTACTGTAATTTCAGGGTGAGGGCTTCAACCCAGCAGACTCGATGCCTAACGTAGCATGCAAGTGCTTATTGGCCGGCTGCCATTTCAAAACGAACGATCATGTACAAGGCGACGCCCTATGGCATAAAGGGTGTTCCTCATTCGCCGCATCGGCTACAAGTAATCCTAACACATGCACGAATTAGACGCACATAAATACAAAAAAGAAACTGAACGAGGGAACCCCCTCCATCATGCTGTTGGTAAGGCACCGGAAGAGCAATTTCAAAGTTGTGGGTTCTGATTTTGCTGATGAAAATGATGATTTTTCGTCCACTTTATTTCCAGTCAAGTAAAATTCTTTACACTAGTGTTAAAAACAAATAATGTTCCTGATGTTTTTCTTGGCTTAATTAAGTCCGTTGCTTCTATTGGTTGTTTCTAACAAAGAAGTGAGACCCTCGAACAATACTCTTGTCGTAAATGCCTTAGTTGTTACACAAAACTCAAGTTTGATGTGACCACTCAGAAAAGCAATAGCACGGTAACATTCTATGGAGCTATCAGCTGTATGCCTCCCTGTCGCACTATGTTTTCGCACTTGTCTCACTGCAAAGCCACTGAAGAGTTATACAGACTACAAAAGTGCGACTTTTGGTAGTGCTAGTCTAGGAAGGCTGAACTTGGGCTTAAAAGACAATATATATATATGTACATACTTGAAGCTCAATGATGTGTATTAACAAACACAGTTCGAGTAATTCAACTTTGAGTTTTTAAGCCACCTCTGTTGGCTAATAAGAAAAGTTTCTATGTACATGCCAAAGTAACTTGAACTATATGTGTTTCCACAAGCATTCAAAATTACAAACTAAATCAGCCTAATGTGCGACCTAATTCAGGCAGGTATTTTTCTCACTTTGAAAAGGGCTAATTTTCTTTGTCAAATACAATTATAACAAGAACTAGTTCTAATTAATACAGTAACCTAATATAAAATAAACACGACTTTCACAGATTCAGAACTTAATATATAACAGGAATAACCACATAAAATTAAAAAATACTGGCTGGAAGTAAGACAAACGGGCTTTGCAATATTTCTATCAGACACTCCACCTACAATATAACAAGACTCCAAAATTACAATTAATAAAAAAATGTAAATGTAAAAATGTAATGAGCATGATAAAGAATGCTTCCAGCTATGTCGATCTGCATTGAAATGCTTACTAATAGAAAGAGAAAATGACAAAAAAGTTTGTTTCCATTTTGTTTCGATTACCATGATTAGAACATTGTGTTTTTGTAAAAACAATGCACGCCATTCATATAGCGAGAACTGAGAGCTCAGGAAGGAGCAGACACTTGCTGGTTAATTGAAATTCACTAAAAATTTTGGGATTCTATGCTTGGAAAAATAATGCTGCATATGCAAGCAATGTGACAAGACTATGTCATTAATTGTTTTTCTTTGGGAGATACGCACATACTATATCTCTGCCCACGACCTGCGGATCAGCAGCCGAGTACCTTATCCACTAGACCCCCGCGGCGGGGCTGACATAGACTCTGATTTGAAAGTGAATAAAGTAATAATCTAAAATGTCCCAATAAAGCTTTTGTTCACTCTACATCACTGTGAGAAGCCTTTATCATTTTTTAAGAGAAAAAACCCGATCGGCCGCCAACTAGAATTTTGAAGCACTTCCGCACAAGCACCCCCTCCTCTTCACCGTGACCATTATCACCACTTGCGGGGGGGGGGGGGGGGGGGGGGGGAGGGGTGTCACTTGCTCGGAATTTTACGGTAGCCTTGCCTTTCAAAATGTGTCACAATATGTCAAGTGTACGTGCAGGTGGCAGCACGTTAACTCTAGTAACTGCCACTTGAACCAACACCATCATCAGTGGTTATTTGTGCCTTCTTTTACAAGTACTGACAAGTTCACTTTATGATCTTCATCCTGCACAGCCTGCAACAGCAACTCTGCTGTGACAGTTTGAATGACAAAAAGGGCACTTCATTAATGCTTAATTTTTCTTTCTTCTGTACTAAACTGTTGAACGTGGTTTGATTTTTCTTAATACATACATTGTTATTAGCATAGAAATGCGCAGTGTACAAACATGATGCTTAGTTAGGAAGAGAACACCTCTCTCCTTGCAACTCCCTGTCAATATTTGTGCCTCCCTTTCATTTTATCCCTTCTTTTATGTGAAAAGTATGTAAGTGGCCACTCAATAAGCTGACATTTCTTATTTTGTTCAGTTAGTAAACTCATTTTTCTTTTATGTGCTCAGCAGGATGAAACATGGAATTAGTGCACAAATAGAAGTGTTGTGATCCTATATGCAAAGCCCAGACTTCATAAATTTCTTCTATCAATCTGTCAAAAAGCCCCTACATATCAGACGTTTTCAAAACCCTCATGATCCAGTCACTGTTTGCGTTCACACACCATATTTACTCACACATCAGAGAAACATAAAAATTATTTCCCCGGATGCTGAATTCTTGCCACATACCAATTTCTAGGGCTTTCAGCAAGGGAGTCAGGGCCCCATCAGGGTAGATCTTGATCATCAGGTGTACCGTCTTCCCATCACTCGCTTCTTCGTCGGCTTTTAGAGCAGGGATGACCGGGGTGTAGCTCCGAGATATTCGCATTCCTTCGTTAACGTCGACAAAAGAACAAAAGAGTATTTCACATCTATGCAAGTTCCTAGAAATCATGCATCGTAGGCATCATCAGCTACACTTCTTCACAGCCCTACTTGAGTGCTATAAGGAATCACAAAGCTAGTGTGATGATTAACGTCCTCTGGACTACCGATTTCGCTCCATTCCCCATGAAAAACACAGGTCAATTTAAGCTTTGTTACAATTTGCCATTGATTGTGCTATAATGTCCAAAGTGACAGAAAACTTGAATTACAACATTACGAGTCATCTTCCATTTATGCATGTCCCAATGAAGGATGGCGAAATTTGCATCCAGTAATGTAGAAAACTAGCATTTTCATTTTTTTATGGCACATTTGAGCTGCGCTGAAATTTCTATAAAATAATGTAGGCACAGTGAAATAGTGACACATGAGAGTAAATTGCATGTTGATGACATTAAACAACTATGCCAGAAGTGAATAATACAGAATATAATACTTTCAACAATATATTCAAGTCATTTTTTTGTATTATAAAACCACATTTAAATCTTAATACAGTATTCATAATTATAGCTCTAAACCACAAAAT
This sequence comes from Rhipicephalus microplus, assembly GCF_013339725.1. Lineage (NCBI taxonomy): Eukaryota > Metazoa > Arthropoda > Arachnida > Ixodida > Ixodidae > Rhipicephalus > Rhipicephalus microplus. Next base: position 99,891,032 of record NC_051171.1, on the reverse strand, counting down.
AAAATCTTTGCATGCACAGAGCTTGTTACAGAGTATGAATTATCATTTTATAACCAGTAAATTCCTATACTATGCTAGAGGCCTTTTCATGTCACTATATGCAAAATAATTTTGCGTATAGCTTTAATTATGTGAAAATAAGTTTGTTATACCCAAAAACTTATTATAAAGGTATATTCCTATCACTATATTTATAGCAAAACTAATTTTCACTTACTTCGTCAAAACTGATATTTCGTTATATCCTGGTTTTTTTATTTTGAGGTCTGAGCATAAAAAAAATGTATGCAAAAAAAAAGAAAGCAATAATCATAGTCCTTTCCATTATTTCCATCACTTTTAGTATAATAGAAAAAAGCATGTGTTAAGCATGCTTTTTACCAATTTTTGGAAGAAGTTTTTACCAATTTTTGGAAGAACACAAGGCAAGATATGATCACAAAAAGCATTCTTTTACTGACCTTTCACATCGTGCTCAAGTGTCACGTGATGCCCAATGGGTACCCACATATACGAGCCTTGCGGCAGCGCAAAGGTGAACAACGTTGTGTCGTGCGTCACGCTGTCTTTATTCACTAAAGTGCAACTACGGGAAAAGCTCTCTGGAAGCAGAGAAAAGAAGTCACGCATCACTCACAAAAACATTCAGTTTCCATTTGTAATACTTATTTGTGTCTAAGCCAACATTTTTTAATGCCTTTTACAACCTCTTACAAAATACCTTTACATACGTGATAGTAGAAAAATAGAATAGAATGAAGAAGGTGTTGGATAGAAGAGCCCATATATTGTGATAGTACATATAGCACAGTATACTCTCATTAAGTGCAATCTGAAGGGGCAAGAAAATATATTCAGTGTAACAGGAAAGCCCTACACTAAGAGGTCAACCAAGGTGCAGTATTCATGGATGAAAGTTCTCCAGGACCAAATAAAGTTTATCTCACCTTCAACAACTGTATTGAAGGAAATTGCTTTATTTAGACAGCCATTCCATCTAAGAGCTTCCTGTTCACTGACAGTCTAATGTAAATGAAGCATTCTATTTAAGGTGCGACACGGCGCCTAAAAGCTTTCGTAATAATGGAGTTCAAGCTAGTTGTAATATGTGTGGCCTATCACAAAACGATCATCATCTTAATGGGTATGAGCCACTGTGCGGCCCACCAGAAAACTGTTGCAACCATAAACGGGTATATGCCACAAATATTCTGTGAATTCCGCTACTCACTACGGGTCCGTTAAAACCAAAATAAAAACACCGCAACACGGCACGAGCCCACCAGTGTTTTCGGCAGAGATTACTACGGCAAGAAGCAGCGACCCTACTCACTCGCACGGTTCTAAGTAAGTGAAAACTGAACAAGGCCGCAGTTAGCCCATCAAATTGCTGCGAAGCAATGGTGATGCGCTGACCCGAGTACATATGAGAGGCTGCCAAGGAATGAAAAAGGCAATGTGCTTGAAGGTCTACGAGAGGCGCGGATGCTTGGTTTCAGAGCAAGTTTCTCTCACTGGAGCTTGGACATTTGTGTAATGTTTGCCTCTGGTTTGACTCTAACCTCTCTACACTGTGAGTCAACGTAGAGACAGCCTAAATATAGATCACCTGTCTAAAGCATAGCAACAACCTAAAAGTGATCTAGAACATGCATGACCTAGCTAAAGCCAAGAAACAGCCTAGAAGCAACCAGATAGTCTACAGATTTTTCTCTTTTCATTATTTATTTATTTATTTATTTATTTACAATACTGCCAGTCTCTTACGAGACCAAAGCAGGAGGGCATGAGTATCAAAATACAATGAATGCTAAGTACTTTCTTACAGGCGGCATACAGAACTGTAGTTATTTTAAAATTAGTAATAATAATCCTAGTTACATAGAAACATTAGACATAGGTATTTATGCACTACAAATATTCACACTTCGGAAGCAGCAAACTAAATCTTTGCTGCATAAAAAAAAAATCAATACAGTTTTATACAGAGAAGGCATTGTGTAAACTTATACATCCAAATAAATACTACTGGAAAACAATATTGGAGGTCATGGTTGAAGAAAGCCGTTGTCTCAAAGTATACTCTCAATTTTCGAAGTGAATTCTGCCAGTGATGTTACGTTAGTAATGGAGGGATCTAACCTATTCCATTCGCTGATTGACAGGGGGAAAAAGGATTGCTTGAAACAGTCGTTGTTGGAAGAGTATTCTTTGATAGTGTATGCATGTTTATGTCGTAGTGTTCGTGATTCTGCCAAAGATATGTACCTGGATGCATCGATCCGGCTGTGGTTATGCAGAATGTGGTGTAAAAATTTGAGACGCGCGATTTTTGCTCTTGTTGCAAGAGTGGGTAGACCGGAGGTTTCTAAAAGGTGTGTGGGTGAGTCGGTGCGTTTGTACTTATTATGTATAAACCTAATGGCCTTCCTTTGAACCCGTTCAACTTTTGCTATATTAGTAACACCTTGCGGGAACCACACAGTGTTAGCGTACTCCAAGATTGGTCGCACAAATGTGGTGTAAGTTAGGAGCCTAGTATCTGTCGGCGCGAAGGGTAAACGCCTTCGTAGAAAAAACAGTTTACGCAAAGCCGATGCTGTAACATTGTTAATGTGCGCATCCCATCTCAATTCGGAAGTCAAGGTGACGCCAAGATACTTCTGCTGCGTAACTCTTTGTAAAGGTACGCCGTTAATTGTATAGGTAAAGTCGGAGGGTTCTTTTTTCCTAGTTACCGTCATGCAAACTGTTTTTGTTAGGTTAATTAACATTTGCCACTGCTCACACCAGTGAGCAATCTTACTCAATGAATTATTTAAAGATAAATGATCACCCGAACTGTTAATTGCTCTATAAATAATGCAGTCGTCTGCGAAAAGTTTAATTTTGCAGTCTATGTTATCAGTGATGTCATTTATGTAAATTAGAAATAATAATGGCCCTAGGACGGAGCCTTGGGGAACACCTGACTTAACTGGGGCTGTCCACGACGATACTCCTTCGAAAACCACGAACTGTGACCGGTTTATAAGAAAGTCTCTTACCCAGTTCGTAATTTCCCCATCCCCAATAATGTTCTGCAATTTCGAAATCAGTTTAGTATGACACACTCGATCGAACGCTTTTGCTAAATCAAGTAGAATTACGTCAGTTTGGCCACGGTTGTTTATACTGAGTGCAAGGTCGTGGACAACCTCGGTAAGCTGCGTGATTGTTGATAAACCTTTCCGGAAGCCATGTTGATGGGGGGACAGGAGATTGTTGTTTTCTAGAAAAATAGTTAAATGCTTAGCGATTATATGCTCTAGTATCTTACATGACGTACTGGTGAGGGATATAGGTCTAAAATTGGAAGGAACAGCAGTATCTCCGGTTTTGTGTATGGGTATCACCTTTGCTACTTTCCATTCTGATGGCAGTTTTGCTGTTTCTATTGATTTGCGATAAATTATGCCGAGGTATTTACTACACGGTTCTGCGTATCGAAAAAGAAATTCATTTGCAATATCATCGGGGCCACTGGCTTTCTTCGTGTCTAGATTCAAAAGTAGGTTAAGAATCCCGGGGTCGCTTATAACTAATGGTTCAATGGGAATTCGAGCTGTGGGCAAGGCCGCAGGAGTGGTGCCATTGTCATCAGTAAAGACAGATTGAAAATAATCGTTGAAAATATTGGCCTGGTTTGTTTTATCGCTATCGCTTAAACACGTCTTTGTTTCAGCGGCAGAGCGAAAATGTTTCCAGAATCGTTGAGGGTTGTTTTTTATGTAACACGGAAGCGTTGTAGTAAAATATTGCCTTTTGGCGAAGCTAGCTTTTTGTTTGAAGTCTGTAATAGCACGTGCTAGGTTAGATACGGTTACTGGATTCTTGCCTTTCTTTTTGATTGCTTGGCGTAGCCTCTTAACTTTTCGCTTTGCGTGTAAAACTTCGCGGGTTATCCAAGGATTATGTTTTTTTTGCCTTTTTGTTTTCAGTGGGACAAAGTGGGTAACGCAGAACACAACGATAGTCTTGAAACACGACCATAGATGATTTGCATCAGTCGTTGGATGTATAGCAAGGTTTGAAAAGTTTTCAAATTCGTGAGCTAGGTAGGTTACAATGCTGGCATCATCACCTTTCGGAAAATTTCGTACAGTAGTTACTGATGAACGTGGTGTTATGTCATATCCAAGTTGGAGCTGACAGATTGGTATGCGGTGATCTGATATCCCCGGAATCACATTGACGACTGATTTATTTAACGGGAACTGGCCACTAATCAATATAAGGTCGAGTACGCTTTTTGTTTGATCTTTTATACGTGTTGGCGCAAGCACGACTTGTTGTAGATTGAAATTTAAAATTAAATCCATAAGTGTCTCCGATGACTGTGACGTGTACTGCATGTTGTTCCAATTTATGTCGGGAAGGTTAAAATCACCCATGATGATTAGTCGAGAGTTATGGGCATGAGTTTGAAGATAATCTTGGATCGCTATACTACATTTGTTGTCTGATGAGGGGCTTCTGTAAACGCACCCGGTTACTATGCTAATTCCATCACAATGAATTTTACAGAATACCGCCTCTGCTCCTATAACTTCGGGAAGCACGGCAAAAGGAATCGATTTGCTTATCAACAGGGCCACACCCCCACCACGTGTGGGACGATCTTTCCGGATTACAGCGTACTCTGGGGGAGTGAATTCGTCGTTTAAGATATCAGGCGTCAACCATGTTTCCGTGATGGCGACTATGTGTGGCTCTTGATCAAGCAGTAGTTGTTCAAGGCTTGCCGATTTATTTAGTATACTGCGGGCGTTTACGGTTAGTAACATTATTTCTTTGATTGGGCGTGTTGTCGGGTCTTCGGGCGGTTTACTATGTCGTTTTTTTCTACTGGAACCCTTTCACCCTTTTCGTCGTCCCAGACAAAAGCGACATCGTTAATATAAAGCTTGGTGTATGCTAGTGCGACTTTGTCTTTTTTTTCCCGATTAGTTTTGGCGCTGTCCCAAAGCTTTTTCCTTGTCTCACGGGTCTTGCGAGCGAAATCCTCCCCTATAGAGAGGCCAGTATTTTTGAGCTTGAAGCAATTCTTCAAAACACTCCCTTTCTGTCTCGAGTCAAGAAGCTTCAGAATCACTGGTCGTGTCTTGTTTAGCGCATATCTGCCTAATCTATGAATTCTTTCAATTTGAACCGGCTCCAGCCCAAGAACACTTTCTATTATACCTTTGTTAACTGCTTGCTCCAGTTTATCGCTTGTTTTGTCTTTCATTTCTTCTAGGCCATAAATAATTAAGTTTGACCGACGGCTGCGGTTCTCAAGCTCCTCAACTCTTTGCTCAAGCGTTTTAATTGTGCTATTCATGGCAAAAATCTGGTCGTTGCAGGCTTTAAGTTTTTCTTCTAGTGCGCCTAGAGCGTCCAGTTTATTTTCAATACCCGCTAGTCTCTGTTCCTTAATTTCCTTAATATCTGCGGAAATTACATTCAGTTGCTTCATGATTTGAGAGAGCTCAGGTCCGGGATTGGTCTCTACATCACCGCCATTATTTCAAGCCTTGTGTAGCTTCGTACAAACTTTGGCATCTCTTTTTCTATTCTACAATAATTTAGGCAAAGCTCACTAATTTCTTGAATATTTTTATGCTGATTTAATTTTTTTGGTACAACAAGTACTTTTAATGTTTCAAGTGCCCCTGGGAGCCATAGTCTGCCTAAATTAGAAGCCTTATAATGTAACTAAGCCTATTAAAATAGCCTGGAATGAGTACAGTATGCAATAAAACTATAATGAATGTTTAACGCCTGTTTGAACAACAGATTTGGTATGTTTAACATTTGTGAGTAAAATTCCTCCTCGATATGGACTCATTTATGAATAATCCCCATAACATAACTTTTGTCCAAATGTGTCTAGAATATCCATATTTGTTTTCTTGCATTCAGCACTCATTTTAAGTAATTTTGAAGAGTTTATTACTATGCAACGCTCAAAGCTTAGGCAAACTACAGCTTTAAAAAAAGATATCAAGTGTGTGATATTTTAAAGACTATATACTGCCACGTTCTATTTCCCAAGTTTTTGTTATCGTCCCAAAACACCACACCATTCTCAGCACGAACCGCGCCCGCAGTTTTCAAGAAGGTTCCGGACTGTAGTAGATCATTTCGATAAGATCACGCCCACTGTGCGAACGGTACAGATTGTTCTGGAACCTACGCCGCCGCCAGCGATAACGCTAGAACATTCGACGGCAAGAGTATAAATGCCGACGCGCTTCGCCGCTTGTCAGTTGTTGATCGAAGACCGACGCTCCGTTCGCCGCTATCAGTCCGAGACTGCTATCTGTGCGAGACTGCTGCTGTAATTGGACTTTCGGTTTACCGGGCACAGGTTCGCCCAAATAAACAGTTAAATCCCAACACGAAGTCTCCTGTCTTCGGCCACGTCACGACCCCGTGACATCTGGTGGAGGTGCTGCTTCGTTTATGTACCGGACGCCCCCGTCAAGCCGTGAACCCAGCCCACGTCGCGGAGAAGACACCCACGCCAACCAGGAGCAGCGAACAAGCCGCCGACAGCAAGGGCTACCACCGGAGTACGGGATTCTAGAAGACAAGGCGCGGAAGACCAAGGCCATGACCGCGACTGCAGCGACAATGACAACCGCCGCATCCCAGCCCGCGATGGTCATGCATCAACCCAGGGAACCACCAATTTTCCATGGGTCATCGTTCGAAGACCCGGAGTCCTGGCTAGAAACATACGACCGTGTGACCGCCCTCAATCACTGGGACAACGAAGAAAAGCTCCGTCGTGTGTACTTCTACCTGGAAGACACCGCAAGGACCTGGCTAGAGAATCGTGAGTCCACGCTCCGAACGTGGGATGTCTTCTGCGGCGCATTTCTGCAAACGTTCGCGAACGTCGCTCGCAAAGAAAGGGCCGCTGCTCAACTAGAGACCCGGGTTCAGCTACCAAATGAGAAGGTTGGAATTTTCACAGAGGAGATGACCCGCCTATTTCGTCACGCTGACCCAGACATGCCTGAGGAGAAGAAAGTTTGTTTCCTCATGCGAGGGGTCAAACAGGAGCTCTTCGCAGGACTAATGAGGAATCCACCGAACACCGTCCAAGAATTTGCATCCGAGGCGACCACCATCGAAAAAACCCTTGACATGCGCACCATACAGTATAATCGTCGCCTGACTCCAGAATGCGCTGCTGCTCAAACCAGTGACTCCGAAAACCTGCGTGAAACGATCCGAGCGATTGTGCGGGAAGAGCTGCGCAAACTGTTGCCTTCGGCGCACCCTCAAGTGGATTCGATCGCCGACATTGTGCGAGAAGAAGTTCGGCAATCACTTCGAATTCCCCAAACACCGCTGCCCGAGCCCAGAAACTATGAGCTATGCCGCTGCAGTGCGCCACAACGCTCCTTCCCGTCCACGCCAAAACGCCGCCCCGTCGCACTTCCGTCGCCGGACACCACCGCCGCCACCACCCCCCCCGACGACCTACCGTTCACCAGCGGGCCAGTGCAGTGCGCCGAGGAAAACCGACGTTTGGCGCACCCCTGACCACCGCCCACTGTGCTACCACTGTGGCGAGGCCGGGCACACTTACCGCCGTTGCCAGTACCGACAGATGGGACTGCGCGGCTTCGCCGTCGATGCACCACGTTCGCAACCAGGGGAACGGCCACGTGACATCGCCGACTACCTGACAGGAACTCAATGGACACCCCGAAGTCCTTCCCGTTCGCCGTCGCCCAGCCGCCACATGTCACCGCACCCCCGGCAGTACTCCGGCCCAACGCGGGGCCGGTCTCCTAGCCCGTATCCGGGAAACTAAGGGCAGCAACCGGTGGAGGTGCGGTTGCTGTGCGACGAACTACCGAAGATCCTCCTCCGACGACGACACCGCGACGGAGCTTTCCGAACACAATGCCAACCAGGCAAAGCCCTGACGGCGAAAGCTCACTTACCGGAGGTGGCCTGACGACGCAACATGGAAGCAGCGGATCAAGCCGACGCAGCCGTGACCCGACGCCACGCCCTAACTGTAATGCGAGACGGCGAACTAGCGACATCGACGTTCTTATTGACGGCCACAGTGTGACCGCTCTCGTCGATACTGGAGCAGACTATTCTGTCATCAGTGGATCGTTCGCCGCGAAGTTAAAGAAAGTTAGGACAGCTTGGAAAGGCCCTGAAATCCGCACAGCCGGAGGTCATCTTGTAACGCCTGCAGGAATCTGCACAGGGAGAGTCACCATTAACGGCCGTATTTATCCTACAGACTTTGTAGTCCTACAGCGTTGCTCGAGAGATGTCGTCCTTGGCATGGACTTCTTATGCCTCCATGGTGCTGTCATCAACCTAAAAACAAAGTCGATAACGTTATCCACAGAAGAAGCACTACCACCGCGCACGCCGTCAGGACACCATGCCTTGAATGTGCTGGAAGAACAAGTCACCATTCCGCCTCGCTCAAGCGTCATTATTTCAGTCGGCGCTCCTAAATCACCTGACTTGGAAGGCGTCGTTGAAGGCAGTCAGCATCTGTTGGTCACCCGAAATATTTGCGTCGCAAGAGGAATAGCAGAGCTGCGGGGAGGCAAAGCAACGGTTATGCTCACGAATTTCAGCAATGAGTACAAACATGTGAACAAAGAAACAACGGTCGCATACATCGAAGAAATTGTCGAAACCACCAGTGCTTTCGCCCTCGCCGATTCTGCGGAACCTGCTCAGAGGAACCAAGCCCCTCCCATAGCTTTCGACGTCAATCCCAGACTACCGAAGGATAAGCAAGAACAGCTCAAGGCCCTGCTCCTGCAATACGAAGATTGCTTTTCGTCGTCATCGAAAATTCGGCAGACCCCAATCACGAAACATCGCATCATAACCGAAGAAAATGCCAGACCACTCCGTCAGAGTTCGTACAGGGTTTCGACTTGAGAACCTGAGGCCATGAAGAGACAAGTTGATGAAATGCTGCGGGATGACATTATCCAGCCGTCCAAGAGCCCATGGGCATCCCCCGTGGTGTTAGTGAAGAAAAAGGATGGGACCCTACGTTTCTGCGTCGATTATCGCCGCCTGAACAAAATCACAAGAAAGGACGTGTATCCTCTCCCACGAATAGACGACGCACTTGATCGGCTCCATAACGCCAAGTACTTTTCGTCAATGGACCTCAAGACTAACTATTGGCAAATCGAAATCGACGAAAGAGACCGAGAGAAGACGGCGTTTATAACACCGGACGGCCTCTTCGAGTTTAAGGTGATGCCCTTCGGCCTTTGCTCAGCGCCTGCAACTTTTCAATGCGTTATGGATACAGTACTGGCAGGATTGAAGTGGCAAACTTGCCTTGTGTACTTGGACGACGTCGTCGTGTTTTCTTCGAGTTTCGACGAGCACCTTCGGCGCCTTGAAGCTGTACTTCAAGCCATCAAGACGTCCGGACTCACACTGAAGCCAGAAAAGTGCAGATTTGCGTATGAGGAGCTCTTGTTTCTGGGACACGTTATCAGCAAGTCTGGAGTTCGTCCCGATCCACGGAAAACAGCCGCCATCGCCGACTTCCCGCCGCCCACTGACAAGAAGGCCGTGCGCCGATTTCTGGGCCTGTGCGCCTATTATAGGCGGTTCGTGAAAAACTTCGCCCGCATCGCCGATCCTCTCACTAACCTTACCAAGGCCGACGTGGAGTTCAAGTGGGAAACGCCACAGGAACACGCTTTCCAGGAGCCTAAACATCGCCTCCAGACGCCTCCGTTACTTGCCCATTTCGATGAATTCGCCGAGACAGAAATACATACTGACGCAAGCAGCGTAGGTCTTGGGGCCGTTTTTGTGCAGAGGGCTGACGGACTTGAAAGGGTTATTAGTTACGCCAGCCGATCGCTATCCAAAGCAGAAACAAATTATTCCACAACAGAAAAGGAGTGCCTCGCCATCATCTGGGTTACGTCGAAATTTCGCCCCTACCTCTACGGCAGGCCCTTCAAAGTTGTGAGCGACCACCACGCCTTGTGTTGGCTAGCCACCTTGAAGGACCTTTCAGTTCGCCTCGCACAATGGAGCCTGAGACTTCAAGAGTATGACATTACTGTCATTTACAAGTCCGGCAAAAAACACTCTGACGCCGACTGTCTCTCTCGTGTGCCTGTCGACCAACCGCTACACGATGACCCGGATGACGAGTACTTCTTGGGAACGATAACTACCGACGACTTCGCTGAACGACAGCGGGCCGACCCGGAACTTAAGGCCCTAATAGAATACCTCGAAGGCAGGACCGCCGAAGTCCCGAAGGTATTCAAGTGCGCACTTGCGTCGTTCTTTCTACGAAACGGTCTTCTACAAAAGAAAAACTTTTCACAGCTTCGAGCTAAGTACCTCCTTCTGGTGCCTTCAGCTCTGCGACCAGAACTCCTGCAGGCCCCGCACGACGATCCGATAGCAGGGCACCTCGGTGTTTCTCGCACGCTCGCGAGGATACAAGAAAGGTACTACTGGCCACGTCTTACCACCGATGTCACTCGTTATGTGAGGACATGCCGGGACTGTCAGCGACGCAAGACACCGCCGACAAGGCCAGCGGGACTTCTGCAGCCAATTGATCCACCTTGCCGACCTTTCCAGCAGATTGGTATGGACCTACTGGGGCTGTTCCCGACGTCGACTTTCGGAAACAAGTGGATCGTGGTAGCTACCGACTACCTCACCCGCTACGCCGAGACAAAAGCCCTGCCAAAAAACAGTGCATCCGAGGTAGCTAAGTTCTTCGTCGAAAATATCCTTCTACGTCACGGCGCCCCGGAGGTCCTTATCACCGACAGAGGAACGGAATTCACTGCCGACTTAACTCAAGCGATCTTGGCATACAGCCAAACAAACCACCGCCGGACGACAGCGTACCACCCACAGACCAACGGCCTCACCGAGCGGCTTAACAAGACGATCGCCGACATGCTGTCAATGTACGTCGATGTCGAACACAAGACGTGGGACGCCATTCTTCCGTATGTGACCTTCGCATACAACACGGCGGTGCAGGAGACGACGCAGATATCTCCATACAAATTGGTCTACGGAAGGAGCCCGGCAACGACGCTCGATGCCATGTTACCCAACGTCACCGACGAAGAAAAACCTCGATGTGAGCGAGTACCTTCAACGCGCCGAAGAAGCCCGACAACTTGCGCGTATCCGTATCAAGAATCAACAGACAACCGACAGCCACCGTTACAACCTTCGACGACGCTTCGTGGAATACCAGCCCGGTAAACGTGTTTGGGTGTGGACGCCGATACGCCGACGTGGACTAAGTGAAAAGCTTCTGCGACAGTACTTCGGACCGTACAGGGTGGTTCGACGTCTCGGCCCACTTGATTATGAGGTTGTCCCCGACGGCATCACGAACTCTCAATGATGCCGATCGCGACCTGAAGTCGTACATGTTGCGCGCCTCAAGCCGTTTCATGCGCGTTAACAAACTGAAACAGTGTTTTTTTTTTGTATTATAGTTGTATCGTAATTTATTCATTGTACTTTCTAGCATTATTATTGTACCTTCATCTTTAGTTAAAGCATCGGGACGATGCCTTTTTTCAGAGGGGGGCAATGCCACGTTCTATTTCCCAAGTTTTTGTTATCGTCCTAAAACACCACATCGTTCTCAGCGCGAACCGCGCTTGCAGTTTTCGAGAAGGTTCCGGACTGTAGTAGATCATTTCGATAAGATCACGCCCACTGTGCGAACGGTACAGATTGTTCTGGAACCTACGCCGCCGCCAGCGATAACGCTAGAACATTCGACGGCAAGAGTATAAATGCCGACGCGCTTCGCCGCTTGTCAGTTGTTGATCGAAGGCCGACGCTCCGTTCGCCGCTATCAGTCCGAGACTGCTATGTGTGCGAGACTGCTGCTGTAATTGGACTTTCGGTTTACCGGGCACAGGTTCACCCAAATAAACAGTTAAATCCCAACACGAAGTCTCCTGTCTTCGGCCACGTCACGACCCCATGACAATACTATACCAGAAAAGTAATTGCACGTTTGAAATCTGCAAACAAATTTACATAAACTCAGTGAGTTTCATTTCAATCGATAAAGAATTTAACAAGAATTTCATGATGCATGCCTCCCCGATTAATAATGCCAGCACATTCGCAAATAACGTCATGACCTTACAGTAATGTCGATGCGGCCATTTAGAAGCGAAACTTTATGCGAGATTAAGATACCTGATAAGCGCTTTGAATATTGATATTCGCCAACAAAGCACCATCCATACGTAATAAACATGTGTTTGGGAGACTGCAGGATTTGTCTTGTTGGCGCAATGTGATTATGAGTGCGAATAATCACAATTGACGAAACGGGCCCAATGTCAGCTCCCTTCTGTCCTCTCCAGGCCTCCTAAGGGGCTGCGCTTATTTGCACTCATAATTGCGTACTTGTGCATCTGGTGAAACCAAAATGCATGCGAGTACTCATTGAACAATGCCAAGTATTGCAGGAGCGGCGGTGCTTTTCCTCATCATCGAAATACACACCCCATATCTGCATATCAGATGCGTTATTTGAATGTCGCAGGTTTGGTTTCTTCCGACAGCAAGTTATTTTTTTTGTGCACTTTTCTTTCTTCACAAATTCGTTATGATTACTTCCAATAGCATTCCCTATACTTTCCTTGGCATTATTGTCCATGAGTTGACATTAGCATTGTGTCAAACAAAGAAAACGGGCCCGTAAGTTTTCACTTGTAACCTTAGTTTTTAGTACGACTCTTTCGAGTCAAGAACCAATACCGAGTGAAACCACCTTTCTGCTTCCATCAATGTAACAAATGACACTGGGAATTTCAAAATCACCTTATAACATGCCCTGTAATGTCTTTTAGTGTTTTACTGCATTTGAAATTGCACTGCTTCTGCAGTACACTTGTGTCCCGAAAGTATGGTTAAAAAATTAATAAAAATATTCTTTGAAAGCTGCTTGGGCAGCTGTGCACATCATGACAGCTCTTGAAAAACGAAAACCACGACAAAAATAACTAAGTTATTATTCATAAAATTAGGCACATAATGAAGCAAAAGAAGCTATAGGTGACGCTAATTGTACTGTTTTAAAAGGCCCGTAAACCACCCAGAGGTTGAAAGTCAGTTGTTGTGGGGAAATTGTGCACGAATGTACGACTAACACGGAGTCGTGAGAATTTTTGGAAACGAAGCAGTAATAGCGAAGTTAGACACGTTTAATTATGAAAACCCTGACGACCACATCTTTCGCTCTTTCCTGCGCTTCCCTTTGCTGGTATCCTTTCCGATGCCGCTTTGTCCTCTCGACGAGCGCCGCTCCCGATCCCGCGTGGCATACGCCATCACTGACGCGCTGCTTGAAACATTGTCTACACCTAGTTGCCGCGACTCCAACCGTTTACCCCGTCAGTTGTGTGCTTGTTGGCGACACGTGGCTGCCGTAATCGTGCTGGTACGAAACCTGCATTGCGCCAGTTCTCCGCATGTGTTACATGCATGCAGGCAACACGACGAACAACAACAAGCAGTGCGGACAGCTGCTTGCAGACTGAATGCAAGTCGTAGGCTCTTGCTCAACCGCTCACAGCATATTTGGCATATTTAGCATATTTGGCGGAGGCCCGAAAGGCCCGGAAAGGGGAGGGATTGTTTCTTTGTGGCGCGCCCACAGCTCGTAGTGCTGCCACGCGAAATTGTTGATCACGCCAGCATTGTGCACACGATGTGCGCATTTACTTGCAATGCTTGAAAAAATATTAGAAGTGATTTACAGGCCCTTCGAGTGTATTGTAATAATTGTGATATAGATGTGAAGAAAGTGAAAGACAACATGCCAATAGCAGGGACAATACATGTAAGACAGTATCATGAACGTCCCCTCACTTTTCTTTGCTTCCTTGTCTGCTGGTTTTCATTGAGATTGTGTCAAACGAAGAAAACAGCCTTCATAAAATTCTTCTCAAAATTTAATGTGTGTAACAAACATCTCAATATGCTTCTGAGCATATTTTTATTGCCCGATTGAATAGTATGCCTGAGTTTTTATTGTAAAACAAATTTAAGCCAACATTTGTTCATTCAATTTTCCACCATGTAGCTCTGTCTGCCTTGCGTTGCACAATGTTTCAAATAGAGTGTACTCGTCAAATGGTGAAATGAGAGCTTTCCAAGTACACTAGACATGAAACAGTCGATGTTATGATTTTTGACATTCCTGCCAGCGGTACGGTATTGTCAACAAAAAAAAAAGGCTCACCAAATCATTAAAAATGTCTAACATTTTCTGTAGCAACTTGCTTTTGAATGATTGTTGATACACAACATACCGAGGCTTCGCTTTCAGCAAATAGCATTCTTTGGTGCCTGAAAATAATATTATTAATAAACTTACCAGCATTTTTCAAAGGCACTAGCTTGTTGTGGTCGGCTAAAAATGAGCCCAGGGAGGACCAAGAGACGCAATTTTTTTCCTTCACTAGCTGGATTTCCAGGCATTTTAGCTTGCACTTTACCTGGACTGAACATCACCACAAAACAGTTTGTTACATTACTGGCCACTCAAAGACAATAAAAAATTTAGAGCACACTTGACCTTCACCTTCAATGGTGGTACGCGATAGCGCATGCATTAAAAACATGTATGGCACAGCACGATTGAACAAATTTAGGGAAAATTCAGTTTTCTGAGAGCTAGTTGTATCTAAACTTTTGATGTCGACGGTACGTCGTATAGTAATTCATTAGTACCATTTGTCCAGAATATTGCACTAATGCAGAAGGTGGAGTTAATCATATACAATTTTTTACATAATGAGAGCTTTGTATAGCATGTATAAATAATATGTATTGTATATCGAAATATTGTTCGCACTGTCCTACTAGCTTACACTTTTTGCATCACTAAGCCGGTTTGATTTTAGCGCAAATTTTATTTCTTATTATAAAAAAATGTGCCTCTTGTTTAGAATGATTGTTGGTTTAAAATAACATAATAGCATGTAGTGCACCAGAATTTTTTTTCTTAAATGAAAAATTGAGCACCAAAATTTCATAAATGGGAGATTTTATTTGAATAATGCATCTTCATCATTCGACCATATTGCTAAACAATTTTTTAAAGCATGATTTACTGGCATGACAAAAAATACCAAAGCATGCTTATTTCAGTTGGAACAGTTGATTCCTCCAGAATAGAATGCATGATGCAATGTTACTTGCCAACAGAGCCAAGTAGGTACCACAAACGTCCATGATGTCATGGCTCTCTGGTACAGAAACTAAAAACTGCTTGTGATGCCACCAGTTGTTCAGTACAATATATATTTGTCTTTACTGTACCACGAAGGATACCATAACAATGATGAGAAAAATGCAAAAAAGATGAATACAATCACGATGTGCAT
Organism: Rhipicephalus microplus; assembly: GCF_013339725.1. Taxonomy (NCBI): domain Eukaryota; kingdom Metazoa; phylum Arthropoda; class Arachnida; order Ixodida; family Ixodidae; genus Rhipicephalus; species Rhipicephalus microplus. The sequence continues at coordinate 99,875,574 of NC_051171.1, read as the reverse complement.
TGTTTTCAAGCAGGTTAATAGAAATAAAATTCACATGCTTCTTATGTTCTGCACATCATCATTTAGAAGCACAGTATGAGACAAGCAAATCAGACAATGCTCGCAATGAGAAGAATATGGCCACAAGTCTCCACAATATAAGCCATCCCACACATCTAGTATTAGGCTGCCCACGCTGCCAACATGGCAATTGATAGGAGTCCTCTGAGTGTTACGACTCATGAGGCTCGAATAAAATCTATTTCATTCAATTAGCATAAAATTTAGGACATGTATGAAAGGTTTGGAAATCGATTGAGCGATTCAGCAAGTGTTTCGATGCAGCACTCTAGCTTTGATAAATGCCATTGTGGATGGTTCCTTCAAGGTTTTACCACCAAAGGTTCTTTATTATGCGTACTAGTCAAGGTAAACGAGTGTTTTTACATCATGTTTCCACTGAAATGGGGCCATGGCAGCCGGGAAATGAACACGAGACCTCAAGTTCCGCAGTGAAACAGTGTAGCTGCCAAGCCAATGTATCGCAACAATCAAAATGTTGTGGAGGTTTCGTGGACCACAGTGTAGTTACATGTTCCTTTATAAATGGGAACGTATACTGACAATATGGTATGTTAATCTTCCCTATCAGGAAGTGCTACAAGAAATGTAAAGTTGAAACACACACCCGGTACTGAACCGCGTTTCTAAGCTCATGACAGATTGTACAATCACCTCATAAGTGTTTCATCTAAAAAGATAACATTTGGACACATTTATTTTAACTCTCTACTCAGGTATATGTACATTACATCAGCCGGTTTGATTTAGCACAAATAGTGAAACAGAGAGAGCACTGTGGCATCAGTTGGATGTAACAGTGATGCTAAGTTTTATGGCCATTAACAGAAAGATTATGAGTTCTGAACTTAGCTACATCATCCCTTTAGTACAACCCAGCGTTCGGCGCAATCTATTTCAAGGTCGTAATTGCAACACGCCCTTCAAGGTAACCTTCCCAAGCATGAAGGGATAAGAAACTGGTATACCCGTTGTATAACGCTGGTCAAATGTGCAATAGTGTGGCAAGATTCTATGAAGGCCTCTAGTAAATATGTATGCAAATAAAATGCTGCTTCAAGCAAGGGGAGCACATCACTACTTACCATTATAACTACTATAAACATTATCTTGCAATTCTGAAAAGAAGAATAAGAACAATTTTGTTGAAGCAAGCAATAAAAACTTCCTTCATTTATTTTAGGTAATGCAGCATATATATTAGGACAGAGACAATATTTAAGAAAAGAAGATCTTGCAGAAACTGTCGCAAGAGCTTCAATGTAAGCCTTGATTTAGTTTTGTAGCACACGAACAAACATGGACAGAGAAAGAGGGGACAGACGCTAACTTGCAACAATGTTTATTCTAGAAAAAGGTGACCATATCTACATACATACATATATATTAATAAGATCTAACAGACTAACAGAGTGTCTGTTAGATCTCATTATTATTGTGTCAAAACACGGAAAAACGAGCCCTTATGTATGCACATCTTTCCCTTATTCATATATATATATATATATATATATATATATATATATATATATATATATTATATATATATAGACAACATTGCCTTTCATACATTATGACTGCATACACTTTACAAATTCACATATCCTTACGTAGATAGGTTAAATCCTTACACGAAAGGGCAGTCGATGGTTTATAAATGCTGTTATCTGCCAGCCTATCAATCATTTCAGCCTTGACAATTTCGTGGGTCAGCTGACCTCTGTTCGTGCCGATGATTGAACCACTCATAAAAAATGCGCATGCACGTGGAACTGGCATTGTCACTTGAATTACTATTGCAATGCCTGCAGTGGGCATCGAGAAACCCACCTTTTTTTTCTTTCACGTGGTAGCAGTGTTCTTTTTAACATTCACTGATCCACCACCCACTCTGATCCACATAATCCTTGCCCCATGTCAATGGAAGCTTGTACCCAACTGCCTCACTGCACTCTATAAACCTATTTTTATGCTTGGTTTTGCATTCCTGCTTGTCCGATGAGGCAACTTAGCCTTTCGTGGGCTAGAAAACTACAGTATCACGTACCAACATGCCCAAAATGCTACGTTTCTAATGTAAGCTGGCAGTGTTGATGTGAACGATTTATTTGTTAACCCGAGTTTCAACAAGTTGCATATAAGGGCAAAATGTAGCGCAGTAAAGAGTTTACAGGGGATGGATACTAAAAGGCTGAGTACACTTCTGCTAAGGGTTGTGATACAACACCTAATTGTCCCTTTAGGAATATTTAAACTCCAAGAACTGAGCAGTAAGAGGGAGACATCCATTTCAAGGAAAATCTTCTCTTCTTGTCTCTTTTTACTCTCTTCTCAAGCCCTGTCTTCTGTCAGCATTCTTTGACTCGCCACGCCTTCTATCTTTTTGTGGGCAGCCTTCTCAATACGTAGTCTAGGATAATAATTTTTTAATACAGCTGAAATAATTTTAACTTGAGTAATCAAACCTCATTGCAACAATGTTGCATTGGGCACAGAAATTCCTTCATTCCATTCAAAAAGTCATTTTATATTTATGTCCATTCCACTGAATCAACGGCAAGTTTTTCTTTTGTTTAATTCATTTTAATGAAGAATTCACTATAACCGTATTTGTTCTATCGAGGTTTGACTTTATGTATTTACACAGTGTGCCAGATATAATCATAAAACCTCTGATATGCTGCTGAAGAATGAGTGTTACCTTCACAACTCGTACCATGTGCTTAAAGAATGCGTGGCTTACCAACATGAAAAAAGTAAAAATATTTCGAGAGCCGGAGTCGTATCCGAAGAGTCTTTCCCGATAGGTCCGCAACAACTTTATCTTCTTCAATGATCGCATCACCCATGGACTGGATGGTGATGGTGACCGTAGAGTCGTCTTGAAACCACTCGTAGCTGCAAGAAGCGAGAGCATCATGAAGGCACAGAACCTTTATATAACGAAGCGCATTTCAATTTGAACAAGGCTACTTCAAATTTTAACTGGTTCATTACGACCTTCATGAACCTATCTTCACCACTGATAAGAAAATTAGGTTAATGAAGCATTGTGTGAAGCCTTTATGTGGGAATTAATGGTAATTGATGCAAACACCAAAACTTGGTATACAAATAGCATGTAAGGCCAGTAATTGATGCCTATTCTATAAATAGTAGTTTCAGCCAGGCACAGATGGCGATTCCCTATAGAAACCATCATGAGGGCCCAATTAAACACAACACACAAAGAAACAGACGAGGACAGGTGCAAACTACCAACTGGCTTTATTCAAGGAACATCGACAGCTTTATTATATCAACACCCTGTGCAGGGGCACTGCCACAACAATCACGAAAATTTAAACCAGACGTCTGGTTCTCGTCTGGTTTAAATTTTCGTGGTTGGTGGTTGTGCCCTTGTGCAGGGTGTTGATATAATAAAGGTGTCGATGTTCCTTGAATAAAGTCAGTTGGTAGTTTGCACCTGTCCTCGTCTGTCTCTTCGTGTGTGTTGTGTTTAGTTGGGCCCTCACGATGGTTTCTATGTCAAAGCACCAACTCGCCCAACAGTCAACTCTTCTGAAGCTGACTCAATAATTTTCTCAAAACGGCATCGTTCTGCACTGTAGGGAAGAAAAACATGGAAGCCTCAATGTACATTTATGGCATATTTCCGTTATAAATGTTTTGAATGTTGCTGTACTGGTAGCCTTCAGCAGTGATTGACATTGCTCCCTGCTACGTATTACGATACACCCGCTGAAGCACTTCAGTACTCGTTGCATTGCACTGCATGACAAATTTTCTTTTTTTTTTGACGCTGAGTACACTGCAGTCACAGGTACAAGCTGCTTTTTTTCATGAATGCCAATGCACCTGTACATTGTACTGTGCAATAATGCTAATTAGGAAACAGAAATGTTGAAAACTCGAACCTCATATTAGGCATTTTGCATAACACATGCTTTCTTATGGTAATAAATAATAAACACAACAGTGGTTCATATCCTCAATGACAATGATGGTCCAAACCTATCTTCAAACTTTAAACTCATTTAATAATTGCATCATTATTACCTGAAAAAGTTTATCATTCGGGCACCCTGCACATTCACAAGACTGCCAGTAAACCAACCTCAACCCCTTCAATCTCTTTACACAATTCACTAAATCAACTGCACACTGTGAAGAATGACTGTTCTTGCACTTATGCATAAATTTCACTTAACCACTGAGCACATACATAAAATTAGATGGATTCCAAGGACTCTGCAATGCATTTCGAACATGGGAGTAAGTCGTGGTAAGTGCAAGACAAGGCTGTGTGGTTACCCAAGAGATGTATTATTGTGTCGCACAAAGCAGACAATCAGCATTTCACTTATGCCTCACTTTAGCGCCTTATAAATTCCCAAAACATTTCAATACACCCATTTCTTCTTAAGCTAACAGAAATTCTTATTTTCAGGAAGAACAATTTCCACCAAAAATGGTTTTTTGTATTTGTTAGCACAATGCTTAGTAGGTGCATAAAAAGTTACTGTATTTGAAGGCACCACAAAACACATCTATTTCATAATTGTGGCTTTCAGTTGTTATCTGGTCAAGTATTTCCTTTACTCTCTAATACACATGTACCGCGACATATGCTCGTGTTCTGCTCATCATCTTTTTCTCATGTGCTCGATGTCATATGAATAATTTTTTTGCGAGCACCAGTCATCATTTAAGGTCTGACAGATGTTGGTGAACTTAGGATGCACCGCATAAAATCTTGATAGGCCTCGGTGCAGTTACTGCGAGAGTTTTATGAAACATGCATAAACAGGCATGGTGCTTAGTGTCAATTTGAAATGACAACATCGCTGCGTGTTTATTTGCAGAAAATTAGACGTTCTACATTTGGTGCCACAATATTCAGAGTTCTGTAGGAAGAAGCTTGTGCACAATAATGTCTGGGAAATTTGCTGTTCTTAACTGAAGTCTAGGAGTAACAAGGAAAAGGAAATCACAGCAGACAAGTAAGCAGCATTACAGAGGCAGCACCTGAGCTACGGCTTATTTAATATGCGCACAACACTTCACCCATTTCCTACACATAACGTGTAAGATGTGGCATAATCTTGAATCTGATTTGTACAGATCTTATATTGATGAACGATGATATCTCCCTTACATGTAATGCATACATTTAGAAAAAATAAACAAGTTAATTTGTTCCTTCTTTTTCTGGGTTTGGCTTTGTACAGATGCAAGGTCAAATGATAAGTCAAGCTTCTTGGCTCCATTTCTCCCTCTGCTTTTTCTGGAAACATCAGGCAGTGTACATGCGCTTGTAGCTATTCGCAATTCTAGCTACTTGATATGATATAACAAGGAACAAAAGATCTGTTCATGCTTTAGTACTTTTTGGTGTGTATGACCATCCCATGTTTATCACTCATTAATAATATCAAATGAAATTCATTCTTCCACTTGAGGCCTTGCAATAATCACAACATTTTTTATCAACAATCATGCCCTATGTGCTACGAAGTTGCTGCCACCCCACAAAATCTTTGTGGCATTTCTTGACTGCAAGCCGGCAGTGTCAAACATAAAGACAATACAAGCAAGAGAAAAAAATAATAATAAATACCGCGGCATGGTGACGTACCGTGGACTGAGCACCAAGGGCAAAGACCTGCCTTTCCATAGCCACCCCCACTGTGGCAGAAACCGCGGGAATGTTGCGGAAGGTCTGATGGATAAACACTGATCGCCAGTGATTCCACTCATATTCAGAGCGCTCAAATACTTCTTGCAGGAGGATATTCGAGAAAGGATGCCCTTCAATACCAAGTAGTATGTTGCACAACTCTGCTGACAACCGTTGTGGGGCCCATTTAAACTGTTTCAAAAGTAGAATGGCACAACAAATATTTTGAATTAATATGGGAATTAAATAATAAGCGCTTACTTGCTCGGAGTCGTTTCGACTACGCCTTATGAGCCTGGCTAAATACTATCATTCTATTTCTAGAAAGCTAGAAGGTTATGGTCTTGAAACATGCTATCCGTTGGTCGTGCAACAAGATGCATTGAGGTCAGTGAGAATTCTACAGGAAACAAATGTTACGAATGACGGACATGCTCACCTAACAGCCGGTTTAGGTGACGTCCCTTCGCTGATGTCGGGAACATCTGAATGGCATGAAAGACACGAGAGAAAAACAAAAATGTTACTAATGCTACCTTGTTATCTGTGAAACATTACATTATTGCTAGACAAACATTAGTTCGGAGTTACCTTCTGAGGTTGCTGTGTCCGTCCATTGCAGTTTCTTGATAAATGGTATCCTTGGCACTGGGAAACTAGCTGGAATTGAAGGGCAAAAAAAAGCGATGCAGCTAATTTAAATGTTAGCCAAAAAATGCAGGGTGCTGGTGTTGATTGTGAGCTGCCTGTCAAAGACAATAACACCAAAAAAGTCACATGGTTAGATAAGCTATTTGAGTCCTAAATAAAACAAACTGACATACACTTGAACTGTATTTAAACTGATCACCTCTAAATTATGTGAGACCACACTCCAAAGAATAGCACAATACCATGGCATTGCATATGAGGGTGATATGAGAAACTTTCCTGATTAACATAAAAATCTGAGCAAGCACACCCCTTATGGTGAACGATAATGAGAAAAGATTTTGAGGGAGCCTCTAGCTCGGTCACCAACCAAACTTCAAGATGTCGGTGGAAGAGCCTCTAAGAAGAATGCACAGCTGTGTGTCTAAAGAAAGGCTTTATCGAATATGCACGCACTTAATGTTTTCATTGCAGCGAAGAAAATCTTGTGTGAAATTTCATGTGTTACGATAACAGAGGAAATAATTATTATGTGCATTACTAGGTCCATACAAGGAAGAAAGATGTTCTTTAAATTTTCCGACAATCTGTAACAGCTCAGAGTGCCACCCTGACACATCACACTATATAAGTGCTGGGAATTTGTGTGCATTTCTGGAGACTCTCAGAACTTGGGTTTCTAAGAACTGCTGCTGTAGGATTCTGTGATGAAGATCAGGCGGAAAAAAAAAAGTGAGAGGAAAGGGCGCTTGCTCGGTTATTGGTACATATTTCGAATCTCCCGAATAGGGGAAGGGACACTTGCTCGAGATTTCATGGTGGTTATGTAGAATGCCCCAAGTTATTGTTCTATCCACACACGTGAGTTCTTTCTAGACAACAAACATAATCCTACATCTGCACAACGCAGATTTTTCTTTCCCTAGACTCTGTCCTCTTCATGAAGTTTAACACACAACCGAAACATTGTCATTTTAGCGCTATTGCGGAGATCCAATGTACTAAATAGCAGAACGTACTTCATGTACTTAGAAACGAGGGACTTCGTGGACACATTCCAAATAAGTAGAACGCCATGAGTACGCTGTGAAGAGGAATTTTTATGAAGGCAGAAAAGCTTGCGCATAAATAACTAAAGGAGGTAATTTCTTGTCAACAGGGCTAGTTTCGGTAAAGTTTGATAGCTTGTCATGCTATCATGCTTCTTCACACAAAGACACAAATGGCATTTTCACGGCCTGCTTTTTTTACTCATGATTGCCAATTATCCTAACTTTCAGTCTCTTAAATATGTCCGCCTCTGCATCCAGGTCACAGAAATGAGAGTTGACTCACCTGTCTATTACATATTTATATGAATTAAAGAGTAGTGCATTCACAAGTGCATTCTGACACTGCTACTTCTAAATGCAGTGAATTTTCGTTGATCCATCTCTGTTTGCCAAATTTTCCATGTTGCTCATATGCTCTAAAATGCCCGTCCCATTTCATTCCCTTACTGTCATTTGTAATAGCTTATCATTTTTTCACATATAATTTTCTGGCTCTAACATCGAAATTCTCTTTCAGTACACCTTCATAAGCGGAAGTTATCACCTACATACTGCATTTGTCTCTGCTTAAATTAACAAATTTCCCCAAAGTGATTACAAGCTCAATAACCAGCACACTAAAGCGAGAAAGCACAGACAGTCAAATGCAGCATGCAGCACACAGCCTACCAGCACATAAATTGTGCAGGTGAAATAAGTGATAAAAGTAAAAATAGCGACTGTCCACCATGTGATATGCCATTTATACAAGGAATGAAAAAATCTGTGCACTAAGCTGCACAAAGCGCATGCACAGCAGAGTTCGTGAGCATGTACCGTATTTACTAACTAGTCCGGACTTGGCAAGGCTTTTATCCTCTCATCTCCTTATTTCCCAATTGTTGCTTTACTATACCATAAATGCCTAGGCTTGCTCTCTTTAACTTTTTTTTCAAGCTTGTTTTTCTATCTCTTTCTTTCTCTGACTTTCTATCTTTTCTTTTCTTTGTCTTTCTATCTCTTTCCTTCTCTGTCTTTCTATTTTTCTTGATTCACTTCCTTCCACTCTTGTCTTCTCTTTCTTTTAATGCCTTTCTTTCTCGAAATCTCTCTGTAGTCGTTTTCTTGCCCTACATCTTTTCAGTCTTTCTTTCCTTTCTTTCTACCAATTTCCCTCTTTCTCTTCCCTTCTATCTTTTTCTATACCACAAAGCCAACATCGACCATAACAGCTCTGCTGTAAGATTTTCTTCCCAAGTGTTCATTAACAGTGCTGTTTTGGTACTTATATTCTCGGCACTATGCACCTTCACAAATTACACTTGCTTGAATGGACATCAATAAAAGGTAATCTCTTAAAATGCGTCATTGAGTGGCCGCTTGAGCAAAATAAAGCCGGTGAATGGAGTGGTAAAAATACCCATGTCGCCTGTGCCATCGTTGAGGTCACCTTTTGATTTCATCATGTGACATCATTCACATGTGACGTAAATGAGTGAAATCAACATGACATTCTTGTGATATAAAACCTGGCATTAGACAATGATATCCCCACATGCACTAATCCCAGGGTTTTTACAAAACTGCGTGAGATACATAAATCTCCAGGTGGGGAGAAACAATGCAAATTACAAAGAATGTTTTGGTAATTTATTACATGTCTCTCACGCAGTGGCTCATTATATTTTGCAAGAAGTGCAGTCCCTGACTGTACAACCTCATGCATTATTTAGTGCGCAGTAGGCTTTCGCCTTCAAATTATACAGAGCCTAACATGTTGACAAACTTTGTTTCGCAAGAAGTGCAGTCTCTGGCTGTACAACTTCATGCATTATCTAGTGTGCAGTAGGCTTTCGCCTTCAATTTATACAGAGCGTAACATGTCGACAAAGTGCATGGGCCGACCCTGTATATATTTTTTTCTGTGATTCAGTTGCATTGAGCCAAGCATCACACTGACTCCGTAATCCTCGAGTGGAAGTAAAAAAGGAACACCAAGAAATTTTTGTGCTCACTCACATTTACGAACTTGAACGGCAGGGCCAACAACCTTGCCGATGAGGCACTTCTCGAGCATGGACTCAAAGTTTACCCACTTGTGTACCTGCAGGGTGTTGAAAAAAACAGCAGGACCAAAATTAGGCAACACCAAAGTCCCAATTTGGCATAACCAAACAAGTTGTGCTGAAAGAGTTTGTGCAGTAAGTTACGTAAAGCTTTAATAATATTAATTTTAGGGGTTCAACCATGTAAACCTTGTCTAACACAAGAATATATTGCGTCTTTACAACAGTTTTCCAATAAGTATATTGATCGATCGATTGATCAGTCAGTCAATCACTCAATTGAATCAAAAATAATTTGAATCAACTCTTCAACCACGGCTAGAAGGAACCTTTGGGAATCCTTTCGTCTTACATCCTCCAGTGGTGATGTGATATCCTAGCTTCAGCCACTATCAGGTTATTGAAATGTTTCCCATTGCTCCAAAACATTTACATTACAGAAACAAGCCATTGCAGGAGGCTAAATCCGATAAGCAGGCACCCAAACATTACGATAGAAGGCAGAACACTGCAAACCACAAATCTATTCAGACTTTTCAAGAGTACTGGTATTGGTGCTACTAAATTCAATGCCCCGCCTACAGCAAGAGTTGCTGCATAAAACACCCATAATACAGCAAAGGTGTCTGCTAGTTCTCATTAATATTGCATATAACAAAGAAAAACGAGCCCTTAAATTAAAACTTTCCTTCATTCATACTATGGCATACATTTCACTAACTCAGAAGGCTGCACTGATGCTTTCAAATTGAGCTGTAAGTTCAGAATGTGCAATTAATGCTCTTTCCAAAGAGCAAGTAAATTCACCTAAGTTGCCCCAAAAAGGTGTTCAAACAGAAGCCATTGCCAGAATTTATTGGTCATCATAGCTCGAGAATTTCAGTTTAAATCTAACCTTTCATGAATTAAAAGCAGGAATGAACGTAGCGTGCAGTGTACGTAATGAAAACTATGGAATAATTTCGGCTATCCAGGGTTATTTACCATGCATTCAAGTCTAAGCGTATAGGTGTTTTCGCATATCAGCCCTATTCATATTCAGCTTGCAAAACTGGGAAGCACAACTTTGCACTCAGTATTTCAATGACTTAGCCGCTAACAGTCATGGGGAATGTCACGTGTTGGCAAACCGTTTTATAAGAAAAAGAGCTTTACAATCAAGGAAGGGTCATATTCGTGATGTCAAAGGAACAATCAACGTGGCTGTGTCTATTGCCTCTTTTTTTTTCAATATCATAATTGATTTTGATGAATCCAAACTTCTTTATCTCTGCTGGGCAGCTTCAGTTCAGTGTTGTATATGTAAGCCCTATTTTCACAGTACCTGAGGAATTTGTTCATGAAGCCATTGTAAGGTTGTCAGTCTCACTGTAATTTAGTGCAAACCTTTAATAATTGCCAAAGTCACTGTCAATGTTTGAGAGCGAATAATTTAAAGAAAATTCTGCCAATATAATTCAAATAACTCAAAGGTATTTGCAAAAAAAAGTCATGTAGCTGATATTTTTGTTCTAGAAGCACCTCTCGAAAGCCATGATGTTGTCCCTCAAAGCATCTGCACAACTTTGAGAGGCTAAGCTTCAGTAGAATAAAAGTGTTTCTGCATATTTTCTTAATATTCATGAGTGCCTAAGTTACTTTGATCGTTTTTCTAAAAAATCAGGGTCAGATATATATATATCCTTGCAAGCAGAAACTATAAATGTGTATTATTGCACCGCACACCAAATTTACAGTCATCCACCCACAGATTTAGAGTCATACAGTTCCATCACATGAAGAAATGAACACACCTTCACACACTATTGTTTCATTTTTCCAGGTGCAAGGAATGATACAAAGAGCACAACCACTACTTTAACACTACCTGGTTGAACAAATCAGTGGCATCCTTCCCAACACCCTTGAGTAGCTCGTCTACACCACCGGGGTGGTATTCCATGTAAGGAGTAACATTGTACACACGACCTGTAAGGAAAAAATAACATGGCAATCAAACATTACACAATGACTGATGAAACTAAACCTGTCTTTTGAGCGCTTATTTTTTAAATAGTTATCTCAACATCCTCAAAAAGAAACACTAGTCTTTGTTTCAATACAGACTTATTTGTCATCCAAGTTGCTATTTTTTGCACGAATTTTCAGACACTGAGAAAGGCTGTCCTCAACTCTATAAGAACATACAGATGACAGTGTATCACAAGTTAAATCAACCAATGAAAAAAGTAGACTTTTTAATTTATTATATTATGATGATATATATATGATAAGTTTCTCCATACTATTTGACAAATTGATAAATCAGAATTCTGAAAAGTCAAGTCTACCTATAGAATCTTTGAATAGAGTACTTGCTTGGAGACTAGATTGTGGACAATGGCTACAAAAATTTGTGTTTGTCCTAATTAGTGCCTCTAGATTTATAGCCATGTACACAGAACTGATATACTTCAATAAAATTGGAATATACATTACATTGAGCTGTAGACACACAACCTAAAGATTAATGATCCACAGCATCGGGTATTTTGTGATGAGGCTAACTGTCACTGCACAATGCAGTCCTATAATGATCCATGCAGCATGGCTTTAACACTTTCATGGTTTATAAAAGAGATGCGCGAATATTCAAGAAGTTCGAATATGCAATCGAAAATACTATGGTATTTCAATTCGCTTCAAAACCAGTTCAAATAATTCAAAATTTTGAAGTATTTAAAATTAATTGAATAAAAAGAGGAGGATGCCGACCACAAGAGAAAATAAATCTTGTGGTGGGCATCCTAGTCTTCATTCAATGATTCTTTCTGACCAGATGGATGTCCATGGAAGCTTTCATGTTATTCAAAATAAACTATTATTATTATTATTATCTGATTTGCATACACGGATAGACAAGGACACAGAAAAAAGAGGGAGAGAGCAAGCGGGCAATCTGCCACCTGGAGGGGCACAACGCCTGCTGTTGCATCTGGCGCCTAGGCTGACAAGGGAGCGGCGATCGTTTGATCCTCAAACAAGTTGCCGAATGGCTGGCAGCCTATAACCGCCAGGCATTGTCCCTCTTAGCCGGAGGGTGAGGTGTCATGCCGCCACGATGCCGTGAGCTGTTCACGAGACGACGACAAATGCAGCATCTTTCTTGGAAGGGACAGTGGCGGCAGCCGCAAATCGACCTGCTAATTGAACGAGCAGTGCAGCGGACGCTTTTGAGCTTGGTTGCGACGGCTGTTTTGATGAATGCTGTCGTGAGCTGAAGACCCCTCGTCCAGCGGCACACACACGACGACGAAGAGCCACGTGAATGACACATGGCAGTGCAGTGACATTGCCTCAATATTGGACGTCCATGTGGGCCATGCATGCATGTCACGCTCGCCGGTTATGTGTGATCCGTGATTGGACAGTGCCATCTGCACGCGTTCTCTTATTTAGGGATCTGGGGAGAACATACCCTTTATAATGAGCCAACTGGCTTGTTTCAAGGAGAGCCATGTAGAGGAGCGCCTTGTTTGAGAGCTCGCCATGTAAGAGATAGCTCGCCATGTACATATTGTATATAAACCCTCTCTAATAAGTCCACTTCCTCCTGCTTCGACATCTTCATCCTGAATATCCGGCGCCGCAAAGGCCGGTCGCAACACTGCTTACTTTTTACATATATATAAATCGCATGTAACCTCCTGTAAAGGTAGTTTTACTGCTGTAGATGTGTGCCATCTCATCATTACACCTGTCCAGAGGAAAACTGCAATGCAGCGATGCTTTACCGTTAAATGAAGATATGCTCGCATCGGTTCATAATATTTTATTGCAATAGCAGTTATAGGAACATTCTCAGATGGTTTTTGCCATCGCCGCTGCCTTCATTTAAAATACACAAGCACGCACACACACAGATATATATATATATATATATATATATATACAGTGTTATGAGTAACTTATTTATTAAATTTAAACGATGGACCGTGTTCGGGGAACAAGATGGCGACAGTTCATCAACAACTAGCAACCGACGTCGTCTTTCTCTTTCATGCAGCAAGGCTGTGCCGGCTGTTGTGCATCATAACCCCCCGGCAGTATAAGCACCGTTTCGGTGCTTGAGCTACTTGTATGCGATAGAAAGAGGGTGATAAGGCTTGAGTCGAGCTATGTGCACAATGTCGCTCGAAGCTGACGTTGGATCGGCTGGAATGATCTCATATTTAACGTCAGTCACCTCGCGAACGACGCGGTATGGTTCAGTGTAGCGTGACAGCAGTTTTTCAGAAAGACCTACACGCCCAGTGGGGAACCAGAGAGAGACAAGGAAACCTGGTGAAAAGTGCATGTTTCGATGATGAGAATCGTAGAGCTGTGTTTGGTGCTCCTGTGAGGCCTGCAGACGGCTGCGGGCAAGTTGGCGTGCGTGGTCAGCTCGCGCGATGGCTTCGCCGGCATACTCAGTGACCGAGGGCAGCAAGGTGTCAAAGGGTAGGGCGGGTTCTCGGCTGTATAGAAGATAAAATGGCGAATAGCCGGCAATTCCGTGACGTGACAAATTATATGCGAATGTCACAAATGGCAAATGAACGTCCCAGTCCTGGTGGTCGGCCGCCACGTATTTAGAAAGCATGTTGGTTACGGTGCGGTTGAGGCGCTCCATAAGACCGTTCATTTGCAGGTGGTACAAAGTGGCAAACTTGTGCTTGGCAGAGCAAGAGTGCCAAGCCCAAGTTTTCCACTTCATCCAGCTGATAGGAAGGTCCGGCCCCGGTTGTGAGAAGTTGGCGTGGAGCTCCGCGTACTAAAATAATATATACCAGAAAGTCCGCCGCATCAGTTGCGCAACTCGTCGGAAGTGCTCATGTGATAGTGTACCTTGTCCCATAGTCAGTGGCGACAGCAATCCATTTGTTGCCTGAGCTGGAGATCGGGAATAGGCCAAGCAGATCGAGGCTAACTCAAAAAAAAGATTCAGTGGGAATGTCGATCCACTGAAGGAATCCAGCTGGTAAGGAGGATGGCTTTTTGCGTCGCTGGCAGGGCTCACAAGCGGCGACGTAGTGTCGAACAAAACGCGCAAGACCAGGCCAAAAAAAATGACATCTTATACGGTCGTATGTGCGAGAAACGCCCAAGTGGCCCGCCAAAGGAGCGTCATAAAGTTGGTTAAGGACAGTCGCACAAAGATGAGCTAGTATGATGGGGAGTAAGTCATGGCCATATGGATCGAGGTAACGATTATACAAGATCCCGTCTTTGACCAGGAACATTTGTAGAGATGCATCGCGAGGCATTGACTCAAGCTTGTCAATGATGGTTCGCAGGGAAGTATCCCGGCATTGTTCGTGGCCAAAGTTGAGTAGCTGCGTCACAGACAGGTCTGCAAACGTGTCAGTATGGGCAGCTTCTTCCACATGGTAGCATGATAAACAATCTGCACCTTGATGCAACCGCCCTGTTTTGTACGTTACCGTGAATGTGTATTCTTGTAAACGTAGGGACCAACGAGTGAGTCGTCCAGTGGGATCCTTGAGTGAGGCCAGCCAGCAGAGCGCGTGGTGATCAGTGACTACCCGGAATGGACGCCCGTATAAGTATGGGTGAAACTTGGCGGCTGCACACACAAGAGCGAGACACTCACGCTCCGTGTCACATCGGGGAACTTGGCGGACGGCGTCATCGCAAGAGGAAGAAGCAGTTGTATTTGGCAGGCACGTGATGCCGTGGGTGACGCGACGGGCTTCAGCCTGTTCTAGAAGGTGGTATTTTGTCAGGATTGTGTTGATGCTTGTGAAATTATGAAAAACCAGCAGGTTGAAGGCATCGTCAGCAATCCCTTTGAGAATGTGATTAACTTTTTTGTCTTCCGAGATGCGCTGGTCGACCTTGCTACAAAGCGCCAAGACGTCAAGAATGTATGAGACGTACGATTCAGTAGACGTCTGGGCTCGAGTGGCGAGTTTTTTTGGCAGTGAGCTGATGACCAGATGAATCCCCGACAAGATCACGGATCTTCATTTTCAAGATATCCCAGCTTGTGATTTCTGCTTCATTGGTTTTGAACCATGTCCGTGGCATGCCGTCGAGGTAGAACACAACATTGGCGAGCATGATTGTGCGATCCCAGTGGTGGGTAGCACTGACACGCTCGTACCAGTGCAGCCAGGAGTCAACGTCGATGGTACCGTCAGCGGAGAAAGCGCCAGGATCCCGCAGAAGTAACAGGATGACAAAGGTTCTTGACTCGGCTAGAGAGGTCGGTGGTGATGAGGCACTGGCAGTTGAAGTAGCCGAAGAGTCCCCAGCGTTGCGACCGCTGCGCGTCTCTATCGAGGTACGGGAGTCGTCCACCTTAACTAATAGTGTTACGAGTCGTCCACCTTAACTAATAATGTTACGAGTAACTTATTTATTAAATTATATGCGATGGACCATGCTCGGAGAACAAGATGGCCACAGTTCATCAACAACCAGCAACCGATGCGGTCTTTCTCTTTCATGCAGCAAGGCTGTGCCGGCTGTTGTGTATCAATATAAATATATATATATATATATATATATACACATATATAGAAAAAGAAGTGTATACCTAAGGGCTCATTTTTCCTTGTTTTGACACAATATTAATGAGATTCCTGCTCATGGCAAGTTGTCTTTTCACCCAATTTTCTTTCTTCTTATTCACATTACATTGGTTCCCCAATACATTCCATGGCATTATTTTTTGTTAGATCTCAATATATATATATATATATATATATATATATATATATATATTATATAATATATATATATAACATTGCGAACATCGTCTGTCCGGCCGAGTCGTCTGCGCGCGCACTTATATCGAGAGCGAACAAGAGGGGGGGGGGGAGAGCGCTTATGGTTGCTGCGCTTATGGTTGCTGCACTATCGCGGCAATAATCAAGGTGCGGCTCTTGCCCCCACAGCATGTGGGAGCTTCTACAGGCTACGCTCTCAAGACAAAAAAATGGTGCCAAAGGTGTACCTGGAGCGGCCGTCTACATATAGATGCACTCTACCCATAACAACCTGCCACCAGTGGCGACACACGACGTATAGCCCTTAGTACGAACATGCGCTGCCCACGGGAGGCGCTTCTCATCAATGCCGTCACTACGCACAAGCCTCGTTGTGGTCATCTACTGTGGCCGCGCCACAGGAAACTTGGTTACTTTGCAAGCGCATGTTTACTATAATTAATATTTCTTCTAAAAATGCTAGCTTTGCTTCATAAAACATTCGAATATGTTGCTATCGCATTCATTACTTTGCCCTTTTGGTGAAAATGTGACTTTTTTTGTTTTTATGTTTGTTATACCGACTTACATACTCTAGACAAAAGCAAACTTTAAAACGTAACGCATTTTTTAGGCTATCATTTGCATTCCACTGAAAGTAAAATCCTGCATTTACTTCCACAACGTTGCTTCCGCTTAACCGAAAAGAATGACATTTGCACATGCCTTGTTTTAATTTTAAAATATATTGTGAAGGTAAGTTGGGTCATAACAAGTATGCCAATTTTCTTAATAATATGCAATACATGCAAACGATTCATAATTACTCGACTAAATCACCATTCACTTCGAACCAATAATTTGCTATTCGCACATTCCTGGTCAATGCTAATTTATCTAAACATGCTACAGGCTATTTACAAGCCCATGATCAGTGCATTTCCCAACAGACACTGCATAAATGGCCATCAATATATGTTTCATAACATCGATCATTTTTTTCCATTGCCAGCGAAACGGTTCTCGCGGATGATTTCATGCAGATTTCACGCACATGTTTGAAGGGTTCCCTCTCACATGTTTGGCTTATATATATTTTTAAATACAAAGTTCTCTCTCTTTTCGTATGTGCTCGTCACGTGCCCCTCGCATATCCTCTCAACGTTGGCCAAAGAGCAACTTCACGCTAGTCGTGCTGAAGAAAAAATTGATCGCGTATCTCCGTGCCTTGCTGCAAAGGACGTCGAAAGATGTCGGTGTTCAGTCTGGAGGCGCTATGTAAGATATGGCGCTATCTGGCAGTAATACGTGAAGAAACGAAAGTTTTTTAGAATGCAGAGCTACTGTTAGATGGCAGCACAGGGTCATTTCAGTTAAAGCTTCTGAATTATTTAGCATACGAAACACCCGCATTTTGTTCATATCGCCGCATTACCAGCACAGCGCAATGAACACTTCAGTCTTTAAAATTATGTATCTATGAATTTCATAAATAGAAAGACACACTGCCTAACACTTACGTGTTGATGTTGCTCCTGATATATGCGTAATGTTTGCATTTTCATTGACAGTGTTCAAAAGTATGAACGTAGCAACCAGATCAAAATGGGTGGACGTTGAGCAAGGGAGTTAAACTTTCTCTGACTGGCTGAATCGTTGGACAGACACCGACAGACCGACAAAAATTTTTGTGCATGACACATGCTGATTCTAAACGTTGGAGGCTACGTTCGGTAGATAATCGCATGGGTTGCGAAGCACAATACACCTGTCTTTTTTTTGCTTTCATCCCCCCCCCCCAAGCACTATCTCCTGCTCGCCTGAAGGCATCTATAACAGAACAAAGTTTTAGACAGTACTGTAGCGCAAACCATGCACATAGCCGCTGAAGTCGGCGTTCTTACATTGTATTATATTTGAACGTATTGCTATTGCGTTAATTATTTCGCCATTGCGGAGAAACTACACATCGTTTCTCATGTACGTGCTTGTAAAAAAAACACTACAACAAATAACCAGTTAAATTATTATTGTAAATATTATAAACGACTCTACGACAATGTGCCACAGCTAGCAATTTCATGAGGATACTGTTTTTACCTTTCAGGCAAATCCAGGCATCGTCTTTCTTGTTGTGCTTCATCAGCTCCTCGTAGGTGACCTCCAGAAAGCGGCCGTTGACTCCAGAGAGGTTTGGATTGGCATGGGTCAACCGGATCCAGTCCATTAGTGATCGGCCAGGACCGAGAGAAACCTTGACACGCCCTAAAAGAGACATTTGTATACGGTCGTGAAGCACACACACTATGTAACCTCTGATGATGATGGTATGTTAAGTTTAACGTCCCCAAACCATGATATGATATAATTATGAGAGATGCCTATGTAACATCTAATGGCATCAGCTGAAAGGAGCAGTTCACATGAAACAACGTATACGAATGCAGGAACGTAGCAAGAATTTTTCTTGGGGGGGGGGATCCATGTTTATGTAGGATCGAGTGCATGTGTTTGTATGTACACGTGTATAGGCCTAAATACACAAAATTTCGAAACATTTTTTTGGCGGGTGGGGGAGTGAACACACGATATTAAACATTGTATACTATGCCATTGTATATGTAACACCGTTGTATAATGTGATGATGTTTGGTTTACGGACATAATTGTCTCACGAATCCACTGCCGAAAAAATTTTCAGAATCCAGTAAAGTACGAACGAAGCTACGGGGACTTGCTGCACGCTTCAAGCGCTTTCTCTCTCCTTTCGCACTAGCGAGCGCGCTGGAAGCTATGCAGAGACTGGGAGGAAAGGGAAAAAAAGCTGCGTTCCTTGGTCAGTGCATGTCATGACCTTGAGCACTTTACTTTCTACTAAAACTCACGGCTTACTTTTAACGTGATAGCGAGCAAGTGGCCACGTGGCGCCATCAAGCGGCAGTCACGGTAAGCATACAGCCCACAATGTTCAAATCAGCAAATGTCCATTGATTTGTTGCTTACGCGTGATAATTTCAGGCTAAACGAGTGGTGCCAGCATTTCTGTGGCTTGCGCGTTATATGCTGTAGACGTTACTTATAGCTCCAGTAAGCACAATACAGTTACCAACATTCCTTTATTCTAGCTAAATAAATTAATATCGGTTCTTTAAGTGGACCATTTCCGGTTTGAGGGCGCAGAATTGTGATGTGACGCTGCAGTGCAGCTTTCGCGCACACACGTGCCACACAAGCACCTGCACAACAATCGTGCCGCAGAAAGGACACTTTGCCGCTACGTATGTGGCGGAGGTCTCCTGAGGTCACTTCCCTTACTACAATAGGCGTGCGCACAGGACAGGGGGGGGGGGGGGGCACTCTAACAGTCACCTACAAGGGAGGTTGTGCGAACACAGCCGCACACATTGACATAATAGAAAGGGGGCACCACGATTTAGGGAGGGGGAGCAAAGCCAGCGATGAACCTTTGTTCCTTTTGAAGGGGAAACCTGCGCACGCCTACGCTCACTGCAGATCTGGTAAGACGTCACTGCAACTTCGTTAGCCTTTCTAGAAAGCTACGGCGGTTCTGGACGCGCTTGCGATGCGCTTCGGTCGAGAGAATGAGCGTTTAGGTACACTTTAGAGTTGAATTACAATATATTCTAATCTTTTGCTGTGTCTGACCGTTCGACTGGACTGTTCTATTGCCTGCAGAAGAAACCCACAAGAGGCTTGTTTTAGCCTCAAAATGTGATGGCACCATCCCGTTAAGACATCTGTAGAGGGAAGGCGGTGCGATTTCCAGCTGACTTCGAGAATTAATTGTAAATTACAGGTCTCGTGCAGTGCTATAATGTTTGTGTAGCGTGTTTTCAGGAGCCTCGACTACCTATCGGCAGCGTTTTACTGACCATGCTGAATAAGAGTTGCAGAGCCGCTTTAATGCCTGTGCAGAGTTGGCCATGAGAAGCACAGATTATACCTAGGCAAGTTGTTATTTTAAGTGTTTGTTATGCAAATTGTAACACGAAAAAAGGCAGAGACATGGTATTCCCAAAATCTAGTAATGTATTGCACACGGCCAACACATATTACGACACAGCAAAGTGGAAATTCAAAAACAAGATGCCAATCACACTTGAGAAATACAATCTCCCCTATCAAGAAAGACAAATTTTTTGTCACAAAACAGAAGAGGGAGGAGCACTGTCCCACTCGGCTGCCTCCATTCCGAAAATGTCGGAAACATAGGAAACTCTTAATCTTAACAAGAATGTCAGTCGTAAACCCATCAAAGTGTAACACGCACATGTAAAGGCACCTAGGAATACCTAGGCGCTATTAAAACAACGGGTAGCAGTGCTGAGCAAATCGAGAAGTACACGGCTGAGAATCGGTCACCACATACCGGAGCCAGTGGCCGACATGGTGGGATTTCCGGGCGCAAGGCTGTTGGCACTGGTGCTCATAGGGTCTGGCGCCCTGGTGCCCTGCAGTTGCTGCTGCTGCTGCAATGCCGTTCCATCGACCTTTGCCCCCTGCGGTAACTGGCTGCGAACTTTGTTCTTTCTTTTGCCGGGGCAGGCCACGCACCGGGACTCGTTGCACCCCAGCTGTGTGAAGGTGTAATTAAAAGTATGCAATTAAGCGTGCGGGTACAATACGAACTCGTTATTAGCTTTTTTAGAACTTAAAACGAACCCCGATTTTATGGAGAGGCGACAGGTGAAAGATCAATATATTACTATAGTCGGTTACAACCTAATAATATATGCTCTACCCCCAGTTCTGCAACGCACCTGTCATTCATCTGTGCAACAGGGCAATCATTGGCGATTTACATTTTAGCCATAAGATCTTTTTCACTGGTCATGCAAACGCTACACATAATATAAGGTATATAAGTTAAAAGTTAGTCGTTCTTTGTTGATTGATTGATATGTGGGGTTTAACGTCCCAAAACCACTATATGATTATGAGAGACGCCGTAGTGGAGGGCTCCAGAAATTTAGACCACCTGGGGTTCTTTAACGTGCACCCAAATCTGAGCACACGGGCCTACAACATTTCCGCCTCCATCGGAAATGCAGCCGGGATTCAAACCCGCGACCTGCGGGTCGGCAGCCGAGTACCTTAGCCACTAGACCACCGCGGCGGGGCAGTCGTTCTTTGTTGAAAAGTTGTGTTTGGCAGAGCTGTGCGGTAGGAATTTTCAAAGAAATTTGTGGAGAAGTAAAACTTTTTGAATGAAAACTAGTGAAATCAACACGAGCCTGTATGGGCGAGTGATATGCGGGAAGTCCGGGAAATCTGCCTGACGTCACGTAAATAACCGATTAATATTCCGTGAGACGTATATGCAAATTCAGACTGGGTGGGATTTAGACAGCTATGGGCGGAGCTTATATTTATTTTTAGGTTGTCACCAACTATAATTAGGCTGACGTTCAAAATAATTACAGTCGAAGCATGAAGAGACCAAAAGTTCTTCAACAGGGCGTTTCGCTGTAGCCGAAGTGTGAAATTGTCACACAATTCACATATTCAAGCTTCCTACCCTCATCAAACACGGTAAGAGGCATTATTATGAATATTGTGGACTTCCACAATATCGTCAAATTCCGTAATATGGCGGCACTTGGATCAACCAGGCTGGTTGCAGTCTCTGTCTGAACCAATACGAGAACTGCACGCCAAGATGGCGAATTTATTAATATGCGGAATAATACCATTTCTAAGATCAATAGCCAGTTGCTTCTAAGCAAAGTATATAGCTAAGCGCCTGTTGCGGTCAAGTACTGAAAAAAAATCACAGAATATCCACGGAGTGAATGGTGATGAGTGGGGCTAGTGTCCTTCTGTCCGTCGTCTGTCCATCCACCTGTGCATGCGTCCGATCGCGTTAGAGAATGCAGACGGCGCACGGGTAACATCGACGAGACGCGAGCCAAGGAAGCTGAGCGCAAGCGTTTTCAACGCGCCCGCCACTCTGCTTCGTTCATGCCCCACCACGACCCGCCACGTACGGCGACTATCCAGGAGACAGAGAGGCACTCGTTCTCTGCGTACCCAGGCACAGCCCGCGCAGCAATCAATCGGAGAGTAGCGGTACAGCGCCATCTAGAATATCCTCACTCAACTGCAGTTTGTACTTCTATGAGACAGCACCGTCTATTATACTGTTCGGGATATACTGCCTTCTTTTCTTTCTCGTCTAGCTCTTCTTATCTTGGTTAAGCGTGACGCATAACAATGTTAGAATAAGAGGAGCTTCGCTCATAAAAATTCGGTATAGCCCTATAAGACCGCCAGCTGGGACGCTTCACATTCGCCCGCGCCGTCACTATGCCGCGGAGAACATGAGACCTCGACTGACTGGCCGGCAGTTTAGGCGGGATGTACGAATTTATCAGTGCGTTTTCATTCTGCCTATCACGGAAGCTTGTGCGAAGTTGTGTACAATGTAATATACGAGCGCACACAACTTCCACGGCCGAACGCCCCTTCAGCGGCTCTTCAAGGGACACTAAAGAGAGAGAGAGAAAAAAAAAAGATTTTTTTTTTCACATTAGTAGATAACCCTTTCACAATTCCAAAATCATGGCACTTGCCGCAAATGTATCTCTGCGAAACATGTGCACAGGTGGAGTGTACATTGGATGGAAGAGAAACAGAAAAACACAAAAGCATTGAGGAGGCTGCGGAAGACATGTCGTCCTTCTTTAGGACCACGTCCTTCGTCCGAATGTTTACAGGCGTCCTAGTGCTGTGCAAGTTGAGCAAGTTGTGTATAGGCCGTTAATCAAAAACAAACATCAGGGCCCTTGCCAAAACACAACTCTAATGCGCTGCTTAACGCCCGAAAGAGACGCACAAACAAACACAGATATCTAATTACGAACTCGCGCATGGTATTAGAACGGCACGCCTCAGGCGTAATGCGACAACGAATTCAAGGCTGATGGAAAAGAGGGTAAGTCCAGCTTAGGTTCGAGGTTTAATGCACGGTGCGTATAAGAGCGAATTCATTTACGCCAACACGACGGAAAATAAACGTAGGTTTCGCGGTATCGACACTCGAAGAAGCTATTCAGGCGACGGATGGAGATAATTATTCTTTATTATTATTGCGTTGTCTTTTGTTATACTGTCCTGATGGTAACGAATAGTTCAAAAACGAGCGAGATGAGGTAAGATCTTAAAACATAGATATCATAAGTAGCTCTGTTTTTGTTACGTATAGCGCCTTCAGAAGACTACACAGAGAATGGAATGCGCTGTATACAGATAAGAAGCAGCGCCTATATATATATGAACGCGAATTTAACGATGAAGGGGCGTGCCTCATCTCACGCATGCTGGTACGAGACAAACGAAATGATTTCCTCGTCGGACTGAAAGGAACAGGCTATGTGGGGATAGAACATTTACACTGCTTCGTTACCGTACTAACAGCGATAGGGATACAAATATTCAGCGTGACGTTAAGAAACGAACAGGAGACAGTGGATTAAACCGGAGAGAGAATGGGGGTAATTAATAGATACAGTTCCCATTAAGAGAAAAATGTCAAATTGTAGCCCGAAAGGCAGAGCACAGGAAGCAGTTGTAATGAGTATATATAGGGCAACTCTGCGAAATAACGCTCATGCATTTATCGACCGTATACGTGGAAACAAGTACTGGCTAACCTGTTTAATTAGCACTGTGTCACGCGCGGACGGGAAAAACTGAAAATCAATAAATTTGCACAATTACAGCGAATGATCCCTGTCACAATGCTGCATGGCGTGACTGACGGTCCGGGCAGAGGAGAAAGGGACGATTGTCGTATGTTCCTTGGAAGTGTACCTGAAACATTGACACGACGCGATGGCCACCCTGTACGTCATCAGCCATCTCGACGGCTCGAATGGACGCCTTTGCGCCGCTCACCGCAGATCAACTTCAAAATACGGCCAGCAGGCCACCTATCGAAACTCGGCGCCGGGTTACAGCTGGAGGGTAAGGCATGCTGCACGTATACACTGATAACTCTCGCACATGAGGCACATTATACAATCTTATCGCATTCGGACTTTATAAAGAACATCAACGGCGAAGACTATACTTCGTACTGTAAATAGCTGCCACTCGCAGAACACCATTTTTTATTTCAGAATACACCACACCGAGAGAATGCAAGAAAGACATTGATTGATATGTGGGGTTTAACTTCCCCAACACACCATATGTTTAAGAGAGAAGCCGTAGTAGAGGGCTCCGGAAATTTCGACTACTTGAGGTTTTTTAACGTGCACCCAAATCTGAGCACACGGGCCTACAACATTTCGGCCTCCATCGGAAATGCAGCCGTCGCAGCTGGGATTCGATCCCGCGACCTGCGGATCAGCAGCCGAGCGCCTTAGCCACTAAGCCACCACGGCAGGGAGTTTAGAAAGGGAGACAGACGACCTATAGTTCGTATGTTATAACAGCAGAACGATTGCTAAGAGAAGTCTATCGCATTCCACGATAGTACGAGAATCCCCAAGTGTGACGGAAATGAGAAAGTCGGCGCACATAAGATACGTGAATACCCTTCCAGCACCGTGATGTTCTGGAGAACACTACATGTCACAGACAATGGCGGCGTTATACTGAATGCCGACCGTACCTTTTCGTTATTTTAATCAAGTCCGCGAATGTCTAAAGATTGCTTGAATAGCGTATATAAGCAATATCAGAAACAGGACTGCTTTGCCTGGATCAGACAGACACGAGATAAAAGCGCGACACGGTGCTTGAGCATAACTATGCGCCTCTTTAACTCAGTTCTTTTTATGCACTTTGAATCATCTTAATCGCATAAAGCAATCTCGCATCATCTTGCCGGGCTCATGAGGGCTTCAAGTGCCATAAAAGTATGCCTCCTATGTACACTTTCTCATGCAGCCTCATGGTGAGACGCCGCGGAAACTTCAGTTTGTTCGCGGCGATATATACTTTTTTACTGACTTGAACAACATCAGAACTTACTATTGTCCTACTTGTTTATACTACTTTTCAAATCAAACGCGCCTCACTTTCGCATTTAGGCGCTGTTTTCGTCCACATGACACAAGAAACTTCACGCTCCTGCACCAGCATATATATATCTTGCGGGACAGGACACAGACGGTCATTCTATTTCAGAAGCGACGTGCACAAAGTAAGGATAAAAAACAATATTAACAAAAAAAGCACCACTATTTGTACCGTTTTCGCTGAACTCGACAATAGAAAAAACTCGCCCGCTTCCTTCCCCGGCTCCCTAGATGAGGCCTATTTCTTTACGCCCGCAATGTGGAAATGTTAGAGAGAAGACAACGGTTCGCGACCATTTTTCCTGCTCAAGAGGTTTCTCTCCTTGATCCGCAGCAGCGTGCAAAAGAATGGAGCAGGCATGAACGAGACTCGGGATTACTGCGTATATGTGCAGAGAAGATACGTACGTGCGAAGACAAATGACACTTTGCAGAGCCCCGAGACACGTAAGAGGCGGAGAAAAATGTCCGAACATAATTCTACTTCACGCTGCGCGGCTAAATAAATGGAAGGTCTGTGCCGAGGGTGTCGTACGTGGCTATACGTGTGGCATCGTTTGTAAGCGTCTTTCTTTCTTTCTTTCTTTCTTTCTTTCTTTCTTTCTTTCTTTCTTTCTTTCTTTCTTTCTTTCTTTCTTTCTTTCTTTCTTTCTTTCTTTCTTTCTTTCTTTCTTTCTTTCTTTCTTTCTTTCTTTCTTTCTTTCTTTCTTTCTTTGCTTTGTTATCTGTATCGCGTTCACGGAGCATTAGCCAAGAAACGACACTAGATGTAACGTGCCCATAAGGTGCGTAACGAATAACAAGACGTGCTCTCCTGATGGCAAACTACCTAGAGCATGTTTTACGTTACGCCTAACTGGAAATTATGCTCCTCGTTACGAACGTGAACGACAACAGCAGCCGACAGCACATAAACACACGCCCGCTATAGTGTTTGCTTGGTTATATATGACTTCTGTGGTTTCACGCGAACGTATACAGTACTCACGCTAACGATTTATTGTCGCGATAGCAATTACACGGAGATTAAACGGAGCCATCGCCATGCGAGTCCGTATGATGGCCAAGACCACAACATCGCTTCGCGTGTGGCCTGCCGTATGTGCGGCTGAAAGCGTGAGAGGAGTTGCCGAAGATCGCGGAGAGGAAACGCACCGACCACTGCCGTCGCGCGAAAGGCGTATCGGAGGTCGCGGAAAAATAACTGAATAGCTACGACAGGAGCTGCGTATACTTTGATTGGCCGGGCGTAGCCAACCGCGGTTGCGCGAGCCGTATGTTGACGGTGATAATTAAGAACCCGGCTCACATCTTTGCACTACTGTTGTGTTCTCATCGGAAAGCTTGTGGTGCTCGCTGCAGTACCTGCGTTTCCTCACGCCACCATTTCATCGATGTTACGCAAGGCGGGCCCGCTAAATGAGCGCGCTGCGGCGGCCTAACTTCGTACGACATTCGATTGATTGATTGATATGTGGTGTTTAACGCCTCAAAACCATGCATATGATTATGAGAGACGCCGTAGTAGAGGGCTTCGGAAATTTCGACCACCTGGGGTTCTTTAACGTGCGCCCAAATCTGAGCAAACGGGCCTACAACATTTCTGCTTCCATCGGAAATGCAGCCGCCGCAACCAGGATTCGACCCCGCGACCTGCGGGTCAGCAAGCAGGTCGCGGGATCAAAACCTTAGCTACTAGACCACCGTGGCGGGGCGACACTCGATTTTGCTGGTATCAACTTCATTCACTGCTTCGACCACAGAACGTTTTGCTTTCCGTAGAAATGTAGTCGCAGTAGCCTGCCACGGAATCGAACCCGCACCCTCATTCTCAGCAGCGCATTGCCCGTAACCGCCTAGGAATCACCGCGGGTATTTCCCATTGACGATGTATCGAGATTAATACCTCTGAAGCCTTCATTATTTCAGCAGTGAAAACAGCCTATAGAGCGGAGTCTGACACAAAGGAGCTAAACTTCAGCTGTCCACACAAACAATCAATCACTATTCAATTATGATTTTATAATTACGCCGATAAAAAGATCACCATTCCAAAGCACTCGTTTATTTTTGTAAATATGTATTTTCGATGGCTTGAAGTGCAGCTTAAAAAGCTGTACTTTTTCCCATTTTAACAGGCTACAGTGGTGACAATAAACATATTCACGACACGGTGTTTCGACTAGCCGATGGGTCCCCGCAGGTCGCGGGATCGAATTCGGCTGCTACATTTTGATTGAGGCAAAAATGCTGTATAGGCCCGTGTGCTCAGATTTGGGTGCACGTTAAAGAACCCCAGCCGGTGGTCGAAATTTCCGGAGCCCTCCTCTACGGCGTCTCTCATAATCATGTGGTGGTTTAGGGACGTTAAGTCCAACATATCAATCCGATGAAATCAATATCGAAATCGAGCAGATGGGTTGGTCACACATCGCTCTCATCGAGTTGCTACTTGGTCGCCAGCCGTAGAGCTGCTGTATATGTAACAATGCACAGACATTCTAGCCGGCCGCAATCGTTCCAGCCACCTCTATCAGAAATAGCCATGCAGTGCGAGGGAAGAACCGCGTGATGGTCGTTTCGTTGGGCCGTTCCAGAGGTTGCAAAGGGTGCCGGAGCGAATAGGTTCGCGTGGTGCCGTACGGATGGGTATAGTGGGTCATTCACTGAGTTCTCGAGAGGAAGTACTATGGTTTAGTGGGCAATCCACTTCTGTGCTTGATGTTGGAATTCTAGGCTGCTAGTCTAAAACAGCCCATGTTACGCGCACAGACGTTAGCTTCTTTGAGGCACGGTTGAGGTATGCACCGAGAACCTAAACCAGGCTAGCAATCGAGAAGGCGATGGCCACGAGGCCCGATTACGCTACAGTATTCTGCTCTTGAAGGCGAAGTTCAAGCACCCTTGAAATTTTCAAACTTAATTACTTATTTATTTTTTCCGCAACCATAATATTCATCTTGCGGGGACCATAAGTTCAAGGTAGACTTTTTCAGGAATGGCACCAAAGTGTAACTTAATCGTCGGTACCAAAACCAAGCGCCAAATGAAACACATCCGAACATTCATAACACAGAAGACAGCCGTTACAGATTATTTTACATGTGTTTGTCTAGTTTGGAAGTAGCTTGATATTTTATGCTTACTTACGGTTGTGGCCCCACATCCCTTTGTGAACAGTACACCCTGAGAACAAATAAATTATTTAACTGAAGTGAAACAAGTCGCATGAAACTGTGAAAATGCTCCACGACTGAAGGACGCGAAGGTGAGACGTGCGATATTAATTTGCCCCTTTTTTCTAGTACTTTATAGTGAGACGTTCCCGTACTAAACATTTCGTGACGTAAGAAAATTCACTTCCTCCCGTGACGAAATGAATAAAAACAACACGAAACAATTTCGCACTTCCACTTAGGGTGCAGCTACAAACGTCCTTTATGTCACCGCTGACACAAGGAAGCGTGCTAGAACAAACCTCACCACGAAAACAATCGAATCGACTCGCCTCACCTTGTAACTCGGACGTAGGCTTCCCCGCCGCGAAGCGGCGAAGAACCGAGGCACCCACAAAAACGAAAAAAAAAAATCTTTTCACGCTACACAAAATTTTTTCACGCAGAAAAAAATCTTTTCACGCCACACAAACACCACACCCGGCTTCATCCTTTCCCATCGCGGCACGGACGGCGAGGCAGACCTTCGCGTTCCTGAACAACGCGCAGCGAGCACGCGAACCCCGCACGCTACGAGAGTTGTCGCACACTGATGGAAGTGAACCTTGCGTCACTCGTCGCTCGGTCGTTCTCTTCATCGCTTTGGCGCCGGCGCAACGTCATTCACACCCCGGGGGCTTCCTTCCGATTGTCTTCATTTTCATTTTCTCTCTCTCTCTCTTCCCTCCTCACCTCTTGTCTACCTTCTGTTCTACTCTCTCTCTCTCCTTCCTTTCTTTTGTTGTCTGCGTTAAGCCTATACGTTCACATACGGCAGGACTACAGCTAGCCCAAAAACATGTGTAGTGGTAGAACGCGTGTGATGCCACTGCGCCACTCTACGACAAACAAACAGTAAATAATATAAAAGAAAAAGGACTACGTCAATACAAAACGTGTGCATGAACGTTAGCACGAAGCCAAGAAAATGATACGACCGATAGCAAACAAACAGAAACGATAAATTATAGGCGAGCGTACGAAAAAGGCGCAAACGAAAAAAAAAAGCATATATGCATATCCGTTTCCTTCATCAAAGCACGGCGTTCAAAAAATTTCGCGCATGGATGGGTCCCGGCGCCAAACAAATTTCACAATTCGCTCGAAAAGGTCAACACGAAAGCAGCACCTCATTCCATGGAAGCAAGGGCAGCCCTCCGGCTTCGCGCGCGTTTCGCCTCCCACCCTTCGTTCGTTCTGTGACTTATATCAAATTTGAGCCGGCGAAAAAAATGGCCCGCGCTCATTTCTCACGCCTGCCGCGAGAGAACACAGACAAAACGATAAGATACCGGCGAGACCGAGAAACAAAAGCGCGAACCACTGAGCGTATATGGGCGCTCGTGAAATGCGAATTTTTCTACAGGAGCAACGTTGACAGCGCGGCGCCGATGCGGTGGTGCGCTTCTTCGCTTCCGTATTTTCTCATCTACGTAACACGCTTATCGATAGCTTGTATATTATGTATACTCGTGCGACAGGTTATGGGTCCACATGTGCGCCCTGTTCTCATTCCGCGCTGAACCGTGAACGAGACAAAAAAGAAAAGCTTTAAGCGCGCGGCTCAAGATTGCAGTATGATAAAAAAAAACTGAGAAAAAAAAAGAAAGATCACGGTTCACACAGCGCTCGATGAAGCGAGAAATGACAAGCCGAGCGTCAAGAGATCGGAAACCAGCCGACTAAAGGTTACGAAACAATGACCACGTACGACCACATGATGCTTAGACCAGAACACCAGGGATCAGTTGGAGCAGCGGAACGGCTACCAAGGAATAATAAACGCAGCCGTGAACGGCAGCAAGTTAAGTGAAGTGATTGATATGTGGGGTTTAACATGCAACAACCACCATATACTTATGAGAGACTCCGTAGTGGAGGGCTCCGGAAATTTCGACCACCTGGGGTTCTTTAACATGCACCGAAGTCTAGGCACACGGGCCTACAACCTTTTCGCCTCCGTCGAAAATGCAGTCGTCGTAGCCTGGATTCAATCCCGCGGCCTGCGGGTTAGCAGCCGAGTACTTTAGCAAGTAGACCACCGCGGCGGAGAAGTTAGGTGAAGAGACGAAGCGAAGAAGCTCAGAGGAATGAAATTCTACCAGCTCCCCAGGTCTCAAAGAGCCCAAGCGTAATGATGGAAGCGTTCGACCGCTGAAAAAAATTCGGCGGATCCCACGTATCTTCAGAATCGATGTTATGCGAAGTATGTGCATGGGAGCTCACTGCGTAGTAATTTTTCTTATTAAGCGACACGTTACGAAGTGGCGCTAAGATAACTACAAATACACGCACAGGCATAAGTTAAACAGCCACATGTTTTATATAACAAGTTGTTTACGGTAGCGCAACGATGCCAACAGCAACATGGATATTAGCAACACCATAAGTGGTAAGCTGATATGAAGCGCTGGTGCTCGCGAGGGTGGTAGCCCTGGACAATGCTATAAAATTCAACTCCAGCGGACGGCGCCTGACTACAATTGACATTAGCCCAACACGACGGTTGTATCATCCATGGGTACATATGCAACGTTTATAAAATTGGGTAAAATTGAATGACCACCCACGTTCGCTCGTACGCCCCCATGTTAGCGTCCCTCGAATGTTCACGATAATAAAGAACATGCTAATCTAAGAACTCTCAAATCGTTTCACGTTTTGCCACGAGTTACGGGCGCCTATATAGAGAGGCAGTCAGCCTTCCGACAAGCGAAACACGACTGCGCAAATTGAAACTGCAAACGAGGGTCCAAGAACTAAACGCCCCCGCATGCCGAAACGGGTTCGAGGAGGTCCCTTGTTTGCCCTCAAGGAGAAACGTCAGAGGTCACGTCAAAGTTCACGCCAACAAAGGAGTAAAATAATGAAAACGAAGGAAACAGATAGATAGATCCGCACGCCCCGAAGCGGTCTTTGTAACGAAGCCCGCACAGGGTTTAACGAAGGGTGAAGCAACGGACTCAGCGAAAGCAAGAAACAAAAAGAAAAGAAAAAAAAGAAATATAGATAGAAGAAGGAGATTATATAGGAAGGGCTAGAGTACGTGAGGTTGACGTGGGCAAATGCGGGACGGTCAATTGAAAGAGAAGAAAAGAAATAAAATTAATAAAAAAGCAGACAGAAATGTTATAAGAATAAGACACAGGAAAAAAAGAAGTTATGAAAACGAGCAGAAAGAAACGCGCGGTTGGTCACGAAGCGGACAGAATCAGTGCCAAACGAAGCAGGACTTTTTTTTTTCTTTTCTTCCGTTGTTTTCTGAGCAAAAATATTGAACAGCACCACTTGACAGCAGCGCTGTTGTTTCTCTGAACTTTCTCATTACATTCGAAAAAAATCAATCGCTGTCCACTGACCCGATCGTCTATTTGATGCTGCTTTTGCGAAATAACAGCGCTGCAAGTTGATTAAATAAAGCAGTTTTCTGGGTTCCTACGATATACTGTGTGTCGACCTCAACGTGTCCACAACGCAATGACGCCTGTGCGTTCGGCTGTGAGAGACTTTCTGCCGCGCGCTGGTTTCATGGACAATGATGATGATGATGATGATAATGATAATTATGACGACGATGATGATGTAATTTTCATCGAGCAGCTGTTATATAATTCAGGCGTTCGGCAGATTCGTGCTAGTTTCCACGTCAGTTCTTTAAGTCAAAGCATGGCCAAAGTCACGGCAAGGGGTCGTATATAAATGAAGGAAGCGGTGTACCGCAATGCTCTGTGGCGTTGGGTATAAGGCAGAGATAAGGCAGAGTCTGCGTATGGGTATGCAAAGTTGGCGCACTGCGGTACAGGGGTTTTATCACTATAAATACGGTGTTGTAGGATGGAGATTTAACTGTAGTAGACGTATACAAGCCGTGAATGTGGAAGCTGGACTACACTGGCGAAGAGGGGGTCACACGATTTTAGCCGACATCCCTCGTATACCCGGATGCGAGCTTCACGAAGCGATCTGGACAATCGCCGTAAGGAGAGACATTTATGGGTCGGCACTTTTCTCTCGGAACTTTTCCTTTTTCATAAACACTTATAGAGAGATTTGGAGTGACACGACTACGATGCACCTTCATGAGTGCAGTTCTTGCTAACTGTACCGTCCTCGTACGCAGTGTCGGTAAGTCCCGACTGCATTCACAGTTTGAAGGCTCGTGCATGGATTTGGTGCAGCGCAGGCTCGCCATTGAGCGATTTTGGGGATTACCCATCGAAGGATACGAGTTAGACGGTTTACAAATAAGACTGCGACACATAAGATTGAGACGAACAAGTGGCTACTTGGACTACATGGTTGGTATTGCATTTTGAAAGAAATATCATTTCTTAGGGCACAAAGAACGTTTAAAAAAGGACAGATACTTAGATGGTGGGAATATTTCTACAGTCAAGAGAGCGAGAAGATGACACATCGAAAAAAAAGTAAAATAATGGCGCATGCGCCAGAACATCTTATTAAAACATTGAAATGATATTTCAACTGAAAAAATAAAACACTTGTACTCATTGTCCAACAGATTAACAGACGAGGCGCTTACACACTCAGTTCCTGCATTGCGAATCAAAAACGCTTCATATATTTCCCGTGTCCTCTATAATCCCTATATCTTGCCACTACTAGGCATTCATAAAACATCGGGGTGCACCCACAATTGGCACAGAGGCTTTCCAGATGGCTTCCCACTGATCCGCGCATGAGATTAGCATGCTCCACAGGGCAATCGTTCAGACAGAGCCCCGTCTGACTGATGTAGTCACATGATAAAAGAAATGCAATACACACCACCCATATAACATTCTAAGAACATGTTTGTGTTTTTTGCACGATTCTTATTACACCAAACACTTGAGGATCCTTCATAGCTCAATCTTTTGCATAGAGACGCTACCTTGTTTTTTTTTTTTGCGGTGAAAAAAAAAACATTTACCCCAGTTTTTTCAACAGCCATTTTTAAGCAGAACAAGACTTTGTGCACATAAGGAATGGACGACACTTTTGGATTTGGCTCGTTATGAAATGCATGCTGTGCATTTTTCCGTTATTAAATTCATTCATAAGTCGCTGTGCTATGCCTGAGAGCAACTGATTAAAAAAGCCTGCTTTTTTAGGTCTATTAACTTGAAAATTATGGCACGTGCGTCATCA
The DNA here is from genome assembly GCF_013339725.1 of Rhipicephalus microplus. Classification (NCBI taxonomy): domain Eukaryota; kingdom Metazoa; phylum Arthropoda; class Arachnida; order Ixodida; family Ixodidae; genus Rhipicephalus; species Rhipicephalus microplus. Next base: position 99,841,921 of record NC_051171.1, on the reverse strand, counting down.
TTTTTCTCTTTTTTGTGTGTGTCATCTCCTCGCCTTCTTGATTGTGTAAATATTCACACCAACTGTGCAACAAAATGGCTGTAAGTGTGCGCTATGCCCTATCTGTATTCATTCTGAAACGTTTCCGGCGCACTAAGAAAGTATATTTCTTTCAGAAAAGACTAAGACAACTAAGCGATCAAATCACTTGGAAATTAACAACTGCAGGACGCAAGACCGAACGAATCGTCTGTAGTAGAGGCTTCATCGACACACAAAGAGACCATGAGCCTCCTGAAGTCTGAGTAGGCGGTATATCTTCAGCCACATTCCCAGCATCGGAACGTTAGACAATCTTACAAGCGTGGTGGTTTGGGCTAGTTGGTATGACATCACGATTGTTATAGCACGAGAACCGAACTACGACAAAAGGGACAAGAAGACGAAGACCACGAAGACGTCGAGAAGACGACGACGTCATTGCTCCGTGATAATTTAATGAAATAGAGTAACAAGGGGAGATGATTACACGAATTTCATCATATTTTGAATTGTTACCCCCACGTAAGACATATTTGAACTTCGGCCACTTTCTTCGCTTTTATCTAAAGTCACAATCAAAGAACAAACAGAAGCTCCGCACACAGTCGTCACAGTCCTCACCCCAACCCACCTCCCTCCAACCCCCTGACGCCATTGGGACAGATGCTCTATCCAATCGCATTCATTCATTTCCGTGACGTCAAACACTTGTCGCGTGTTTCGAACAGTCGTACTTATGCAGACATATGCCTGTGTCACTAGTTATAAAGAAGAAAACTTAAACGTCCTGAGAAATTCATTTAAGATGTTCACTTCATTGTATAACCAAATGTTCTGATTTTAATTGATATGTCGGGTTTAACGTCCCAAAACTACCATATGATTATGAGAGACGCCGTAGTGGAGGGCTCTGGAAATTTCGACCTCCTGGGTTTCTTTAACGTGCACCCAAATATGAGCACACGGGCCTACATTTCCGTCTCCATCAAAAATGCAGCCGCCGCAGCCGGTATTGGATCCCGCGACCTGCCGGTCATTTGCCGAGCACCTTAGCCACTAGACCACCGCGGCGGGGCGTTCCGATTTTAAACAGCAGCGACAAACGAATTAAGTTTTTTAAATGCGTTGTATGGACCTCAACCTCTCCACAGCAAAACAGTTAGAAGAGGAGAGAACAGAACAGATATTGCGTTGTATTTATATTAGGACAGAAAAAGTTTTATATACGGTTAGAAAGGAAAACAGCTTGCACTGGCATCCTACACACACGACTGACAGGAACATACAGCTTCTGTGAGCGGAGCTTGTATTCTTAGGTTATATGCTCACAGTACTGTAGCACGGACTACAGAGTGCTACAGTACTGTAAGCATAAATTGTAAATAACCTTTACGAAATTGCTGCACGCCCGTGTGCTCAGATTTGGTTGCACGTTGAAGAACCTCAGGTGGTCAAAATTTCCGGAGCCCTCCGCTACGGCGTCTCTCATAATAATATGATGGTTTTTGGACGTTAAAACCCACATATCTTATATAAGTTACGAAACTACACTAACACTTAAGATGTGGGCACACAACTCTAGTGTATTGCGCAAGAAATTGAAATCCTTCTTTCCTTTTTTTTCTATGTTGCTTTCGTATATTTTTCTTATTTCTATCTTGCTTTCCTATATTTTCCTTATTTCTATCTTGCTTTGCTATATTTTCTTTCTTTCTATCTTTCTCTTTCTATCTTGCTTTCTTGCTTGCTTTCTATCTTTCTTTCTTTTTATCCTGCTTTCTACCTTGCTTTCCTTCTTACTTCCTTTCTATCTTGCTTTCTTGCTTTTGTTATTTATTTATTTATTTATTTATTTATTTATTTATCTCCTTATTTCCTTCTTGCTTTTTTGTTTTCTACAAATATTTGAGGCAAGTGGTGGATTGCAACATACGCGCTTTGTTGGTTTGAGCACGGTCCTTTGTTTGAGTAACAAAATAGCAAACGTCCAGAAAACGCTGCTTTTTTTACAGAAGGAGATGCAGCACTGCTCAGGCGCTAAGTAGATTACCGCATACCGGATTCTAACTTGCATGAATGCGGCGCTGTTTAAGCGAGCGAAGCGATAAATCTGCAGTGCTGCAAGAGAGAGAGCGACAACCCGCTGTTTCCAAAAGTGCGCTTTAATCGGATCGACAGCCAAAACGGAGGGGTATATGCGTTCACACAGCTTTTCGAAACGAAAGGTGGAATGAAATTGCATGATATCACAATAAACATGCACTTTGCTCGCGGCGAAGGTACCATTCCTTCGCTCCTTCGAAGCGAGGCTTGCGGTTTTAATTTATAAGTTGGTATATATAGAAGTTAAGCAAGTTGGTATAGGGATTCATACCTTCAGATGTGTGCGTTCCACGAAGTGTGGACGACAGACGAAATGAGTGAACGGGGCATGCCCGTCCAACTTGCTCCTTTCATCGGTCGTCCAAACGTCGTGAATCGCAGACATTTACAGGCTTGTGGTTTTAAGTAGCCATCTGTAGCGATGGTTTATCACAGTCTTCCATTCAGAGGAACACGCACCCCAACGAAAATAAATGGTTTAACTCATTTTTTTTATTGAAGAGTCCTGAAACGCACGTCTTTCCAACAGAGTGTTAACGCGTCTTTTTAAAGAGGCTGATATATGTGCCGAGTCGAAACTAGTGTTGTATATCGTTCCTTCAAAACAGGAAAGAAAAGACGTTCCTAATTCCTTCACAGTTTTGGAACGAATTCCCCGTTACTATCCTGTAATACGGAAGAAACTCGTTACAGTTACATTTCGAAAATCGCAACGTATCATTACATTACCATTACCTTAGAAATTTCAATAAAGATATAGTAGTAGACATTCCTAAAACGAAATTAACAACTGAGAGCTTACAAAGAGCTACGTATATTACACGAATCTGACAACAACGACAGCAAGTTATACTTACGTAAAATGAGTGAAGTAAACTACCGTTAACGATTTTTTAGAGACCGCTGGCCTCATTACAAGCATGTCTAACTGCAACTTTCATGCTCGTCACTTTCAAGTCCTACGCGGGGGCCCTTTCGAAGCCGATACTCAAAGGTGCAGTCTGTATACTGCGCTTCAGATGGTCAAATAAAAAAAAAGCTCCGCTCATGCACCAATGTAACTAAATTTCTGTCACAAGAAACCACATATAGAGTACAATATTGAGGCATTTGATTCAATATTTACAGTGCGAGCAGAAGAAAAAGTTCACGACGCACATTTGCAAATTAGTGAAGTACCTCATTCGCAGTTTTTTCTACCTCTGTTCAGTTCGCTTTGTTTTTTTTTTCTACATTCTCCCTTTCTTACATTTCTTTCTCTCTCTCTCTCTTTGTAGTAGTTCTCTCCTTCTTTTCTCTCTTTCTTCCCTTTGCAATTCTGTCAGTTTTCATCCCTGTCTCCATTAATATTCGTGCTTCTATCCTCCTCGCCCACACCACCCTTTCGTGCCATCTTGCTGTACTATACCACACTACTATACAAAGCTACGTTGTGCTCATGGTTGCGCACGCGCATGTTAAACACACAGCCAATGATTTACTCACCACCTCAGTTCATGAAGATCGCCGCCCAGCTGAGATATATATTGGAGCTGGTATTTGCATCGGTGACATGCTCATCCTTACCGTCATTATAGTGAATACGATTTCGAAATGCCATTCCATGATTTCAATCGCTATAGTGACGAATGCTGATACTTTTAAGTGCTCGTCGTGGGCTATGACACGAGCAGAATCAACATCAACAGTTTTCTGTCCATATTTAATTGCTGCAAAGTGTCAAACCAATGGCGCGCGCACACACACACACACACACACACACACACACACACACACACACACACACACACACACACACGCGCACGCACACGCACACACACACACACACACACACACACACACACACACACACACACACACACACACACACACACACCACGAAAAAAAGCACAGCCGAGTTGTTACGACGCTTGCCTTTGGATCGTGTATAGGTGGTTTCAAAAATCACCTCGCCGGAACTTTTTCTGCCGAGATCCCTTTCACTATATCTCTCTCTTTCGCTCCGTTTTCACTCCTTTCCTATAGCCATTGGAGCTGTCGAATTACACACCGGACAGATCAACGCACGAGTTTTGGGAGCGAAGAGGAGAGGATGAACAGAGCGTGTGCTGGTTAATGATGTTGATAATTTTCCTTGTACCACAGACGGTACCTTGAGCATAACAGCTCTGCCATAGAAAAAAAAAACATCAACTGTCCTTTCACCACACGGTCGGTCTAAGTATCGCGCATGTTCCCGCACCTCCGGCGGACGCCTTGAAGTGAAAACCAGGATGCAGCATAGTCATGTGACGGGTGAGCGGTACATTTTTATGCCTGATGATGTGGTCAGCCGTCTACCCAGTTTTGTACGATAAGCTGCGGGCGTGCGCAGGCCCATCGAATGCCATGGAACGTTTACAGAAGGAACGGCGTTTCCTATATACCTTTCCTTCGTAAACTTAACGATTTACCGTTAGAGTTCCATCGATTCCAAATGCAACGGTAGAGTTCCTCCGTTCCTCTCAGACGGAACTAGTTCCTGAAACGTCGTTCCCTGGAACGTCGTGCTGTGCTTTGTGCCAAGCTTTCGCAAGAATTTTTTTGCTGGTAGTACTATAACATGGCTACAGAGCTGGGGCAGGGGGAGGGGGGGGATTTTCTTTAGCGGTGTCGGTCGGCTCCCCATTTGACGTAACGCGGGAATGTCAGCGTCCGCCTGCCTCTCCACCCACCTCCATATAGCTGTTCCAATCCAGCAAGACTGAGAGGCCCAGATACGCCCGAGTGGCTAGCGGGCGCTGGTACGTCGGGCACTGCACTCGGCAATGGCGGTTAGAGCTCTGTGTGAGGGCTACATTGCCATTTCTCAACCATTCCAATACAAAGTTTTTAAACACGATAGTCTTTCTTGGAGAACTTCGGCGCAAAAATTTTGGTCTGTCTGTCTGTCTGTCTGTCTGTCTGTCTGTCTGTCTGTTGTCTGTCTGTCTATCTGTCTGTCTGTCTATGAACTAGTCTGTTTGTCCACTCTTAACGGTACCCTAAACGGCACCAAAGTGACCAAACAATACTCCAAATGGCCGACCCCATCCGCAGCGCCCACCAATATTGCTCAAGGTACAGCGTTCATACTTGGGCGATTGTCAATTAAAAAGCAATTAATGCGCATATCTGAGGTACGATAACATCACGTATATATTCTGCATGTTCATCTTTTACTAGAAAAAGCATACATAAGTAATTCTAAAGACAGTAGCGCTTATCACGCTGCGCTGACCATGCAACGCTTGCACGAAGAAGCGAATGTTTCCAACGCTTTGCTAAGACGACACGGCGGTGGCACCTACCCGTCGCCTTGCGTTCTACACCTTATCACCTCTGAGACGGGCATGCACAGCGCACACCCCGTTTTCCAGGATAACTGCCAGGTAGCGCTCATGTCTCACGTGTGACGTGACTTGATGCGCTCGTTCGCCTCCGCTGCACGCTCGAGGCACACTAACGCAGCGCCTCCAGAATAACATTCACCGATTTTCCTGCACAGAACATTAAATAAACCTTATGTTCCCTCACTCCAGACGCGAGACTACCGTCTTTCGTCGACATTTGCGATGTAACATACAGATACGGGGCCAAATTTTTTTCGCTCTTTCTCATACGATACGCACGAGTCACGCGGTTTCGGCGAGAAAATGTCCCACGACTGAGTAGTTACGCGATGCTGCTACGTGCTTCTATAGTCACGTGATTAGTTGTCACGAGGTGTTAGGTGATTTTAGTAACATGACAAGTTACGTGATGTTACACGATTTTAGTCACTTAACATGCGATACGTGTATTACGCAATTTTAGCCCCGTAACTGGTTATTGCGTGGTTTTAGTAAGAGTATAGGTCACAGGACAAGTTCTTAAGTAGTTTAGGCCGACAGCACGGCCCCGTGTTAAGCTGTTTTGTGAGGTTAAGTGCTTTTAGTGACGTAGATAGTTAGGTTATTGATGGCGGTAACATGTAATGCGACTAGCCGTTACGTATTCTGACGTGATTTGGTCACGTGATTTTGGTCACGTAACTAGTAGCGACGCGATTCTTAGTCACTTGGTTGGTTGTCTGCGTAATGCTGAGGAATTTTTAGTCGAGTGAGTAGTTTTTACTTGAGGTTACGAGATGTTCAGACACGTGACCAACTGTTGCGCGATTTTTAGTCACACGACAGTGTTACATGATACTACGTGATTTTTTTGCCATATGACTGAATGTTACGGGCCGTTACGTGATTTTCGTTCATGTGGCTAGATATTGCGTGATGTTACGACATTTTTAGTCACGTGTGCAGGTGTGACCAGATGTCACGTGATGCTATAGTCACATGATCATATGTATACACGATTTTAGGTACCTTGACTAGTTGCATGACGTTACCCGAGCTTTAGACACGTAACAAACTCGTCCATAACATAGCTCTTAGATTCCACGCCGAAAACACCGCACACGTGTTGTGGGAGCCAAGCAGAAGTAGAAGATGATAGGCGACGAAAGTTTTCCGGTGACGCCACACGGCGCAACGAAAAGCTGAAGAGTCGCGATATAATAAATTGAAAATAAATTTACGGTGTCTTTGAGTAGCAACAGTCTCATTTCAAAAACGAATAAAGTCGCAGTAACGTACTCGGCGATCCTATTCACCAGAGCGCCCTCCTCTCGAGCGTGTCTTGTCAAGGGAACAGCGGATGCCCATTCCGCAACACCCGCCACGACAAAACGCGACCAGCGCATCCCTGGTGCACTGCTAAGACGACAGCGCAAGATATGCAACCGATGCTCTCCGGAAGAAAGTGTCACAACAGTATAGCATCCCCGCGCACATCTTCAATTTCATTTCTTTAGGCACGGAGGGCAAACAGCGCCGTCCTTACACGACAACATGTCAACGTGTACAGAAGAAAGCACTCTCAAAATGTTTAGCCGAGCTCTCCTCGTTTGAGAGGCACGCAAGCGCCTCGCTTCGATGTCGAATGAAGACGCGGTACACGCCACGCTCGGCGGAGATGGACGAGAAACGTAAAAAAAAAGAAGAAGAAGAAGAAATTAGGCAGGAATTGAGAAATACGCGTCCCCCCCGTCACACGCGAAGAGGCACGATGCGGTTCCGCTACGGCACGCGAAGCATTCGCTGCAGCCTGTCGCGGCCTGTCGTTCGACGAAGGCTAGTCTGCGCGCGCCACACGACTGCCGAGAGAGTGACGCCCGAATGTATATCTCGTCCGGAAGACGCGGAATGGCCCAAGAAATACCGAGGCGGAGAATACAGTGCGTATATGTACTGTACATGCCTTTGGCCCCTGTGTGTCAGTACCCACTGCTATGGTACACCGCTTATGCGCGTTACTTTTTTATTTTTATTTTTTATCAGGCCGCTAGACATCGAAGGAAAAAAGTCACAGCACGCAATCCCGCCCGTGTGAAGAATGACGTATCGCGTAACACTTTCAACGTCGTGTTCGTCGAGTCCTGAATGAGAAGAATTCTTTCTTATACTTGCTTGCATGCGAAGCAGTGCCTCCATGTATCTAGTATATATGCACGACACGTCTCTCTCTCTCTCTCTCTCTCTCTCTCTCTCTGTGTGTGTTGGGAGTGTGTGTGTGTGTGTGCGCGTGTGTGCGTGTGTGCTGCGCGCGCGCGCGCGCGCGTGTGTGTGTGTGTGTGCGTGTGTGCGTGTGTGTGTGTGTGTGTGCGTGTGTGTGCGCGTGTGTGTGTGTGTGTGCGTGTGTGTGTGCGCGCGCGCGCGCGTGTGTGTGTGTGTGTGTGTGTGTGTAAGCGCGCGCGGTTGAGTGAGTGAGTGAGATAAACCTCCGCAGAAACTTTACGGGATTCTAACTTGGATAGAAGTCATCAAAGTGAGGAACGCAGTATTGACACAATGGACGCATTGTTCCAAGTTTTCAAGACAACGCCTCAATTGTTCCATCGGTACTGTTCACAACCTACATATCCCGCGCGGACACAGGGAAATACACAAGCACGCTCCAGTCCTTGTGTAAAACACAATGAAATAGTGTCATGCAGTACGCTTGCTTTATAAAGGTTAGAACGGCTCCCCTGTCCTTAAGATTGATTTGTGGTGTTAAACATCCCAATAACACCAAATGATTATGAGAGACGCCTGCCCTCAAGAGGTTTCTACTATACGATGGTGTCAGCACACGTCTATATGACAAGCGAGCTTGTGTGAAGCTCGCTTATCATATCAGAAAAGTAACCAAACAAAAGGAGACAAAGTTTGTTCGAGCCTACGGCTTTCCTTCTATTCAAAATAATGCAGAACGCGCATAGAACCGCGCTCCACGTCATTGGTGACACGTGAGCGTTATCTGAAGAGCATCTAGCGCAGCATGAACAGGGAACAACGAGCCCATCGATGACGCGCTGTAAACACGACCACTGTTTTCGAATGCAGCGATGTTTTTTTTTGACATCAACGAAGAACTATTCCTACAGACGTGTAGGTTTCTTTTATTTTATTATCATTTTTGCGTTTTCCACGATTAGGGTATGCCGTAGACAGCCCACGTTTGGCGTACGAAACTTTAGTGTAGTGAAGAAGAAAGACGTTGATACCATCAGGTGAGCTATCATCAGCACAAGAAGAAGGCACGAGATCGGCGATCAAGCACCGTCATCTGGGTTCGCCTGCGTTCCTTTCAGAGCTACCACCCGCTTGCTCAGTCCTTCAATAAACCCCCTTTACATTTGGTGGATCGTGCTGGGTAACTGCATCACCTACACCCTGGAACTCCGATCCCGCACGCTGCCGTCGACCATGCAAGTTGACGCTGCCCAACAGACAGCACCTCTCGCGGCTCCTACTTGCCCCGGCCCGGTTCACCAGCGAGACCCCCCGATCTTTTCGGGCGCCGAAGACCAGGACGTCGAGGACTGGCTGTCGTCCTACGAAAAAGTCAGTGGACCAAACAGGTGGGATGACGCTGCTAAGTTGAGCACCGTCAACTTTTACTTGGCTAATGTGGCGAAACTGTGGTATACAAACCACGAATCCGAGTTCGAGAACTGGGCCACTTTCAAGCAGGCAATATCCTCGGTTTTCAGTCACCCTGCCGTGCGGAAGTTGCGCGCCGAACAACGCCTGCGCTCACGGGCACAAGAACCTGGCGAAACGTTTACCGCCTATATTGAAGATATACTCGATCTCTGCAAGCGCGTCGATGCCGCAATGAGCGAAAGTGCCAAGATCCAGCACATTATGAAAGGTGTTGATGACGACGTCTTTCAAATGCTCCTGGCGAAGTCTCCTTGCACGGTGTCTGAAGTGGTAACTCTGTGCCAGAACTACGACGAATTGCGACGGCAACGAGCTCTCACCCGTCGTCCATTTCAGCCTAACCAACCACTCGCTGCCCTGGACGTCGTACCTGACCACTCCCGCCTTCTAGCACAAATGAAGACCTTTGTGCGTGAGGAGGTCGCACGTCAGCTTTCCCTCCTGCCGTTTTGTCAGCGCCAAGAGCTCCCGCAGCAGCAGCAAGAGCAACGACCGACACCGTTAGCTCCCATGCTACGACATGCACTTCAGGACCAGATTGCCGAGGCTATGCCAGTGCCCTTTCAGCAGCAAGTTGTCGCCGCGCCCCTTACTTATGCTGACGCAGTAAAGAGGCAGCAGCCACACCAGCCCTCGCCATTCAACGGACTGCCGCATGTCACCGCTCCTACTCAGTCTTCCGTCGCATGGGCTCCTCCCCTCGCTACCACAGCCTCGACTCAGCCGTATGCCGCGTGGGCGGCGCCCCTTGCTGCAAATGCCTGGCGAACGCGCGATAACCGGCCGATTTGTTTTGCGTGCGGCGGACCTGGCCATATCTCCCGATACTGCCGTCGTCGCGTGCCCGCCTACACAGACGTCCGACCACGAAGCAATTACATGGACCGACCACCTTTTGGCTATGAAAGTTCGGATCGTCGGTCAAACATGTCTTCCCGTGACTATCCGGCAACTTCGTCTCGTCGCTCACCTTCACCCAATCGACGCTCCTTGTCACCCATGCGTCCACGACCAGCCCCTCAAAATGAGGGAAACTAGCCGTCGCAGTTCAAGGGGCAAGAACTGCGCTATCGAAATGTTCAAGTCCTCGCACCTTGCCGTCAAATATCGTCGAAGTTTTTGTGGACGGCGCCCATGCATACGCTCTTGTGGATACCGGTGCCGCTGTGTCTGTTATAGACGCCAAACTTTGCCGCAAGCTCCGAAAGGTGACCACGCCGCTTGATATGTTCTTACGTGCAGCAAATGGAGAACCTGTTCGACCTATAGCCGCCTGCACTGCCCGACTCAAAATTGCGGAGGACCACTACATTGTGAGTTTATCGTCCTTTCCTCGTGCTCTCATGACATCATACTTGGCTGGGATTTCCTATCCCGTAATCGTGCCGTTATAGATTGTGCCCGTTCCGAACTTGAACTGCTTCCGTTCTTCGAGCAGCCCTACGACCACACTAATCAAGCCGCGCACAAGCTAGTTGTCAAAGAAGACACTGACATTCCACCGACAACAGCTGTTTTGCTCCCTGTGGTCTCCGACGGCATGCGTGATGAAGTAGCATTTTTCGAGCCATCACGCCTCTTTCTAAGTCGGAAACCACTTCTGCTCCCTTATTCAGCCCTCTCAATTTCTAATGGAGCCAGTGCTCTCTGCCTTACCAATCCCTTTCCGCATACCATCAAACTGTTTAAAGGCGAGTCTCTTGGATGCGTGCAGCCCATTGATAACGGACAAATTTTTACCGTGCCGCAAGAATCATCCCAAAGTGACCTCGCCGCCCTCAGTGCTCTTAACCACTCTCATCTACAGGCTTCAAAAGTGTTCGATTCGGCGATCGCAGACGGACTGTCACCATCTGAACGATCTGAACTCCTCCAACTGCTGTACCAGTACCGCGAATCTTTCGATGTTGTTCAACCTTCACTTGGCCGCACTTCTACCACTCTACATTACATCGATACCGGCTCCCATGCGCCAATACGTCAGCGACCATATCGTGTTTCCGTGACGGAACGCCAAGTTATTACCGAACAGGTGAACGATATGCTGCAACGTGGCGTCATTCAACCTTCACAAAGTCCATGGGCCTCACCTGTAGTGCTCGTTAAAAAAAAGGATGGTTCCGTTCGCTTCTGCGTGGATTACCGGCGCCTAAATAAGATCACTCGAAGAGACGTGTATCCTTTACCCAGGATTGACGATGCCCTTGATACTTTACAAGGTGCCGAGTTTTTTTCATCATTAGATTTGCGCTCAGGGTATTGGCAGGTCCCCCTTGCCGATGCCGATCGACCAAAAACAGCCTTCGTGACACCGGACGGTCTGTATGAGTTTAATGTCATGCCCTTCGGCCTCTGCAATGCGCCTGCCACCTTCGAGCGTATGATGGACTTGGTTCTTCGGGGTTTGAAATGGCAAATCTGTCTCTGCTATCTCGACGATATAGTCGTCTTTGCGCCAGACTTAGAACACATCTCGAGCGCCTCAAACACGTTCTCACGTGCCTGAAGAATGCTCAGCTCCAACTCAACCTCAAGAAGTGTCACTTCGCTGCTCGCCAACTTACGATTCTCGGGCACGTCGTATCAAAGGACGGTATACTTCTAGACCCGGCTAAGTTACGTGCTGTCGCCGACTTCCCCAAACCAACGACTATGAAGCAGTTACGGAGCTTCGTGGGGTTATGCTCCTACTTTCGCCGGTTCGTGCGCAACTTCGCCTCTATCATTGCGCCTTTGACCGAACTTATAGGCAGCACCACTGATATTTCGGCATGGTCTTCTGAGTGTGACCAAGCCTTCTGTACCCTTCGTCGTCTCCTCACTTTGCCACCAATACTGCGCCACTACGATCCTACGGCAGCAACTGAGGTCCACACCGACGCCAGTGGTGTCGGCCTCGGTGCGGTTCTCGCGCAACGCAAGCCTGGATTCGCCGAGTATGTCGTCGCCTACGCCAGCAGAACTCTTACCAAGGCTGAATCAAACTACAGCGTCACCGAGAAGGAATGCTTGGCGATCGTTTGGGCGCTTGTCAAGTTCCGCCCATACCTTTATGGCCGTGCTTTTGATGTAGTAACGGACCACCACGCATTATGCTGGTTATCGTCGCTTAAGGACCCATCAGGTCGTCTTGCCCGTTGGGCTCTTCGGCTTCAAGAATATGACATTCGCGTGGTATATCGTTCCGGCCACAAGCATGCCGATGCTGATGCACTGTCACGATCTCCCCTATCCCCGGACATCGCATCTGTTTCCTCGGACAACACGTTGTCAGCGCTTGACGAGGACACCATCTCTTCTGCACAACGCAATGACCCATGGATCGCTTCGCTTCTTGACGCGTTATCCGAGGCACCGACACTTCCAACCACTCGAACCCTGCGCCGCCAGGCTCCGCACTTCAGTATTCGGGATGGCCTTTTGTACCGGCGCAACTATTCAGCAGATGGTAGGAAATGGCTACTAGTCATTCCCCGAACGCTGCGCTCTACCATCTGCGCGTCGTTTCATTCCGACCCGCAATGTGCTCACGCCGGTGTTTTCAAGACCTACGAGCGCTTACGAAAAAGGTATTACTGGCGCGGAATGTTTACCTTCGTCCGCCAGTTCATTCGCGGCTGCCACGAATGTCAGCGGCGGAAAAGCCCGCCACATCCTGCAACAGGTTCATTGCAGCCACTTCCATGCCCACACCGCCCATTCGACCGTGTAGGAATTGACCTCTACGGACCACTCCCATTAACAACGGCAGGCAACCGATGGGCTATCGTGGCAGTGGATCATCTAACACGGTACGCTGAAACTGCTGCTCTCCCCACAGCTGCAGCACAAGACGTCGCAACTTTCATACTCAATCGTTTTGTGCTTCGTCATGGTCCTCCTCGAGAACTCCTCAGTGACCGAGGGCGTGTTTTCCTCTCCGATGTAATACAAGCACTTCTTCAACAGTGCCATATGGTTCACCGGAAGAGTACAGCCTACCACCCACAGACGAACGGCTTGACTGAGCGGTTTAATCGTACTCTGGGGGACATGCTCGCTACGCATGTCGCTTCTGATCAAACAAACTGGGACCTCGTTCTCCCATTTGTGACACACGCGTACAACACCGCTACGCAAGTCACTACAGGGTTTTCCCCATTTTTTCTCCTGTACGGTCGCGAACCATCACACACCATCGACACTTTACTCCCATACTCGCCAGATCCCTCCGAATACAAGCCTGTCTCGGAAGCCGCTCGTTACGCAGAAGAGTGCCGCAAGCTAGCCAAGCGGCTTACTACATCCGACCAACAGCGCCAGAAGGAGATCCGTGACGACGACCATCGTTCTGCACCAACGTTCGTTCCTGGAGCACTTGTATGGCTTCATGTACCGCCCTGCGCCCCTGGTGTATCACCCAAGCTACTCTCCAATTATCATGGTCCCTACTGCGTGGTCGAGCGTACTTCACCCGTGAACTACGCCATTGAACCCCTCACGCCACCGAGCGACCGTCGTCGGCGTGGACGTGATATCGTTCACGTAAACCGTCTGAAGCCGTACTTTGACCCGCTTGTCCCCACGTGTTAGATCGCCAGGATGGCTTCAACTTTTTCGCCGGGGGTAATTGTAGTGAAGAAGAAAGACGTTGATACCATCAGGTGAGCTATCATCAGCACAAGAAGAAGGCACGAGATCGGCGATCAAGCACCGTCATCTGGGTTCGCCTGCGTTCCTTTCAGAGCTACCACCCGCTTGCTCAGTCCTTCAATAAACCCCCTTTACATTAGAAGTTACGCTATAGTTGGCGAGAGCCCGTATGCGACCGGCTCCACGAAAAACCGCCACTGGATACACAGATCCGCACAAGAGATTGCAACTCGGCATTTTCCGAGCAAACAAGAATAACAATATCTGAGGTTTTACGTGCCATAACCACGATATGATTGAGAGAGAGACCGTCGTGGAGAGCTTCGGAAATTCAGACCACACAAACTAACAGCGGTTTTTCAACGCGCACTGACTTCGCAACAGCCCATGTGCTTCTAAGCTTCCGCCTGCACACAAATGCGACCCCCGCGGCCGCGATAGAAGCCACACGCTTTCGGTTCAGCAGCTGAGTACTGTAACCACTGATCCACCGTGGCGCACTAACTCATCTCTTTCGTCCACATGTTTGTATTTGTTTGTAACAAGAAGCTCGTCTGCTATCACGTGCTCTGAGCATCAACGCGACAGCCTTAAAGAACTCGCTTCGCAGAAATTCAGGCGTCAGCGTCGACGGTTGTGAGCGAAAAATTGCATTCTTTGTGTCGCGAAAAAAACCGAGAAAAATGAAACCAAATGAACAAAAAAGTTTTCGAATCCTAGTAAAGAGGGAACACATGCCGTTTGCGCAGAAAGCGGGTGTTCTATAGACCACAGAGCCACGAAGTTTGTTTACACTCTCTCGAAAAAAAAAACACTATATACATGTCATGTAAAGGGTGCAATCTCTTTAACACCTTGTAACATTGCGCGGTAGAAGCGTATAGAATCATACCAGGCGTCGAAAATTGGGAGACGAGTGCGTGCCTTGAAGTCCCCCTTCCACATAGCAAAGTACTCAGATATGCCTAATCATCATCAGCAAACAACAAAGTGGAAAGCTACGTAGGTTAAGTTCACGTGTTGCCCTGCGATCGCATAGTAGGCTATTCGCAGATTCGCAAACAAATAATTGCGACGTAGTGGGCACTCAACAACTGTGTTTGCAGTATGCATTCAATGATACTTTGAAATGGCCAATGTTACGCGCACAGTCGTTCGTTTCCTTACGGCACGGTTGAGGCATGCACTGATAGACTAATCAGCTTAGCAGTTCACGAGATGCCCCACCGCGGTGGTCTAGTGGCTAGGTACTCGGCTGCTAACCCGCAGGTCCCGGGATCGAATCCCGGCTGCGGTGGCTGCATTTCAGATGGAGGCGAAAATGCTGTATGGGCCCGTGTGCTCAGATTTGGGCACACGTCAAACAACCCCAGGTGGTCGAAACTTCCGGAGCCCTCCACTACAGCGTCTCTCAATCATATGGTGGTTTTGGGACGTTAAACGCCACATATCAATCAATCAATCAATCAATCAATCCATCAGTTCACGAGGCCTGATTGCACGAGACTCTTGAAGGCGAAGCTCAAGCATCGTATGATATTTTGTTTCTAAAATGTAACAATTACCTCAGGTCGCAAGCCTTGTAAACATGTAGAAATTGTAATTGGTTGGGAAGTTAAGCGCATAACTATAATATTCTTTGTTTCAGCGTCAAGGTTTTTCATATTTGAACATGAATTTCGTGATAATAATTTAAGTACCAATTTCACAATGCATATATGCCGAATCTCTCCGTCAGTGAATTTTTTTCGCTTTGGTGATTGCAAAAACATTATTCAGCCGTTTGCTTTGCTTCAGAGTTTTATCGGCTGTGTTCAAGTACGCCTGCAGTTAGTTAAGGAGTTTTACCACTTGATAATCACAGTTGGCAATGGTATGGATAGCGTCAAGATTGACAGAAACTTCTTTTTTATGAACAGTTCTGAGATTGTCTTTCCATTTCTTTTTAAAATCCCCAGGATACGCTCTCACCGAATTTTTATATGCGTTAAGCTAATTATAACTTTTCAAAAGTCCGAAAATTGCAGCTACTCCTCAATATGAATATCATATTAGCGAATGCGGCCTACCGTTGGCGTTTATTATTCAAAAGTTAGTTGGCGTTTATTATATTCAAATAGTTGTAAACAAGTTATTGTTTACAACTATTTCATACAACTGTTTCAACTATGCAAAAATACTATGCCACCAACTTGAGAACTCAGAGAACACATGAGTTTCGCCTTCAGGAGTAGAACGCGGTAGCAAAATCGAGCCCTGCGCGCGTTGCCTTCTCAATTGCCAGCCTGGCTTCAGTTCTCGGTCCATGCCTCAGCCATACCGTAAGAAAACGAACACGCGTACTTAGGTAACTCCTCCCTTTAGTGATGCTCTCGCCGCTGCTGCTGTTGCTGCTGCTGCTGCTGATAATGATAATGATGATGGTGATGATGATGATGAAGATGAGTATATGTTTGAACGCTTTTTAATGCGTGGGGTTTCAAAATACCCACTAGTTGCGCAGTTCACATGTTTTGACGTCCAGCGCGACTCTACGCTTCTTCCCCGCAATATATACATGGCGTTAAAGAGACTCCTTCCCATATACAATATTGACACAGTGTTTTTTTTTTTTTTTCGAAGCACTTGCATGCAGTAAGCGTGGCTCTGTGGTAGAACAGCTGCTTGCCACGCCGAGGGCCTGGTTTCGACTATCAATCGAACCGAACAATCTTATTTATCTTATTTTAATCTTTCACACTTTTTCGCATACGACCAAAGACGCCAACGCCGATGTCAGCATTTCTCCGAAACGAGCTCTCTAACGCTATCACGTTATAAGCTCACCACCGTGCTCTGGCAGTGCTGGCGCTAAATAAGATGCTTTCCGGCTGGCCCTTTGATTCCTCTATAATAGAATTCAACCTTCATTGATAAGTACTTCTACGATCCGTGCGGGCAGTGCCCAATTGTATGACGTCATGCAGAGTTCACGCGATAACTCCAGTACTCCGTTCGGCCCCACGCCATCACTTCTTTGTTCTTCATGCTTGCACACAAAATACTCAAATACAAATCAAGCAATTTAAGTAAACAGGATCAATCTCATAATACGACACACGAATGCACACGTGCCTTAATAATGCAGCTTGTCAGATATGGTCAGGGCTGAAACGAATAATCAGCAGATTAATATTTGGCCAGGCATGCTTTTCACCTTAATGCCACTTTATTTATTCATCTACAGTTATCTAACAAGTGACGCATCGTTAAACGTACACAAAAATACTCAAAAACAAAATCGTCCTACAAAAGCAAGCTTCCCCGCATCAAGACAGTTCATGCGGAGAAGCCCAAACATGCGGCTCTAATTTTTTTTCGCGATACTCAATCGCCGGCAAATGGGATACACTAGCGCAATAAATGCACGGAACGCACTTCAGCGCAACGTACGCTTATCGCGTAACATGTACATGATCGATTACCACTGCAGACGCCAAGTAGAAGGGAAGTAGCGTGCGCAGCGAACTCAATGTAAGTAGACGTATCCGCACGTTAGGTTTACGGCGGAGGTCCAGACTGCGTCGTTGGAAGAAGGAAGGACAACCTCTGGTGCGTCGAAAAAGATTGAAACGTTGTCATAAACTGGCTTCAGACAAAAACACAGTTATGACGAAGAAACTCTGTGATGCCCGCGTGGGGTTTCGAAATGAAAAAAGTGGGACCCGTGCGCCAAACTGCCGCAGTAAATGCAACCAAACGCCTTTCCTTTTCTTTAAGAAAAAGAGAGAAAAAAGGGAAGAAGTAAGAGTTGCAACAGCTTTTAAGTGTCGAAAAACAATCGAAAATCTGTTGCGAGAGGACGGCTGAGAGGGCCTCCTGAAATAATATGTTTCAGACTGCGACTCAGTGCTTGGGTAAAGGAGCGAAAAGAGATCAAAATGTGGACGAATACAATTATGTAGAAAAAGAAAGTGAAAGTAGAACGTCAAAAAATGTGAAAAAAAAATGAAAAATAGTTTTTCACACTTAAGTACTTAATGCTGCATTCATACCGAAACCAATTACATTAGCCAATCGTTGAAGAACCGTTTACACAAGCGAGATACACAACTGTGTGTGACTGAAAATGCGAAAACATAATAGGCATTGAGACACAAATAACACCAGCGTAATCTCATATATAAAAATAGTCGCCTAACCCCCGTATTCTAGAATGCCCCTTCACTCAACGCTCCACCTTCACTTGAGAACGCCGATGAGAGCGCCATCTTCAGACAGGCAAGTCACTGCATATCAGCGATAATTTGCTGCTATTCTTGAGCAGCGCAGCGTCATTTTCAGCCGAGTAGCGGCGCAGTGCTCAACTCTGTCAAGTGAAGGGTGAAAGTCGAGTCGAGGAGCGTTCGGGAATACGGAGGTAAGTTTCTCGCTGTGCGAACGGGAAACACACCACTTCTGCAAGGTCATCGCCAATGGGTACGTGCATTCCCACAACCAGCAGAAAGAAACATAAGCAGCGCCAAAGCAGAAAGAAACATAAGCAGCGCCGACGCATGAGCTAACAATCGGGCAACTTCGAGGCGATCGAATCAGCTATGAGGAAAGAAAAAAAAACAGGAGCACGGAAACTCTGCAAGTAAAGGCCACCCGTGAGGTGCGAAACAAGAACTCCCCGAAAACTTCTTGAGCAACACGACAGAATTAAGGCAAGAAAAAGTGGCTGCGATATGCTAAAAAACAAAAAAAAAGATAATTAATTTTCATAAGAGATTCCACGCACACTGAACTGGAACTGACACGTTCTAGAACGCGCGCACTAAGTTGCTTTTGCATGCCAGCGAATCTCGGTACCGAGTGAAACGAATCGAAAACACTCTCCGAGCACGCAGGCTCGAGCTCCAGCGCGCAAATGAGCGCCCACGCAAACTTGGTGGTTCAGATATAGCAGCTGTGGGCATTGACATAAGGGCGTGCACGCTGTTTGCTCAATACTTGAGCTGCGCGCCTGCCTATTCCATGGAGTGGCGCTCTATCGACGCATGCCCGTATATTATAGTATAATACGTACACACTACGACAATGGCATTTCGCGGTTGATACTTTTGCGATCATGCGCGTGCGTGCGTGTGTGTGTGCGTGCATAGGGGCGTACGTGTGTTCTCTTTGTGTGTAATAACTTGCGATCACACGCAAGTAAACGCGAAAGAACGAGCAAACAAAGAAACAAACGAAATAATGGAACATATTTATCGACGCTTCGCGGCGTTTATGGAGGTATTAACGACCCCGAAAGCCAGAGCGCGCACCAAAAGAAAATTAGTACTTGATGTGCGGAGCTCATATAGAGACTCATGAGAATCTTATATTATGGTAGATCGCGCCATAC
Source organism: Rhipicephalus microplus (assembly GCF_013339725.1). Taxonomy (NCBI): domain Eukaryota; kingdom Metazoa; phylum Arthropoda; class Arachnida; order Ixodida; family Ixodidae; genus Rhipicephalus; species Rhipicephalus microplus. The sequence continues at coordinate 99,822,754 of NC_051171.1, read as the reverse complement.
TTTATTCGTGTTTTTTGTTCGCGTAGGACTATGACCCGCTTAATCACACATTCCACTCGCAAACATAACATGCATAGGCAGATGCACTAAAGGCACCGTTCAACATGTAATTAAATGTAATGATCGCGGGCATATCCCATTCAGATATACGTGGAAAATACATATAGGTAATGTTAGCGTTGACGTCCATAACGAGAACCCGCATGCCAGTCGCCAGAGATCTGCTCTGTAAAGTAGGGTCGCGGGTCCAGTATTCTGCTTCATGTCTTTCCAATCCATTCAGTTTATCGACAAAGCACAGTCGATGTTTAGCATATGCACACTCGTAATTCTTGAGGAAATTTTCGATATTAGCACCTGAGCGTTATTACAGGAGGGCAAGTCGAAGACTCATCTTTGACGCGCGGTGTAGAAAGCAGGGGCGCATACAGGTCACATTCGACCCCAAAAAATGTACAATGACCGCCTACATTTGCAATAAATTTCCTTATGTTTTGGAATACACTTATAGAGCAGACAAATGGTTTCAAGAGACAGTTAGGTCTAGAAAATCAGACAAGGCATTAATTATTGTCTTTATATGTAAAGTAGTAGTCAGGAAGAAAACTTCAATGAATAAGAGTGGACGTAAAATCACCGTTTCCATGGACCTAAACCCAGAACTTTGAAATTAGGCGTCCGATTCTCAGCCAATTGCGCTACAGTGGAAGACGCTTCCCTGTTTACTTAGTCTGGTACTTCTGAACTGTTCTCTCGGAGTGTTAGCCAGCGCCACTCCTAGGGAAGACGGCGAGTGTAGAACACTATTCTTGCAGAGCGCATAACACGACACACGATCTTTGCACGAGGAGGCATCTTACCAATATAAAAATGAGCTTTTGAAAAGAAAGAAAGAAATCTCCCTCTTTACGGTCACGTATATAAGTGCTGATTCGAAGTCCTCGGGATCGATTCCAGGCCACGGCGGCCGCCCTTTCGATAGGGGCGGAAACGTAGGTGATTCGCTCAGATTTAGGCGCGCGTTCAAGGCCGAAATTTACGGAGTCCTTCACTACGACGCCTTTCGTAATCAAATCGTGGTTTTCGGACGCAAATCCCAAACAATTATTATCGGTCACATATAAAGTAAGCAGCAGTCCATAGGGGAATGTGCTTTTGTAAGGGAACAACGTTTGAGAAGGAAACGGTATTTAAAAATCAACAGAGACCGAAAGGAAATCAGTTTCATTGGTAACGGACCAATAAGCGATTATCCTTGAAGACAATAAGATTACGTTTGACTCTCAATTCAAAAAAAAACATGAAAGGTTGAATGCCACAACAAATATATAGGTAACAAAGACGAAACAAGAGCACTCAGTCATCGTCTTTACATACCGAAGAAAACCTATTATAAGGCAGCCACTTTCGGCCCTCGAAATGCGATGCAGTGGTAGAATAGGATGGCGTGCGGGCTCTAGCTCCATCAAGAAGCAGCTGTGCAAAAGACGTTATCCAATCACTGCGCCGCTGCTAAGGCGATGACAGCCTTTCTAGGAACAACGTTATTCGCTGCAGAACACAGGCAGAGTGATCGAATCACGGAAACGCCATTTTCATTGGCCAAAAGCTGAATCATCGCTACCATAACGAATATTATTGTTTCTTCTTTTCGTTTTCAGTAATATTTTATCGCGAAAGATAATGGTTCAGCGATTTTACTCATAAATGGCTCACATCTGGGAAACTAATATTACGACAACGTAAATATGCCCAAGGAGTTATGAAGAATTTTTTTTCTAACATAAGTGATTGCACTTGATCAACATCATACGAGTAACCTAGTAATGCTTTGAACAATATGACCCCTAAAATTACCTCTTCAGGCTCATAGTAACTCCACGCTGTTGGAAAGAAGGAAGGTATTCATAAAAACGCCAAGCCTGCGCGGAAAGCGCAGCACAGTCACAGCGAAAGCTAGAAGAGTAGCCTTTCAGAGCCTTTTCAAAAAACACCCATTGGGTAACTACTGCAAGCACACATGTTTGATACCACCTAGGTCACTAATAAAAAATTTTGTTTGGGTAGTAGGCTGGCATTCGCTGTGCTATTTTTCGTCATCCTTCTGAGAAGCGTGGTATCCGCTAAACACTTGCAAGGAATTGTGTGCCAATCGTCCATGCAGTGGCTGACGACGATGAGGAATTCTGGCTGAAGTTGGTGTGCGCCACAGTTAATAGGGAAACAAGAACAAGCTTTTGTGATGGGTTGCAGCATTCGACAGCCCACTCGTTACGCTATTCGCACTGTGCGATGACTGGTTGTTCTTTCGCTGTTTTAAAACGCTTTATAAGTCGTATTAACGCGATTGCTTTCCCGACATTAAGCCCGCCTAAGGCAAGTTTGCCCACAAGTCACAAGAACCGGCGTAGCTCAGCAATAAAGAAAAAAAAGAACGGGGTAGCTCAGTGGTAGAATACTGGGTTGGCACCCGGCAAACAAGGGTTCAAACACCACTGTGTCAGCGGTGCTAGTTTTTTTTGCTGATTTCACACGATCTGGTTACGGACACCGGCGGCGGCGGACAACTTCGCGTGACCCGAGTTGTGATTTCATAACCGTTTTCGCTGCATCTCTTGCAAGGCGCTACATTACATTCATATTGGTACACTAGAAGTACCCGTTGAGTAAACACAAACATTTTGTTCCATCTCATATTGCGCACGACTGTACATGAAGCAGAACTTTTAACAGGTTATCACCAGTACAATCTTTTTTTTTTCGAATTCTTTTCTCCACCGCTGGCGAGCTGTAGCCGCTTATGAATTACTGTGGCCGCACCTTTTCGCTACATAGTGCCGTGATGCCAGAAGCTGTTCAGTTTGCGTAAGCTTCAGGCAAGAAACCGAAAAGGATAGGCAAAAGGAAACACAATCCATTTCTCTCTACACCACGACACCACGCTTTACATAGCACCAGCTTCACTTAAAAACAACAAAAGTACGCCGGGCCTGCGTGCAACACGCCGCACAGTTACAGCGACCACCGGAAAAGCGGCCATTGCAGAGCCTTTTGAAAACGCTCTTTGGGCAACTACCAGACGAAAACTTGTAGAGAACACACTACACCAGAGATCTCAAACACGAGAATCACGGACACCTCGATAGCGGCCCGCCGCGCACTTGACGGTCTTCGTCAAACATTTTTTTTTTGCTCCGTATCATCCTTATAGGTCCACGTAGACGTGATTGGTCTCAATCATACTTTTCTTGAAGCACCTTATGCGAACACTGTGCTTTAAAACATAACTGTGGCACAAAAACAAAAACAATATATCTCAGAATCGGCGACAGCACAGAAGTCCCTCTGGAGCTCAGCTAGTATCGATGTCTTTCTCGAAATCTTGCATGAAAGGGTCCCCTTCAGTATTCAACCATCAAATAAATACGGGAAATTCTTGCTTGTAAATGGCAACTTTAGCTGATCTTTTGTTAAAATCCCCCCTACCCCCGAAATTTTGTTCTCTGCCCCGGCCCTCGCGGGACTAAACTGCAGCGATTGCGGCCCTCCTTCTAGCCGGGGTGAATGTGAGACTCTTGCACCTGCATTACGCAATATATCATCATCATCATCATTATCATCATCTTTGCGAAGTATAGAGAAGCGTCGGCTGTGTCATTTTTATTCGTCATTCAGGGGATAAGCGAAGTGCCGCGCTACACACCTGTAAGGCGTTGTCTGCACTTTATTGGCGCTTGGAATGATGCCGATCAATAATTATGGCTAATTGCTTTGCAATGTGTAGACAAAACCACCCATTAGTTACGCAATGCACATTGTGTGACAAACGTCCATACTGCATCTGCCAACGCGATTCCTCGCCCTATAGGCGCCTGTATAAGAAAATTTTCCGAAGGGCGCGTCAAGCCCAGGCGTGGCTGTGTCGCAGAATATTCCACTGCGAGGCACAGGGTCCGGCTTCAAATCTTATCCCGTCCTGGGTATTCTTTCTCGGGAGCACGAAATCTTGGGATAGGTTATATGACATTAAGTAATAAATTCACAGCGCTGAAAACAAAGACCGAGGAAAAAAAGGCTGTCAAACTCTTACTTTTTTTTTCGGTCCTTGTTTTCGGTGGTGTGAACGAATTCGGTAATATTTTTTTCTCATATCGCGTGATAGTGGTGCTTGCAACAACCAGTGGAGGCAGCGGAAGAATACGCCAGGAAAATTGGCTCTTGTAATCTCACAACAGCGTTCGCAGTAAAAGAAAGAAGATAGAACTAAAGATTGCCGGTATACTTTATACTTGATCCCGAATGACAAAAGGGCACCACTGCTTGGCGATTTCCGGCGATCACTGTGCTGTATACGCCACCTGGCGCCCCTGGAATCCTCCGCCCATCGTTGATCGTTCATATCGACCTGTATTATTACGTTCCTTCTTTTATTTTCAGCTCAGCAACAGATTTTCTCGCACCGTACAACTTTCAATATCGACATAAGCCCGCCCGTGGCTCCCAGCTGTTTCAGCGGCATGCCGAACCGGCTGCGTTTGTTCCGTTTCCCTTTCACTCACTCTTCCAGCCAACAATCGTCGAAGTACAGCGCGTGTGTATTCTCAGTCCGCTTATATAGATATTGCGAACTCGCTGTGTCTCCACTTATTCGCTAGTTTTCTGTGTTCTTGCTAGTCCCAACAGCGGAAGCTTTCTTTTTTTTTTTTTTCGCTAAAAGTATTGTCGAGCGTCAGAGAGGCACCAACGAGAAAATCCTTCTCGTCAGCGCACTCATTATAACCGAGGCGTGCATCTGTGATGTGTATGTACATATGCGCACGCACGCGCGTTTGTGTGTGTGTGTGTGTGTTGTGTGTGTGTGTGTGTGTGGTGTGTGTGTGTGTGTGTGTGTGTGTGTGTGTGTGTGTGTGTGTGTGTGTGTGTGTGTTTGCGTTCGTGTTTCTACTCATGGAGTTTGACTTGCCCTGTGATACGTGTAAAGAATGTGTTGACGAGAACTGCACACTTCCGGAATGCACTTTCAGCCCACTCTGTAAACTGGATTTATATCGTTGTCTTTCACCCTCTTGTCTCGTATTGTTATTTGTCGTTGTTTCAAAAGTCATTTGCCACAATCGAACATTACGTTTTGCAGACTACCCTGAAAAACATCAGGAAAAAAATCGTTTCTGCATCAAGTACCCCGCCTTCCTCCCTCCCCCCTCCCCTCTCCATTCTCACGTCCAAGCTTCGTTTTCATTCCTACTCCTCTTTTTTTTTTACTTTCTGCCACCTGCATATCGCACCATATGTGTAAAATTGCCGATCAGTCTTAGCAAAACAAAATCCCTAATTTTCTAAAACGATTAACATGCATTAGTATGATGCATAATTCGCAGCGAGTATGGAGGATATGAAAAAAAATTATATACTTCAACTGTTGTGCGAGCGCTTAAACACGTAGAAATGAAGGGGAAACACATACCCCATACGTTGTAGAACGTAAGTGCGTTTTCAACACAGCATCAGCTTCAACAGCCACCACTCGATAGAACGAAAACACGGAACGTAATTTCGGTCTAGCATGCAAGTTTTTTTTTTATCGAGAAAAGATATGCAAGCCTATGTGTATGTGTGCTTCATTTGAGAAAACGTACACGTTTATTACCTGTATTCATATAATTCGTTCCTGTTTTTTGTTCTTTTTCTTGCTTCAGAGTTGACCTGCACATTCTGTACGCACATTGTATCGAACTGGTCACTAGACACTTAAGGATATCGGTCGAAATATTATTCGTAATTTTATTCTTTTCACAGATCAATAAAGTTTTTTTGGATTAATTGATTGATTGATTAATTGATTGAAACCGGCCACAACCATCGATGGCAGAGTTACAAAACTCGTGCGCTATAAACTACAGTATTGATCGGGAGTTTTCCTTCTTGAAAACACACGAGGCTGCGACGGAATTATGGTGTTTGTTTTAATTGCCTGTTAGTTCAAATTAACCGAGCTCGAATTGACTAGCTTTTATAAAACAAACAAAGAAAGCACGAGCAGACGTAACTGAACCACTCGTGCCCAGCGACCAATGCTCTTTGTAACATAGATTGGTTTAGCGTCGTCTTTAGGGTTTAGAGTCTTCAAAATACTGCTAATCTAATTACACGTACAATACAGGTAATAACATATGTCATTACACAGCCTTGCGACAGAGGAGAATACACTCGGACATAGAGGCAAAGCTGCAAAAAGAAGGCGGTGGCGGCATATTAATTGGTACTAATTAAGCCTGATTAAAGCCAGAAAAACACAGGCAATATTAATCTATCACAGCCACTACAATGAATAAAAAATTTTCACGCAGATCCGTGGCCACCGCTGCTCGAAAGCCCATCTTCGGTTGCGTTCCAATGATCTCACCTTCTGTGCAACCGCGAAAGCTCGGCGCATTCAGACTCGTTTAGCTCACCGACTAATCCATCCTAACCAATCCCCACATTATTACAGCCTGCGCATCGTTCCTCATCTCGGTGTAACGACTCGATCGGCCCTAATAAACGGGAGCTTGTAATCCCCTCTATAAAGATTGCGCACTATTCCATACGGGGTTCGCACAGTCCTTCAAGGAAGAGTTGTTACAAATGCCTCATTTCGTTTATTGAGTTGTCGGGCGAGCGTGTAACGATAGGAGGTAACATATGACACCAACGCGGAACACGTAGAGCACCATCTTGAGCGAGATTGTGCACGCTTATCTCAGCAAGTGTTCACGAGACGACACGTCGCCCCGCCGCGGTGGTCTAGTGGCTATAAGGTACACGGCTGCTGACCCGCAGGTCACGGGATCGAATCCCGGCAGCGGCGGCTGCATTTCCGATGGAGGCGGAAACGTTGTAGGCCCGTGTGCTCAGATTTGGGTGCACGTTAAGGAACCCCAGGTGGTCGAAATTTCCAGAACCCTCCACTACAGCGTCTCACATAATCACATGGTGGTTTTAGGACGTTAAACCCCACATATCAATCAATCAACGAGACGACACGTGCTCTACACATGTTATTTTTGCTTTCACACGCCACGCACCATCTGGCTGTTAGCTGTGCTATATGCGCTAAGTGTGCGGCTACAACATCCCTCTTCTATATGTGTATATATATATATATATATATATATATAAACATATATATAAAACATTCATTGAACATATTATATATATATATATATATATATATATAATATATATATATATATATATATATATATATATATATATATATATATATATATATATATATATATATATATATATATATATATATATATATATATATATATATATGGGAAAGAAGTATATACTTAAGGGCTCGCTTTTCCGTGCTTCCACACAATATTAAAGATATCAAGCAGACAATAATGCTCTGGCAGTGCCCTGCGTTACAAGACATTAATCGATAAGCAGACTAGACTACGGCAATCACAGACCCCAGACGAGACGTCCGGCTTCAGGCTGTCCAGAGAGCCCGTGAACGTGCTGAGAGGCATGGCCTCTGTGTTCCGAGATGGGACTAGCCGACGGCTGGGTGTGGACATACCTAATTGATCCGCCGCCTCACCTCTCAGGACCAAAATAAAGTGATTTGTATGTCTGTCTGCACTAAATTAGCTTCAATGTTAACAAGAACAATAATTGATGGGGTTTAACGTTTCGAACCTACTGTGTGATTATAAGGGACGCCGTGGTGGAGAGTTCGGTAAATTTCAACTACCTCAAGTTCTTTACCATGCACCTAAATATCAGTACAGGGGCTTATGGCATATTACCCGCTTTCGAAAATGCCGCCGCCACGGCCGGGATTCGATCACGCGACCTTCGGGTCAGCAATAGAACACCATAACCACTAGACCACCGTGGCGGGTTTGCATGTCGACATTTTCCCCTCAGCCTGCCATACAATTCGTCCGAATGATACACGGCTAAACGAAAGAAGGCTTTACGGAACTCCTCTGATGCATTGCGCGCCAGGAAATTCGACGATTGTACCGTTGCGACACCGCTTCTTGTGTATGTTTATAATATAATAGTGTAATGACCCCTGCGAAACTCAACTCACGCTCACGGAGACAACATACCAATTGGCGCGATATGTAAACAAGAAAAAAAATTGGCCCCGTATCTGCATGTAATCTGCAAATGTCGTCGAAAGACGATAGTCTTGCGTGTGGAGAGAGTGAACAAAACATTCATTTGATGTTCTGCGCAAGAAAATCGGTGAATGGTATTTCGGAGGCACTGCGTTAGAGTGCCCCGAGCGTGCAGCGGAGGCGAACGAACGCATCAAGTCACGTCGATGGATGGATAGTTGGATGGATGGGTGGATGGATGGATGGATATGACTGTACCCTTTAGATCGGGCGGTGGCTAGCGCCACCAAGCCGTAATCCTTAATAAACCAAAAACAATATTTTTTTCTTTAAATAGTTAGGTTGAGGATTCGTACTTTGCAGTGAAGGGTTTAATTTTCACTCGTGCCTTGACTTTAGCCACCAATCAGATAACCTCCTTCTGGTTAATTCTACCCACTTAAAGTCTATTTTTCCCTCACTGTCTCTAAACCCCAGTGCTTTGAAAAACTCTGCGCCATCATCCTGGACTATAGGGTGAAGCCCTTAACAGAACATTATCAAGTGTTCGGCAGTTTCTTCTTTCTCTTCACACGCACTGCATACCGTGTCTACCCCTTCGTATGTGGCCCGATATGTCTTCGTTTGCAATACTCCCGTCCTGGCCTCAAACAGTAGAGAACTACCCCGAGTATTATCATAGATCCTTTCCTTGGCAATTTCCTGCTTAAAAGTTCGATAGATCTCTAGTGTGAACTTCTCAATCATGCCGATTCTCCACATAACGGTCTCAGCTTCCTTCACCTTCTTCTTAACCGATAATTCTTTTTGGTTTGGCCCCCTGCTGTTTTCTAAGTATTTACCAGTCCATTTTTTGGTTCGCTTCCTCCATTTTGTATCGACATTCTTCATGTACAAGTAGCTGAATACCTTCCTAGCCCAACGCTCCTCTCCCACTTCTCTCAATCGCTTCTCAAATTTTATCTTGCTGCTAGCTTCCCTACCCTCAAATGCTGTCCATACCATATCACCTTGTGCTACCTGATTTGGTGTATTCCCGTGAGCTCCTAAGGCAAGCCTACCTATTCCACGTTGCTTAATTTCTAATCTTGCTTGAACTTCTGATCTCATGCACAAGACCGCATTGCCGAACGTCAGACCAGGAACCATGACCCCTTTCCATATTCCTCTCAGAACATCAAACCTATTGTAATTCTAAAAGTGCCCTGTCTTTCATTACCGCTGCATTCCTGTTACCTTTAGTCGTCACGTATATTTCGTGTTCCCTTAGGTACTCGGCCCCATCGCTTATCCATACGCCCAGATATTTGTATTTATCTGTAATCTCTAGCGTGACGTCCTATATTCTAAGCTCACTACCACTATTGTCATTAAAAATCACGGCTGCTGATTTTTCCTTACTGAACCTGAAATCTAAGCTATCTCCCTCATTACCGCAGATGTCCACCAATCCCTGCAAATCTTCCTTGTTGTCGGCCATTAGCACTATATCATCTGCGTACATCAATGCTGGTAGTGCCTGTTCAATGAGTTTTCCTTGTTTGACGAAAGAGAGGTTGAAGCCCAGACCACTTCCCTCTAATTTGGCCTCTAATCCTTGTAGGTACATCATGAATAATAAGGGTGACAAGGGACACCCCTGCCTAAGCCCCCGTTTTACCTCTGCAGGCTTGGATACCTGTTTTCCCACTTTATAACTACCTTGTTACCTTTAAAGATATCCTTTAAAAGATTATTGACAACATCTTCCACGCCTAGTGTGTCCAGTATTCCCCACAATTCTTCTTGAACCACGCTATCGTACGCTCCCTTGATATCCAAAAAAGCTAGCCACAGGGGTCTGTGTTCCTTTTCTGCTATTTTGATGCACTGCGTCAAGTGATAACAGATTGTCTTCCAACCTCCTGTGTTTCCGAAACCCATTCTGCAGTTCCCCTACCACCCCCTCATCCTCTATTTATCCATGCCTGCAGCTTTTCCTTTATAATCTGCATCGCCAGCCTGTAGACCACTGATGTCACTGTTATAGGACGGTAGTTGTTTATATCAGCTTTGTCTTCCTTCCTTTATAGATCATGCTCATCCTGCTAAGTTTCCATCCATCGGGAACTTCACCATCGATTATTATTTTGCTCACTGCCTCTCTCAAAGCCTCCTTAGACTTCGGACCTAATATCTTTAGCAGCATAATTGGAATGCCATCTGGGCCTGTTGATGTACTACTAGGAACACTTTTCTCAGCCCTTTCCCACTCTCGTTGTGAAAATAGAGCCATTGCGCCAATTGATTCATCCTTGTCTACTGTGGTGCATAAAGCACTTATTTGTTGAATTTTTTCTGTCACCCTTGTTCTTATATATTCAATAGCTTCGTCCCTTTCTAGCCTAGCACCTTGAGCTGTAGTTATAAACCTCTGCTCTAGGCTCGTCTCATTTGTTAGGGAGTTTAGATGGTTCCAAAATTTCGCAGCTGCCTTTCTATCTTTTTTATGTACTTCTGCCAGCCACTGAGCTCCCTTTCTTCTAATCTTCTCATTCATCAGATGGGATGCATCCCTTCTACAGCTTAGAAAGATTTCCCATTTTCTTTCAGCATCATCTGTCGGTTCACCCCGCTGCTTAGCGTGTCTGTGTTCCCTAGATGCTTCGTGTCGTTTTGCTATGGCTCTCTTAACTTCCTCATCCCACCAACTTTTGGGTTTGTGTCTTCTTTTCCGGGGTGACTTGTCACGTGCCTTAGCAAGCTCTAGCTCAAACAGTCTAATTAGATTCGTGTATGTCCACACTGTTTTATTATCCTCAGTGATTACTTTCTCAATTTGTTTAGTGGCTATTTCAATTTGCCTTTCGGAATAAAAATTTTCCTGTAGTTGCTCATCTTGTCTCCTTCCCACTTTCACTGCTCTTCCAAAACTTAGCTGGCTTGATACGTTTGTGATCACTACCCAGACTTGTGGAGCCACCTTCATCTATGTGCATTCCCCTGAGCTTATCATACATCCTATGTGACATCAGTGCGTAATCCATCGTAGACTGCAGCCTTCCTACCTCCCATGTTATTTGCCATTCACACTTCTCGGTACTGTTGCAAATGATCAAATGAAGCCTTTCACACATATCCATGATCATTTTGTCTGTCGGGTCGGTATACCCTTCTATATCTTCTATTTGTGCATTCATGTCTCCAAGTATAATTATCTCGCACTGTTCTCCTAACTCCTGAATGTCCTTCGATATACACTCTACCATTGCCTGGTTTTCCTCTCTGACCTTTGCTCCCGTCCACAAGTAGACGAAACCAAGGAGTGTCATTTGCGCTGCCACTTTCCCTTTTAGTCATAAATGTTTCTTGCACTTCTGCTTGACCCTTTGCCAGTCTGTACTTTTATGAATGAATGCTTCAATACCACCCCCCTTTCTGCTGCCTTCTGTTCTATTACAATATTCCTACGCGTAGTCCGAATTGTTAGGAGGTTGTCTCACGCTCATGTTAGGAGGTTGTCTCACGCTCATGTGTCACGTCACACGTGAGACATGAGCGCCATCTGGCAGTTTCTTTTGGAAAACAATGCGCGTGGCCGGGCGCGCCCGTCTCAGAGGTGATAAGATGTTGAACGCGAGGCGACGGGTAGGTGCCACCACCATCTCGTCTTAGCAAAGCGTTGGAAACACTCCCCGTTCCGTGCAAGCGTTGCATGGTCAGCGCAGCGTGATAAGCGCTACGGTCCTTAAAATTACTTATGTATGTGTTTTCTAGTAAGATATGCATATGCAGAATATATGCGTGTTGTTACGGTACCCCAGACATGCGCAATAATTGCTTTTTAATTGACAATCGCACAAGCATGAACGCTCAACCTTGAGCAACATTGGTGGTCGCTGCGAATGGGGTCGGCCGTTTCAAGTACTCGATGCCGGTAAGAGTGGACAAACAGACAAATGTACAGACAGACAGACAGACAGACAGACAGACAGACACACAGACAGACAGACACACAGACAGAGACAGACAGACAGACAGACAGACAGACAAAAATTTGCGACGAAGGTCCCCAAGAAAGAGTATCGTCTTTAAAATATAGCAGAAGAAAACAGTTCGTCTGCTTATTTTACAGACTATTTTTTCTTTATCTCGGAGCGTGTAATGTTTCTGATGAATAAGTTTTAAGCTCGCCGATCAGAACTGGCTGTATAAAGTCAGAAAGATGGCTCAGGCACCATAATTGTCCACACTGGCTGCCCATACTCTATATGCATGCAGGGTGTTTCAAGAAGTGTGTCCAATCTGTTTTAAAAAGTACAGAAAAAAGGTACCTGCGTCGTACCAGCAGCGTTCCCTTTACTTTGACAGAAGCCATTTTTAGATGCGTACAACCATTATTTACAGCATTAGATATAGAAATCAACCGAATTAACTTTTTAACTAGTCAAATAGCCGGTCAAGTCAAATCGGCGAATTCAAGCCGTTCCTACGAATAGTCCATAGATGCATTGAAATTTTGAAAAGCGGCTGCTGGTAATCACCGCGGATCGATGAAACAAAGCTAATTTAGAAGATGAAACCGAAAACGACGCGCCAAACAGGGCATCTACCATTACCTTTGAGAACGCCCTCAAGGACGACACTGTTTCCCTCACATCAAGGGTGAAGAATAAGCAAGCCTTCATAAACGGCCACGGAGCGAAGTGTGTAGATCGACGGTTGATAACGACAAGGGAAACAGCCGTCACTGAGGGCGTTTTGGAAGTCAACGGTAAGTGCGCTGTTTAGGGCGTCACCTTCGGTTTCGCCTGCCAAGTTAGCCAGATTTTATCGCTCCGCGGTGATTGCCAATGGCCACCTTTATAAATTTCAAAGTCTCTATAAATTATTCCTAAAAAGGACTCGAATTCGTCAAGTGGACTGTGTCGGCTATTTCCACCAGCTAAAAATTATTTGTCTCAATTTCTATAATTGCTGTGATAATTAATGTTTGTAGACATCTGAAAATGCCATCTGCCTGTAATTTTTAAATATTATTAGACACATTTAGTTATAGTGCGCATCGAAGATCTCCGCTGGGACGCGTCCAGACAGGCCTTAATTACAGCGGCTGGAAACGTCGACGTGCCGTGTTCCACTGCACAGCCATAGCGTAAGGGCTCGAGGCGTTACTCGAACACCACTCGCTTTAGGCGTTTCCGAGGAACATAACTCTCCTGCCAGCGTGCATGTTACTTACACACGTTGACGCGCTACAGACCGCGCCCTGCACGAGAATAGAGAACAGAGCCCCTACACGGCCAACGTCAGGCTAATTAGTGGGAACACGGAAACGCAGACAGCCGAAATTGACAGTGCGACGTAAAAAAAAGCTAGAGGTCTTCAATGAAGTGACTGGCTGGGAAGAGGTGTAAGAGGGAAATGGGGGAGTATATATATAGAGCAGTATGGGATATGGTAAAACACCCAGTACCGATCGAAAATCGGTAGTTGCGATCCATGAGCAATAAGGTGAGGTATGGAAGATGACAGGAAAGTGGTTGGGGTGGAGTGTAGTTACTCTATATTGCCACGAGCAAATGACAAGCTAGCATCGCTGCTAGCCAGCTTGCGTGTGCCGGTGTCGCAAGGACCAGAGGAAGCGCGGGGCCTGACGGTCCGCTGTGCCGCTATACTTAGAGGTTTCTGTCGCAATATAACGTGACACTGCCGGTATAGCTCCTTTAGAAACCGCAACAAGGAGCCATATTTCACAAACCAAAATGCGAGATGAAACCTCAATTTGAGAACTAAAAGCTTCCGGACTGACCGCTGTCTTGAGACAAGTTAGCTTCGATATCACACGTATCTTTTATAACTTGAAGCAGACCCATCGACCGATACTAAAGCGATAGCCTTAGGTGCCTCATCTAAACGCGATAACTGATTGGCGTCTCCTGCCAGTGGCGTGAACACTAGTAATGCAAAAAGTGATCACGTGACGACGTCAACATGAGACACCATGACATCACTGATAGCCAATACTTGCGATGTCATTATTGCGTCCCCATGATGGCGAATAACCTGAAGTCACATGGTGACGCGATGGCTTGGTCAAAGGTGGTCCGATCTCAAAGGCAATGCAAAACAAGGCAAGGCGCAGAAAGCTCACAAATGCCTCCGGAGGCCACACAAAATTACGTTAGTTGCAGAGGGCTTTCCGAGGGGGATATGGGAGTGTCAATACGTTGGCCTAAAATCAAAAGATGTGTTCCGCTTTCTAGCCTACTGAAATGAAGCTTAAGGACCCGGTCCGTCAGTTTTTCTTTTAGAAAACTCTTTCTGAAAATTCTCAAAGCCGGAAGTGACCGCTCGACCGGATATGATCGGAAGATAAAGAAGGGTTTCCTTCGGTTTGAGGCTAAAGAAAAGACAATTAGAGGGGCAGCTGCGAAAGCGAGCTGTCCTTGTATCAATCGCCCAGTATTGGACAAAAAAAAACTGTTTCCGGGCGACGACGAAAATCCCCGGTTCCAAGTTCTCACACCAAAGCCGCCGTATCCTACCAAGGACACGAAGGGCGCCGCAGTATAGTCGATATATACTCTCAGCTTTCGAAGCTTTCAGAGAAAATTGCTCCGAGGGAGATGGGCGATCCATACGCCTTAATCCCCGCATTCAAACAGCCGAGGGCTTTTCACTCGGGGAGACGTTCCCCCATGCAACACAAAGGCGGATTGAGGCGGCCAAGTCTTATAACGTTTTGTTCTCCGCCGGAGAAAGACACGACGCCTTGAAAGGGGCGTCTTAAAACTCGATCGCAATGATAGCGCACGGCGGTTGGCCAAGCTCAAACAGGGCGAAAGAAACACCGCGGATATCGACGCCTCCCAAAATCTTCCCAAGAAATGATACGAGGCGCGCGATTACAAACGTATAAAGCACCAACCAATAAGACGAGAAAAAGAGAGAGAGAGACAGAGACCGACAACGAAGGAAATGAAGAGATTGCTGGGTATACGTTTGTGTAAGCAGGCAAGCACAAACTCAAGCAAACCACTTAATGTGCATACTTGGTTTGTCAGTCATTAAACAAACCTCCTACGAGCTAGAGATTACAGTGACGACGGAATAACTCACGAGATACCACAGTAAAAAAAAATGACGCCATATCCACGAAGTGCATGATAATGAAGAAAGCTTGTTCCGGAGATCAAATCTGGTAAACCGTGAGTGATCCGTACATCCACTCGACCATCATCCACTCGGGCATCTCCAGTTCTCCATTGAAATGTATCTCTCTCTTTCTCCATCTTCGCGTAAATAGACATGTGTAGAATTACAGCGACTACCTTATGTGTGGAATGGAATCCATATTTGCAAACCACAGGCTTTACTATCCACAGTCGATATAGAGTAGAGAGTGAAGCAAATAAATATAAACAAAAAATTCTGAGGAATCCCACTCCGTGAAGGTCAAGTGACGCTGTTGAGCATCCGAAAATTACGGTGACACAATAGCACGCCCTCCAAATAAATGCAAAATGTTTGTTCAGAAAGATCCTTTTGAATTTCGCGCGTGCTCCTTTAACGATTTTCCCATTTGAGCCGTATGGTACTTCCGACCTTTTACCGCATTCCCAGTCTTACAGCGTGAGTTGTCTTGCATGGCTTGCAGCGTCCGCTTATCGTCTTGCTTAGGGCCTGTTATTTTCTTCCCTCGTAGTGGAGCCTGCCCAGGTAGTGCGGCAGGGCTTCGGTGCAACATACGCAATTTCAAACACCGAAAGGCATCCTGATACCTGGAATGCCCACTGCTCAAAACAGTAGCCGTACTACGAAGAGCTCAAAAAAAGAAAACAAGACAGAAGAGATCGATGATCGACGGAGCAATCCTTGCCCGTCGCAGCCCGGCTATGACAGTCGATATCCACGTTACGCCGCCGATCCTTCTTGGCCAGGATGCGCAGTCGACGGACCGAAGCGCCCTCGCGATTGCTTTTACCACGCACCGTCGACTCCGCATAAAAGAGAGCATATGTGGGAGAACGAGGAAGGCTTGCAGAGGAAGATGACCCAACAGTCTATATAGTCTCGTCTACAAGATGGAATCCTCGTAATCCTCATACTGAAGTGACGGTATAGGGTGAGCTCGCGTCGGTCTTTGCAAGACAGGCGCTGCGTCACAAAAGACCTCGCGCATGCGCACAACCAATCTCCTTCGAGAGAAAAGAAGGTATACAGGCCTTCAAACACGGAGACGAAATAACAGAGGAGAGAGTTTTTTGGCCTTCGTGGTGTCTTCATCGGTTGTTTTGTGCCTGTATCTGCATGCCCACATTGTTTTATCGCAAATACGTACCGACTATTTCATCTTGCTGCCATTCTATCTGATGTTCACATTAAGCCCCGCTTCATGCACGTAACCTCCTTGCGTCGGCTGCTTCCAAAGAAGGGTATTAAGTTGTTCAAGAAAGCACGCGTAGTTCGAAAAAAGCCACGGATGCTTCCTTCATATTCGCCACTACGATAATAACCCTGCCCCACCGCGGAAGTCTAGGGGCTAAGGTACTCAGCTGCGGACCCGCAGGTCGCGGGATCGAATCCCAGCTGCGGCGGCTACATTTTCAATGGAGACGAAAATGGTGCATGTGCTCAGCTTTGGCTGCACGTTAAAGAACCCTAGGTGGTTGAAATTTCCGGAACCTTCCACTGCGGAGTCTCTCATACACATATGGTGACTTTGGAACGTTAAACACCACATACCACTAAACGATTACACCCCTATTAGTCATTATATTCACATTTGCGACTACTATTATACTCATATAAGTCATTATATTCATATTCCCCACTAAGATTATTCCCCACTAAGATTATACCCCCATTAGTGATTATATTCCTTGTCAGCTCTTTGCGATCTAACCGATTTTGCTTGTCCCAACAAAGCACTGTTACTCTTCTACATCTTATTTTTTTCTTGATTTTCTTACCCACCCCTTTCCCCCGCTTCAAGGCTCGCACTAGCAACGAGGCAAGTTTTCGCTAAAGAAAATCAAGGACAATTAAAGCGCACGTGTTTCTCTATTGTTGAGCGCTGCAATAGCAACGATCCATGTATGCGCGCCGAACTCATCAGAAGCAGGCGACCGCGAACGGAAACTTGATGCTGTTCTAAGACTGACGAATTTCGCGGTTGCCAGCAGCCCCGCTTCCATGCAACGAACGATGCGGTAAACAGTTCAGGTTACTTAACATGGACAAGGCAGGTATCCAATACTCGAAGCTGTATAGATCGCTTTTTCAGCGAAGCGTCGTAAATGAAATTCAGCCGCCTATGCAACGCACCTGGACGCGCTTTGTTGGTAATAGAGAATGAGCGGGTGCCACAACCCATGCTTCCTAAATCGATCCACTCGCATGCTTACGCAAGTGCGCCGCGACAACGACACAATGGCCCCACCACGCTTCGCGTAACATCGACATCCGACCATCACGAGAGCGGCGATATATACATTTTTTTATTGAATTTCTGGAGTAGATAGCTATAAGGGTCCGTCCAGAAACCATTTATTTCGGCAGTGACGTTGCTATGTGTAAGGAAACGGTCGTGACAAAGGCCTTAAAGAACGCGCGCAGAAAATATGACTACAGGCTTTGTTTTCGCGGCTGGAACACATGGTATGACATGGTAACCGTCAGCCTCATCTTGCGCAACAGGCAGCGACGTTAGTACGTCGCTTCCGAAAAGAAAAATATTTCATCTCAACAAAGGCCAACTGCCCCTTGTGTTTGTAATATATATATATATATATATATATATATATATATATATATATATATATATATATATATATATATATATATATATATATATATATATATTGAGACGACGTCAGGTACGAAGGAGCAACCGTTGTATTTTCAACATAGACTCGCGAGCCAGCCACCGAACAGGCGGAGTGAAGATGATGAACTACACAGTCAGCGCTCACACTATTTCCCCATCACGCTGGGTATAAGGATTCAGGCGAGACACATGGACGATCTCGGTCCCGCGACAACGGCGATCAGAAGCCGAAGTAACCGGAGCGACGCGATAATTCACGGCCGATGTTCGTTCAAGCACGGTGTAAGGACCCAAGTATCTGTAAACGAATTTTTCACAGAGGTCGGGTGTGCGAACAGGTGTCCAGAGGAGCACTTCGTCGCATGAGTAGAATGACACAACTCGACGTGTCATATCACAACGAACTTTTCGCTGGGCCTGAATGGTAGAGGTGTTGGCACGGGCGATTGTGTGGCAGTGGTTGACACCGGCAGCGAACTCTTCCGGAAGGGACGCACATGGAACAGAGGGCGTGGACAAGAAGCTGGTGTCTAGAACAACAGATGGCGCACGGCCATGCACAAGGAAAAACGGGCTGTAACTTGTAGTGCGTCGAATGGCAGTGTTAAAGGCAAACGTGACGAAAGGTAGTATTGTGTCCCAGTTCTTGTGATCAAGCTGGACATACATAGAGATCATGTCTGACAAAGTTCTAAGAAAACACTTAGTGAGACCATTCGTTTGCGGATGATATGCCGCGGTAATCTTATGAATGGTGTCAGAGGCCTGTAGGATTTCAGCGAGGACATGAGAAAGCAATGTCTTGTCAATGCAATTCAGGAGAACAAGAGGGGCACCATGGCGCAAGAAAATGGCGCGCAGAACAATGTAGGCCACTCCGGAGGCAACGCCAGAAGGAAGAGCTGCCGTCTCAGCGTAGCGAGATGGTCTACAGCAGTAACAATCTAGCGGTGATCGGCAGCAGTAAGCGGAAGGAGCCCGTATAAAAGCCTATACCGACGAACTCGAAGGGAGCGGATGGGCACGGAAGAGGTTGTAGCGGGTCGGCGGGACGAGATGTCGAACGTTTTCGGTGCTGACATGTCGAACACGAAGTGACGTACTTGGAAACACTAGTGAAGAAGCCAGACCAGAAAAAGTGAGTATTAATGCGATCGTAGGTTTTATTGATTGATTGATTGATTTGTGGGGTTTAACGTCCCAAAACCACCATATGATTATGAGAGACGCCGTAGTAGAGGGCTCCAGAAATTTTGACCACCTGGGGTTCTTTAACGTGCACCCAAATCTGAGCACACGGGCCTACGACATTTCCGCCTCCATCGGAAATGCAGCCGCCGCAGCCGGGATGTGAGCCCGCGACCTGCGGGTCAGTAGCCGAGTACCTTAGCCACTAGACCACCGCGGTGGGGCAATCGATCGTAGGTTTTATGAAAACCCAAGTGGCCAGCCGTCGGGTCGTCATGAAAGGCTTCTAAAACTTGGAGTCGAAGTGAGCGAGGTATGAACAGAACCCATCGGCTACCGAGAGGATGGTAAATTTGCCGAAGTAGCGCCCCATCATGATGTTTGAAACGCTAGAGTTGTCGCCGTAAGCGGCTGTTGGGAGCGCGGGACAAGCCGGTGAGCCTATGGATGATTGTACGGCAGTATGTGCCTGCACGTTGGAGCGTCGGCGTCTTGGTGTTTTCGACCCGAACGGTATGTGACACTGTAGTCATACTCCTGCAGTCGGAGCACCTAAAGACTAAGGCGTCCTGACAAGTTCTTTAAGGAGGACAATCAAGAGAGCGCATGATGATCCATGATGATCGTGAAACGGCGGCCATACAAATGGGGGCAGAATTTTCGCACAGACCACACGATAGCCAGGCATTCTTGTTCAGTGATGCTGTAATTCTGTACCACAGGAGAGAGAGTACGGCTCTCGTAAGCCACGACTTGCTCTTGCAAAGCCTGGTCACGCCGACGAGGACAGCGCCGATACCATGTCCACTTGCGTCAGTGTGTAATACAGTAAGGGCTGTGGGATCAAAATGGCAGAGAACTAGCCCTGACGTGAGGCATTGCTTCAGGGTCTGGAAGGCAGCTTTACAGTCATCTGTACAAATAAATGATGAACTTGTGGTAAGGAGTTTGGGAAGAGGAGCCGCGATAGTGGCGAAATCACGGACAAACCGGCGGAAGTAAGAAGCTAAGCCGAGGAAGCTGCGAAGGCCTTTTAGCGTGGTGGGCTTAGGAAAGTGCAACACAGCGGCGACATTGTCGGGATCACGTTAGATGCCAAGTTTGCTGACAACGTGGCCTGAAACTTTGATGCTGCGGCTCGCAAACCGACACTTCTCGGTATTTAGCTGGAGACCGGATTTGGCTAGGCATGTGAGCACCTCGTATAGACGTTCTATGTGTGGCGAGAAGCTGGATGAAAAGATGACGATGTCGTCCAGGTGATAAAGACAGGTTTTCCATTCCCCACAGCACCATATCGATCATTCACTCAAATGTGGCTGGGGCACGGCAGAGCCCAAAAAGCATCACATTGAATTCCACTATTAGCATAAGTGTCGTGAGCTGAAGAAGGAACGACAAGATTTATTTGAGGAACTGCAACGGTTAGGCTCGCCACGTGACAGCGTGTCTGATAGTGTGTTTCCGCGTGGTCACTCGATCTTCAGAAAACAGGTGTTGCGACTTCTTTTGAAATTTTTGAATGCTGCAGACCTCACATGTGACTGGTGATAAGTGACAATTAGTGGTATAGTGCAGTGAGATATACCGGCACAATACTGCACGTGGAATAGCACAGAGACAGCCGCCTTATGCAGGCTTACGTCGCGCTATGCACAATTTTTATTTTAAGAGCCTGCTCGTGCTTAGTTAAAAACACACAAAGGACATTAGCTACAATTATCAAAGAGGAAACCGGGCGGGGCAATTGCCTGCAAATTATGCAAGGCTAGATCCGCCGGCTACCTACAACATCCTTAGCCTTAACCTTAGGCCCATCAGGAGTAGCAAACGCCATCTTCTCTTCATCAGACTCATGCATCGCGGTCTGCCAATAGCCAGATCGTAGGTCGAGGCTTGAAAAGTATTCTGCATACTGTAAGGCGTCAAGGGCATTGTCGATCCGATGCAAAGGATATGCATCCTTCTGGGTAATTTTGTTTAGTACCCTGTAATCAATGCAAAATCATACTGATCCATCTTTTTTCTTAACTAGAACAACAGGAGAAGACTAAGGACTTGGTGAAGGCCTGATAACGCTGCGCGCGAGCATGTCATTCACTTGTTCCTACATAACCATTTGTTTTGGAGAGGACACACGGTAAGGGCGACGGCGAATGGTACGAGACCCGTCTGCGGCGATGCGATAAGAGGCCACCGTAGTTTGACCCAAGCCACCCGAACAAACGTCAAAACAAGTCTGGTGTTTCGTTAAAAGGGCCATTAAGTCATTAGTTTGCGTTAGAGTAAGATATGGACCCAAAGTGGCTTTAAACGCGCATTAGATGAGCCTCTTGGTGGCGTACACTTCGCGACTGACGACGGAGACGATACAGAGACGACACATACCGTTGCTATGTCGATAACGCTGGCAACAGTGAATTCTCTCGCAATAGTTGTGGCTCTGTTGTCTCGTTGTAGGCGGTGAGACTGGCATGACCACGCGAAAACCGCACTAAACAACAGGCGATGGCGATTCCTCGGAAAATGCAGCGCTGATCAGGGACAACCACTGCGTCACCGTCAATGGTATCGCTGGACCTAATGGTGAGGATACGTTCTTTGGCCGGGGGCAGTACGAAATATGCAGCTACGACAAGGTGAGGCGACGAGAAATCGTAAGCACTAGAATGCTCAGTGTGCGTAATGCAAATAACGGGCGGACTACACGAAATGACAGCGGAAGCAGCTGACAAGATGTCCCAGCCCAATATAATCGGATGAGCACACGGAGAAAGCATAGCAAGTTGTATATGGTGGCGAATTCCGTCGACCAGAACACGAGCAGTGCATTGTCCAGTATGGTAAATTCGATTGTCATAAGCACCACATAACACCGGACCCACATATCGATTTGGGAATACAAAATGACATAGTTCGCGATCAATGACCGAAATGGTGGCTCCAGTGTCCACGAGTACGTCAACCGAAATGCCTTGTACAAAAACAGCCAGTAAATTTGCAGGGCGCGCAGGAGGAATTGTGAGACTTCGACGACACGCAGTTTCTCCTCTAAAACTGCAGCTTCTAATTTCTCAAGTGGCCGTCGAGGGGCATCAGGGCAGAACATAAAGGCGAACTAGTACGGCAGAAGGGCGACGGTGAATGACGGCAGGGTGAGCGGGAAGAACGAGGGTCACCGTGGGACAAAGGAGGTGAAGACGAACGTCACGAGGCAATGTAGGTTCCTGGAACGTAGGGGTCGGACCTCGCAGCACGGTCACTTTCGTACGAAGAATAACCTCGTCGTTCATCTTGCTGGCGCTGGCGGCAAAAGCGGGAGGTGTGTCCTCGTATGCCACAGTAGTAGCAGACAGGGTGCGTAGGGCGCCAGGCAGGGAAGTGTGGTTGTAGTGGTGCCTTAGCTGCCATCGCGGCCAAATGGTCGTATACAGGCGCGTCTACACTAGAGCAACACGACACTGACATGAGCCGAGGAAAACACGATGAAGACGCAAACCGTCGGCCGACGAGTCGCCCGCCGACGAAGTCGCCAGACCCGTGGTCACATTAGGCCGCCGCCGCCGACACCGCCTCAAAAGACAGCATTTCACCGTAGTGTAACATGATGAGAGACACCAAACCCCAGCAAAACGCATCCGCAAACCTGTCGTCGGGAGGTCGGTGGCTGAGCGAAAATTCTCCCCGTGTCTTGCCTTCAAACAACCACGAATCGGGCAATCATGGGGGAGCTAACAATGCCCTCTCAGAGGCTTTCTCAGCGTCTGAATAGGCAGCTCGAGCACCCAACAGAAGTCTTTTCTTCGCTTCCCTACTGTGTGCACCACCTTTGTCCCTCGTTACTATGAATTTGGTACGGGCTGCGCCACTTAGGCGGAGAGGGACAATGGGAGAGCGGGGAGCATAGCTAAAAATGAGGTGCAGGTGTGTTGAGTCGGTGTCGCTGCGTGTGCCTCCAAAGTGACTACAGAATTGGCCAACGAAATACTGTGAGCACAAGGCGCTTGCGGGGTTCTCGACAGACCACCCGGGGACTGCTTGTGTCTGCAGTGTACATAGGCCGACGACAAAAGAAAAGAAACTCCTAATGACAGCCCGCAGACCCAAATCGGTGTCATGTCTCTAGTGTCTGACGTCAGCAGGTACAGGTAGAGTTGGAGCAGGAGGCCGTGAGACGACTTCGGCATACGTAGGCACATGTAAGGGCGCAGGGGGCGGGGCACGTGCGACGCTCGCCATCGATGCCAATTCAGCCTTGATAATTTCCCGCAGGTTAGGAAGGGCGGGCGGACAAATCAAGTAGGTGCGCTGGCAGGAACAAGGCTGTGAAGTTCCTTTCTCACTATGGTGCGAATTAAGCCCGCCGCTCATGGTCGCCAGTAAGACGATTGTCACAGGAGGCGTGTGGAAGGCGTATGAGTAGAGTGCGTCCAGGCGCTGGCAGGTGGTAATGATGTCCTGAACTGTTGTCGGACTCTGCATGACAAGAGCATTAAAGGCGACGGCGTTGATGCATTTGAGTACATGACGAATACGACCGGCCTCCGACATGTCACTTTGGGCGCAGCGGCAGAGGGCCAGAACGTCTTCAATGTACGATTCGTACATTCGTCTTCAATGTACGATGTGTACAATTCGTCGGGCCCCTAGATGCGAGTAGCGAGCTTCTGTTTTGCTAGTTCAGAGTGCCCTGCAGAAGTGCGAATATCTGACGCAGCTGCAACGTGAATGCTGACCAATCAGGAAAGTCGCGTTCGTGGTTGTATTACCACGTCTCAACGACTTCCTTGAGATAACAGGGAACATAGCGCAGCTTGTGTGCCTCATCCCAGTACTTGTACGCAATGATGCGGTCGTATGGTGCGCCGTTCTGCGCCCATCACTGTTGGCAAGCACAGCCGTCGACCAGACTGGAGCTCCAGGAATAAGCGGTAAAGCACGAGGACGTTGGAATCAAAACAGCTCCACCACTTGTGAGACGACGTCAAGTACGAAGGAGCGACCGTTACAGACTCGCGAGCCAGCCACCGAAAACGCGGCGAAAGACTACGATGATGATGAACACGATGATTTGTATGTGCATGTGAAGATGATATATTGTGAGCACAGTCAACGCTCACAATGTGTATATATATATATATATATATATATATATATATATATATATATATATATATATATATATATATATATATATATATATATATATATATATATATATATATTGTAACGACGAGAGAAATAAGACACAACGCCTTTGCTGCAGGCCGGCTGTTCTTATTCTAACTTCGTCTTCCTCCTCCTAGCATGCGAGTCTGTGCCAGAGAGAGTTCCAGTTTCGGTTTTCGTCATTACACTCGGCCATGACTGCTAGCGCGCAAAGGGCAATTTTCTCTGGAGGGCGGCACTGGGAGTGCCGTGGTAGTCTGTCATGTGCACGCCTCGAGCTGTCCTGTGGAACTGTCCTGTACTCTGGTGGACGACCCTGGCTGTGTCGAGGTGGTCGTTGCAGGTCGCGTCCGCGCGGCAAGTTAATGTAGTCACCTGGAGAATGTAAACCCAGCAGGTGATACTGGCTGGTGCGGAGTGATCGCATTGGTGGCGGACCATCGCGATGACTACCCCTTCGCTGCTTGGATGACATTGCAGGGACACCAGTATGCAGTACTGCGGCCCACACTGAGCGGGGACGCCTGCGTTGTTCAGAGCGAGGGAAGGTACGATGGGCTATATCGATAGATATCAGCGACATCGCTGTGTAGACTTTGCGCGTAGACTTGCGACGCAAGTCGTGCTCTAGCGTCTTCGCTGATGCACTGCTGGTCGAAGTGGAGGTTTTTGCCAATCCGTCACGTGCGTTCATGTCGACATGGCCAGTTGCCTCGCCATCCGGAGCAACCGTGAACTGCACCGGAATGACTTCGATGGCATCCTCCTCAGGTGGAGTAGGCACTTGTGGCTCGTTAGGGGAGACGGCATTTGGCAAGTTACGAGCGTCCACGCACTCGGCCAATGACGGCAAAGGTGGCAGGGGATGGTGCGGCTCCTTACTATGGGTCAAACTGGCCGTTGTGACGTGTGCTTGGTCTCCGGCTGGTTGTGAAAGAGCCGCCGTCGTCACGCAGCAGGTCAATGGATCCAGGCCATTTGGGGCTGACCAGCTTGGAGGCTGGCTCACTGGCTTCTGTGCTTTATAGGCGGTCCTAAGTTGGGTCAAGGGTAATTGTGTGTCAGGTGTCGACGCGGAGTCAGAGATTTGCCCGGAGGAGTACACCGTCCAGCTTGTCTCGATGATTGCCGCAGGGTACTCTGGGAAGCTGTCCGGGGAGGGGGCACGCGGCACAGCTGTAGGGGGGCGCGGCGCCTCGTGAGGTTGATCTCCGAGGTAGGGCAGGTTGGCAGAGGGTGCAGCTGCCTCGTCGTTGTGCTTCTCAATAGCCCCTTGCTCGGTAGTGGCGAGGGTAGAATGAGAGGTAGCAGTGAGGTCAGACTCAATTCTTCCAAACGCAGCAATGAGCTTGGCGCTCCAGTCCGCCCAGGACTGCTGCCGCACGCCTTCGTACCTGTGCCACGCAGCAGCAGGATTTTGAAGGCGGTCTAAGGCCACGCACCACTTCTGATTGTCGCTCCATCCCTTGCGAGCTCCGAGAGCATTGATGGTAGCCACCCAATCGACGGCATCGTCCTGGAAGCCGCGAAACTCGGGTAGCTCGGAGGCAGCCGGTGGTGGTGTCACGGCAGGCGAAGCTCCAGAAAATAGCGACGCCACACAGCCAAGTTGGTGTGAAAGAGCCGCGAGAGTATACTGGAGCTTGCTGCGGCTCTCGGGGGAAGTTGTTGAATGGTCTTGCGAGGCGGCCGCGGCCAACGCCTCATCGATAATGTGAAGTCCCGGCAAGGCAGCAGGGAATATCGCAGAACTCGACGCTGTCAGGGCGCCGACCTCGAGGCGGAGTCGCGCAATGGTGCGCGAAAGCTCGGTGGCACTCTCGGGCGGCCCACATGCGGAGCCAGTGGGGACGTGTTCCCCGATCAGCGTACTCACTGCTGTGGTACCCTCGGCCGAGGGAGCTTGAACAGCACCCCTGAGCGGCTGAGGTGCCGATGAAGCACTGAGCAGGACGTTGTCGCAGTGGGAAGCGTGAACGGCATTCCCGGTCAACGACAGGCCATGTACTGTCGTGGTGGGGCCGGGGCAAGCCTGCCCAGGAGCCATCGAGAAGGCCTGGACGCCGTCCCCGAATGGCGGCACAGGTGCTCCCGGCTGCAGGAGGGCTGTCGGCTCCATGATCGAGGAAGCGTGAACAGCGTTTTTACGATGAGAGAACCACGCTGCCGATGATCCACGAGGGTACGGACAGGTGGCTTGTGCCGCAGGGTTCACTTGTGGACCTGTGCTCACGGCACAATCCGTGGCGAAGGACGCGTAGACGGTGTCCCTTTTCATGAAGAAATACCGGTGATGGGTATACTAGAGCCGCCGAGGAGGCCTTGGCGCCATCCCCGAACGGTGGTGTCAGTGGCGGCAGGTGAACAGCTGCCGAGGAGGGCTTGACGCCGTCCTCAAGCGACGCTTACCGCGGCTGCACGTCGGCGGGCGTTCTGGATGACGAAGCCGGGACGTAAGCCGTTTTCTTCGTCGACTGCGCCATTGTAACGACGAGAGAAATAAGACACAACGCCTTTGCTGCAGGCCGGCTGTTCTTATTCTAACTTCGTCTTCCTCCTCCTAGCATGCGAGTCTGTGCCAGAGAGAGTTCCAGTTTCGGTTTTCGTCATTACAATATATATATATATATAGAAAAATACCTTACAGGCCCGAATGCATTGAGTAAGGGGGTTACAGTGAACGCGGAGGTAAACTTATAAGGAACAACTATATAATACAGGTTAATGATTACAGCATAATGTGGTGTAACAAAAAACTAACAATTTAGTAAGTCAGCACCACTGAAAATAAGAGATTGCAATTTGCTGATGAAAATAAAGGCCCACATTTCCCAACATAAGATAGCTAGAAAATTAAACAAGTAAAAAAAAACCTCACGATGCTATATTAAAGAAATGAATCTCAAGTTTTTGTCGAAACGTGTTAGAATGACTATCAAAGGCGATATTGTCGGGAAGATCATTCCACATGCGGATGACGTGCCGTAGTGTTGATGTGTTGAACGTGTTTGTGTTGCCAAACATGCGCGTGAAGCTGAGATTATTACGTAACCAGTGTGACGTGTAGAAGGGCCTTGAAGGTGCAATGGCGATGTTTTGTTACTGTACACGTACTTGTGAAATAGGCCTAACAAGGACACGAGACGGCGAACATGCAATGCTTGGAGGGAATGATCAAGTTTAAGGTGAGAGACACTGGAATGAATGTCGTAGCTTCTAGAAATGTAACGGGCGGCTCTGTTCTGAATTGCTTCCAGCATGTTAATTTGAGACTGAGCGGACGGGGACCAAACAGATGAAGCATATTCAAGCTGCGGTCAGACGAAAGAAAAGTAAGACGGTTTGCGAACGTTAGATGGACAATTACGAAGGTTTCAGCGTTAATACCCTAATGTTTTGGAGGCGTTAGCGCAAACAGAAGTGACATGTTCTAGCCAGGAAAGCCCTGGTGTAAGGTGGACGCCCCGATATTTGTTGGATGATGCCCGCGAAAGTATGTCACCTTGTAAGTGGTATGAAAAGTGGGAGATGGTATGTTTTCGTCCAAAGCAAACAACTTTGCATTTATTAGTATTCAGTGTCATAAGCCAAGTGTTACACCAGCTAGTGGTAGTGTTCAGTCATTTTGAAGGGAGCGGTGGTCGTTTGGACAGTTTATGGGTCTGTAGAGCATACAGTAATCCACGAAGATTCTGATATTTGGTGATATATTAGATGAGAGAGCATTGATGTAGATAAGGAAAACTAATGGGCCTAGGACGCTCCCTTGTGGGACGCCAGAAGACACATACGAAAAGGGAGAGGTAGAATGATTAACGGTTGTGAACTGCTTGCTGAGGGAAAGAAAATTTCGTAGCCAAGATAAAGTGAGGGAGTCTAAGCGGAGGGCAGATAATTTCGAAATAAGGCGGCAATGGGCGACACGATCCAATGCTTTGGCAAAATCAAGAAATATGCAATCTGTCTGTAGGCCACTGTTTATGTTATGATGAATGTCTGCGGTAAATTCTAATAACTGTGCTTCGAATGACATGCCTTTTCTGAATCCGTGATGGTTTGGGAAGAAGAATTTGTTAGTCTCGAGGTGACTGTATACATGGGAGGCGATTGTGTTTTCGAGTAGTTTGCAACAGATGCAAGTGAGTGATATAGGGCGATAATTTTTAGGTGAATTCTTGTCTCCAGATTTAAAGATAGGCACTACTTTGGCAATTTGGAGTCATAAGGCAGTTTTCCAGACGACAGCGACTGTCGAAAGATGTAGTATAATGCAATGCTAGATATGGAAACAGTGTTTTTTTTTTGTACCTTAGCGTTGATTTCATCAATCACGGCTAATGAAGATGCCTTAATCTGTTTAATTCGACAGGCGATACCATTCACCGTTATTTCAATAGGCTGCATGTACTGGAAGTAGTAGTCAGGGATATGTGACACATTGGAATGATCTTCCCGGCTGAATACAGATGAAAAATTGCTTTAAAAGCAGTAGAAAACTCGTAATCTGAAAGTGGGATATTATTTTCATCAAGTAATGACAACTGGTTAAAACCGTGGTCTGGGGATATGAGGCGCCAGAATTTCTTTGGGTTATTTCGCAAAAGAGAAGGTAAGTCGTTGTGAAAATGTTTATCTTGGGCATTGGATATTGCTTTGCAGTAGTCTGTCAAGCACTGCTTGTATTTGTCCCAAGCGGAGGTCGTAGCAGTTCGTTTTGCGTTACAGTACAGGCGTTTTTTTCTACTTCTCTGCCTACGGAGGGTTTTGGTGAACCGGCGATTAGCTTTGTCGTTAGAAATGGTGATAGTTGCGATATATTGGTTTATAAGCGAAGCCATCTTGCCTGAAAACAACCCAGTTTTAATTTACAGACCTGTTGTTGAACAGGGAAACAAGTCTTCGCTGAAAAATTTTTTTGAGTTCTGCGTTTATTTTGCTAAACTCGGCTTTGCTGTAGTCCCGAGTTTTCCTTTTTGGATATTCCTAGAAACGGTAAAGGCAAGTCTAACGTTACATCAATTAAATTATGGTCACTGTAGCCTTTTTAACAAGAGACTGTCCTCACAGAATCTGCAGTGCTTGTTAGTAACAGGTCCAACGTGTTTGAACCACGGGTTGGTTGATCGATGACTTGTGAGAGGTTAAAGTCCAATGCTAAGGTAATGAACTCTGTTGAAAGGCAGCATGATGATGATAAGTTTGTCCAATCATTTAGCGGAAGCTTGAAGCCACCAAAGAGGTAACTACATCTTTAATGCTATGACCTTTGGCGATAAAACAAATATATATATATATATATATATATATATATATATATATATATATATATATATATATATATATATATATATATATATATATATATATATATATATATATATATATATAGCATCAATAGTAAGGTAAGGTATATTGAAGCGGGCGAGTTGAAAATGATGCATGTTGTAAAAAGACAGCGCTACCAATACGGAGCACAAGAATAGCATTCAGACACAGGATGACCACTATATATTGCGTCCTTTTTTTTTTTCTTTTACTGCCCTCTTCCTATATGAATAACATGCATAAAAATAAAACAAAAGGCAAACTCACGTGTCCTATAACACAGACAGACAGCTCTTTCTTGCACCTACCTGTAAGAAAGAATTAGACCACCATGAAACAAAGTTCACACAAGAAAAAAAAAAGCCATTGCTATAGTGCCGTCAAAAGGACTCCCTCTCGACTTTTATATCTCACTATGAACGTTTCAATTATATAGGCTAGTTTTTACAACATAAATGCGCGCTATTTAAATATGCAATGATAACAAAGGCAAGTGACAATGTTCTCAAGAAAAAAGATCGGATAAAAAAAACAAGAAATTGCAATATGCCAGAGAAGACCAATCGACCTATGAAAAACCTAGATAAAATAAAACCGGAATTTAGCAAATAAGCTTCATTTCAGAGTAAGAATGCTACAGAGATCGAGAGGACTATTAACGGTTTCATTGCAAGTAACAAAGGTAATCGGAGTTTTCGCTTGACGTTGTTGCTTACTGGGACGGCGAGAAAACGCTATGCCCTTTTCTTTTTCGTGTTTCTTTTTTGCCGCATATAATGGCAATACTCTTGAGAAGAGCGGGAAGAGCGAGTTTAAAAAAAAAGAAGTTTAAAAAAAATTCGCTGGAGTGGAAATTCTTGCCCAATAGTGAATTGCCGTGCCAAGCGGCAGCCGCAGCCATCTTACCAGGGGCATGATGCGCTGTTAGCGTTAGGCGAATGAGAAGGATCGTTTTCCTCGCACGCCCAACGAGTTTAACGTGACAACTTTTTTGGGCCACATAGTGCTCAAAGTGCGTCCTTGTGTTACTAGTTTTCTTTAGTAAGCCTCAAAGTTTATGCCAATTCTGTTGAAGATTAGGTCACTGATACTAGTCTCTGCGCATTGTTTTTTCGGAAACAACCGTCTCTCAATTTATAACTAACGTAGCCTTTAGACCAACATATCGAAGCCACTTGATGTTTAAGTGGGCACCACCAGAAGATAGCATATTTCTGAGATCTTTGTAGTGCAAAAGCTGGCTTCACTACTGCTGGAAAAGCATTGCGGAGGCTTCCACTCCAGCAATTGTTTTAAAACCTCTTTGTCTTAGTATAACTCGACACATTGCAGCGAGCTCGAACTTCGTCGACAGCGAACGCAGGTGTATATTAAATGTGCAGATACTACACAGATGTGCACTGAAATATCTGACACGAGAACGTGTCAGCGACAGCCTGTCAAAATTAATCTCGCGCAGCTTTCGTGTCGACTTGTAAATATAGGTTTGACGAGTGCACAACGTTGGGCTCGACCGTGAAGTATAGGTGAAATGCAGGCGACCGGTCGCAGCAAGCGTCTACACAAAACTAAGTTAATTCTACTAAACTTCATTCACTATATATAGTTTGCATATGCGCCGTCGCGTGCACGCAAACTTCCGCTACGAGTTAGCGCACGTCCACGTGTACACAAAGCTTTGCGACTGTCAACGTATAGCCCCCTTCCTTCTTCCACTCCCCCAACACACAAACGCACTCATGCGCACACTGGAACGCACAACTACTGCGCGCAAGCTAAATTTAACTATACGAGTCA
This sequence comes from Rhipicephalus microplus, assembly GCF_013339725.1. Classification (NCBI taxonomy): domain Eukaryota; kingdom Metazoa; phylum Arthropoda; class Arachnida; order Ixodida; family Ixodidae; genus Rhipicephalus; species Rhipicephalus microplus. The sequence goes on along the minus strand of NC_051171.1, from coordinate 99,791,341 downwards.
GCGCTTGTTTCGCGTCTACTTCACGGTCATGTCCAAAAGTACGCGATTGTCAAAGCTGCGAGTATATGAACTATAAAGCACGCACGCACGCACACACAAACACGCACACACTAACATCTTCCACGGAACTTGTTCAATTAGACAACACATTTAATTTGTGTGTATTTCTCTTCGCATATACTATAGTGTGAGACAAAATCGAAGGCACCATGACGCTTGACATAAACTGTCCTGTACAATAGCAACGAAGTTGGTATACATGGCAACGGAGCTGAATATAGGTCGAGTAGCGTGACAATTCCGAGGACGCTTTAAATTCCCCCTTATACCGTTGGCCATGATGAGGCACTCGTATGCGTGCACTGCAATATGAATACGCGCAAGACAAACTTAATTTCACCAAGGGACACAAATGACGCACCAACGATTAGGTTTGCGGCAACTGTTCGCAAGAGAATAAAGGCACTCGAAATTCTGGAAAAGCGGAATGATTGATGCCAGTCCCCGTTGTCTCCAATTCACGCTCTATTTGCTTTTTAAAGCGCCACGCTGCGCGAAGCCAGAGAAGAGATGAAACAACGGTCGGCTGGAACGGCTCGCTTGCCGCTCCGTAGATGCGGCGCAAGTTTGACGGCTGGCAGACAAGGCTGAACTCCCACGAAATTTTCGGGCGAACACTATTTCGGTGGCGGTGTCGTACGCAAAAAGTCCGGCACACGCGAACACGCAAAACCCTATAGCGAAAATGCTTCGATGGCATGCGAATGCACAGGCTGCGAGATTTCCAATAGTTGATGCACTCTCGATCGTGGGCTTGTCGGCGATCGGTTGCTTGTGATATGGCACTCATAATTTTTCGCCGAGGTGACTTGTCACTGCACGTCGTTATATTCATTGCCCGGATATGAGCGCACGGCCGTCGTTGCTGCGTATAGCAAATGAGGCCCCGGGGGTCTCATGCCACCAAGTTCCATCCAAGTGGTGTAGTCTAGTTGGTTACGGTGTACGGTCGCGGAGACCACATTTTCGAAGGAAGCGAAAGCACTCGAGGTCCATGTACTTGGATTTAGGTGCACGTAAAAGAACCCCAGACGGTCGAAATCTCCCGCGCCCTCCCAAACAGCGTCTCTCGTAATATTTTCACGGTTTTGAAACGTTCACACCTAATAAGTGTTGTTATCCCTCACAACAGTCAGGAGGAGGCAGCAATTAGAAAGAAAGAAAGAAAGAAAGAAAAAGAGAGAGAGAGAAAGAAAGAAAGAAAGAAAGAACTTTAAGAAGGCACACGCCAAGCTTTCCTTTACCCCCAATTTTGCCGCAAGGCAAAGGTTCCTATAGAGCAGGCCAGAAACGAAGGTAAACAACCAGCATAGCGTAAGAGGAGTGGGAAAAGGACGCAGCTACAAGGACAGGAAAGATTGAATTTACCGGCTTCGCGTCAGGCAACTGCTTGCTGAGCACGACGAGTACGCGCTCGATTGGAAGTTCGAGCACGACTACGTGCGTTTTCCCGTGCTCCTATCACGTAATGCTCTCGTCGTCAGACCAGCCCGGTCGAGAATACCGGCTCGGCACTGAACTTCGGCAATGCCCTGCTCGGCCTTATCGTAGATTCGGGAACTTGACGCGAGAACAGGATATAGACCTAACCGTCAGCGGTATAGGGCCGGACAACCAGTGTTCAGATAGGCTTTGCTTTATAGTGCCTATACTGCAACTATGCCTCCTTCAGACCAGTACCTTCCGAAGTACCGCGATTTCCCGGCACTTCGTGCCGCGTACTTCTGGAACGTTCCCACCTTGTAAGGTCTTCTCCAACACCTTTCACATTGTGGCTTCACATTTTGCCGCCGCATTCTCTTTTAGATGCGAAGCAGCTTGTGGCGGAGATCAATCCGGTGCAGCACGGTGCGACCACCCTTACGGCGCATGCGCAACAGCTGGCCCACGCAATGCCAGAACGCACTCACGCGCTAGCGCATTCCTGCCTCCGCAAGTGGCCGTGTAAGAAGCAGTCGCGTCTCCCCCTCACCCGCTCTCTCAGCAATCACGTGATGGCGTCAGGAAGCGAGATTTTGCAGACGCGCGATGAACGCACGTGCTCCGGAGTGGCGTGCTCCAGGAACAAGCGTTCGGGACGAGTAAGGGCAAAAGAAACTACACTGAATTGACCATTTGCGGGAAAACCACTGCGCATGAGCAGTAACCGCACAGGTAGCGTTCCTGTACAGGCGTTTTGGTTTTGGTTGGAAAACATCAGCCTGGCGTTCCATCAATATGACCCGTAGTAACGGCGAACACTGCCGTTTTCACGCAAACACCGTACCTCACAGACGGTGCACAAGCCGTCCTCACTGAACCTATAGTTAATCGACAGACATTTCAAGGTTCAACTTCAAGTGTATAACATAATGTTCCTCCTAAAAGAGCAGGCGTAATGAGCCTGGCGTACCGTCGATGTAGCGGAGTGCAGGTATCACCTCACTTGGTTATTTCTCAGGCTGAAACGCGAGAAATTCGTGTTTTACACCGTGTATACAAACGTCAACAGAATGTTTTTCTCCTTTACCTTCTTGTTTCAGTAACGGGCATGCGTTTTTGGTCCTAAAGCAACAAAACAAGCGTTTTGTTTTCCAACCAAAAGCGAAGCTTTCCTGCTTATACGACAGGGGGCGCTCACTTTTCCGCAAATGGTCAATTCAAAGTGTGCTCCACTTGCAAGGACATGCTTACCATAACCCCTCTGCATTCTCTATAGCACTTCTGTCAGCACCTTTGTGGCGTCTCTTCATCTCTAGCCCCTCGCGGCAACTTTACTTGGCAGTGGAGCGAAGGCTGCAGAGCCAAGTCGCAGGAATCCTACCACCAGTGAACGTAATTCCACAACAGCCACCGTATTTTCCCCATGAAATATAGAAGTTCCTCCCATTATTTTCTACGTGGAGCTATTCGAGATTGGACGCAGCTCCCACGATAAGATAGTGGTAGTTACTTTAACTTATTTCTTGTGACTTCGCGTTTTTGAACGCACGAGAAAGTCCCGCCTTTTTACGTGCACCTCAGTCACTAAGCGGCGTCTACGTCTAAACGAAACGCTGATGGTGCGCCCCCGTCACATTCCACAGCGTTACGAGACGCGCACCAAGACGGACTACTTCGCGTAGTGATACATGGGCACAAGCTCCACCTTCGTAGCTTTCCCTTCAGTGCCAAGAATAATTGTCGCCGAGTATAATATCTTTGTAGCACGGTTCCCCGCAGGTCCCCACTCCCGAAGCTGATAATTTCGCAAATATTTATGCTTTCAAAATGAAACTACTTTACCCGTGAAATCACTGAATGAAAATCTATAGCAGATGACTGAATTTGTTTCCAGGATTTAAAAACATCCGAAAGTAAACATCTCAAAGTACAATTCTTTTCAATTGGAACTTTACGGATGCATACACTCAAGGCAAAAAAAAAAAAAGGAAGGGGCGGGGGCAAGTATTGGCATGCTTCGCTGCAAATGTTGCCGAAAGACGACATTCTTCAGCCTGCCTTCTTTCGAGCGTAGCGTCGCATTTTTAGCACAGCCTAAGAAATACCAGGGCCTTCAGAATTATGTACCTAAGTATTTTCCAATAAGGAACCTACAACCCTATATTTATGTATTGATGTCGCACTTAAAATATGCGTAATTTTCGCTTTTTGATTGACCATGTTCACAAGTACGAACGCAGCGCCCCCCCCCCCCCCATTCAAGATGTCTGGGCGTTCAGAAAGTGCCTAAACTTTCTTCGTGTGACTGAATCGTTTTGTGTGACGGTCAGAGCGAAATTTCTGCATGCACAGGTGACCTTATATTGTAACTGGGACTGGTCATCACTCTACCAAAACAAAGTAAATCATAGTCGTGGCACACGTGTTCTAATGACACATATCCAAAGAAAGACAAAGTCTTTGAAAAACCAGTATATATATATATATATATATATATTATATACTGGTATATATATATATATATATATATATATATATATATATATATATATATATATATATATATATATATATAAAATGTGAATACACTTTATAAGCGACCCCAAACCATCCACCGCCGCAGTCTTCTCTCTCTCTCTCTCTCTCTCTCTCTCTCTCTATATATATATATATATATATATATATATATATATATATATATATATATATATATATATATATATATATATTGGTGTCAGTAACGCGCCTTATATCCAGATGGTAGCGTTGCCTCGGGGAATCCAATACGGCCACTCCCATCCAAATCACCCAGTGGAATTGTCGGGGCTTTAAGGCTCACACTAAGCGCGCCAACCTCCGGCTTTTCCTCGCAGCATTTCAAAACCTTCCTGCTGTGGTAGCCCTCCAGGAGCCAGGGAGTGCTGCCACACTAGCAAACTATACTACGTTTCAGCAGGACCCTTTATCTTGCATCTGCGTGCTGTTGCGAACGACGGACCGATCCCGCCGAAGCCACCACTGTTGCGAAAGACGGGGACGCCAACATGGTCTCGATGGCGCCACTGCTTTCAACTCCGCCGGGAAGGTCACCAGCCGTTTGGTAGCGTATGTTTATCAGCTCGCGACTGCTTCTGCGCAGAGCTGATAAGACGAGCGGACGAGACGACGGTGAGTTAAACAAGGTTTATGTACAGCATATATACAGAGGCGTTACAATTTCGGCACTGGGGCCGACAGAGACTCGAAGAGCCGAGCTCTCCTCTCTAATACATAGGTCAACTTTTCGCCTAAGACTGCTGACTCACACACATGTCGGCTCTCCGACATGGGGACTCCTCTCTCGTAGGACCGCCGATCGCGACGCGCCGCAGGGCTTCTTTTATTTACACCGGGTCCAACCAAAATGTCCAATCAGAAGCGCCGCTGGTCGTCAGGGCAGATTCCCCCAATGGGGTCGCCGCGCCATGCGTCAGACCACCAGACACGAGGACGCCGGCTCGCTGTCACGTGCGCAGCTGACTCAATGCACGTGGGCCAGAGGGGCGCCGCGCGTGTTCACGCCGTCGAGTTGATCGCGCCAGGCGGACTGCGGGCTGGCCTTGACCCAGATTGCCTTTTTCAGAGGCACGGACGTTTGACGAGGACTCGCTGGCATAACAGCACCCCCGCCGCCAGACAATGCACCGGAAAGACGAGCTGCTTCCACGGGGCTCGGATGTCAGGTGCGCTCGTTCGCCAGGTCCCTCCAGGTTCGCCTCCAGGGCCATGGGGAGAATACAGCTCCAGACTGTTCCGGGAACACATCCCATTTTTGACGACGGATCCCAGCTCCACTGGCTTGTCGCCACAACTTGTCGACCAGCTTCACTCGTCTCTTCTGACCATCTTCGGTTTCAGCACTTGTCGATGGTTCTGCAACTTGCCAAGAACGGATCGACAACAGACAACACACGACACAAGCAAGTGCCCTCGGTCACCCGACAGAACACCAGACAGAGTATAGTACAACATATACCTATCTACGTGTCTATCGGAATTTTGTTCCCTCTACATCAAGAGGCACATGTGGGACACAAGACTCTTAAAATGACAACTCAATTTTTTTTCCCACGTACAACAACGTAACGAATTAGAATACCACAAAGTTGGCCCCTTGAGATCACTCTGAACGAGAGCGCTCAGGCCAGGTCGTGATGAGGTCAAAATTTTGCCCCGAATCGCCAGCCAGAAACCGAAAGGTTGAGAAGGTACTAGCTAGAACGCACTGCTCAATGCACCTCCATTAGCGTTTAGCTTCCCCCCCCCCCTTTTTTTTAGCGAACGTCAAAGTTGCGCTGTGGAGCAACGTGCTCCACCTCAGTAACCGGCCACTTTTAGGCGACGATACCTATGCGGCACCAAGAGCGGCTCACACTTTCGACGTTGCACAGGGGAACAACGATACGGCTTGCTACGGATTGACTCCTCACCGCTTAGCTCGATATCGTGTTCGATCACCCTCGTGTTTCCGGGGCGGTCCGAAAACACGTCTTCAAACTCGGAACCAATCTTTCTCAGGTCCTCTTTCTCAGGTCCTCCTTCACTGAAGCTAGGCTCTAGGTTTATCTGCTCCCGGATTACTTTCGATCCCCCTTCAATTACCTGACTAGAGCTCAAAATCTCTGCTTCCTCTTCCTCTGAAGCATTCAACAACAGATTTACGACCGCTTGATGTTGAACGTATGGTTTCCTCAAGTTGTAAATTTTGTCCGGCCGCCTTCCTAATTTCACTTCATAATTTGTATCGCAAGGCTTCCATAATACTTTGGCGGGCCCTTCCCAATCAACCTCAAGCTTGTTCCTTTTGAGCGGCTGCAGCAGCATTACTTGACTACCAACTTCAAAAGCACGCTTCTTCACCGATTCCTCGTAGTGCTCCTTCGACAGCACTTTTGCCGCGTTTTTCTGGCTTTCCACTAGCGCTTCAATTTGGCTTTCCACTAGCGCTTCAATCTGGCTTTCCACTAGCGTTTCAACCTGGCTTTCCACTAGCGCTTCAATTTGGCTTTCCACTAGCGCTTCAATTTGGCTTTCCACTAGCGCTTCAATCGAGAGATCCTCACGCTGCTCTCGAATGAGCGTCTCTCGATCAACTCTCGGCAGCTCGCTCCAACTTTCCGCTACAGGCGAGAGCGTTGCAGCCCTCTCGCTCTGACTCAATGGCGCCATGTCGTCTCCCTTTTCTCCGGAAACCGCGCCGGTCGGGTCGGCGACGGGCCGCTCGCGTGACTGCTCACATGACTCATGCGGAAACTTTCCTTTCTGGGGTTCCGTCGACCCGCCGACAAGGTCACTTGAGAGTTCACCGCATGGAACCAGGTCCAGCTTCCGCGAAAGCTTTCGCGCTTGCGATCGCGTGAGGGCCATGCACGCAAAGTTGGGGAAGAACGATTTGCCCTGCTCTTTGAGGAGCTGCTCCGAGTTGTTGGAGAAAAGATAAGGAAAACGATCGTTCAGCGCGGCAGACACAGCCGCTTCGGTGCGAAGCTTACCGAACGGGCCTTCAATGACAACCGTGGCGATTGGTAAGCGAACACTCTGCTCCTCGGCGACTTGCCTGATCCACGCGCATTCTTCTGTGAAGTCATCCGGAGACACCAATGAAGGATGGACAACGTCCATGGTTGCCGCTGAGTCTCTAAGTGCTCGGCACGTTTTCTCATTCACCCTAATTTCTTGGAGATACGGCTCCAACAACCGAATGTTTTTTTTCTGATTCTCGGATCGTTGCGAAAGCAAACTTTTCCTGACAGTTTCTCGCGATGTGCCCTTCCTTTTTGCAGTTGTAGCAGATTAGCGGCTTCCGTTTGTTTTCCGGTTCTAATGCCTGTGTGGTAGAAACCTCACTCGATTTCTCCGCTTCTGTTTGCCCTTCCCCTACACTGTCCTTCGTAAGAGACGGGTCCTTCTTGAAATTACGGTGCGGAGCGGCTTTCCGTTGATCAGGTTTCCTTGAAAAGCCCTCTTTCCTTTCATCCTTTTCAACGCGCGCTGCCCTGCTATGCAACTTTCGGCGAGTATAATACTCCTCAGTTAACTCAGCTGCCTTGTTTAACTGTACGTCCCCAAGTCTGTCCTGCAGCCAAAGTTTGACATCCTCCTCGATGCAGCGGTAGAATTGCTCCAATGCAACGCATTCCACCACTTTATCGCGGTCGTCATAAACACCTTCGCCCTTGAGCCATTCAATCAAATCGGCTTTAAGACGAAAAGCGAAGTCAACGTGTGACTCATTCCCCTTTTTAGCATACCGGAACCTTTGCCTGAAAGCCTCGGGTGACAACTTATAACGTCTCAAGAGCACTTCCTTAACCTCGTCATAGCTCTCAAACGCTTCCCTCGACAAGCAAGTTATCGCGTCGGACACTTCGCCGGGAAGAAGAGCTAACAGGTTCTGTGCCCAAAGAGACCGCTCCGAAGCGTTTCGCTCACAGACGTGTTCAAACTTGACGAGATACTTCGCCATGTCCTCGCCTACTACGAACGGTGGCAGTTGATCCCGAATTCTAAAACCGCTGACCTGAATCGTCGGAGAAGCTACGCTAGGCGCCTGCGAACACTGTAGGATTGCCAATTCTATTCGTTTCATCTCGAGGCGCTCCTGTCTCTCGGCCTCCTCGCGCTCGCGACGTTCTCGCCTTTCAGCTTCTTCACGTTCGCGAGCTTCTCGCCTTTCAGCCTCTTCACGTTCGCGAGCTTCTCGCCTTTCTTCACGTTCGCGAGCTTCTCGCCTTTCAGCTTCTTCACGTTCGCGAGCTTCTCGCTTTTCAGCTTCTTCACGTTCGCGAGCTTCTCGCTTTTCAGCCTCCTCGCGGCGTGCTTTGATATCCACCCAGGCCTCATCGACTTCCTCAGCCGACACCCCCTCATCCTTCATGATCTCAAGGATCGCTTGCTTTCGTTTCGCACGGCCCAAAGTAATGCCGAGTTCCTCACAAATTTCGATGAGTTCCTTCACTTTTAAGGTTCTCCATCGTTCACACTAGCCTCTTGCTGTTTGCCCCTGTTAAGAATCTACTTGCCGTACCCACTATAAGCCTAATAGCAAGACGCGCAAGCAATTTTGCACACTCCCGTGTTTACCCCCTCCGCATTAACTTTGGTTTCAAAGCGCTTCGACTTGGCTTGAAACGATCAAAGCTCACTCTAATGCTTCACACAGCCCTTCTCTAAACTACTACAACCTGAGCTAGAGTAGTCTGGTGAACTGAGGGGAAAACATCAGGCACTCACCGCATCGATGTCGCTGACGCCGGTCGATCCCGCAGCTGCCAACCACTGTTGCGAACGACGGACCGATCCCGCCGAAGCCACCACTGTTGCGAAAGACGGCGACGCCGACACGGCCCCGAAGGCGCCACTGCTCTCAACTCCGCCGGGAAGGTCACCAGCCGTTTGGTAGCGTATGTTTCTCAGCCCGCAACTGCTTCTGCGCAGAGCTGATAAGACGAGCGGACGAGACGACGGTGAGTTAAACAAGGTTTATGTACAGCATATATACAGAGGCGTTACAATTTCGGCACTGGGGCCGACAGAGACTCGAAGAGCCGAGCTCTCCTCTCTAATACATAGGTCAACTTTTCGCCTAAGACCGCTGACTCACACACATGTCGGCTCTCCGACATGGGGACTCCTCTCTCGTAGGACCGCCGATCGCGACGCGCCGCAGGGCTTCTTTTATTTACACCGGGTCCAACCAAAATGTCCTATCAGAAGCGCCGCTGGTCGTCAGGGCAGATTCCCCCAATGGGGTCGCCGCGCCATGCGTCAGACCACAAGACACGAGGACGCCGGCTCGCTGTCACGTGCGCAGCTGACTCAATGCACGTGGGCCAGAGGGGCGCCGCGCGTGTTCACGCCGTCGAGTTGATCGCGCCAGGCGGACTGCGGGCTGGCCTTGACCCAGATTGCCTTTTTCAGAGGCACGGACGTTTGACGAGGACTCGCTGGCATAACAGTGCACAAAAATTATACGGCCAACCTAGTTGATCTCGACCTTAAGCCAGCTTTCTCGTACGTGATGGTGACACTCCTTCCGCTGCGTAAACAGGACCCGCCACTGCACGTGCTAAACATTTATTGCTCACCGAAACTAAGCAACATTACATTCGCAGACCTTTTTAGCCGCGCTTTAAAGGCTGCGGGCAGGGACCCTCTGGTGATTGTGGGTGATTTTAATGCCCCCAGCACACTCTGGGGGTATGCACGTGAAGAGAAACGTGGACGTAAATTGGCGGAACTTATGTCCACGCTGGGCCTAACTCTTCACACCGACCCTGCATATCCAACTCGCGTGGGTAACTCCGTGACTCGGGACACATGTCCGGACCTTACCCTCACAAAAACATTCAGTATGCGGATTGGGTCAACACTGAAGAGACCCTCGGCAGCGACCACTGCATACTCAACACCACCATTCGCACATACCCTTTGGCAAGACCCTACGGAGAGGCAAAATTACCCGATTACACGAAGTTTCGGCAAATATACGCCAATTCGACACCCATTGAGGAGCAAGGATACCATGCTTGGTCCCAGCAACTGGTTTCCTCATTACGCTCCACAGAAACGCAAATTAAACTCTCCGAGGCGACTCCGGCGGTGGATAACCATCTCCTTCACCTCTGGGAGGCCCGGCGCAGCCTCGTCCGCCGATGGCGCCGGCAAAAACACAACCGAAAGCTCAAAATTCGCATCGCTGAGCTCACCCAGCAAGCAGCAGAGTACGCGGCCCAGCTCGCTGACTCTAACTGGGTGGACCGTTGCAACACGGCCGCTCGACAAATGTCCAGCCGGAGTACCTGGCGCCTCTTCCGCGCCTTGATTGATCCGACCCAAACTCGAACAGAGACACAAAAGTATCTGCAACGAGCATTTCACAGCTTCGACGGAGACACAGCCAAATTGGCATGTAAACTCCGAGAGCAATATCTATGCACTCAGCAGGACTCCCAAGGGCCGGCGTACTCGTATGCAGGTACCGAGAACGCGGAGCTGGATCAACTGTTCCAGTTACACGACCTGAAGGCAGCCCTAGCAAAAATGAGGCGAGGAACGGCGCCGGGAAGGGATAAAATTACCGTGAAATTACTTGCCAATCTTCCTGACTCGGCCTACACCATGCTCCTTGGCTACATCAATTCCATTTGGATCGGGAAAACAAGCCTACCAATTGAGTGGAAGACCGCCCTGGTCACCTTCATACCCAAAGCGGGCAAAGCCATTAACACGGACAACCTCCGCCCCATCTCCCTTACTTCTTGTGTGGGAAAATTAATGGAGACGATGGTGCGCGACAGGTTAGCCGCGTTCCTGGAGAGCAAAAATGCATTTGCAGACACCATGTTCGGGTTCCGCCCACACCGGTCCGCGCAAGATGTCTTGCTTCAGCTCGACCATGAGATCCTCGATCCAGTCGAGTATCCCCTGAATGACAAAGTTGTGCTCGCTTTGGATCTGAAGGGGGCCTTTGATAACGTGACCCATGAAATTATTCTAACACATCTCTCACAGGTGGATTGCGGCCAAAACACTTTCAACTATATTAAACAATTCCTCACTGACCGACAATCATACATTCGGATTCAGGACATTGAACACGGCCCTTACCGATTAGGCACAAGAGGGACTCCGCAGGAAGCGGTCCTCTCGCCCCTCCAATGTGGCAATGATGAGACTCCCCCCTCAGCTGGCGAAAGTCGAAGGCATACAGCATGCGCTGTACGCCGACGACATCACCATATGGGCGCCACACGGCTCGGCAGGAGACATGGAGGCAAGCCTGCAGCAAGCGGCGGACATCGTGGATGACTATGCCCGTCGCTGCGGCCTTCAGTGCTCCCCGTCCAAATCGGAATTCGTGCACATACGCCCCTCACCAAAGTGCACCGCAAAGATCGACCTCTCCCTTCACAGTGGACTAATACCCGAACGCGATGAGATTAGAGTACTGGGGCTTTTTATACACAAAAATCGCAGAGCAGACACAACATTGGCCGTATTGCGTAAGGTGGGGGACCAGGTGGGCCGGATGGTCCGCCGGGTTTCCAACAAGCGCGGGGGGTTACGATGCAAAGATGCCTTGCGGCTGGCGCATGCATTCGTAACCAGCCGAGTCCTGTACTCGGCTCCATACCTCCACCTACGCAAATCCGACGAGAATGCACTCGAAGTCATTCTCCGCAAAATCTACAAGCGCGCCCTCGACCTTCCTGTCAGCACCTCTAACCAGCGCCTTTTGGGCTTGGGAATGGTGAACACCTTCAAGGAGCTGAGAGAGGCGCACTTGACAAACCAATATACTATAGACTCTCTAAAACACCGTCGGGTCGCCGCCTCCTTGCCCGGCTACACATCAATCACTCAATACACACGGAAGAGCGCGTACGTGTTCCAGAAGTTTGGCGATACTCCTTGCACGTGCGCCCTCTTCCGGCTAACATGACCCGAGACGACTACACTGGCCGACGCCTCGCGCGGGCGGAAGCCTTGGCTCAACACTACGGCCACAAATTCGGGGTATTCTACGTGGGCGCCTCCGGCCCGCACCACGGTGGTTGGTATACGGCTGCGGTCGTCCACCAAAACACCGTTGTAAACGGACTCACATTCCGTGCACATAACATTACGCACGCGGAGGAGATCGCCATCGCACTAGCCGCCGCAGATCAGGACTCGAGGGTCATCATCACCGACTCAAGGGGTGCCTGTCGCAGTATTGAACAGGGATACATTCCGTACCGTGCTTATAAAATATTGCAGAACAGCAGCTACCTAGGTGCCCCCGCGCACCGAACGATCATATGGGCTCCGGCTCACACGGGCCTCGATGGTAATGAGACGGCCGATGCCGCTGCCCGCGCGCTCACTCTCCGGGCACCATCCTCGTCCCCTACCGATCCGGAACTCGAACCCAATCCTGCCTACACCTTTAAGGAGATCACACAATTTTATCAATCCGACCATAACGTCTATCCAAAACCCTGTAAGGGCCTCACGAAGGCGGAGGAGCGAATCCTCCTTCGCCTTTACACTAAAACTCTATTGTGCCCGGCAATCATAAAACACTTTGACCCCGCATGCACGGGGAAGTGCCCGCATTGTGAGGAAAATTCCTCTGACATTTTCCACATGGTGTGGGCATGCCAAAAAACCTCAAACGTTACCCCACTACCCAACCCTTCGCGGGAGGACTGGGAGGCAGCCCTGCTCGGCTGCTCTGACCTGACGGCCCAACGGGCCCTGGTTGAGCGTGCCCGGGCCGCGGCCAACGCCAATGGGCTCCCGTAAGAGGGAGCCCACCTAGTGTTTGTACGGGGCGGCCCCTTAAGGACCATTCCCATTCTTCCTGTAAATAACATCTGTAAATAAATGTTTTTCAGCAGCAGCAGCAGCCTCGGGGACATCCATCGCACGACCCGCTCTCGACGGGAGACTGAGAGAGAAGGCGGGCGCGCGAGAGAGAGGGGTGCGCGCGCAGCTGCAGCGAGCGAGGAGAGCGGAGGAGCGACACCGATATCAGCGTCGTGTCCGTGACTTATTCGGTAGAGCGTCGCGCTGCGGCCCGCCAAGTCCTCTTTCTCGCTTATAAAGTGTATTCACACTTAAAAGACGTATTTGTGGCGTCTTTTCTGGAACGCAACAGTAATCGTCATCTAAATTGCTTGCGTTTCCACGCTTCGAAAGCTTCGCGCACGCAATTTTCTTATCGAGAATACTATGCCGCGCCCCTAGCGCACACGTCGTTCATGAACAAATTGTATAGGACACGTACAGATAACGCAACGAAGGCATGCGATATAGGCGACGCTTAGTGATAACAAAATGGTACTCATTTTGTGAAGGAAAACTGCGCCAAAAAGAAAAAAAAAACGTATAAAAAAACGTGACAGGAGAGACAGAGCGATGCTGGAACAATTAACGTTGTGTGGCAGAACGGCGCCACAAATACACCCTCTTTTCTTATATTGTAGAGCTGACATGCCGGGTTCAATATCAATCTGTCGAAAATGATCATGGCTAAGAACTTTACAGATGGGTTGCAACAGTGCTTCCTACTACGCTCACAGATAATCCTCAATCTCTTAGGACCAGCCGGCGGTGTACAACAGCGTTATGAAAATGAAAGCGTGCCGATTTCTTTAGGTCTAAATCACACACTAATAGCTGTTCCGGGTGCAGGCGGTGTTCAAAAACATCTGCACGAAGCTTAGTGAGACGCTTGGAAAGACATGCACGCACGAGAGAGGGGACGTCCTCTAGTCACATAAGAGAGGGGGCACAATGTCGTTATTAATTAATTATTTATTTATCACTAGAGTTTAACGTCCCAAAACCACCATATGACTATGAGAGGCACCGTGGTGGAGGATTTCGGAAATTTCGACCACCTGGTTTTTTTTTTCACGTGCACCCAAATCTAAGCACACGGCCGTCAAGCATTTCGCCCTAAGGGGACGCAAAGCCAGCCCCACACATTGGCATAATAGGGAAAAAAAGAAAGAATGAGAAAAAGGAAGAATAGAAGAAAGGTTGAAAGAAGAAAAAAAGAAAGAAACGATGAAAGAAAGAAGGAAAGAAAGGATGAAAGAAAGAAGGAAAGAAAGGATGAAAGAAAGAAGGAAAGAAAGAAAGAAAGAAAGAAAGAAAGAAGGAAAGAAAGGAAGAAAGAAAGAACGTCATACCCCATGGCGGAAAGCTTTACTTGTCCCCATTTTGCCTATGAGAAAATAGCTAGCTACTCAACATCTCAAATCCCCTTTATTTTACGCTGCCAGATCTCAAAGATACTACCAAAATCGTGATTGAACTGAATACTAGCCCACTCTCTTCCTGAAAGTGATGGCCCTGCTTCGCTACACAACTGCCACTTTTATTTATTCCTATGCTACGCTTCTGGGTGCGCGCAAAAAAAAAAAGCGAACCTACCACCTCAGCAGACGGGCGCTCAGCCACCGGCGTATACAGTAACTTATCGCAGAGAAGGCGACCCTTAAGAGTGCAACGCACGGAAGCATTACTGAAGAAAAAAAGTGATAAAGCCACGAGGTCACACATGGCGCTCCATATCCGAAAACATAAATATTGATAGAGCTCGAGAGTAGAGAAAGCGAAAGCAGCTGTTCCGTTGGGATGCCAACTTTTGCTCCTCGCAATGTTTGCTCATCCATCACTTCGCTCCGTCGACCCCTTTCTTTTTTCAACATCCGTTTGTGTCCCATTCGGAATCCCTAATATGACCACACCTTTCCGGTGTCCCGGGCGCTGGACCGGAAGCTCTTCATCGGACGTTCAATATGGATGAACCCAGCGTTGTTGACCCACTTTACCGCACCCCTCTCAGGGTTTGACGCTTGTATGTTGCACTTTCGTATAGGCGTATTCTACTAATGAGAGACTTTCTAGAGGAAGCATTAAACAAAACTTGGTAGCCATTTAGGCGTGCAGATAACAGTCCTGAGCGAGACCTGTAGAAAACGATGCCTCCCGATGTCAAGCGCGGGTTGAATACTATTTGGAAAACTGTAATGAAAGTGAAATACAGAATTTATCGTTGGCTAATTTCATAGGTCGGTAAAGTCACTCATGAGTCAACTCACCACGACTTGCCGAGACTCACACCAAGCAGTGAGCGTAAGTCAGGGTGAACAATATTAAATGAGAAGCATTTTTTTACAAACTGCACGCATTATGCGTAATCCAATCATCCATCCATACGTCTCTCCATGCATCCTTTCTTTGCGTACTACAGGCGCTGTGCGTAATCCGTCCGTCCATCCCTTTACACATCCACTCACTCAACCACCCACCCACGATCTTCTCATTTGCGCCGCCATTAGAAAAAAAATTCCGAGCGGTAGAGCAGTCTTTTTAATGTCAATTGTTATTAGGCGACATCCACAGACGTTGATTTATGTAGCAGTGTCCAGGGCTCCCATCTTCGCGGGCACCAGCGCTTCATATCGGCTTACTACTTCTGGTGTTGCCAATAATCATGTTGCATGCTGCTTTCGGCATCCTTACGCAACTGTAAAAAGTGGTTATATAAAACATACGCGGCTGTTTAAAGCATTTCTTGGCGTGCATTTGTAGCTATCTTTAGCGCATTTTCATGACCATTTCGCTCAATAAAGAACTTGCACTACAGTCACCTTCCATCCCCATGCTTCGCATAACATCGATTCCCGCAAGGTACGTGGGATTTGCCGAACTTTCTGGTGAGTTTGAGTGCGAGTGAAAGCAGTTGAGAAAACCTTCTGTGAGTTCATGAGTAGATCCGAGTCAGCTCTAAGCGCAGTATGTAATACTAAGAGAGTTAGAGTCAGCTCCATATATATACTTCCTTTTGGCGATATATGGCTAACTTAAAAAGGAAAGTGCATTAGTGTGTGTTAGGCCTACCACAATTCCTCGAATTACTTCGGCACTGAATGACATTGGCTAACCATTGTATAACCATTTTTATAACAAACCACCTCAGTGATTATGTGGTTGCGGTGCTTGACCAGTGACCCGAAGGTAGAGGGATCGAATCCCAGCCATGGCTGGCGCATTTAGACCGAAGCGAAATGCTAGCGGCCTACCTATACCTAAGGATTCAGGGGAACGTTAAAGAACACCCCAAGGTCGATACATCCGGAGCCCTCTACTTCAGCGTCCCGCCTAATACCGTTGTTCTGGGACGTAAACAACCACCCTCACTCATCCAACCAGTTATTATTATTAATCCTTTAGTACTGCACCGTAAAAACTGGTTATCAAGCCCTTTAAATGCTTCTCAGCCAGACGACAGCATTCTCAAGAAAATTAGCCAAAGATTTCATTATTCTTGACATCTCTTTTCTTCGCAGGCAGGCTTAATTGCGTTTTTTTTGCCTTGACAAGCGCGACTCACCTGCTAATAAGGCTCACATAGCGAGAGTGGGCAAAGACGGCTTGCGCCACATTCACAAGGAGAGTGACAGAGTGGCACCGCGATGCGTACCGCAAACACACCCTTCGTTCGGGCTGTGTTTGTTCAGGGCGACCGTTTCACTGACACGGGGCGGTAAATGCGAGTGTTCATTCAACCACTGACGTGAGCACAATTGCTGAATCAAGCAGTACGGGAAAAGAGAGAGAGAGAGATAGAATATAGAAAAAGCTGTCCCTAACTTGAACAACTTTGCCGAACACTCCGGTGTGCTATCAGAAGTTTCGATCATCGCCCCCTTTTACCGAAGAGATGATTTTGTGAGCCTGACCTCACATCCAGTGAGCCGTACAAGAAAAAATAAATTGTTTGGACTATGCAAAAGAGAAGACAAACACATGATTGCGGCGTGGTAGCACCTGGAGGTGTCAGGAGTGCAATAACTTTAGAAGATATTTTCGGGATCTTGGCTCAGAAAGACGCAATAGGGTGAGGATGCAATACTACCACATCATCTTCGCGCATCATCTATATCAAGATGTTTTAAATTGGGAACAATGACGGCATCCTATTGCAAAAAATAAAAACAGAAAGAAAGAAAAAAAAATCAAATTTGCAGATGTTTCCTTTCAGTGGCGCGTTAATCAAAATAACACATCAGCATGCATGGCAAGAAAACTTGTCAACTTTGTTTTTCTGGGATTATTATGCGCGCACATACACCAGGGAAAGAACAATACAGATAGCGACACAGAAACTGTGGGGTCCAATCACGGTCTGGGCTGTCGTATTTCAATGGAAGCAAAATGATAGAGGTCAGTCTACTTAGATTTAAGTGCACGGTAAAGAACCCTATAGGCGGCTAAAATTTCTAAGGACCACTACTACGGCTTCTCTCGTAATCATATGACGATACGAAACTACGAGTAGTTTTGGACTTAAAGCACGAGCAGTTCATTCAAAACAAACGTTATGTGTGGATTCTTCAAACACATAAAGAACTTCAAATACAGTTGCAATACAAATTGCGCGCATTGCATACATTCGGTTCGCGACTCGCGCTCGTCACAGGTGAATATGACAAGCACCGACAAACAGATTGATTGATATGTGGGGTTTAACGTCCCAAAACCACTATATGATTATGAGAGACGCCGTAGTGGAGGGCTCCAGAAATTTAGACCACCTGGGGTTCTTTAACGTGCACCCAAATCTGAGCACACGGGCCTACAACATCTCCGCCTCCATCGGAAATACAGCTGCCGCAACCGGGATTCGAACCCGCGCCCTGCGGGTCAGCAGCCGAGTACCTTAGCCACTAGACCACCGCGGCGGGGCACCGATAAATAGCCGAAAACGTGAAAACAGAATCAAGAAGTAAACTTGAAGACACACCGATAACAGTAACGGTGACAATGGCAACTTCGCGGAGTCAAACAAATTAAGCGGTACCGGTGCAAAGCCATCCGTCTGCACGAATGTGGCGGCGGTCGATGCAGCATATGAAAGCGCAAACATCCCCAACTCAATGCGCACGCGATTCAGCGCTCAAATAAAAGACGACGCCAGAAACGCAAACAGGGCAGCACGGTATGACCACGTCGAACGCCATATCAACACTTTCGCTAAAACGATGCGTTAAGGGACAGCAGCAGCCTTCTTAAAGGCCCTCTTAAAGTATATACATTCGCTGAGTTATCGCCAACCCTTTCTCCGAACATTTTCCGACCACTTCGAGAGAGATACACAAAACGCTTAGCAAACTCAATAACTCAAACACCCCTCCGAGGTAGGCAAACAGAAGCGTATAAACTATAGTATATGGCACTTTGAAATGCCGCATCGTCAGTTTGACGCAAGAATAACGCCAATCAAGTATAAAAAAAAGAAGAAGAAACGTCGTCCACTTAATGTGCGCGTTATCCATGAGCGCGTTAAACATGTCAATTTCTAGCTTCACAACGAAGGGGCCTATAACACGCGCCGCTCCATTTTTCGATGCCTATCAACCGGAACTTAACCAAAATATGCATGGCGCTAATATCAATTCCTCGCTATAGTGTGCCGACTTAAGGCTCGGCTGCATCAAACGCGTTTGTGCGATGGGCCGCTGAAGATGCGAAATCTTTGGTAAGGAAGCAGTACAGGCGCCTGCATGCATGTTCAACTTTGTTGTACGCTATTTCCACATGCACACGCTAGAGCTTACACGCACTGTTCTCAGTCATTTTCTTTTTTTGATGATCACGATGATGCTTGTATTGGTGTTTTGCTAAAACGAGAGCCTTCGAACTGACTAAATTTATGAGTGGAGACATGTATATACATATACATTTTCTTTGTTAAAATATTAAGGATACCCCACAAACCAAGCGGAAGGGGGTAACCGTCAGCCAGAAATGGCGACAATTCCTTCATCTATTCTAATTTAATAAAAAAAAGTGATAAACAGCGGTAGGAAAAGCCTACGTCAGTGACTTTGAGAAAATTACAACGGGAACATCAAAGACACTGCAGAACGCCAGAGATGTTTAACGTTGCCTAATGACATGCTTTGGCCGCAAATAACACTCACACAAAGTAAAGGAACACACAACGACAAGTACAGGCGGCCTCGTGTTCAACGAGGCCGCTTGAACACCCAACGACAAGCCGATAGTGCTTCTCATTGAGTGTTCCTTGACTTCCTAAGTGTGTTACTTCCGGACAAAGCATGTCATTAAGCAACTACCAACTAGGCCAACAATCAGTATTGTTACAATATGTTTAACGCCTCTTGCAGTTAATATGCCTGCGACTGTCAACTACATATAGTACACCGATCGCTCTGGATATTGTACACGCGAAGCACGAAACGCGCACGCAGCGAAGGGGCCGATGGTGTAAGGAACGCCATATGCGAAGACGTAGAAATTCGTCGAAAGCAGCGCCTCCAAGAAGCGCACACATTTATTTCATACATGTTCACTGTCCGGCCAGCAGCACTTGGCACAGTATTCCCCGCTGTGTAGCTGGTTTACTTAGGTTAGGCACAGTATAAATTTGTTACTGCTCCAAATTGAACCACGCGTAAAGAAACGTACAAGGCAAGCCCATCTGCATGCCAGCGAATCTGAAATGATCGAATATATGACGAGTAACTATAGGTCTCGCAATAAAACAGATCACGCAGTCGTGCAGTTTGTCGTCTACAGAGTTCCTCTCTCTTCTTCTTTGTTAGTCGCAACAGAGAGAGATAAATAGAGAACAATAAATAGTTATGATTGCGAAGAGCGAAATGAGATCGAGGTCGTTACCTGTCCCAGCGCTCAACGAAGAGTGCCCGTCCTTGTCTTTGGCAAACGTACTGCGCCACTGGCCACGTATGCAACCGCTCAGCAGCATATCCCGCGCGAATAAAAACAGGTCACAACCAATACGAAATAGGTGCATTCGCTTAATATCTGGAACGAACTATACGTTACATCACTTTAGCGTAAAGTAGAACCGATAATTGGGCGAATACATGTCGATAATTTTTGAAAACAGCAAGTGAAAGAGGGAGAGAGAAATAATTCATTCAAAGGCTCGAGATGTTCACCTCGATTTTCGTCCGACATGCTACTCCAGGGGCTGGGTGATGCTTATGACATATAAAGTGATAAACACAACACATAGAGCCACAGACGTAAACTAGACTGTTTACAAAGTTTCATTCAGGCTTGCAGGCAAGCAGGCAGATACTGAACTTTATTGCTTGGCCCGCACGAAAGTCAGCAGCGCTTTCGAGGCGCGAATTGCACTGCAGCTGCTTCTCCATGGGCCCAGAATATGTCTAAACTCAAAATTTGAGTCCAGTCGAAGATTTAAGGGCGCCGTCAGAGACTGTCTTTCTGGTGCATATAACATGCAAACACAGGGTATACGACTGAAACTTTCTGAGACGTTACATCTGTCACAAACGAGCACTCAAGATAACGCACGCCTCCGAATTTTCACGGCGGCCACAATACCGGGCACCATTCCGACGCGACAGAGGCCAGCGCAACAAAGAAACAAACATTAAACGACGCCGTTAATTCTCTCCTCCTCAAAAGCGCCACCGCTACGCCGAGCGACCTTCTCGCATCTATCTCCGAGCGATCTCTGGAAAAATCTCGAAGGTGCATCATGATGCAGTGTTGCGTCGCGTTACGAGAAAGGTCCCGCCCTTTCCGCAGATTCGACTATGCAGCGCGCCGTCGAATCGACTAGAAATTTCGTGATCCCAGCGGCTAGTGCATATAAGCCAGCAGCGGAGAGAACCGCAGGAGGAGATGAAGAGGTTTTCCATTTGAGGGTGAAGGCTTGGGCTACAAGCTGAAGAAAAGTGTGTGCTTACCACCCGATGGTAAAAACGTGTTCTGCAGTCGCAGCGCGTGAGTGGCCGACTTGTCACGGCGAAGAGGTTTTGTTATTGAAGTGCCAACATTTGACGACGCGAGAGTTCCTGGAAGAGAAACTTCGGAAGCAGCGGAACGACAACTGGCGCTAGACTTTGAGTGAGCGTTTGCTTGTAGAGAAAAATTCAAGCTTTGTTCCAACAACTTTGGACTGAACTCGTTTACGACCATTTTAGTCTAAAATTGTCTTGCTTGGTGAATGCATGAGATTGCACAGTAGCACGTGTTGTTGTTTGCACCCGTTGTTTTGAGTGCATCTTGCTGTGTTGCGTAGCCGTTGTCTTGAGTATGTTATATTTGGTGACGTATTTTATTGAATTATTACTGGGTGTGCATGTATGTGTGTTGTTTCTTCGGCCGTGTATGAGAATATATTTTTGTTTAGTATAAATTCTCGGCTTCACCTCGTTCTCTGGACCACAGCCATCGTTCACTGGCGCGCCAAAAAGGAACAAATCTAAATTGTCCGTGCTTTCGTGGTGCAGTTAGAAAGGCCGATACATCAGTCCTTGGAATCGGCCCGGCAACTGCCTCCCTAATTAACAGACCAGTGACACATTCATACGCACAACGGTGAGTGCGAATGTGCATTCTTGTTGCTAAGTAATTGGTGTATTCGACGTTTATTCGGATGCGGCGCAAGCATGTTTCCTCTTGCCTGTCGAGGTCTCGCGAAATACCTCAGTGACACCTGAGATGTTCCACCGCGACATCAGCAAACTCCGTCTTTCTTTCTTCTGTTTGTTTGTCTCTTTCTTTCTTTCCCTCTCTATTCATCCCTTAATCTCTCTACCCCAGCACAGGGTAACAAATCAAACGTGCGTCTGGTTGACCTTCCTATTGTTGCTCCTCATTGGCGAAAGAACAAAACTATACGAAAACGAACTTTTTTTTCGTATTTACCGCTGTTTGTCTTCGCGTTGCCTTATACAATATACAGTATATACAGTAATACTGGTCAACACTAGATGCATCTCATCCCGAGAGTTGATTAAGCGTCGGCTATAGTGATGGCTAAATAATGATAAGGACTGGTCAATGAAACTGAATGCCAGATTTAATTAAGCCGAATGCAATCGAACGCAAACGTGCGCCATAGGTCATTACAACCAAAAAATTAAATTCATCGAATATCCATCGAAGGAAGCTATCGCAGACAGGAACAAGATGAGTTTGCTGGTTCTGTTCGACTTTTTATTTTCCCGTCAGTGGTAATAAAAGAAAAGACCGCCGAGTCCCACCCTTATATATATATATATATATATATATATATATATATATATATATATATATATATATATATATATATATATATATATATATATATATATATATATATATATATATATTATAGGGGAAGATATTAGATCGAATAGTAATGTAAACATGAAGAAAGAAAAGTGGGTGAAAAGATAACTGGCCATGGGATCGGATCTTGCCCATGGCAAGTTATCTTGTCACCTGTTTTCACCCATTTTTCTTTCTTCATATTTACATTACAATTCGGTCTAATATCTTCTCCTACACTTTCCTTGACGTTATTGTCTGTTAGATCTCATTATATTGTGTAAACACGGAAAAGCACGAGCCCTTAAGTATACACTTCTTTTCTTATATATATATATATATATATATATATATATATATATATATATATATATATATATATATTACCTTAGCAACAAGAAAAGTCCTGCCGCCTTCACACCTTTGCCAACGTCTCTAATTCCGGGCCTCGTTTTTCAAAGAAGTCACGTAATGGACGAGTCTTCGCCTTCGTAAAAGATGCACGAAGAAACCATTTAGGCGAAGAAAATGCGAGCGCTAAAGACGGTAACGGATAATAGCACGCGCAAAAGAAACATGACTCTAATGCAGTGCACCGCAGTTTTGCTCGCGCCGTCCCATTAGAGCAACGCGAAGGAGTCGAGAGAAAGGCAACGGCTTTCGTCGCGAATGCCACTAAGTGGGAGAACACATTATGGGACGCCAACGGCAACCGTATAACGCCTCGCGGAATCCACTCGTTACCGTTGCACACAGTAAAATGCGCGCAACGAAAAACGTACTCGTCAGGGTGATGTTACGGCAGCCATAACATGTTCTCCCAACGTCTACCATCTTCACGCGGGAAAATAAGCGCATGAATATCTGCGAAAATGGCGCGTTCACGAAGGCCATATCACAACACCCAAGAGCGCGGCGACGAAGTGCTGTAGGAGACGAAATGAGCGCCAACAAACATTAACGCCCATTCGAATATGTAGTGCAGCATCGGTCTCCTAACGAGGAAAATTTCTCAGTGAATCCATTTACGACTTCAGTAAAACTTTCTATTGCGCGAGTTCATGTTGTATTCCAGACGACATCTTCTTTTCTCTTTTTTAGCGCGAAAGTGTTTATGAAGTCTTTCTTAGTTGCGGCTTCACTCCAGCAAATTGCAGTCGACACCTGGTTGCGATTAAGTCTCGGAAGAACAATCATCTCTAGAAAAGTTCGTATACACGAAAAGCAGGCCACCCACGCAATACGCACATAAAAAGATAAGGAAAGAAATGTCTGCTCTACGTTGGACAAGCCACTATTATTGATTAAAGAAATCAAAAAATCAACGCGTGCAAAATTCCGCAATAAGGTACGAAAGTTAGTGTTCAATAAGGTCAGCGTGATTTATAAGGAAGAAACGTAGAATGTACATGGCGATTTTTTCATGCCTGTATGCCTCATGCTCTTCTAATCAAGTCTGTTTGCGAGTCCAGCGAAGAGACGCCCTCGAAGCTGGGTCCAGGTTTTTGTGCGCAGACTTCCATGGCAACTACAAATATTTGATAATGCTTGGAAGTCGACTTTAGCCTTTAACAGTTTTGGAAGATCAGAGCTCACATACAAGTGTAAAGACGCTACTTCGTATCTAGAGTGGGCCTAAAATACCTTTTTAAGGGGGTGGGGGGGCATCAATATGGTTTCAAAGGAGCTGTAAAAAGTTTCGGGAGATTCCACGTGCCTGGGAATCGACGTGATGCGAAGCATACGAAGGGAAGGTGACCATGTTGCAAGTTTTTTTATTGAACGACACGTCATGGAACGGCGCAAAATATACAAGTGTACAAATATTGCACGCACAGACAGGTAAAGAGTTGGAGATGTTTATATAACCAGTTGTTAGCACTTGCACAACGATGCCAACTAGAACATGCGTATTAGCAACACCAGAAGCTGATAGGAAGCTCTGATGCTCGCGAGAATGCTGGCCCTGGACACTGCTACATGAATCAACTTCAGCACATGACACCTAACCATAATTCACGTTAACCCGATATGATGGCGGTATCAAAGGAGTACGTATGTAATGTTTATAAAATTGGGTAAAGGGAGCACTGCAACCACTCTTGACGTTTCATGAAGATTAGCGTCTGTTTGAAAAGTAGTTCTGAGACTAGGCGTAGCTCTGTGGTAAAATATTCATTGCCACACCGAATGCTTGGGTTCGATTCCAGCTGGGACCCTGAAGTTTATTCTTTGCGTTCGTCGAGTCGACGCGACCGATGTCGGGTGTTGCTTAACGCTCACGCGTTAAAATTGCCCACGTGTGTTCTCCACGTTCCCTGGTCGATGCTAAGTGTCAATCACTTGTGGCACATACACGCCCGTGGGTATGTGCCACTGTCTAGCGCGAAGTGTTTGACGACGTAACGCGACGGTATTGTGACATTATTCATGTCTTGACCAGCGCATAATCTTCGTCAAACCATCTTACCCACCCATGCTAATTCTGGTTCACGCCAAGTTAAGACGGTGACTACGAGAGCACGTAAGCTTAAGCAAGAACAAAGTGAAAAAAAAAAACGGTCAAGAACGCAGCAGTAGTATTATAAATATTCCAAGTTGAAGTACTGTTACATGTACGCAAAGAATAGAGAAGGATGTGCAAGGATAAAAGATGAGAGAATATATGGTCAGACGGTTAACGCTTGCCGTACGACAAAAGGAAGTCCATGAAACAGGAAAAATCGAACGCAAATAATTAACGTATGTAAAAAAAGTAACGGTGAATTACTTGTTTTACTTCATATTTTCTCCTAGCATTAAGCTTGTGCGTGCTGTTTTGAAGTACTAAAAACAGCATAGCACGCTTTTTTTTTACTCTGTTTCAAGCGATACTCAACTGCTTCGCTCATGGGGTATACTTAAATTTATCCTCCCAAGAAACAGACGCGGGCACTTGTGCGGAAAATTTTTATCGTTTCGTGCAGTATGCATAATTTTTCTTTCCTGTTTTTCTTCAAACTCCCAATTTTCGTTGTAACCTCCAGAAACGCGTACATCTATAAACGCGTTCTTCGTCTAGAGCTGTCCCGAGAGCCCAGAGGTAATAATAACAGTCTATAAGAGGATCGCGGAAAGCGGCTGCGGTGGAAGCAATCATCTTGCGCTATACGCTCGTTCCAGCTTCCCGTACTGCCTAATCTTTACGCGCGAAGGCGTCTGGCGGTCTTGAAACGGCGCGATACGAGGCGATTTTCGCAGCGCGCCTCAAGACGTAAATGCCGAAGTGATCCGCGGACAGCGTAAGCTGTTAAAGCATGCGCTCCTTCAATACGAAGTCGAAGGGTGGCTCTATTATCTGACCAGAAAAATATTTGGGGATTATTCGTGCGCACCCACATGTGCAGCCGACTCAACATAACACAGTTGTTTCTTTTTTTTTTAAGCATATGCACCGGCTCATTAGGCGTGGGTTGCTCCTTGATGTGCAGAAATAGTACGAGGTAAATAAATTAATAAATTATGTTTAAAATCAAACTAAGCGGGAACGGATAAGATGACCGAGATGCGGCTTACGATACGTTTTCAATTTTCACCATCAAAGCCCCTTTTGTAACGAGGAAGAAGACTCAAATGTGTGTTAACGATAGAAAAACTTGTTTCTCCTTTTCTCCCACCCCAAGTGTAGGGTAGCCAACCGAGCCAAGCTTGGTTAACCTCCCTGCCTTTCCTCTCTCTCTCTCTCTCTCTCTTAATCGAAAAACATTGTTTTTATCTGCTTGTTGAGAATACGGGCGCAAATAACACAGACAAGGCTCCATATCCAAAGAAGTGACCATTTGACAGCAGCAACCGAAGGACGGGAAGCTTCATCCCGACAGTATTTGCCGTAACAATGTGTAAAAGTGAGAGTGAAGACTTCTTAAGTGCACAAGGTGGCAAAGCGACGCATGCACTCTTCGCCGGGAAGAAATTCAACCTTATTGTTAGAAGAATAAGTCATCTTTTTCCTTTTCTTCTTCTTCTTCTACTTTGTGTCGTAATTATTATTATTATTATTATTATTATTATTATTATTATTATTATTATTATTATTATTATTATCAATTACGGATTTTTATTCACTGTTGCTTTATTTTTCAGATGGCAGTGATGGATAGGCAAATACACAAGAAGCATGCACGTGGCTTGATCTTTGTTCTGAGGAACAAGGTAATCGAAAGCGAACAGTAAAGAGAAAACAGACGAAGCTAAAGCACGTGCCGAAAATTCAAAATTAAAAAAAAAGAATAAGCGAAAGAAAAACGCGAGTTACAAAACAGTCCGGCAGAGAGCAACGTTAGCAAGGGTAGAGGTGCGAAGTGCGAAAAAAAAAAGCGGGAAAATTTAGGGGAGAAATGTTTTTCTCGGTTTTTTTTTCGGCGCAGTCGAAAAAATTGGCCAAAATTTCCGCGGGGCAAAATGTACAAATAAAGCTCAGGCAACACCAGGGGTTGAACGTGAAATCAAAACGCAGAAATCGAAACCAAAATATCGCACGTAACACTAAACCACCAAAGGACGGCTGACCACTTGCTATCAACGTCACGTTCTCATCTTCAGCGTATCTATCTATAGCGTATAGCTTCGTCTTACGCGGGTGCAGTCATGGTCGGGGCAGTTTCTGACGTTTCGGTGAGCGTTATTGTTCAGTTCTGACTTTCCTTCATCCACTTCTGCGACTCGTGGCAGTAGTACGCATAAGAAGCCGCGTGCAAGCAGATTCTGCAATGGCAGGGCCGATTTTCGACGACTGGAAGCACTTCGTGGTCGCGGAGACCAATGGCGGGAAACGGGGACTCGCTGAAGCACTGCAACAGCAGCTACGCTTTTTCTCAATGTCACATCTCGACATGATGGAGAAAGCTACAGATGGAGCCAGCGGTGTTGACTCTGAATAAGAGGTAGAATTTCATCCTTTCACCATCTTGATCAATGTTTCCATTGTCGAAGCCACGACAAAATAGACATTCGTGGGTCCTTTGTTCTCACTGCCGTGATGATTCCAAAAGGCCGCACCCATTCGCAGAGAACTGAATGACCTCGCGGTGATGCTTGCGGCGTGCCTTCGATCTGTTAAATGCTCTATCCGCTTGTGAAAAAAAAACAGAAAATATTTCACTTCTGTTGTTTACATAATGCAAGTTATTACTTTTTTACATTTGGCAATAGACTATTGGCATGTGCCAAAAAATTAGTTGTTTTCAATCTTTTTTTCTCAACTTTTTGAAAAGAAAGATAAAAAAGTTTTTTGTGCAATTCTTGCAAATTTTCGGAAATCTGGCATCTCTAAGCAAGAGACGTATATAGGCAAGAAAAGAACCAGACAGAAGCGACACACCGTTCAATACTGCCCAAGCTTCGAGTAAGAAAATCGATTACGAAGAAGCGAATGCCCCAGTGAAAATGAACGCGGGCCCGAAGCCCACAAAGATTTCGCGGGACAACAAACAAACAAAGAAAAACAAGCAAAATGGTGCGCTAGTGTTAGTATTTCAGATGTGAGCATATCGAAAAGTAAAAAAAAAAAGTGACTCGTAGTGCAAAGTCACAAGAACCCACTCGCGTCGGCCGTTCACCTCTGAAAGATCACCACCGCGCTGAATGGCTTGCAAGGGCAATCCAGGTCCAGGCCGAGCGTCGCTGACGAGGCACGAAGTCGGGGCTACTGCACGGATGAACTGCACCGTAATGGCGAGTCAGAGGTGAAGGGGCTTGCCTGCCACTTTTGAGGTTTACTTCACCGCCTTCCTTTTTTTCCCCCAGATAGGTCAAGCAACACTATGGCAAAAATTAAAGTAAGAAAACGGTGCGCTATGATAAGGAATAGCTCTCTAACAGTAAGGAGCATCGGCCCTAATCACGCTCCATTTACTCCGGAGGCACGTAAGGGAAATAGTTCGCTGACGCAAGCTGTGCATCGATGTAGGGAGAGACAGAAAGCGCGAGTAGGAGGTTAGAACCAAGCAAGCAACCTAGCGAGAGAGAGAGAGAAAGGAAGATAGAGAGTTGCACTGAAAGGAGAGCTACGTGGTCGGCCTAAACAAACTAATTTTAGCCAATTGCTCAGCGTTCGCGTATAAGGGGAGAAATGCCAGTAAAAGAGAAGAAGGAAGCAGATAAAGCAAGCGGTGATAACGTGACAACAAAGTAAACATAAAAGTAAGCTTGATTGATATGTGGGGTTTAACGTCCCAAAACCACCATATGATTATGAGAGACGCCGTAGTGGAGGGCTCCGGAAATTTCGACCACCTGGGGTTCTTTATCGTGCACCCAAATCTGAGCACACGGGCCTACAACATTTCCTCCTCCATCAAAAATGCAGCCGCCGCAGCCGGGATTCGATCCCGCGACCTGCGGGTCAACAGCCGAGTACCTTAGCCACTAGATATAAAAGTAAGCCTTGTTGAGCAACTAAGAAGTGCGACCACTTTATTGATGGGTCTGTTATTCCTATGTGGAATCAGTGGTTAAATAATCAATTTATTACCTTATAAGTACAAGTAGACGGATAGAATATTCATGAAGACTGGAAGTCAATCAGTCCATCAATAGATCCATCAATCTGACCGTTTGATTCAGTCAATTTAGGCACAAAAACCATGCGTAGGCGCGCTGCCATGCGTAAATTGATTTCCTTATCAATACTTGTCCCGCTTTACTTACATCGTTTTGTTATGAAAGACATTGCACGCTCCTTTACCATAGCCCTAATAATGTGGCTTTGCCGCATTAACACTTATTATGAGAAGAAGCCAGCGTACGCAACAGCTAGGTACGATATACCAACTCATTCAGCCTGTACCCTATACGATTACGACTGATGATTCTGACATAACACAAACGCCCTGTACGGGGACATCAACATTCCCTTCGCGTACCTGGCGCTACACCGAATCCGCGATGTGACGCTGGACACAGCTCGCCAGGCAGGTGGTCAACTCCTGTGCCCCATTTAACTAAAAAGCCCCTCCCCCCCCCCCCCCCCCCCAATAAGCAGGACGGCAAAGGAGTTTGGTATATGCCTTTAGTGTTATATGCGAGGATCCAAAGAACGCCGCTCCTTCGTCAGCTCAGGCGCTCAGAGGAAGAAACAAGTACGAGGAAGCGTTGCATAATTCGACAGAAATAAATATTAGAAAGAAAAAGAAGAAAAACAGGAAATAGTCACAGAATATTCGCGGAGTGAATAATCGTGAGCGTGGCGAAGCATCCGTCCGTCTGTCTGTGTCTCCATCCATCCATATTTCCGCTCCTACCGCACTAGAGCACGCATAAGAGGAACGGACGGAAGAACGTACGAAAGGACGCTTCACCGCACTCACCATTATTCGTATCGAGGATATGTTGTGAATTTCTTATTATACTAAAACCACTAACTCCAACTAGTGATGTTATTTCCAAGGACATATACACACAACGCCTTCTAGAGTGAGCGATTCCGACACCCAACTAGAAGTGGCTGCTACAACATGCAACTACGAGGGAACGACTCCCAACCTGAGGAGCTTAGCTCCTAAATACACCAGCCCTGCGCGTATGCAGCACAGCCACAGCGAAAGTTGGACTTCTAAGACTCTTCTTAAACACTCTTAACAGATAGTGCAAGTACACTTGCGTGGTACCCAGGACGTCTTGTATGATGATAATTTTTGCGTAATAGGGAATCATAAACTATGCCCTTATTTGTCATTCTCAGGAGAAGCATGATGCCCGCTGCAGACTGTTGGACCTTATGCATGAATACTTTGTTGGTGGCTGATGACGACGAAGCATCATGTCTGAAGCTTTTGTATTGCTCTGGAAGCATTCAACGTGAACTCGTTACGTAAGTCACATTGTTTGAAGCATGGTTGTCACTTTACTTTTCTGAAACGATTTGATACACGTGTTAACGGGATTCCTTATACCAAACACGAGGCCTGCACATGGTTTGTGCGCAATGGAAGTTGAAACACCGACGTAGCTCCTACTGTTTGTAACAATAGGTGTTGTGTACGTTCAAGTAATTCTAATTTGGCGAATTATGTTGTGCATCGTTCACAATAACTGCTGTCGATTCCATGCATTCAAAAAAAAACAACACAGGGGTAGCTCTGTGGTAGAAAACTATGGTGCCACGCAAAATGCCTAAGGTCGAAAAGCAATCTATCCTGGGTAATGTTTGTTTATTTCACTTTTTTTTTAATTCGTGGGGTCGCAGCTACAGACAACGCAAGCGGCGGCTGCGGTAGACAACTGCAGCACGAAAATCGGCAATTGCTGTGATCTCATAAAAGCCCCGACTGTACGAAGCTAGCTTGTCCACGTTTCCCGATAGGAAAAGTGCAACGTTGTTTTAAAGATTATAGTCTTTCTTGGGGACCTTCGACGCAAAAATTTTCGTCTGTCTGTCTGTCTGTACATTTTTTCTGTTTGTCCGCCCTTAACGGTACCCTAAACGGTACCAAAGTTACGCTACTCCAAACGGCCGACCCCATCCGCAGCGCCCACAAATATTGCTCAAGATTCGGCGTTTATACTCGTGTGATTGTCAATTAAAAGCAATTATTGCGCATACCTGAGGTACCATAACAAAACGTCAATATTCTGTATGTGTGTCTCTTGCCAGAAAAGGCATACTTAAGTAATTTTAAGAACCGTAGCATTTATAACGCTGCCCTGACCATGCAACGCTTGCACAAAAAGGCAAGTGTTTTCAACGCTTTACTAAGACGACATGGTAGTGGTACGTACCCATCGCCTTGCGCTCTACACCTTATCATCTCCGAAACGGCCGCGCAGGGTGCGCGCACCCCGTTTTCCAAGATAACTGCCCGATAGCGCTCATGTCTCACGCGTGACATGACTTGATGCGCCCGTTCGCCTCCGCTGCACGCTCGAGGCGCTCTAACGCGGCGCCTCCAGAATACCATTCACCGATTTTCTTGCGCAGAACATAAAATAAACGTTTTGTTCACTTTCTCCAGACGATTGACTTTCGTCTGTTGACGACATTTGCAGTGTAACATGCATATACGACGCAATTTTTTTTTATCTTCCGCTATTCTGCAATCTATGTCACGTTTATTCAAAGGTGTCCTATATCTTGTAACCGAAAGGAACAAGAGGCTTCGAATCTTCGGGTTCCACGATACGAAACAAAGCTAGAAGCATTCACCTGGGAAAACATTTGTTGCCACGCGAAACGACATGAGTCGCTAACAAGCTGCTAATGACATACGTCAACGTATGATGAAATAGTATGTAATAGTATGTAATAGATACATACGTCAACAAGCCCCTACTTTTGTATGCCATTTCACCGCGCTGTTATTTTGATTCCAACAACGCCTGATATTGAACCCTTATTTATTATAGTCATGGCAATTATTCCCCACGCCAAGAGAAATTAATAGGTTTTTTCCCTCGGCAATAATACAGATGCACTAAAAAAAGAAAGAACATTTCCTTTTGTTTATTGCGAAATCTATTATTTAGTCTCGCATTCAGAAAAAAAAAGGAAAAAAAGGGGGGTCTAGCACATCGATGGCGATATTCGCACATATAAAGTTCTTCCGGAGAAGGTGACGTAAAACATAATTTAATGATTATCAACACATTCGCACAGCACAAGTCGAACGAGAACAGATAATAGGACGCAGCGCACTGCTGCATCATCGTTCATTGTCCGCTGTGCAGGCCCTATCACACAATGATTAATCGTTTATTGATAAAGAAGCGGGATTCCTTTAAAAAAGGAAGCTAAAGTTTGTTTTCACAACTTTCGTGCACTTACTCGAGGCAGCTGAACAAAAAGGGTTCTTTCACACGAGAAAACAGCGCCATGAAGTCTGTTACGAGAAACTGACTTTGAACCGCCGCCGTCAAGGACGGGACGCATGATTAGAAGTGATGCCGAAGCGGAGGGCTTCTGCGGTGTTTTTAATTTGTAGCGCAAAGTTGAATGCAATGAATAGAATGAAAACAGGGTGTATTTGATTTTAAATAAAAACGGACAGGGTAACGCGTTTCTTGAAGCAATGGGTAAACTTAATGACGTCATCGATCAATAGGCAAATCTCAAATAAACATTCTTTTCCAAGGTTAGATAGAAACAACTTACAGACACGGGTGAACAGCATGGGTTAAAAAAAAGTGGCAGTTTACGCTAGTAGTGATGGGCAGGAACCATCAGCAGAGTTCGTGTTCGACCGAGCAAAGTTTTGCTATAGTATAACACCAAGCTTTTGTTACTGAGTTTTTGCTAGCAGTACTAACTATGGTTAGAGTTGGCTAGAAACGTCACCAGACTGTTTTATGATGTGAGTTAAGTCACGCAACTAGCTAGTACGTTGTTTGGGCGGAAACTTGTCACATGACAAACCATTACGCGAAATTAGACGCGTGACGAACTATTACGAGATTCTTATTCACGTGATTAAGTGTTGCGCGATGTTAAGTAATCTTAAGTCACACAAGGAGTCAAGTGGCGTTACATCATTCAAGTCTAGTGAGTAGTTACGCGGTGTACACGATGGTACGTTGCCCCGCCGCGGTGGTCTAGTGGCTAACGTACTCGGCTGCTGACCCGCAGGTCGCAGGATCAAATCCCGGCTGCGGCGGCTGCATTTCCGATGGAGGCGGTTAATGTTGTAGACCCGTATGCTCAGATTTGGGTGCACGTTAAAGAACCTCAGGCGGTCGAAATTTCCGGAGCCCTGTACTACGGCGTCTCTCATAATCATATGGTGGCTTTGGGACTTTAAACCCACAGACTCGCCCATCATAAGTTTTTGTATTCGACGCCGTACGAATTGGCGCACGTGTTGTGCGCGCGAAGCAGGAGTTCAAAAAGACGACGCGAGGACGTACAGATTCACGAAAATGATAATTGCTGTTCGAACAACACAACGCAACAAAGAGCTCCGCTTTTAAAAGCACGCTGCATCGCCCACAGAGGCCGAGAGTGAATGTGCAGGAATGCCGTGTTTGAATGAAGGAAAAGTTAAACGACAGCGATTCATATGCACGTCAAAAATACCTGCCCGAGGTGCCACACTCCGAGAATAGAAAGACAACTCGTCAACTTCTTCGGCGAGTCCTCAGTTGCAGTGTATACATTAAACCATCTGGAGAAACGCATCAACTCTCTTTGAAAGCCACGAGAGTATAATGCTCTCCAAAGAGAGTTCATGTGCATCTTAAAGGAGAGTCAAATACGCGCCAAGCTAGGGCTCAAGCAGTAGCCAAAGGAGCCATTCTTTTTTTTTTCTTAGGGTTTCGTCTGCCTGGATCCTTCAGGCCCTGAGTCCGCAAAATTACTGCGTGCCTTAAAAGCGTATCTCGGTTTTAGAACGCGAGAAGCAAGACCTTAAATTAGATCGTGACGCAACAAGACTTAGCAATTGATTCTTTAGAAGCAACGTGTCCGAGGCACTAATTGAGGAGTTTTACTGCTCTGGCGTTTACGTTGAATGCAAAGCGTCGCAAAAAAAAAAAAAAAGGCACGGCGGGGTGACGCCACACACGGGCTATTTTGAAACAACCGCATCTCCTCCCTGAGAATGCTTTCCAAAACTCGTACTCGCTGACGGCAACGCAGCTTCCATTTCGGCGGTCATCAGGCACTTTCGTCAAACAGCCAAACAACCGGGACGACGAGGCGACGCGACTAATGATGGCTCCGTGTGTCACGTTGTGCTTCTTAACGAGTGGAACAACGACCATGACCAAAAAAGAAAAAAAAAATGAAATGAGGGGAAGTAAAAGAGGTGTCATTAGCCGGGCCTTCCATACGTGGCAACGAACGCTGTTTCAAGCACGCTCCTGTATTCACATCACCTTGCGCCGTGGAGCCTTTGCGTTATTTTGTGTTGCAGTCTCTGACTGCAACACCGAGTTCGACTGAGAGAGAACCAACGGCTCATCATCGGTGTCGTTTGCATTCAGGCAAGGTCGCGTCCACACCGGGGCTGCCGGACAGAACGACCTGTCTTTCCAGCGCACGTTAACTAAAACGCGTGAATCAAGGCCTATAGTTTAACCAGGCACGCGAGGCGACAGGGTAGAGCTAATGTCGTCCGACGTCAACAAAACCTTATAACAACGAGAAACTGTCAACGGCCGACGAGGGTGCTGGTAGCAGTGTAAAGCGAAACTAAGCACGATGGCAACTATGGCGTTTACAATCACGAACTGTCAAAAGTGGAAATTCTTCAACATCACTGAGAATTGCGTATCTGTCATAACCAATCTACTTGGCGCCGCTATTAAACTCCCTTGCAAAGTGGTGGAGGTGCTGGGTAGTAGGCAGGCAGCCAGTACGGACACAAAATGCTCGAGCAGCCCAGCGTCTACAGCTCATGCACGCGCTCGCACTTCGCACTCAGAGATGGTCCCACTAGTCAGTGCCTTGCGAATTCCCCACTATACACACAGTGATCTGTGTTTTAGAGGACCAAATAAAAGTTTATCCAATCCAATCCAATCGGGCAAACACGACCCACTGCTTAAGAAGCTTCGCCCCTAAAACAACAGGTCCTCTAAACGTATCACCACAAAAACAACCAGATCACGATGCCGAAAGAGAAAAACAGAGAAAGGCTCGTGCAAATCACCGTTTCGAGAGCACAAGCCACTAGAACAAGCTCCACTCAACAAAAGACGCTGCGATGCTACTCGGTGATACATTCTTACTTGAAAATCATAGCGATATATTTGAGGAGGAAAAGATATGTACATGACAAGACGGGCTGTTTTAATGAGGGCGCTCCACTCTTCTTATTTGCAGACAGCTTAAAAATAAGACTTCCATTTCCACAATATATAGCTGAAATATATAGCTGAAATATATAGCTGATACGAAATCTGTGTTTGACAGGTTCAGTCTCTAAGATACGGGGCGCAAGGGAAGCGCATAGGGAAACGCACAAACGCAGTCGGGTATTTGTGTTGTGCTCGAGCTTGGGAACGCGACCAGCCAAACACGCGCGTCCTACTCCAGCGTGTGCAATCAAACATGATGTTTTGCATACGTCGCCGGGTTATAGGTATACGCGCTTTACATTGAACATGCTCAAAATAATAAAATACCGATGTATACGAGATACCAATGTGCAACGTAAACCGAGATACGAAGAATACCACCACAATGTTTTTTTTTTTTTTTAGTTATACCCGACGCGCAACAGCATTGAATTCACCGCCGGCAAACGAATGAACGCGAGAACGCGTAGTAAAAACGCGCGAAATACGTACCAGTGCTGACAAGGACGGTGTTAAAAACTACTCAGTGTGATGGCAGGAAAAAGTTGCCTTCACCGGGGCACTGTATCCTACTCGGGCAACGGAACGACGCGAACTAAACACTCAGGGGAGCAACGCCAACGAAAGTTCCTAACGTCGTTTCGCTTGTCCAGGCGAGAGGAATAGCGCAAATGACGTAAGGAAACGGAAGAGTAAACCTACTTAGTGAGGGGAAGAGAAAGAGGAAGGGAGAGAGAGAGAGGAAAGAGAGAGCACTCCTGAGAGGGCGTGGTGATCACCGAAACGCAAAGGAAGTGACACTAAAAACAAGAAGAGGCAGCACACCGAGGCAAAGTGCGAGTAGAGCAGAAAAGAAACGACAACAACATAGCGAACGGACGCGCCCACTGGACGCTTGCAAATGAATGTCGCGGGAAGGTGCCCATAGAGGGAGCAGGAAACTGCATTACGATGTGATAGCGGAAGCTAGCTTATCGTTTTATACAGTCCCCTAGTGGGCACAAGTGCGTGTACATGGTACAGGAGTCGTCAAAAAGTGAAGCGAACCGCTGTCGGAGTGGGAATACTTTTTTCGAGCTCACCTCGCACGTCGTGAAGAGTTCTGTAAACTGCGCCACCGTTGTTACAAGGTGTCCGGAAAGCGAAAACAAAGCCTGTTTTTTTTTTTCTCTCGCAGTTTTCAGAACACAAATAACAATATCTGACGTTTTTACGTGCCGAAACCTCCGATATGAATACGAGGGTCGCCATAGTGGAGGGCTCACACAGTACCTCCGTCGAAATACAACCACCGGAATCGAACCCACGACCTTCGGGTAAACAGCCGATCAATTTGGCCACTGTTCTACCGAGGCGAACTTTCGGAACACAAAGAATCTGAATAAAATAGGTTAAAAAAAGGAAGAAACAGAGTAGTTACTGTGCTC
This sequence comes from Rhipicephalus microplus, assembly GCF_013339725.1. Taxonomy (NCBI): domain Eukaryota; kingdom Metazoa; phylum Arthropoda; class Arachnida; order Ixodida; family Ixodidae; genus Rhipicephalus; species Rhipicephalus microplus. The sequence continues at coordinate 99,755,006 of NC_051171.1, read as the reverse complement.
GGCTGCTGACCCACAGGTCGCGTGTCCGATCACGACTGCGGCGGCCGCATTTCGATGTTCGACCAAGTGCAAGTTCTTTAAAGGCCAACACCTATAAAGGCCTTTAAAGGCCTCAATTTTTCGACCATGTCAAGGTAATGGTGCTTCTATGTTCCTGAGACACTCTTGTCACGAAACCAATAGCTGAAATGCTCCGCAAACTTAAAAATAATTTTAACAAGCAATGAGGTGCAATACCGAAACCCAACCGGGTGCCCTGTGTACGTATGACGAACTATTTGGTAAGAACCGGAGGCCGTATACTGGTCCCGCCAGCGCGGAGCATGAAAACTGCCAAAGCCAGGCCAGCGAAGCGCCGGCCAAACACCACAGAGAAAGGAAGAAAGCTTTCCTGTGCTATACCTGTGCCAAACACCGCCGCCCTAGCCTTGCGGCCGATTCGCTCGCAGGATTTCAAGCTGGACGGTTGTGCCCTCGCGATCTCCGACGCCAGCGCAGCTCCCGCCGACTGGGTCACCCTCCGCGGTCTCCTGACGCTGTGCAGCTCTTGCATTGTGGTGCCCCACCCTTGGACTGCTTCGACCGGATCCCCACTTTCCTATATCTTTCTATTTTCAGTCACTTGCCTCTCTATTTGTTCACCTATTCCCTTCTATACTTTTTATCTCTCCTTCTCCCCACACCTATAAGGCACTGCGCCGTGTCGCCTATAGGCAGACAGAAACTAGGTGCCTTCTTCATTTTCCTTAAGAACCACTACCACCTAGCCTTGTGGCCAGCACAATAAACGCTGTAGCGGCCAAAATAGTGATGCCATCGGCTGCGTCACTTCCGTTGACATGTCAAAAATGACGTCAAACAGACAGTGTTGCCAATAATTTTGGCAAGCGAGCTGAGATTTTCGAGACAATCTTCAAACATTCATTTGCAAACAATCAGCGCATCTTTCAAACCTGTAATTTGGCATAAATGACAGAAATGTGAAAAAAGATTGTACTCAGCGAATTTCATTGTGATCCATTGAATATAAAAAATCGCCGGAGTTGGCCTCTAACGTGTACTGAAAATCGCACAAAACACGGACTTCTGTAGCGTTTCGCCCGCATCGAAATGCTACAGGTTCACGTTCTGTGCGATGTCAGTGAACGTATAAGAAAATGCAGATGGTCGAAACTTTAGCAGCCTTCCACTACGGCGATTCCTGTAATCATATCATGGTTTTGGCACACAAGACACCCCATATATTACGTTAATAATTTGAACGCTACGATCGAGTCAAATGCGTTACAAACGCGGAACTCGCTAAAACACGCAATCAGTTCTATATATATCTCAACATCAGTTTTTGTAATTTTATATTTTTAACAGAATTATAACGCAATAGCTCTAAAAAGCTTGTTTCGCACTACTTCCGACGTCGCTGTCCCCGTCGTCGGTTGTGAGCGAAAGGTCACCATTTTGTCGACGACCAAAAAAAAGTCGAGGAAGGTTCAAATGAAATAAATGCAATAAATAACACAAACCTAGGCACGAGTAACAATCACAGCCAGGCCGTCCGTGTGGCAAACAGGTGTTCAACCACAGAGCCACGATATTGATAGAAACCTCGGGGGTGAAAAATACTAGATGAACGTCCTTAGTGAAAGAGTCCCTTTAACATATCATGTATTGCGTGGCAGTAGCGCAGAATCGCGCCAGGCCCCAAAACATGTGAATTGCGCAACCAGTGGGAGCTTCAAAGGCGTTCCGACATATTTAATTAATAAAGCGTTCCAACATATTTATTTGTCATTGTGCACAAAACACATCAGCAAAGTGAGTAGCTGCGTAGGTTCGCGTCTTGCTTTACGGAAGCGTAGTATAGGCCCTTTGCCTATTCGCAAATGGAATAATTATGATGCTTTGACCACTTAGCAACTCTACTTGCCGTAGAGTTGCTAAGTGGCCACAGCATCATAATTCCAGAATATTTCACAATTCCAGAATATTTTGAACTGGCCAATGATACGCACGATGTCATTCGTTTCCTAACGACCCGGTTGAGACATGCACCGAGGACCAAAACAGGCTACCCATTGAGAGCGCGATGTGCATGGGGCCAAATTACGCTATTAAGTTGTACTATTGAAGGCGAAGCCCAAACGTTCTCGAAATCGTGGTGCGCAAGTTGGCTTCACGGCATTGCTTCAGGACAATGCAAGGAAAAGAGTTCAGAACAACACGCGGAAAAGTTTTGTTTTTATTGAGCTAGCAATTACATGACACTCTCGGCTGGATTTTCCCGCCATCGGCGTGTGTGTGTGTGTTGATGATTGATTGATTTGTGGCGGAACTGTGTGTGTGTGTGTGTGTGTGTGTGTGTGTGTGTGTGTGTGTGGTGTGTGTTTGTGTGTGTGTGTGTGTGTGTGTGTGCGCGCGCGCGCTAACACCGGAACGATTGCGTTTAGTTGCCGGGCGCACAAAGGTCGCTTCGCTCGCTGAACAGACTCGTCATTACTTCGCTCGCTGGACAGGCCCCGTTAGCGAAAAGCGTGCGTTTATCAAACACAGCGAAGTACGAACTGGGACACTGGTTCGTAGTCATATCTGCACCTATAACTACGTTTCATGCATCCTTTTTTTGCTTAAACACCACGTTAAGTGCAAAGCTGTAAACGTTGTTAGTTAGATCTCGCCCTGTGTGTGTGTTGTTTTCGTGCGTCATTGGTGCGTAAGCAGCACGTTCGCAGCGGGACATACGAAGTTGTTGATTTGATTGATTGATATGTGGGGTTTAACGTCCCAAAACCACTATATGATTATGAGAGACGCCGTAGTGGAGGGCTCCGGAAATTTAGACCATCTGGGGTTCTTTAACGTGCACCCAAATCTGAGCACACGGGCCTACAACATTTCCGCCTCCATCGGAAATGCAGCGCCGCAGCCGGGATTTGAACCCGCGCCCTGCGGGTCAGCAGCCGAGTACCTAAGCCACTAGACCACCGCGGCGGGGCATACGAAGTTGTTGCTATCGCATTTATTGCTTCGTTCTTGCGACAAAGCTGTGACTTTTTTAATTTATATTTTTCCACTACTTGTCATTGAGGATTCGGACTATATAGAGAGGCAGGTTCTAGGAGAAAAAATAGGTTATCAATGTAATTTTAAACGATTCTGTGCCGACTGGTCGGGCACCGAAAACTGCATTGGCCCTAATGTTGGTGTTGTTTCTCAATGCCACACTACGTCCGCTACTTGGGATGCTGTGCACCCCTGAAATACCACAGTTATCTGCGTTCACTCCTGTTTATGATCACCAGCTTCACTTCGCGGAGAACAGCCACGTTCTTCCATTTGTACGGCAGCATTCCGTATAGCAGAGGAGTTGTGAGCAAAACACCGACCCCGCACGGCGGCGGCCACGACGAGGAATTATGGGGGGAAACGCGAGATTACAAGCCATGGTTGCTGCTTCCTTTGCGTTCTATTTGCACTGCGTTCACACTCCCAGCATTCGAAAGAACAACCACAAAGAAGAAGAAAAGAAGAACGAACGAAAAAATTTGCTCTTTTTTTTTAGGTCTGGCGGTCCGACGTCGTCAATATACCATGCCAATATCTGGGATATACGGCGGCGTGGGACCACCAGACTTAAAAAAAAAAGAAAGCCATTCTTTCTTTTTTCCTTTTTTTTCTTTGTTGCTGTTGTTTCGAATCCTGGGAAAGTGAACGCAGTGCGAGTAGAACGCAGAGGGACTAGCAACCATGGCTTGTAATCTCGCGTTTCCCCCCATAATTCCTCGTCGTGGCGGCCACCTCGCGGGGTTGGTGTTCGGTTCACAACTCCCAATCTGCAGGGCGGATGCCCTCCAAGCGACTATAAACTTCCTTCTGCCGAGCTTCAGACCGTAAGTGCGCTGGTACCTATTTAACCAGCAGGTACCTGAAGTTCACAATTCTCTGCCTCACGCAGCAGCGGTGCATGCTCAAATTGTTTCACTAAGGCTGCGGTGGGTTGTGGTACGCTCAAAGGCCTTCGCAGAACCTTATGGAGCAATCTCTCGAGATGAGCACCCAGAAACGAAGAGGTCGGCGTACTCCTCTACCCAATGGGAAAAAGCGGTGCGCTCCCGGTCGGCAGTGGGAATTGAACCCGGTACCTTCAGCTGGAAGCTAACGCAGCCATGTAGCCACCACTGCGGCCTTCTTGTCCTTCTTGTCTCTGTGTCGTCGTTTTGTTCTCGCGCTATAACTATCGTCAAGCCTCCCTGCACTCGGGAAATGCTCTCTCCCCGTGTTAGGGAACGTCCATTTGCGTGACGGAAGTGCGACTTATTGGTACGAATCACACCACTCAATTTCGGGTATATCAAGTGTTGCGGTTACTTATGTTCGATGTAGACGTAAATTTTTCATGTACACGGACGTTAATTGTTGTGCGAAAATGGAAATGAAACACTTTCTTGCCGATAGAAACTGAACGGTCGTTTTTTTATTCGAATAATTGTTTCCATCTTACGCCACAAAACTACGGTATGATAACGAGAAACGCCGTATTGGAGGGAACACGGAAATTTCAACCGCTTGGGGTTCCACAACGTGAGCCAAAAATCAAGTACATGGGTCTCCAGCGTTCTACCTCCATCGGAATGAGGCCGTCGCTGCCGGGATTCGATCCTGCGACCATAAGGCAAGCACTACAAATCACACCGTAAGATTTCTTCAAAGGCAGCTAAACAGCTGAACAGTAAAGAGTAAACTATGTGGCGAAAACTGCAAACCAAGGTGTTTCTAAACCCTCACCTGTACAGTAAGTTCCCCCCGGGACTGTTTCATCCCAGATGTGCGCACTGTAATAGCACTGCAGGTGTAGCGCGCATGGTATGAACCTGCCCTTCCTACAATGATAGAAGCAGAAACGTAGAATGATGGGAGGCCTTTTTACGCAGCCAAGACCCCAAAAACAACATCAACTCAACGGTCTTGCCCTGACTGCCACCGAGCCCCAAAGGATTCCGGCCGACGGCTAGGGGGGTGAACGGAGGCAGAGGTAAAAGCCTCCTCGATGTCATTCTAGGCGGGTGTAAATAAATGTTATTTCTCTCTCTCTCTCGAGCTTCATCTCAGAAGTATTTTATGTACATTGAATATTTTACTACAAAGCGAAATTAGCAGCTGTTTTTCTACCAACACTATTGCAGCAAACATTACCAAGAAAATAGTAGCGGCAAAAAAACAAAAAAAACAACCACAGTAACTCTACCAGACAAGCAACCTTGTTCAAATGTTCAGATTTAAGCAGAATCACGCATAAAAAAATATAACTGGCAAGGACGCTGTTGTTAGCAGAAATAGCGAACGATCCATTTACGTCAGAAAAGACGAGAGATAATTTAAGAACAAAAACAACCTTCTCCCTCTACCACTCTCGCTCGTCGACATTTCAGCGGCACTCCGAGCCGCACCCTCTGGGATTATGATTGGCGATGGAGGCACGACACCGAGGCAGAGCCATTCATTAGCGAAAGTGCGCCTCCTAGGTGTTCAGATGCTTTTTTTTTATTTCACATTTTATGCCCCCAAGTTTCTAAACTATACTATACACTAAGCTGGTTAGGAGAAGCATAGCGATTATGTCTCAGACAGGCCTTTGTAAGTCACCGAAAAGGTGGCGTAGGTCAAAGACAACAAAAAGTGTGTCGTAAAAGACTCCAACACGCGAGCGCAGGTTTAAAAGCCGACAAAAATCGATACGATTTCCGATCTTTGGCGCTACGGCAGCCATACGAAGATAAAGAAAAAAAAAGAAAATAGGACGTGGAAGCGTCGTAAAATAGCGCGAACGAAAAAGAGACTACTTGCAGCGTCAGTCAAGTCTGACAACAACATTAAAGACACTTCTCGAAATTTTATGTCCTGCTATAGGCCCTCTGACTCGCGTCATTCAAGGATGCACACGAGTAGGTTTTACGGTGTTGCCGTTTATCTTGTTATATAATTCCATTTATCGTTCTCGAAAAAAGTATATATCCTAGTCACGTTATACGCTTTCTTTGAAGACACTTGACGCTATGAATCATGCTTTCTACAGCCTGTCGTCAAAGTCAAGTCGGGTTAAGTGGAAAGCTCATTTCGCTTTCTATTCTTCGTGGAAGCGCACGCTAACCAGGTCAGCGAAAAGGGCGTACTGCTTCACGCAATTTCCTAGGGACGCCACCATTGAACATTTATTTACTTGGTATATTTTTTACTAGAAGCCTGTAAAAGAGGTTGACGGTCAAAATAGGAGGAGGTGGAGGAGGACAAGAACAACAAGAGAGAAGGCAGAGAGGTTAACCAGGCACATGCTCGGTTTGCTACACTACGCTGGGGGAATGGGAAGGGGGAGTATAAAGATGAGAGAGAGAGAGGAAATAGGCGCCCGCTATTGCCTATATCTTAGATGCATCATAAGTGCAAGGCGAAGGTTTACAAACAAAGACTTAAACAACACGTTCTCAATAAGTTTAATGATTGAAAAAAAAAGCCCTTTTTCCTAGACGCTTGCAGCGCATACAGCGCGAATACCACGATATGCCTACATACACAGCCTACGCAAAGCTGTTTCGGAAACTGTAAATGACAGCATGCATGTACACGAAGCACGAAAGATTGAGTGGTGCGCAGCTCGCATATTTTGTATATATGAATTACTTTTCACTTACGCTGTACTCACATGGTTTCCACTCGTTTCGCTTCCGCTGTCGCACGAGAATAAACGTGCTCTCTTTCGGATCATAGACTCGTGTGCAAGTCTGCGATCCGCAGGCATGACAAGGACGAACAGGCAAACGTTACAAGGTTACGCATTGCTCACTGGTTATCTCACAAATAAGAAATTACGCCTACGAAACACTACATCATTCACCATCATTACAGATAACGATTAGCGGTAGAAGAAGCGTATCACGACCTCGATGTCGATTAGCGAAATCTGGTGAAGTTCTGCGCACACACACTGAGCAAACTACCAAGACACGCGTGGCACGGAAGCGTATCTTAGTAGATAACTAACTAATTAACTAACTAACTAACTAAACTAACTAACAAACTAATTAATTAAAAAAGTAGAAAGAAACCACAATATAATTTTTCGCTTGAGCGGAAATGCAGAAGACAAGAAAAAAAGATTATGATACAGAGGGTGCGTGTGTACTTTTCAACGTAGTTGCTATTATTCGAGATTATATATTATAACGTCAGTACAGCTTCCAACCCTCCTCGCTTTCTATCTCTATTCTTTTCCTCCCCTTTCCCTCTTTCCCTCTTCCCCCTTGTGAGGTAGCAAACTGGGTTCAACCTGCTTAACCTTCCTGCCTTTGCTTTGCTTCTCTCTCTATCTCCTAAAAGCAGGCGCCATGACAACCACAAAGACTCGTGAAACCATGACAACACAATAAGGGCGCTTCGACATCATTAGAATGCCTCTGGGATGTGCTGGTGATCTGGATCCCGCAGCCGAAGCCACCAGCGCGACCACAGCAACGCGTCGCACGTGCGCACCATGATACGATGAACAAGGGCCACGAACTTTGTCGCGGATAAACAAGACCAACCTGCAAGCGTATACCTCGTACGTAGTCTTAGCCCAGTGTCACACGACGCACGGCTGATTGCAATTAAGCTCGATCGGGACCTATATCCTCCACAGCGGTTGACGCTTTTCAGCAGCTACAATAGAGCATCTCAGAGTTTCTTCATGAAGCAGACAACCACGGTCATAAAATTCGATTTGGATCAGGCCTGATCACGATTAAAAGTGACTATGTGATACCGGTATTACAAACTAACATACTATAGTGAAAGTATTTTTGTTGGTTTCAAGATTCCATAAGAGGTTCATTGAACACTAAGGAACGGCTTTCTGGATAGTCGCAACCTGCGACATCACTTTTAATTATGAAATATTTGTGTTATTCTCTTTATTGCGTGGAATCAGTCATTAACCATTATAATAGATTAGACATCTCATTTTTTTCCATTTTTTTAAACAGGCCGTAAAACGGCCCCTGGAGTGGTTTCACGAGAAATTTAACATGCATGTCTGGTTAACATTATTGATTTACGTGGTTTTTTGTTTGTTTGTTATATGTTGGGCTGGCTCAAAGTGCATCGAAGCGAAAATTTCATATTCAAGTAATGTCCCCAGCGCTAGAAAAATTTTTAAAGGTAGTGGCTCAGGCTCAAAGATAAAAAAATGTGAAAAAAGGCAAACATGGCCCAAATAAAAAAGTTTGTAATTTGATGCGCGTTGGCGCGTTTTCTATTTCACAGAGAAAGTTCGAAAAAGTGTCAAATATAGAAGAAAGTTCTTGAGCAATCTCTGCCAAAGATTGCTATCCTACAGGACGCAGAAAAGAACAAGGAAGCCATTTAAAGAAGCAAGCTTTTTTTTTTTCGTAAAAAAAAGGCACTTTAAAAAAAAAAGCTTCAATCTCAAATTCGACGAATCTCTTCTTTTTTTTTTTCAGTCATATCACGGTTTCGATATCATATATCCTCATCTGCTCTGTTCACACGATATAACGGTTTGAAGGCGTACTATGCTGTGCGTACTCACTCCAGTGCTCTTTCACGTTGTTATCAGCTTGCATTGTGGGTAAATGTACAGTTTTAATTACTTTGCTCCAACAAAACTTCGCTGTAGTGGCTTGTTTTTAAGAAATGCGTATTCTCATATTTTTATTGTCACCAAAGTGCGCGGGGGTGGGCTAGTAGTAGCAGTAGTAGTATAGTAGTAGTATTTTAGTAGTAGTAGTTGATTGATTGATATGTGGAGTTAAACGTTCCGAAACCGCCATATGATTATGAGAGACGCCGTAGTGGAGGGCTCCGGCAATTTCTACCACCTAGAGGTCTTTAACGTGCACCCAAATCTGAGCTCACGGGCCTACAACATTTCCGCCTCCATCGGAAATGTAGCCGCCGCAGCCGGGATTTGAACCCGCGACGTGCGGGTCAGCAGCCGAGTACCTTAGCCACTAGACCACCGCGGCGGGGCAAGTCAAGTTAGCTTCGATATCATAAGTATGTTTTACAACTCTTTAACTTGAACCAGAACCATGGGCCGATACTAAAGCGATAGCCTTAGGTGCCTCATCGAAACGCGATTACTGACCAGCATCCCCTGCCGGTGGCGTGAACACTAGTAAAGAAAAAAAGTGATCACGTGACGACGTCAACGTGAGACATTATCACATCACTGATAGCCAATACTTGTGATGTCGTGACTGCGTCCCTATGATGCCGAATAACATGACGTCACATGGTGACGCGATTGCTTGGACAAAGGTGGTCCGATCTGAGAGGCAATGCAAAACAAGGCAAGGCGCCGAAAGCTCACAGATGCCTACGGAGCCTACACACCTTAGCCACTAGGGCTACACACCTTAGCCACTAGAGGCTACACCTTAGCCACTAGATCACCGTGGCGGGCAGTAGTAGTAGTAGTAGTAGTAGTAGTAGTAGTAGTAGTAGTAGTAGCAGTAGTAGTAGTAGTAGTAGTAGCAGCAGTAGTAGTAGCAGTAGTAGTAGCAGTAGTAGTAGCAGTAGTAGTAGTACTAGTAGTAGTAGTAGTAGCGGCGTTGTTAACAAATCGTTCAACGGAAGCCTTGCTGCGTGCGCGAGAAATGAGAAATATGAACACGAATGCACACCTCCCAGCGAACGAGCTAACAGGCATGCGATAACAGATCCGTTCACACGCACTGTGGACACCCGCGTGTCAGTGACTGTCGTGTATTTATCATCCAAGCTCGCGACAAGCATTCATTCGAATCTACAGCCTACCTTTGCTGTTCTCTGCAGACTATAAATGCTTAAGGGTGCGAAGAGTACGACATGAAATAGCGCACGCCTGCCAGGACGAGTGCACTTTCTCTATACTTTATAGCTTCTTGGCAGAGCACGGAAGGACCGACATCGAGGTTTCAGTAATCAAGAAGACGCTGTCACTGCGCCTGCGCCAATATCGTGCTGGAGATAAATCGATATCGACACTCGAAACAAAGTAACACGGAAAAGCGTGTAGAGATTTCTATGGCACGTTACAAGACGCCGGTGTCGCGGTTTTCGTTTCCTTTTTCCCCCCCTCCAAGCTTCGACAGAGGTGCGTCCCTTTGGCTAAGCCATTCATTTTGCATCGCCAGGCGGCAGGCGGCTCGGTTCCTAGTCCGAGAGAGTGCTCGCTCACCGGTTTCCGCGGAAGCTGCTAATGACCACCAGAACGCTGACTTGACCTTTGTTGTTTCATCGCCGGTATCGGCTCTGTTTTCGGAAAGAACTGCCCGATAAGATTCGCTCTTTTTGTTACGCTGTTTGCTTTCACCCTTGGCATTCTGACGTCAACGTCTCGGTCTGCACAAACACTGGAGCCATCTTTCCTGCTTGAGCATGTCCGCCTGAATTTAGAACTTCGGCCATCTCCGTGAAAGAACGAAGCCCTCCATAACGGCGTGCATCGTAATGATGTCGTGGTATCTGTACGTAAAACAACACAGATTATTGGTAATTTTGAGATGTCAATTACACTGGAATTCACATTGATTATTCGTTTGCTACACTCAACAAAATATAATAAAAGATCTTTGTATTCTTTAACTGCACGATGGTGTATAGCTGGCTCTAGCCTAAGACATCTTTTCATCTCTCTGTAACTTCCTAATTTACAAGAAGCTACACTACAGAAAAAAAAGAGCTTTTCCCGGCATTCTAAAACCGGTTTTCACAAGCATAGGCTAACCCTAACCTATAGTCTGTTTAAAAAGCTTTTTTGGGAACTTTCTTTCACGTATGAAAACGGAGAAATATTTCGTCTCGATTTTTTTTTTCAGAGACTGCGAATTTCAGGCGGTAGGCAGAGGCGCTCACAAAGAGGTTTTAAGATAGTCGTTTCCACATTCAGCCCTAGCACGGTGGAGCGAAATAATGTTACGAAGTCCACATTGATCTATGCGCTTGTGTAAGACGCAGCACAGACTGGCTAAAGTAAAGGAAATGGGAGCATAACTAAATACTAGAGTTATAACGCGACGTGGGTAAACATGACAGGAAGTTCATCTGGGTGCGAGATTACGATAACGCCGGCGACATAAAGCTGGTAGCATAGACTTCTCTGGGTCTCAAAGGTGGATTATCTTAATATGCGTGGTTTTATTTTTCTTGCACAGCATAAAAAGAGTGGAGTCAACAGGCGGCGCGAGACTGGCATGGCGTAACGTCTTTCGCCGACATCGGAAGACGACAATGACATGTCAATACAAGAAGAATAGCCACATAGGTCTACTGACAAGATTATTCCGGCGACACCAACTTCCTTCAGCAGTCCTTCAAACGCCCCAAGATTGTAATTAGGTAAAAAAAATAAAGAAAGTGGGAGCATCTTGCTCTGCCGGTGTAGAGCTGGAGTCAACAGCGGAGTTTGTTATCGAGCTATACCGTCGTTCGCCCCTTTTCAGGGTTTGGGTAAGTTACGCTAGCTTTGGGCTTAATTAATATTGACAGCTGGAATCTTGACTGAATCAGTATTCAATCAAGTACTTAAGATTTCATTAGCCCCAGCTGAATTGGCCGTGACATTATTAGTGATCATTTAATTGTCCCTGAATAATTAGCACTAAGCTATATTTACTTAGCAATCCATGACTTGGCTTAATTAGTCTCAGTCCGATTAGTCCTGAGTTACACTTGGCCTGATTCACACGGATTGGCATAAATAGCTAGACATTATCAAGAAGTGGCTCAATTCAGTCTTAGCATGCCTTGATTAAGCAGATTAGTAGAGCTTATTGCGGCTATGCTATATGACGCCACAGCTAGGCACAATTTTCGTCGCATGCTACGGCCGGACCACCGGCCTAAAAAACTCCGCTGTTAAAATATCTTGTTCCATCTCTGTACATCTTTCGTGCTTCAGAGTTATTGCATCCGACACCGGACAGATCGGCGCACGTATTGAGAGTGGCACAACGGAACAAAGTGAGGGCGTGCCAGTTCAAGATGATAATTTCGGTTCGTACAACACGGCGCAATAAAAATCTGCAACAGCTCCGCAGGCAAAGCGAACAAAAAGTGTGGATAAATATATGTGGCTTGACACATCATCCTTGAGAGACAGCCACTGCCTCGAATACATTTGGGCCTCACCAGTGCTCTTTGCTGACGCAACTATTCTTTGCAGCAATTGGCATGCGCTCACTTGGCACTTACGAATCACAAATCACATCAATCAGACGTGCCTCTTCCAAAAGGCTGACACTTCTGCGGATGTTTCTGTCAGGACATTAAATGGACATTAAAAGACAAACCGCCAAGTTTTTTTTTTTTACGTGCAGGCGATTTTTTTCGTGTCAGTAGCTTACAATTTCACAACCACAAAAGCACTACTAAGAACCCAAGGAAACGCGTGGTGAGCCGAAAGAAAGCGCATAAAAGAAAAGGGAAATAAAGGTGATGACGCTATCATGAAGTTCCTGCAACACCTCGCCGTCACGTCATGAGTTTTGACTGCGTCGGCTACGGCCTATACAATTGTTTATCGGTTAAAATAGCTCACATGGCATTCTGGCGAAGGGAAACGTTTTTTTTTCTAAAAAAAATTCAAAAAGAAAGGTTTCACGGCAGAGAAATCATCGACATGTCCAAGGCCTGATTAACGGGTCTACGGTGCAAATTTCGCGATTCTTTAGGGTGTCCGCCTCTGGTCTTGTTCTCTTCTTTTTGGAAGCGTGCCAAAGCTGTAAACTGCTCAATGTTTTACTAGGAGACTGTGTTTACGTTTCGTTAACGCAAAGCTGCAAGTTGAGCGCAAAACAAAGAGGAGCCTGCCCTGGCGCCAACACTGGAGCGAAAACAAAACGAAACGATTGCTTACGCACAATCTCGTTTATGAATCGACAGAACGTATCTCCTCGATAAAAGTAACAGCACCAAGAAAAAGCTAGCGCTGCAATACCACCGCTGACGCAAGTTATTACAACGATCAAAAAGCGAAATCAAACGAAGCAAGCTGAGTTTGCAATGTTTCCACGGCGCAAGCGAGCGAGCGAGAGCGCGCTTACGAATTTACTATTTAATTGTGCATCCTCGCAAGGCATGCATTTGGGCGGAACCTGCTAGCAGACTCGCATTTACCCAAAAGCGTGCAAATAGAGAGTTCTGGACGGCCAATAGAGGCTGTGACTATACGCGTACGAAAACAGTGAACGGAACAGAAGCGTATCACAGTAAGCGCTCGAGCCTCAAGCAAACGAAAGAATGGGAAGCATATGCGGCCAATGCATATGCAGAAAAGAAACAATGCCGAGATGTCCCACTCGGTGAGCCTGGCCATGCGCGTCGCGAGAAAGAGAGACAGAGAACGCGGCGTTTGACGAAGCGAAAAGGCTTGTTAGCGAAGGAGAGCCGGCAAAAAATTGCGAGTCATACAATACAAGCAAAAAACGATGCCTTTATTACAGCGTAAACGATAGAATAAAAATAATTTATATAGTAAAAACTACGTGCTACGGATCCAGGCCATTGTTCCTTTGTGTCTTTTTTTTTATTCGGAGGATAAGGCCTTTTTTTTTTTTGCGGGCTATAGGACAAAAAATATCAGAGGGAAGAGTTCAGCAACACTCGGCAGTTATGTATAGCCACCGGAAGGGGCATGATTTCCTAATATACGAACCCCCCTCCCCCCCCCCAAAAAAAACAACTTAATCACGTTATTTCTCGAGCCCGGATATTAATCACAAACTGGCACGTTAATTAAGAAAACTCATGAATACACACTCAAGCTTTCAATCACACACACACACACAAGAAGAAAAATGCTACAACTGCAGCAAATTCGAAGAACAAAAAAAGCAAACGAAGTGAAAAGAAAGGAGGAAAAAAAGAGGATAACGAAGTTAAAATAAACCATCATCTAACAAGACAGTAAAACTATCTGCTTTTTTGCTTCCCATTTTATTTTACCTTTGACTTTAGGAACTTTCTCATTGCTGCTATGCAACGATTGGGACAGCAACAGTTCTTTAGCAAAATATCAATACCGTTAAAATGCAATATGTGTGAGTACTCCATTTGATGCTGGTTAGAAGCCGATGTCAATCTTTTTTTTTTTTGAGCCATTTTAAGTCCCATTTAGGGAACGAGAAGCACGGTCAATCTTGATCCCATGCAAATTTAGATCGCAATGATGAATCGTTTTGTGCCCCCATCATTACATCTAGAGCAGCTTGGACTTGCTTCCAACATCGCCTCCCATTCCCCTTACTACGTCCCCATTCTTTCCTCAACTTTTCCACGCATATGGGAAAGCTACGCCTCCGCCAGCCGCATCAGGATCGCAAGGTCTAAAGGCAAAGATTACACAAGAATTTAGAGAAAAACAACTAGAGAAAAGAACCTATATATATAGGCAAATCGGGCAAAAGGCGGAAATAGCAACGCGTGCGTGAAAACAAGAGCGAAGCCTTTATTTATATTATTAACTGCGAGAGTTTCTTGGCGGAAGATATAACTATAGAGCGAGAAGACTTCCGAATCAGAAATGCTGAAATTGAAACATAAATTGTTAGTTTTAGCAATAATATCTTGCAGAATTACAAAGTTTCTTGCACTCTTGGATAATATGACACATCGTTCACGCGTCCTGCGAGATTTCATTTGAAAGGATTACACGTACAAGCCTCGTGGTCACAATAGAAATAAATGCCACACGAGTGTGCCCAATGTCACAGTATAGCTGGGATTTCTAGCACAAATTAGGGAGACCCTTCTTCGCTCAATGGCGTACTTCGAGGAGTTATTACTACAAGACTTCCCGTACGTACCTATTTCTAAGAATTAACCTAACAATTCGTCGGATATCCCATTACGTTTATGTATTCAAAGCGTCCAGGACACGGACCGTTTCCGAACGCCCAGTTCTCTTTCAGTTACAGTTTATTAAGTAGCGTTCGGCCGCGCCGCGGTGGTCTATAGTGGCTAAAGCACTAGGCTGCTGACCCGCAGGTCGCGGGATCGAATCCCGGCTGCAGCGGCTGCATTTTCGATTGAAAAGAAAATGCTGTAGGCCTGTGAGCTCAGATTTAGGTGCACGTTAAAGAACCCCGGGTGGTCGAAGTTTCCAGAATCCTCTCACTGCGGCTCCTCTCATAGTCATGTTATGATGTCGGAACGTTAAACCCCACATATCACATCAAAGTGGCGTCCAAAAACATAGGAGGTGCTCTGCAAGAACGGAGTATCAGCCCCTTCATTATAAGCCTCCCCTGGAGTATCAGCCACGTATCCAAAGGTATTTTGCGTAACTCAAGAGCCAGATCCAACCCTTTGCTTTATTCAAGAAATCAGTTAACGGGCACAACGTGGACATGTAAGGAACAGAATCACCAAAGGCAAATGAATGCCTGAGAAGTTATTGTAACCCATCCCCCACAATAAGGCACGCAAGAAGCAGTATAATGTACACTCTGGGAGCCATATTTGCAGACACCGCATACTCGAACGCCGGCGGTCGCGAGGCAATAAAATATTAAGCTTTTGATTGAAACCGAGAAAACAAAAAGGTAGCAAAAATAACCAAAGTGACCAAGACATTTCTTCTGATGCCAACGGTCCAAAAAGAAAAAGTCAAACTGGCGCAAAGTAGCTACACCTAAAAACCCTGAACCGCACACTGTAGTTAATTAAGGAACAGGGCCCCCCGCGAGCGTGTACTTCGGATTGGCCGGCACCGCTCAAAGCCGACCGAAGCCCCTCGTATCGAAGGTAACTTGCCTAGTCTCTGAAAGCGACTGCGAATGGTCGGGCGTGCACGATGCACGGGGCAATAACCTCAAGGCGGCTACGTGAGGGCATCGTAACTCGACTGTGTGCTTATCGCAGCTCTGCTATTTATATGTCACGCCATGATACGTGAGCAGAAAAGTAAATATGAGCGACGATAATTTATTCCCGCGTGCAGGCTAAATACCGAGATCCCCAAAGAAATCCCGAACGAGCGACAACATCAGCGAAAAGGAGCGACGGCCGACCAGAACGTGAATATCTAAAAACCATGGTGCTAGAGCTTATAACACCGTCCTAATAACGACACGCGTCTAATATGATGGTGCAGTCGTTTTTGTGTCAACGAAAGCTTGATCACGTCCGCGCGTGCATGTGTGTGTGTGTGTGCTTGTGTGTGTTTGTGCGCGCGCGCGTGCGTGTGTGTGTATGTGTGTGTTTGTGCGCGCATGTGTGTGTGTTTGTGCGTGTGTGTGGGTGTTTGTGCGCGCGTGCACGCGCGCGCGTGTGTGTGTGTGCGTGAATGCGTGTGTGTATGTATGTGTGTTTGTGCGCGCGTGCGTGTGTGCGCGTGTGTGTGCGTGTGTGTGTGTGTGTGCGTGCCTTTATGTGTACAGAGTGTGTGCGTGAAAGGCGTGTAATATTTGCGAGGAAATAGCGCTGCTGTCACGTTCACTTCACTTTTCACGCCCGAAATTTCAGCAGAAATATTAATGAAGAGTCAATTCGACTACAATGGTTTGCCTGATGAACAGTAGTTTTGTATTAAAGCACAGGTTTTTTTAAAGCATACCTGCTTCGATAGTGGCGGAGGCGACAAAAGCATATTTCGCGAAAAAATAAAAGAAAAACCGAGCAAAAAAAAAAAAACACGGCGCGCGTGTGAGCACAAGGGTGTACACAAACAGGCCTTCGATGGTGCGCCGGTCACATGTGTAATTGAGAACGCGTTTTCCAATAACTGAGCGAGTACATCTAAAAGTGAGCCAATCAATAAAAATTCAAACATTCAAAACAAGGTGACGTACAGCAGACACCGTATCGCGATGACGCCATACACTCCTGAACATTGTGGCGGAGATCCAAGGAACGTACAATGCTCGCAAACGCAAAGAGCCATCCGACATTTAAGATGACAAAAAAAAAATCCCTGAATACCATCAACAACAGTCGCATACTGTGAAAGGGTTCGAGAAAATCGTTTCTCCGCGCCAGCAGACTTCGTGTTACACGCCGCACGCCCATTTTGACGTTCGTGTCGACGCAAGCGTGATAACGAACGCAGACGCAAATGTGTCACTCCGCACGCGCAAGAGCAAAAGTAAGTAATGAACAGAAAGAAATAGGTTGCATGAAATGCACCACGAAACAAACAGCTCGCCTGCGGAAGTATTTACCATGCACGCCACGTGAGTCGTTACAATCCCTGTCAGAAATGTCGCTGTCGCATTGGAAAATAAACGGCGCGAGATGAGGGCGCGGGTATACACATTGAATGGGATGTTTGGTTAAATGCTTCCTTGCAAAGGACGCCGTGCAAACTAAACGAGAAAAAAAAAATAGGTGAGAGAACTGTCAGTCGACGGCTGCGAGAACAATTTCGCTGCCTGTGGCTTGATTTTTTTCATTATGACGATAACTCATAGGCATGCTGTCCATGTTGCGAACGCAGGAACACAGAAGAGCGAATGATCTAATAATAAATGGCAAGGTTCCCCGTTCTGAAACCCTGATTCGGTGATTAGATACGCTGTAATGGACAGCTCAGGCAATTTCGAACGTGTATTAACATCTACACACACGATCCTCTGTAGTATTTCGCTTTCATTGCAATACGGCCACCGCGACCGGGATGCAACCCCGCAACCTCAGGGTCAGAAGCGAAGCAAAATAACAATAGACCATCGCAGCGGCTTTATGGGATGATATGTTTCAGGTGATATTGTCTGGGGGTTACTTCAAAAACAGTAAGTTACAAAGTCAGCATCTGAAAGGTTCACAACGACGATAGATAAGAACAACAAAGACAAGCGCCTCTAACAACTCAAACAAAAAGACAAAAATAGGCGGGCAACGACAAAGAATAGGGCACTATATGGGCAAACAGGTGCACGAGCAAGAATGAGTGCTGACAATAAAAAACACACATGTATTTATCGCTTCAAAATTTACATTTACAAAATGCCATATCAGCATTTAGGATTGCATAAGCGTGGCGATCGAAATTATCTTCGTTTCCCCATTAATGCCAGTTATACTTGCCTGTAAGTGCTGTGGACTATACAGTTTCATATAATACACTGGAACTCTGGCGCTGGTGTCTAAGGGAGCAGCAACGTATGGCGCTTCAATGAGGAACGGAATGATATGTAGTAAATGGATTTGCCTAATCTTCGTATTCTCGGCACCGTCTGGATTCGCGTGGTTTGGAGCTGCTTACACAAGAAACGACAACCAGCAAACGTTCGACAGTCGCACTTCACCGCCTTGACCTTTTAGGCTCACCAATTGAAATGGGTCACGAAGTTCAAAACAGTTCGTTCATTTGGTCAAAACAAAACTGCAGTAAACGAGGCGACGAGTGCGTTCGAAGCACGCAAGCACGAAGACTAGGCAAAAGCTCGCACTACCCATCATTTCCATGCTCGCCGAACTGAAGAAGGAGAGAAAGTTCTGGAGAGAAAGTTCTGTGTTGCTATTAGCAACGTAGCGAAAAATCCGCAGGCCATGGGATCGAATCCCAGCCGCGGCGGCGGCATTTTCTGAAGGAGGCGAAAACGCTTGAAGTTCATTTACTTAGATTTAGGTGCACGTTGAATAAACCCGGTCGTCTAAATTTCCGAAGCAGCACTCCGCTACGGTATCGCTCATAGTAATACCGTGGTTTTCGTACGTTAAACACAAACAATTATTGTACGGCGACTTTGTGGAAGCTGTTCTAATGTCTTTGACTAAGGCTGATCGACCTCTCACTAACCAATGTCAACTACCGTTTTTATACAACCACTTCAATGATAATACTTAACGTTACATGATGTCATACCTAAAATAAAGTTTCAATAAAGATCTATGTTTTTTAAATCTCATACCTTTATTACATGAAATGGTTAACGATAATGAGAATGGAAAGCACGAGCCACTTACGTAGGTTGAATTATGGGAATGGTTAAGCAATGAAAAATAATAACCATGCACATTTCTGAGGAAGTGAAGGCTCCTTCTTAGATAACAAAATGTTGTTCTGGTGCGAGGATCAAACACGAGTCCAACGCCAATCCTGGGCGGCTGCTTTATTGTATGAACGAACCAGGAGGTGGAGGGCCAGCGTGATAGCGAATTGATCGATAATTATTATTATTATTATTCTAATTAGATATGTTTGCACAAATACACAAGTACCCATAGGAAATAGGAGGAGAGAGCAGGGTGACAACTTTCTTCTGGAGGCGAGTACGCCTGCCACGTCATTCAGGAGGATGGAAGAGAGATGAAAGGAAGATGGGAAGACAGAAAAGACAAGTGATAGAAAATTCCAGCATAGAATAAACACCCCAAGCTATACACCTTGGTTGTGCCATTTGGTTAGCCTCCTGGCTAGCTCAACTCGTAGAGCAGCCGCCAAGAATAGCCGTTGGTCACAGTTGCGATCCCCGGACCAGAATGAATTTTTCGTCAATAAGAAGGCTTTACTTTGAAAAAAAATCTCTACGGACTCGCTCGTGCTACGAACTCGTGTATGCAGACTCCCCCTTTCATAACCCTAGACCCCCTTGACCCACCTAGCGGGATTCTGCAGAACATATTTCCCAAGTAAGGACGGATGAACGGAACGATGAATGAATGTATGGACGGATGTATACGCATGCAAGCACGATGCTTACCAAAACCAACAGTATCCGTGCAAGTATTTCGAGCGTTACGAATAAGCGCCGAGTTTTCCTCACGAGCGAGAAATGCGAAGAGAAGTGCACGAAACGCAAACCCTCGTGCATGCAGGATGCGCAATCTTCAGTGCCGGCACTGGAAATGCGCACGACCTAGACGTGCCGGAAAGCAGCGGCGATGGGCCGTCCTTGTAAGGAGCCTCAGCGTTTGCCCGCTCGCTCCTTCCTCTCTCTACTCCATTCCATTCCCACCAGCCTCATACTTGAAAACAAAAAACAAAAAACAAGAAGATGGAACAACCTCTGGGTGTTATATATGAGCGCCGGGGAGGGATCCGCCAGCAGTAAGTATGCACAAAAGGTTAGCCGAGATTTTTCCTTTCTCGCTTCCTGCTCAGAAAGTTCTCGAGAATCGCAGGAACACGGGAGCCAAGAATGCGCTCAAGGAAAAGAAACAACATCACAGACCACGTATAGAGACTGAGACGACTGCGAGGCAGACGACTGGTAGCTAAAGCAAAACTTGGCAAAAAGTGGACCTGAACGCACGTGACAAACACGTGGGCTTTTTTTTGCCACTGAACAAACGAACTGCGATCGGTCATGCTAACCTTGTTCGGTTTGTGCGCAAACGTCTCGCTTACCGCTAAAACTTTTACTATAGTACGCATGCACATCAAGCTTCGACTACCGCAGGAAGGGCACAGAAAGGGGAGAGGGGAAGGGACGATAGCCCGGAAACTTCCAGCTTACACCAGAAGATTAGAAAAGGAAAATAGCAGGATGAGAGGCAGAGAGATAGGACTGGATTGGATTGGATAAACTTTTATTTGGTCCTCCAAAACACAGATGACTGTGTTGCGGGCAGCTTCCACGTGGGGACTGAGATGCCAAGCTCCTCAGCCGCCTCGCGGGCTTGGTGGACAGCCCAGAGCTGATCTGCCAAGGACGAGCTGCGGATTGCCGCCTCCCATCTGGCAGAGGAGATGTTCGATATATGAGCGAATTCGGTGCACGGCCAGAGCATGTGTTCTAATGAAGCTATTTCCCCACAATGTGGACAAAGATTACTTGGGTATAGGTCAGGGTACATGATGTGTAACATTTTCAAAGTAGGGTACATCCGCGTTTGCAAAAGCCTTAATGTAAGTGCTTGGGGCCGGGTTAGATTTTTGTGAGGTGGAGGGAAAATCCTTCTAGACAGGTAGAAATGTTTAGTGAGCTCGTTATATGTTGTAAGAATTTCCCGGTTATCCCCTTCACCAGTAGAACGCATCCCCGGGGAGGCGCGGTTGGAGAGTTCTCACGCCGCCTCGTGTGCTGCTTCGTTGAGATTGGGAGGGGAATCGTTGATTTGTCCAAGGTGAGCTGGGAACCAACTCAGAAGATGATGTGTTATGTTCTTGCCTTGCAGTATTTTTAGCGTTTGTTCACAGACCGTCCCCTTGGCGAACGCCCGTAGTGCTGCCATGGAATCACTGTAGACCACTTCAATGTTATCCATCTTGAGTGCTAAGGCGATGGCCACTTGTTCCGCAATGATTGGGTCTTTCGTCCTGACCGTCGCTGAGTTGACGATATGGCCAGCCCCATCGACTACCACTGCCACAAACGCTTTGCCATTGGCGTAGGAAGCCGCGTAAACAAATATGACCCCTCGTTCCTCGTTTGAGACTTGACGAAGTATAGTCCTGGCCCTCGCTACTCTTCTTCCGACGTTGTGTTCTGGATGCATGTTTCTCGGTATAGGAGATACCGTGATAGTCTCCCTGATGTTGTCAGGGATATCATTGTAATTGTGTCTGATTGCTATTGGGTGTTGGCCCAGCTCCTGCAGAATCATTCTTCCCGACCTTGTAGTAGATAACCTTGCAAACTGTGCTCTCTCTTGGGCTTCTGCTATTTCTTAGAGCGTGTTGCGTATGCCAAGCTCAAGCAGACGCTCAGTGCTGGTATGTATAGGTAGGCCCAGGACCTTCTTGATAACTTTCCTGAGGAGCACATTCAGTGTCTCGGACTCTGCTCTTGACCAGTTGTGCATTGCTGCCTCGTATGTGAAGTGACTTAGAACAAACGCATGCATCAACCTGATGAGGTTGTCTTCCTTGATCCCATTTCTTTTGTTGGCCACTCTGCGTATGAGGTGCACCGCACTGTCTGTTTTCCGAGTTAACTTGGCTATAGATTTGCTGTTGGCGCCGGTAGACTCTATCAGCATTCCCAGGACTTTGATGGAGTCGACCCTCTGGATGGCATCCCCTTGATTTGTACGGAGGTGGATGTCTATCTGGTTTAATGGCTTCCATCCCCTGGGCTTCGGTCCCCGGCGTGCAGTCCGATAAAGCAAAAGTTCTGACTTACTCGAGGAGCACTTGAGCCCGGAAGGGCGAAGGTAGTCTTCTACGGTGTCAATCGCCTCTTGCAGAGCGCTCTCAATCTGCCCCTCGCTTCCACCTGTGCACCAGATGGTAATGTCATCTGCGTAGATGCTGTGCTTCAATCCTTCAATGCTCGATAATTTCTTTGACAGTCCAATCATGGCAATGTTGAACAGCATTGGTGAAATCACTGCCCCTTGTGGCGTGCCCCTTGCTTCTAGTTCGATTGCTGCGGTCTCGATATCTGCAATCTTCATCACGGCTTTCCGATCTGTAAGAAAGGACCATACGTAGTCATAGAAGGCTTTCCCTAGACCAAGCTTGGAAATTGCTTCGAGTATGAATGAGTGGTGGATGTTGTCAAACGCTTTTTCTAGATCTAGGCACAGAATGGCTCTCACGTCTCTGGTTTCATTGTCAATGACCTGGTGTTTGATAAGCTTCAATGCATCTTGTGTGGATAGCCCTGCCCTGAATCCAACCATATTGTGTGTATATATGTTGTTATCTTCCAAGTACTTGTTTATCCTGTGCACTATGGCATGTTCTGCGACCTTGCCGATACATGATGTCAAGGATATTGGCTTCATGTTGTCCAAGTTAGGGGGCTTTCCTGGCTTAGGAATAAGGATTGTGCTGGCCAGCTTCCACTGCTCTGGCACCCTGCCTTCTTTTCATGCTGAATTGATCATATTCCTCAGGGTTTCAATTGAATCGTCATCAAGGTTACGCAGGGCCTTGTTTGATATACCGTCCGGGCCAGAGGCCGACCTGCCGTTGAGATCATGCAAGGCTCTTCTGATCTCCTCGATGTTAAAGTCGCCCTCAAGACCTGGATTTGGCGTGCCCTGGTACTGTCTACTTGGTGGTGCCAATCCTCTTTTGATTGGGAGGTACTTATGCACGAGCTGCTGGACAACTTGCTGTTCTGTAGTGCGCCCTATCTCTTTATGCAAAATTCGAGCGATAACATGCTTTTGATTTGTTTTGGTGGTGTTTTCGTTGAGGAGATGTCTTAACATATTCCATGTCTTGCCATTGCGCATCTGACCATCGACGGAGTTGCAGATTTCGTCCCATTGCTGCCTCGATAGTGCGCGACAATGTTCCTCGACTGATCTGTTTACCTCAGCTATCTTCTTCCTCAGTCTTCGGTTCAGGCGCTGACCCTTCCAACGGTTCAGTAGTGCTTGCTTTGCCTCAAGAAGATGAGCGAGCCGGCTATCCATTCTTTCAACCGGAAAATCTGTGGTAATGGTGGAGGAGACGGATTTGATGTCATCTTTAATCTGTTTGACCCACTGCTCCAAGTCTTGTCTGTGGCCATCTTGTTCCCTTTCCATCCTTATCTTTCTGAACTTATCCCAGTCTGTGAAGTGAAATTCTCTCTGCTTTTTACGCTCCACGGAGAAGGTAGTGGCAAGAATGCAGTGGTCACTCCCTAGGTCTACAGCAAGGTTTATCCACTGGGCCTTCTTGATGTTCCTTACAAATGTAAGGTCCGGGGCGGAATCCCTGCAGCAAGATGTACCAAGCCTTGTTGGTAGGCTGGGGTCTGTGATTAGGGTGAGATCAAGTTCACTGGCACTTTGCTAAAGTCGATTTCCTTTCCCAGTGTTGTACTTGTAACCCCATGTATGATGAGGGGCGTAGAAATCACCTGCTATGACGAGTGGACATTCCCCGGCGATATTAACAACTTTCTTTAGAACCGTCTTGAACCCTTGCTTTTGTTCTTTTGGACTGTTGTATATATTAAGAATGAAAATGCTCTGAAGGTTGCTGGTACGCGGCACGATCTCTACCAAGACGTGTTCCAACCGGCCTGCTTCTATCTTGAGGTCGTGGGTTACGTGCGTTAGTTTGTTGCATACGAAGGTGCAGACTCCCCTCCCTTCGGTATCCCCTATTACAGGCCGGAATCCAGGCAACGTTGCTTGCGGTGAAAGGGTTTCTTGTAATAATATAATATGAGGCTTTTCTTGGCTGCTCCTGATATACTGCTGCAGGGTTGCCTTCTTTTTAAGATAACCTCTACAGTTCCATTGCCAGATACGAAATGCTTCACGTAGCGCTGCCATCATGGTTATTACATGGGCGGCCAGAGCCTGATGCTGCCCCTGTCGACAGGTTTGGTACCACTAGTATTGGTGGCCGAAGGGGTGAGCTTGGTGCATGAGGAGGCCTTGCTGTGTTGTGCAGGTATGCTTCGACCTTTGTAATGCGCAAAGTCATATGCTCTTCCAGTGCCGCCACGCTTGATTGTAGCCTACCCATCTGCTCGCTAAGATTGGCTACTACTTTGCTGAGCGTGTCAAACACCTCTTTCATATCTGACATGGACGTTTGGTTGGCTTCCACGTGTTCTGCCATGACTGCCCTCTTTTTCGCGGTTCTCGAGTCCCCCACGTTTTCAGCCACAGGGACATCAACTGGCTGAGGCATTGGCTGTGAAGATTGCGCGCTGGCTAGCTTAGTGAGAAGAATTTTTATTTCCTTTAACTCAGCTGATAGCCGCACATTCGATTTTGTAAGTCTCGCGTTTTCTTGCTCTAGCTTTGCAATTCTATCATGCTCTGGCAGCTTACCTGTCATCACCTCTGCCCCGCCATTGCGCACTCGCTCAGCCCAGCTGCCTTTCGAAGTAACTGCAGACGTCCTCCCCGGGTGTGAAGCCGTGATCTCGAACTGAACGCCAGGCAGCTGGCCATTCGGGTGCCGCCCAGGCTGATCCCGACCCTGATGGTGACCTTGAGAACTCGAGCGCCCCCGTGATTGGGAGCGGGCCTTGGGTCTAGAACCTCTTCTGGAACGCGACCTCCCCCTGGAGCGGGGCCGCCTTTCCTGTTCTTGTGTAGTCTGGATGCTCTGGGTCCCGTAGGCTGGAATAAGCTGCTTGTCATTGATGTCTGGACTCGATGTGATTGATGCGTCCCGGGCTTCTGCGGCTGCTCGCGATATTTCCCAACGTCTGCGTCTGACGACGTATGGCACTAAGAACCTGTTCTTGCACTTCTTGTCTGCCGTGGGATGGTGACCGTCGCACAGCCTGCATCTTGGATTGCACTGGTGCAGGCTATGTGGGTTCTTCATCTCGCAGAATCTGCAGATTGTTTCAGCTGGGTTCGGACAGACGTCAGACCGATGTCCCAGCTTTCCAAAGACCTAACAAATATCGACGTTCTTGCGGTAAAGGGAGCACTGCAAAAGTGAAGGTCCATATCTCACGAATCTGGGCACCTTGTGTCCTTCGAACACTATGATGATTGTCCCGGTGTCCTTGATTCTCTTGGCCTGCAGAGCGAGCGGGTTGTTCGCGTTCACAATCTTTCGGGTCAAAATGTCCTGAGTATCGCTTACGGGGATCCCGCGAATCACTCCTTTACAAGTGTCGTGGGGTGCCACGGCGTACGCGCTAACCTCGAAAACTTTGCCTCCAATGTCAATTTGCTTGACCTTGAGGTATCTTGAAGCTCTGTCTGGGTCCGGAGTGCTTGCCACCATAATGTTCTGCTGCAAGTTGGAACAGATGATGTCCTGCATGGCCTCTTCCTCTTTGACGCCGGCCGCCAGTACTATCGCGTCTGCCACGGCTCCAGTGCCAATTCTCGAGATATTTAATCCACGAATCACGATTGTATGCTTGGTGTCATACCTACTACGACTGACTCGAGCGTTTCCCGCAACGCCGGCCTCGGTCGAACCCTTGGCAGCAGGAACGCTAACCGCGGCTTGCTTATTTTTTGAGCGTCTCGTTTCGGCTTCCTTCCAGCCCATTTCTTCCGTGCAATCCTCCGGACAGATGTCCTCTCCATCTACTTGGTATTCCATTCTCAGTTGCAGATACTGGAACGCGCAGAGCGTTGAGTCGCGTTGGCGCCGGGCCGGCGCATCGGCGACAATCGCCTCCTTGGTTAGGCCTAAATCCCCCGGTGGCGTTTGTGTGTAAAAATGTTCCAAAAAACGGTTTAAAAGTCCACTCACCGGCACAAAGGTGGTATCTGCTGATTTCTTGAGAACTTAGGCACACGATGAGAGTTAAAAAAATTGCCCGCAGCTACCCTCGGGGGAACACTGAGGAGGATGCGGACCATATAATTGGTTAACGGGGTGTTAAAGTGCGACTTACTTGGGTCGATGGCTAAATTGGTTAACGTGGTTGTGAAATGGGGTGTTAAATTGCGACTTACTTGGGTCGATGGCTAAATTGGTTAACGTGGTTGTAGGAGGGGGTGTTAAATGAGTGAACACGTACACACGTATGCGAAAGGGCGGCGCTGGTCGAAGGGACGTCGATCATTGTGTTTGTGGATTCGTTGGAATTCATTTCACCGCGACCTTGGACGTCGACGCGCCGTACAAACCAACCGACGAGCGGCAACTGAGCGAGCGAGCGCCGACCTTGAGTATATATACAGCACGACGGCGCATGCACTGTCAGCTGTTGAATGTTCTCGAAGCGCGACGCCACATGCGCGTCCACTTGAGAATCAGGAGAATTGTAGATGTCGAACGCGGTGTGTAGAGGAGGAAGGGTGCACAGATGGTGGAGGAGTGAAGCGCGCGCGGTGTGTAGAGGAGGAAGGGATGCACAGATGGTGGAAGAGTGGGCGACGGCGCGACGGCGCATGCGCGCGCGTCAGCTGTCGAATGTTCGAGAAGCGGTGCGGACGGCGCGGACGGCGCACTACAAGGCGCGAGTTTAAGATGCTTCCGCATCTAAAACTCGGCGACAAATTCGTGAATACCCCAGGAAAGCATTCTTGAAAGCAGGAGCCGATCTTCGCGCTTCCGCACTGGTCGGCACCTAGAGCGTCTCCTCCAGAGAGATCGGACGAAGTGGAAGAAAATAAAGCTCTTAAATTAATTATGGGCGGATGTATACACGCGTTCACTTCACTTTTGCAACAAGCGTAAATGGGGAACCCAGAATAAAGGGGTATTGAAACGAGCGAGAGCTACAAGTTAGCGGGTTAATTAACAAACGCAGCAAAGTAGCCCAGTAATAGATAGCGAGCCCAACAGACCTGGTTCTCAGTCAGTCACTTCATCACATCGTCCGCACTTTCTTGGTCTTTCGTTGCTAATTAAAAACAAGAAAGACGTAAGAGGAACTAGGTGATCATGAAGTCTATACACGCAAGCTCTAAATAGTCGCTCGTGTCTTTCCATCGTATGCATTCGATCGAGTTTTCGCTACGTCGAGAAAGAAAGAAAAAAAGAAGAAAAGAAGGAAAGAAAGAAAGAAAGAAAGAAAGAAAGAAAGAAAGAACAAAAGAAAGAGAAAGCAACGCCAGGGAAGAGCACCAGCAACTTAGGTTATTTTTCACACTGCGTCTGATCATAAAACTCGCAAATACCCATTCCTGTCCGCCACGACATCAAACTACAAAGACATAATTTAATTGAAAACGAGAAAACGTCCTCATCAAGATGCCGGCACTGATGCGACTTCTAGCAAGCAATCCGTCATTCATTTACACCCAGACTTGGAAGTGGGAAAAAATGAAAAGTCTGACAGGACCAACGCTGCCACAACAGCCTTACTTAAACTGACTTGAGGCGCTCTGCATTGACTTTTTGTACATTAATTTACTACCACTGCAGGGTAGCGAATCATACGCTTATCAAGTTGCGATTTCTTTCTTTATTTTATCTCCTTCTCTCTCACCGCTCAGCATTGCTTACGACAGTCTATAGGCCCCAAGTGTATCTCCCCTCTCTTAAATTCTGCATTCGCCCACTCAGTCAATCACCAGTGGCGCTGAGTCATGCACTCGCACGTAAGCTACAGAAGATAGCGCCGTATTTCGCAGCAATGGGCTGTCAAGCAGGCCCCCGAAGTGGCCGCCAGGTGCTCCCCGCCAGTCCCTCTGCATGGGAGACGCCTGCTACGCGTTACGCACGCCCGACAGAACATAAATAAGGTTTTTAATGACGATAGTCTTTCTTGGGGACGTTCGACGGCAAACTCTTGGTCTGTCTGTGTTTCTGTCTGTACACTTGTCTGTTTGTCCACGCTAACAAAATCTTTAGCGGCATTCAGCGCAACGTCAAACGGCCAACCACATCCGCAGCGTCCACCAATATTGCTCAGGTTTGAGCGTTCATACTTGTGTGATTGTCAATTCAAAAGCAATTATTGGGCATATCTGAGGCACCATAACAACACGTCGATATTTTCTATCTGTGGATTTATACTAGAGAAGGCACACATAAGTAATTCTGAGGACCACAGCGTTTATCACGCTGCACTGACACTGCAACGCGATGCTCGAAAAGGCAAGTGTTTCCAACGCTTTGCTAAGACGACACGGTGGTGGCACCTGCCCGTCGCTTTGCATTCTACACCTTATCGCCTCCGAGACAGGCGCGCATCTTTCTCAGTGAGCGCGCACACCTTCCTTCGTTTTTGAAGTAAACTGCCAGATGGCGCTCGTGTCTAACGTGCCTCGATGCGCTCGTTCGCCTTCGCTGCACGGATCGAGACTGTCTAACGCAGCGCTTCCAGAATACAATTCACCGATTTTCTCGCGCCGAACATCAAATAAATGTTTTGTTCACTCTGTCCAGAAGCAAAACTATCGTCTTTCGACGACATTTACAGTGAGACATGCAGATACGGGGCCAATTTTTAGATACGGGGCCGAAAGACAAACCTTTCCCAACAATAACCACTCCCTCAAGCAAGAAACGCAACGCAATGTACGTTAACGGCAACGCAAATTCGTCAGTAAACTTAACATCAACGCTGCGACGCGTGACCTGGACTTCTTTGACTAATGCCATCCGCGAAGCGCTAGGCGCTGTTCTCAAGACAATACCCCGGCATACTTCGATAGTATGTCGGCATGCGTGGGTAAGGTCTTGGCAACAGAGCCCCAAGCTAGGCGGCTCCAGCGTCAATCACACTGTTCTAGGAGATGTTCGTGTTAAGATTGCTGACGAGCGTACGTGAACAGGCATATGAATGAAAAGGTCACGGTGTCGTGCAAGGTATGTCGATAAGATACAGACGCCCTAGACACGTTTAGTGAGCAAGTAGCGGTCGGCGCATGTCGCGAGAGGAACCAATCCGGACGACGCGAAGGGTACGATCGGCGAGACACAGGGTTTGTGGGCCAACCTATCGAACGGGTATTGGCGGCCACGATCAATAGAGGAGACATTTAGAACGAGGTTATACTAGCAAAAAGGCACGGAGACAACGACAGTGGGGACATAAACAGGTTCATACCCTTCACGGCTTGCCTGAGAAAAAAAAAGGAAGAAAAAAATCACGTCATATCCACGGGGTGCATGATGAGCGGGGCGAAGCGTCCGTCCGTCCTTTGAGTTTGAGTTTATTTAACCACGTGACAAGTACACGAAAATACACTGTTTACGCGGTTTGGTGCGAAGGGAAAAAAGCTGCATTTCACAGCTTGATTGGCCCCTTCACCCAGGAAAAAAATTAAACTACAAATTTACAAAAAGTTACAAAAGTTACAGGCAGCGGAAAGCGACAATACAAAAAGAAACACGCATGTGGCCCAAGACAGCAAATAATAGAGTCATAACTCTAAAATACACACAAAAATATTCATAACAAAGCAATGCATGAAAGAATAAAAACTGAATAACCATCAGAGAAATCACCCAACATTCATTTACAACACAATCCGATTTAACATTTCAGTTTTAGACAATATACGCAGATTATCAGTTGTTAGTTTCCATTTGTTCATCACACTTGGAAGGCGGTAACGTAGTGTTTCAAATCCATAGTTTGTTTGAGGGCAAGGTACATGCCAAGTCTTCGTACACCGAGTAACGCGACTGGCAGGGTTTGGTTGCAAGGTGGCCAAGGTGCGTAAAAAGATACTTCCTCTGCGTATTTATGATTTAAAAGCTGACAAAAGCTGGTATTCGTAATAACAGGTAATTCTTAAAATTGTATAATTTGCAAATATTGAAGCAGTGTGTGCGTTATAGTATACACCTTCAATGCACCGCAAGGCCTTTTTTTGTAACACGACCAGGTTCTTTAGAGATGCTTTAGAGCCTGTAGACCAGACCAGATGACAATAGTGTAAATGTGAAGAAAAAGCAGTGTACACTTATAATTTTTGTTTCACAGGTAGTATGTTCTGGCATCGACGCAACACACCTAGAACTTTACAAAGTTTGTGACTAATGTGTTCTGCATGGTAATTCCATGCCATGTGTTCGTGAAAATGGACACCGAGAGTTTTAACTGTTTGACAAAGTTTAATTTCAACGTTATTAAGTATTAGTTTGTGAGACGTTTCAAATGACTTGGCTTTCGGACGGAACAGTACACCCTTGCTTTTAGAGCAATTAATGTGTAAAGAATTTGCCACAGTCCAGGCATATATTAGTATTAAAATATTATTAAAAAATTAGTATAAAATATTAGTATTTCATTAGCAGAAACAATGAGGTCATGAGCCGTTTCCCCAGAAAAAAATATACAAGTATCGTCCGCGTAGATTACATATTCTACAGAGCTGTCAATACGTACGATATCGTTAATAAAAATATTAAATAATAGGGGTCCCAAAATGCTACCTTGAGGTACGCCATTCTTAACATTCATGGATGATGATAGCTCTCGATTGATTGATACACATTGTTTCCTATTAGATAAGTAGCTTCTTATTAAAGCTAAAACGGTACCGCGAACTCCATAACAGTGAAGTTTTTCTAGCAAAATATCATGGTTTATTCTATCGAAAGCTTTCGAGAAATCTAGAAATATTCCTAGGGTAAGTTTTTTTTTCGTTTTTGCTTCCGTCCATTCGTGATCCGTCTGTGAGACCGTCCGTGCATCCGTCCGTCTGTGCATCCATCCATGCGTCTATCCATCCATTCATTCATCCGTGCGTCCATCCACGCATCTGTCTGTCTGTCCATCCGTCTGTCCATATAGTGAACAATCTAAGTACCATGATCTCGCATCTTTTCACCATACGTTCACCGTATATAAGTACCGCCATCCAGCGGACATTCCAAGGACTAAAAGAGAGGTGGCACTCGCGCACTTCCTTACGGCCTGCGCTTCGTGCCTACCTCATGCCTTTGACCGCCTCTAGTTCATGGCTATAATCCGCTATATGCTAGTTCACTATATCCATGGCACTGCGGCCCAACTCTCACTAGACCTTTCTACAAACAAGGAGGTTACGTGCAACGAGTTTAAAGTGACAACCCTCTGTGGTCAGTGCTCAAAGTGCGTCCTCCTGATACTAGATTTTTTTGGTAAGCATCAAATTCAAGGCAAATTTTATTGCAGATTACGTCACCGATACCCGTCTCTGTAGGTTATTTCATCAGAAACAACTATCTTTTTATTAATGACTAACGAGCGCGGGTTTTCTTCTCAATTGAAAAGGGTGCGCGCATGCCACTCCTCCAGTCCGGCCGTAAAGGTGGATACCTACTGGAACGACGATTACTACATACAACGCGGACGCACGACCCACGGCATAGGAAGCTTCGCCCCCAAAATACGTGATATTTCGAGCCGACTCTGTCTCGAACACTAACGGCACCACGACAATCAATTTGGCTCACACGGCGCACGTGGCATTTACAGAAGGCATCCCCATCTCGTTCGTGTATCTCCCTATATAGCTTCTACGTGTGCGCGCGAACGAAAGCCACATGAGGTTGCGCGATCCTTGGTATCTGTTTGCACGTGTACACATACCCACACATATACGTACGACACGCCCCACGCTAACGAGGCTCAAACGGATCAATGACGCATTCCATTACGGCGCCTGGCTCGCAAAACGTTATAGATGGCTTGCGCTGACGTCACTGAAAGAGGCATGTAAGATCACGAAAAGGGCGCGGCGCGAACTTTGTGACGTAACATTACACCCTTTGTACACGGGAGAGCTAGACGCACTTGCAACCAATCACCCTGGACTGCGCTGAACAGCGGCGACTAGCGCCAATCACGTACGGTTTCACCGATATCACCCAGCGCAAAAGTGTCCTCTGTTAAGGCGGCTAATCTATCCTCCAAAAACACCGCCATTTTTCTCGCCTAATCGCCATACCGAGATTGCAAGATCAGTTTCCTGAAACCAAAGTTTTGCGTACCGTATAACATGTGAGCAAGCCGCGGTTAAACGTACGTCATAACCACAGTTACGTTAACCGCAGTTTAGGCTGCCTGTGTAACAATAAGGGGCGTCACCAGCATATCGCATGCCGATTATTTTGTTCTCAATGCAGATAGGCCCAGTAACGTTCCAGCGACATCTGTATCGCGCTTAAGCAGTGCTAACAGCGGCGTTACTATACTGCCTATACACGTCATTTGTGCAAATCCACGGCAGTGCTTAAAATTTTGTCAGAAAAAGGCCTTATAAAAGACTCATGTCTGACGAGTAGCCAAGTTACCACATGTAACATATATCGCGGCGTAAACGTACAATCGCACCGGGCGTTACACAATGCGAATTGATTAACGACTGGTTGCTTTGAAACTTCCCACACATTAGAATGGGCTCGGTCGTAATTCACCATATCAGTTATCATCCTCGGCCGTAGCAGCGGACGCCACATCATCAGTGCACCAAAGTGCGCAGTGACGTGGTGGTGCGTATTGCACTACACACGAACAGTGTTACTTCGCTTCTTAACGAAACGATGATGCTTTAAAGGGACACTAAAGGCAAACATTAAGTCAATGTTGATTGCTCAAATAGCAATCCAGAAACCTCTTTTGTGCCAAAAAAGTGCTCAGCTTATTTTTAAATAAAATGACGTTTCAGAAGACCGCATCGCGTTAGCGCATTTCAAATTGCCCACCTATAGTCGAACCTATCACGTCACTACTCCCGGGCCGATGGAGGCGGAAATGTTGGAGGCCCGTGTGCTCAGATTTGGGTGCACGTTAGAGAACCCCAGGTGGTCAAAATTTCCGGAGCCCTCCACTACGGCGTCTCTCATAAGCAAATGGTGGTTTTGGGACGTTAAACACCACAGATCAATCAATCAATCAATCAATCAATCAATCAATCAATCACTACTCCCAGGCACATCGTCGCCCGGCTTTACTGCGCGGCCACCGATACTATTAGCCGCAGGACGAAAGTAGCAGGAGATAAAGCAGCAACAAAAACCGTTGAACAATTTTATGCCATTGCCTTCGCGATGGAAGACGTGCTTAGTTTAACTGGGTGCCGCAAGATGGGACGACCTGTTCAGCTTATCCAGGCAAAAATGGAACTTGTGAAACACTGGCGCCATTCCCCATAGTAAGGTCGGCCGGTTCTTTATTCCATGACTCAGACAGAAACAGACACGCAGAATTAATTTACGTGTCTTGTTGCGCGGGAGATAATTTATTAAGTGCAGCTAGTTCGAGCAGTAGTGGCTAATAGTAGGCGATAAGTTTGACGCCATCGGGATCATTGTGTGAATGTCCTACTCGTGGCGCATGTGTTTTGGATGGATGGATGGATGTACCCGGCTGTGCCCTTTAGATCGGGCGTTGGCTCAAGCAACCTAGCCATAAAGTTAAGTACTATCACTGTGTGTTTAAGGATTGAATTTCTCTCGCACCTCGATTGTAGCCACCAATCAGTTAGCCTCCTCCTGGTTATTCTTACCCGTGTGAAGTCTACTTTGCCTTCAGTGTCCCTAAACCCTGCTAAACTCCGATAGGTGCCACCTGGCAGGTGCGGAACCAGGGAAAATTGTTCAGCGACTCGCGGAACGCCGAGAAGGCGTTGCGCGGAACCCACATTGAGAAACCACGCTTTTTTTTCACTTGCAGTAGTCGCCCAGCCGGAAAGAGCTTACGGCGCGTTCTATGAAGACCGCATCTGCAGTCATGCAGGTTGTCGCTCTTAAAGGACCCCCAAAACACTTTTTTGAATAACCATGGAATTAATTCACTGAAAAAGCGTATTACCTCAAAAATTGAACGCCGCAAATTTTTAAGAATTCGTTCAGTACGAGCGGAGTTACGATTTGCCACACGCTGCTATCACATTCTCTCTTCGCTCGTCCCGACAAAAACGCTGGAAGCAGAGCAGAAAGAAATGAGAGGGGCAAACAAAAAACGTCACTCGCGCCTCGTGACCTTGAGTATTTTTAAGTTTGAAGCATTTCTTAGCGAACTACGGCGACTTTAAGCGTGCGTGCGTGCGTGCGTGCGTGCGTGCGTACCTACCTACCTACCTACCCACCCACCCACCCACCCACCTACCTACCTACCTACCTACCTACCTACCTACCTACCTACCTACCTACCTACCTACCTACCTACCTACCTACCTACCTACCTACCTACCTACCTACCTGTGATGTGTGGTGCGCGTTCAAGGTGCGCGCCTTCGAAAAGTGCGCGTCACGGAAAAAAAAAAAAAACAAAAGGAGAAATACCAGAGTGCACGTGCGGTGCTGCTTAAACAAGAATGACGACGTTAAAGAGCGTCAAGCACGAGGATGCGTGGCAGGACGTGAAGTAAACAAAAGGTAAAACATCCAATGGGCAGCGAACACGGAGATTTCAAGGCCCAATGGCTTGACACCACGAAACAGTAGTATCTCCAATGAGAACGAGACAAGTGGGCCAGAGCTGAAGCAGGAGCCTGGGGAGACCAGAGCAAGGGGAATTCGAGGCAGGCAGTGCAAGCGGAAGGTCGTCACCGGACCGGGCGCTGAAGATGGGCCGTTGGGTTCCGGACCCGAGCCTACAGGACTTCCACCGGCCGGGGCCTCCTGCTGTCGGGTTCCCGCTCCAAAGGACCGTGGCCATCCGGTCCTGAACTCCTTTCCAGAGCCTGCGGACTTCGGTTCCGGCAGGCGAGCTACAGCCGTCGGGCTCCGGGCCCGAGCTGTGCGCCCAGCTGCTTGACTAGGTCGACCCTAGTTCCCGGACGCGTCGCCACCAGCCTGCGTTCTCCCGTCTCCGACGTGTCCACGCTCCTCAAGCCGAAACCATCACGATTTGGTAGGGCTTTTCGACGTGTCGCCAGCAGCCAGCGTTCCCTCGTCCTCGTCCAGCCCACGCATTGACGCAGGAGTCACGGCGTTCCGGTTTCTCATCACCGCCGAAAACCAACTTGTGGGTGAGACTGCACCGATACTCTTGCGCTACTCCCATCACTCAGCCCCTTTCGAACGTTAGGTTTAGTTACTGACTTTGAACGTTCTTGTTGGGTGTTTACAGATGTGTTTCGTCATGTCCAGTCAACTGTTTATTAAGTGTTTTGTTTTGTGAGGAATCTTTGCCTTTTTACTTTTCAATTAAACTTTTTGTGTGTTTCTTGGAAACCGAACGGCTTTGTCCTTATTAACAAAACTCTCTGAGGCTCAGCCCGGGAGAAAAACAAATCAGCAATAAGAACCCTGCATCACAAATTGGCGTCCGCGACAGGACAAAGTCGTTTGTTTTTCCAGTAGATTTTTTGACGCGGTTAACACGATGACGAACACGTGGGAGTTAATTGAGTTGGCGGATAAAATGGGACTGACGGGAGCGGAGTTTAGAGTATGGTACGAGGAGCGGATGGAGAGGGAGCGTGAGCAACGGGCTGCAGAACGAAAGGCGGCGAAGGAAAAGCTTGAATTGGTGCTTAGAGCTAAGAAGGAGGAGCTAGAGCGCGTAACGCGTGAAAATAAAGTGTTGCTAGAGCGTCAGACACGCATACTGAAGCAGCAGCTCCAATTAGAGAGGGTGGACTTCGAGCGGCGACTCGAGCTTGCGATGGCGAAAAGGGGGCAGCTGGCGATGCAGAAGGTCGAGCAAGCGGTGAATGTTTGCTCCGATAGCAGCGTTTGCTGGAGGGAAGTCGATTCCTGCAAGGTTGGCCTCGAGCCTCGCGACAGCCTTACTTCGGAGCGAGAAGCTCAGATAGAGGAAGGCAGAGAGGTGGACAGCCAAGAAGGCAGGAGTCATGAGGAGTTTGTTGAAGCGACGGAAAGCTTCTCTGGCTGGGAACATATTACTCCCGTTAGCTGCTTGGGGACCTCTGAGAGGCCAAGCACCTATGAAGAAGAGCGCCTGGATATGGGCGACCTAGAAGCTGTGGAAAATGTTGTGGAGCAAAGCTTCGATAGCAGGGAACGAAGAAGCTCCATTCAGAATGAGGTGTGTATCAGAACGTCTCAGAGGCCGAGCACATTTCGGGAAGGGGTAGGGCTACCTCTCAATAGCTCCATGGAAGGAGCGCTAGAACGTCATTGGGAAGATGGCAGCGAATGCCATGAAGGCTCTGATATAGTGGCCACTGATTGTTTTGTACCGACAGAGGTAGCAGCAGGCACCACGTCAATGGTCCTAGACCATACGTATATCTCACTCAGAGAGAGAGGGGATTCTAGTTCACAGGATAGCGTAACTGCTATTTGTCCGAGAAAACACGATGGGAGTGCTGAAGCACTCTTCAAAATAAACAGTATCGAATCGGAGGTGGGCTCGATAGTAGGTATGGAGAATGCCAGACAGGGTCTTGAACCTGAGAACGTGATTGGTTTTGAACCTATAATTAAGTCCACTCAAGATGAGCTGTATAATGACCGAGCACAACGGCATCCCTTCTCAAGAATCCAGGAACCTCACACGCTTGTCGGAGCGTTTGGGCTTGCTGAGGGCACCCCGAGCTTGTGTTCATTAGATGGTGAATTAAAAGAAAGCATTTGTGTGAGAGATTGTGGCATTTGGACATTCGTGTCTCAGTGCGTTTCGTGTCGACGCCGACGGCTCGAGACCGCGCCCTGTTCCTCTGTGACCGGTAAGCGTTCATGTGGCCGGCGGGGGCGCAGACACGCGTTTCAGCGAAAGTGCATAAAAGCATGTTTGCCACAGTTACTTTCGAAACGTGCGAGAAGGGCAGTGCGTCTGGTTTGGGACGCGATAACCTGAGTGTAGGGTTAGAAAACCGGTAGCTCTTTCTGGACTTCGACTTTTAGATGCGGACACAAGTAGCTTTGTCCATAGTCGATTTTGTAGTAAAAAGGTTTATTCCGGGTTTCAGAACTTTTAAATGCAATTGGGTGAATCTAAAGTTTAAGTGTGGACATTTGGACGATGTAGCGAACTGTAGCCCGGTGATGTGTTGAACTGCGTGGTGCAAATATGTGGTTTAATTGTGACGTAGTGCAGAACGCGCACTCATCGGCAGTTTTTTTTTTCCAAAAAAAAAAACTTGAATAAAAGGGGGGCGTATGTGATGTGTGGTGCGCGTTCAAGGTGCGCGCCTTCGAAAAGTGCGCGTCACGGAAAAAAAAAAAAACAAAAGGAGAAATACCAGAGTGCACGTGCGGTGCTGCTTAAACAAGAATGACGACGTTAAAGAGCGTCAAGCACGAGGATGCGTGGCAGGACGTGAAGTAAACAAAAGGTAAAACATCCAATGGGCAGCGAACACGGAGATTTCAAGGCCCAATGGCTTGACACCACGAAACAGTAGTATCTCCAATGAGAACGAGACAAGTGGGCCAGAGCTGAAGCAGGAGCCTGGGGAGACCAGAGCAAGGGGAATTCGAGGCAGGCAGTGCAAGCGGAAGGTCGTCACCGGACCGGGCGCTGAAGATGGGCCGTTGGGTTCCGGACCCGAGCCTACAGGACTTCCACCGGCCGGGGCCTCCTGCTGTCGGGTTCCCGCTCCAAAGGACCGTGGCCATCCGGTCCTGAACTCCTTTCCAGAGCCTGCGGACTTCGGTTCCGGCAGGCGAGCTACAGCCGTCGGGCTCCGGGCCCGAGCTGTGCGCCCAGCTGCTTGACTAGGTCGACCCTAGTTCCCGGACGCGTCGCCACCAGCCTGCGTTCTCCCGTCTCCGACGTGTCCACGCTCCTCAAGCCGAAACCATCACGATTTGGTAGGGCTTTTCGACGTGTCGCCAGCAGCCAGCGTTCCCTCGTCCTCGTCCAGCCCACGCATTGACGCAGGAGTCACGGCGTTCCGGTTTCTCATCACCGCCGAAAACCAACTTGTGGGTGAGACTGCACCGATA
Source organism: Rhipicephalus microplus (assembly GCF_013339725.1). Classification (NCBI taxonomy): domain Eukaryota; kingdom Metazoa; phylum Arthropoda; class Arachnida; order Ixodida; family Ixodidae; genus Rhipicephalus; species Rhipicephalus microplus. The sequence continues at coordinate 99,716,965 of NC_051171.1, read as the reverse complement.
CTCTTGCGCTACTCCCATCACTCAGCCCCTTTCGAACGTTAGGTTTAGTTACTGACTTTGAACGTTCTTGTTGGGTGTTTACAGATGTGTTTCGTCATGTCCAGTCAACTGTTTATTAAGTGTTTTGTTTTGTGAGGAATCTTTGCCTTTTTACTTTTCAATTAAACTTTTTGTGTGTTTCTTGGAAACCGAACGGCTTTGTCCTTATTAACAAAACTCTCTGAGGCTCAGCCCGGGAGAAAAACAAATCAGCAATAAGAACCCTGCATCACACTACCTACCTACCTACCTACCTACCTACCTATCTATCTATCTATCTATCTATCTATCTATCTATCTATCTATCTATCTATCTATCTATCTATCTATCTATCTATCTATCTATCTATCTATCTATCTATCTATCTATCTATATATATATCTATCTAATCTATCTATCTATCTATCTAATCTATCTATATATCTATCTATCTATCTATCTATCTATCTATCTACCTATCTATCTATCTATCTATCTATCTATTTATCTATCTATCTATCTATCTATCTAGCCGCCTACGACTTTTAGCTCTCCTGGCCGTTGCGACAATGGTATCGATATCAAACTTTGTATGGCATAACATGACTGTATGAATAACATATTCGATTAGTCATAACATGAAAATCCTTATATATGTTGTGAATCTCATGATTTACATTTCATGGTCCTGCAGCTCTTGCGGTGGTTTCGTTCACATGGCATGCATGTTGCAAAACTGGTATAGTATGGCATGACTCCATGGCGAACACAAGCGACAGACCCTAACATGAAAATCATGACATGCGTGTCATGTAACAACATGTATACATGCCACGCACATGATGCGCTCGCGGCCGTTTCGCTAGCTTGACTTATACAAAATTTGGTATTACGGGACAAGAATGGATGACGCAGGTATAATACTGGTGCAAACAAGATAAAAATGAGATGCGTGTCATGTAACAATATGACTACATGGCACGCTCATGATGCGCTGGCGGCCGTCTCACTAGCTTCACGTATACCGAAAATTGGTATTATGGGACAAGGATGGATGACGAAAGTACGATACTGGTAGAGACACGATAAACATGAGATGCATGTCATCTAACATGACTACGTGCTACGCTCATGATGCGCTCGCATCCGTTTCACTAGCCTCACATGTACGAAACTCGGTATAACGCGACGCGAACGGACGACATCGGTAAATGACACATCCAAGCATGCTAATAACGATATGCGTGTCATACAACAACATGACTACATGCCACACTGATGATGCACTCGTGGCCGTTTTGCTAGCTTCACATATGCCAAATTTGGTATTACGTGACGCTGATGGATGACGAAGGTATGCGACTGGTTCAAGCATGATAATCATGAGAAGCGTCTCATGTTACAACATGACTACATGTCATACTCAAGGCGGCAATACGTTTCGACGTGACGTGGTGCGCGTGCTCGCCGGCGTTCATTTCGTCGCGTCATGCCGGCGTTGCCACGCCAGGCAACGTTCCTGCGATATACTCGCTGGCGCGCGCCGCGCTGCGTTGCTTTGACGCATGCGTGTTTCAGCGCATCCGGCGTCCCTCCGTCACAAAAGGAGGGAGACGCAGTGTTGCCTGGGTAACGTATCGGCGCGAAATGCAGCATGTCGGATTTCGCGCCGGTTGCCGTCGGATCGCGCCGACGAACGCTGGTCGCGCCTTCCGTCAGACTATAACCTGCTCGATTTTTGCTAACGTAGCGTCGCTGTGCCGAGCGCGCGCGTGCGTCAACGCTACATTGGAGTATATTGGGCTGTTCATGATGCGCTCGCGGCCGTTTTGCTAGTTCCGCATATACCAAATTTGGTGTTAAGTGACGTCAATGAATGACGAAATTATATGACTGGTGCAAACATGATAATCCTGACACGCGTGTCATGTAAGAGCATGACAACATACCACGCTCATAGCATGCTCGCGGCCGTTTCGCTAGCTGCACATATACTCAATTTGGTATCACGTGACGTGAATAGATGACAAAGGTAAAAGCCACATCCAAACATGATACTCATGACAAAGAAGTCATGTACGGCATCATTTATTTTCCCCTCGTAACGTTGTGGTCATTTTAAAGTGACATATCATAATTTCTCAGTCGTAATTCGCCGTTCATCGATTCCCACTGTACGTGCGGTCCGCCAATTTTTTTTCTTCGAATAAGTGCTTTTATAAGTGCGATCGCGCGCACACGCCTGGACAAGTGGTGGCCTATCACGGCGACCTCCGCAACAACCGAGCGCGCAATGTTTAAATCGGCCAATGTCTCATAGATTGGCTTACTGCGCTTAATTCGGTCATTTGTCGAGAGAAGAAAAAGCTATTTTTAGGTGACTTTGATAACTTATTGTGAATTCCAGGCCGCGTGCTGCGCCATAATAGTTGGCTCGCGTGTTGTCGGGAGCTTCTACTAGCGATCGAAAGCAATTTCTGAACATGCTCAAGAAGTGTTGCAGAGCACTTTCAAGTCCCTCTGCGTGTTGAGCGAAGCGCCACAGGCCTGTCGCATTTCCTTTTTTTTTTCATTTGCAGCATGGCACATCACCTCCGGTGTATTATTCACTGACTAGCAGTATCCATGCAATGACCCGAAACATTTTAACGCCGAAATTTACGCCTTTGTCCGCGCCGACCACCACGTTGATTTAATACGGGACAACTTATTACTGAAGGCATTGTTGCTGCTGTAATTAGCTGGCAATACACATGTTAGCGTAACATTGCATAAGTTGGGAGAATAGCGAGTTTGAGAATTGGAGGCCCAAGACACTGGGGTCCTCAAGCTGCGTTGCGTAGGTTGCTCTTGCGCTCGCAGGATTAGCGGAGTACGAGAATCGGGTCAAACGCGGGCAGCGTCGGGTCAAACGCAAGCGGTCCCACCCATGGTCAAATTAAAAATTACGCGAGACGCGGGCCATACAGCACCGTGGCTCGCACTGGGTCTGCTTCGTTTCGCTGGCAATCTAATACGCCCTCAGGCCCTGGACTGCACGAACGCAAAGCACAAGATTGGCTTGGGTTCTGCGCATGCGCCCTGGCGTATCGCAAGCTTCTTGGGTGCCCAAGCTCGATTGGGGCTTCAATTCTCAAACTCTGTATCGTCAACACTAACGCGGTGAGGAGCGCGCACCGACGACCCAGTGTTACCGCGGCCTCGCCGCTCAACGAGACTACCTTATTTACTCGATTGTAACTTGACAAACATAGTAACGCGAAAGGTGACCTTTCATTTTGCCCAGGAAGAAGAAAAAATGTATCTCTGTAAAACCCGGAAAAGAAAAAAAAAAGAACTTGCGGATTACATTCGAGTAAATACAGTAAAGACTGCACAAGTGGCAAAAGACGGGCCAGTGAATATCTCAAAGAACCAACTAACAGCGCGCAGACGGGAAAGAAACAAAGGAAACACGAGGACGCACGCTGTTTCGTTATTTTCTTTGCCCCGTGTTCGCGCTGTTTACATCTCTTTCGAGATCAAACACCCTCCACGAAGACCTCACTGGCGGCTTCAATCAACGGGTATTACACGATCCTAGACAAACAAAGGAACACCTGCGTTTGTAAGCACCCGATGGAAAGGATTAAGTAAATACAGCATGACGTTTAATACCAGTTCAGCCGAGCAGACCTTTGTGTCCACAACGGCAAACTTGGAACACTGCTGCTCGGCGCGAACGGTGTATGCTGTTTGAGTGTGCAACGATCGTGCACGCCTTTTTTTACGGACAGGAGGACTTCCTCCTTTCTGGGCTGTTGCACGAGAACATAGAAAAGCAGTCGTCACAGCCTCAGCAGTGCATTTTTTTGGGGGGTCACGCGTTCAACAGGCCAGGGACGATTATTGCGGCACCATGAGAGCCTTGAATTGAAAGGTGAAAAAGCTAGCACCTTTGCCAACCGCTTTAACAGAGCCAACTGAACAAAGCGTGCCAAACATCCAAATTCATTTTATCGTTTTGCAGCAAAAAGCCCCGCTAATCTTGCACGTCCGCCAACAACCACAAAACAACAAAAAGAGATGGCAACGTATCCCAGTGGTTCAAATAACTGAACACGAGGAGAGACAACATCACTAGAAAGAAAAAAAAAGAAAGAAAGAAAGAGATAAGAAAGAAAAAAGGAAACAAAGAAAGAAACCCAAATAAACTGTAAACCACCGACGGCATAAAAAAGACAAATTCGCCAAAAGGACGAAACAATGAATTCGATAGCAACATATTCGAATGCTTCACGAAGCAAGGCTAGCCTTTTTAGGAGCAATAATAATTGCAGTAAACATGCGCTGGCTAAGTTACTCTAGGTTTCCAGCGGCACGGCCACAGTAGATGACCACAACAAGGCTCGTGCGTAGGGACGGCATTGGTATACTAACTGAGGCTCGCGGTTAACTCGTTTAGATCCGATTTCAAGTAACTCCACGAAACACTGGTGTAGAAAAAGACGGCCGCTCCAGCTGCACTTTTGGCTCCGTTTTCTCGTGTTGGGAAGCAGCCCATAGAAGCTCCCGCCTGCTGTAGGGGCACAAGTTCCCCGCGCTGATCGTTGCTATATATATATATATATATATATATATATATATATATATATATATATATACCAAGAAAGTTTCCTAATGGGCCAAACGTACTTGGGAAGATAAGACGCACAACTTAGCGGTTGTCTCAATTTTATTACCAACGGTTGCGACCGGTGGACCGGTCTTCGTCAGGGTTCGCGAACCATATATATATATATATATATATATATATATATATATATATATATATATATATATATATATATATATATATATATATATATATATATATATATATGTATATATATATATATCATCAGCCTGACTACGTTCACTGCAGGACAAAGGCCTCTCCCATGTTCCGCCAGTTAACACGGTCCTGTGCTTGCTGCTGCCAATTTATACCCGCAAACTTCTTAATCTCATCTGCATACCTAATCTTCTGTCTCCCCCTAACCCGCTTCCCTTCTCTGGGAATCCAGTTAGTTACCCTTAATGACCATCGGTTATCCTGTGTACGCACTACATGCCCGGCCCATGTCCATTTCCTCTTCTTTATTTCAACTATGATATCCTTTACCCCCGTTTGTCCCCTAATCCACTCTGCTCTCTTCTTTTCTCTTAAAGTTACACCTATCATTTTTCTTTCCATTGCTCGGTGTGTCGTCCTAAATTTAAGCTGAACCCTCTTTGTAAGTCTCCAGGTTTCTGTTCCGGCAAGATACAGCTGTTATATACCTTCCTCTTGAGGGATAGTGGCAATCTACCTGTCATAATTTGAGAGTGCTTGCCGAATGTGTTCCACCCCATTCTTATTCTTCTAGTTACTTCAATCTCGTGGTTCGGCTCTGCGGTTATTACCCGCCCTAAGTAGACATAGTCTTTTACAACTTCAAGTGCACTATTACCTATCTCGAAGCGCTGCTCCTTTCCGAGGTTGTTGTACATTACTTTCGTTTTCTGCAGATTAATTTTAAGACCCACCTTTCTGCTCTCCTTGTCTAACTCCGTAATCATGAGTTGCAATTCGTCCCCTGAGTTACTCAGCAATGCAATGTCATCGGCGAAGCGCAGGTTACCAAGGTACTCTCCATTAACTCTTATCCCTAACTGTTCCCATTCTAGGCTTCTGAAAACCTCCTGTAAGCACGCGGTAAATAGCATTGGGGAGATTGTGTCCCTCTGCCTTACACCCTTCTTTATTGGTATTCTGTTGCTTTCTTTATGAAGCACTATGGTAGCAGTTGATCCCCAGTAGATTTCTTTCGGAATGTTTATATATACTTCATCTACGCCCTGATTTCGCAGTGTCTGCATGACGGCTGATATTTCTACTGAATCAAACGCCTTCTCGCAATCTATGAAGGCTATGTATAGTGGTTGGTTATATTCTGAGCATTTCTCTATTACCTGATTGATAGTATGAATGTGGTCAATTGTTGAGTAGCCTGTTCGAAATCCTGCTTGTTCCTTTGGTTGATTGAATTCTAATATTTCTTTACTCTGTTAGCAATTACCTTTGTAAATAGCTTGTATACTGCAGAGAGCAAGCTGATCGGCCTGTAATTCTTCGAGTCCTTGTCATCTCCTTTCTTATGTATTTATTTATATTTATGTATATATATAAGCATTTCTTAGCGAACTTTGGTATCTATCTATCTAGCCGCCTACGACTTTCAGCTCTTCTGGCCGTTTTGTTATAGGTATCAATACCAAATCATAGGTATCAAAACCTAAACACCGCAATAAAAGAAGCCGCAAGTACGATTCGCCACCCGCAACTACGAAGACTAGGCAAATGTGTGTACTACTCATAACTCCCGTGGTCGCTGAACGATCGCAACGACAGAGTCCTCTCCAGTTAATTTTAGGCAATTCCATGCTCGCAGGCACGTTTGAGCGCACCCGGCGTCCCTCCGTTCCGAAGCTAAGCAGACGCGGTGCTGTCTGGGTAACGTCATCGGCGCGAAATGCAGCATGACGCATTTTGCGCTGGTTGCCGCTGGGCCTCGCCGACAGACGCTGTTCGCACCTAGCGTAGCATCGCTGTGCCCAGCGTGCGCTCGCCGCCGTTTCGCTAGCTTCATATATGCCAAATTTGGTATTGTGTCACGTGAATTAATGGCGAAGGTATGTGACTGGTGCAAACATAATAATCATAAGATGCGCGTCATGTAAGAACATGACCACATGCCATGCTCATGATGCGCTCGCGGCCGTTTCGCTAGCTCCACATATAATACATTTTGGCATTGCAGGACGTAAATTGACGATGAAGGTAAATGACACGCGAAAATGGTATGATATGCGTGTCATGTAAAACATGACTACATGCTACGTTCATAAGGTGCTCACGGCCCCGTCACGGTGGTCTAGTTGGTAAGGTACTCGGCTGCTGACCCGCAGGTCGCGGGTTCGAATCCTGCCTGCGGCGGCTGCATTTCCGATGGAGGCGGAAATGTTGTAGGCCCGTGTGCTAAGATTTCGGTGCACGTTAAAGAACGACAGGTGGTCGAAATTTCCGGAGCCCTCCACTACGGCGTCTCTCATAATCTTATGGTAGTTTTGGGATGTTAAACCCCACATATCACTCAATCAATCAGGGTGCTCACGGCCGTTTGACTAGCTTCACATATACCAAATTTGGTATCAGGTGACGTGAATAGATGACAAATGTAAATGATACGTCCAAAAGTGATAAATATAACATGGAAGTCATGTACGGCATAATTTACCTCCGTCTCCTAACGTTGTGCTGATTTTAAAGTGTAAGGTATGAACCTTCGCATATCATCAATTCTTACTGTACAGGGGATCTGCCACCTTTTCTTTCTTTTTGTATATCGCACATCGCCATAACTGTTAATTTTCTCTCTACATGCCGGAAATGGCACTATAACACCTGTGCTTCTCAGAGCAGGACATCTGCTGCTACAAAGCACGACGGTCATGAATGAAAAAATGAAAGTCAACTACCAAGGGAAACAATCAAATGTAGCTACGCAAAATGGCAAGTGCATTAGATAAAAGATCAGATTACCATATCAGAAACGGTTGATCGCCAACAAGCCCACGTTTGAGAGAACATAAGCTATTAATAAAAAAAAGTCATACAAATACGCCTGCTACCAGCGAATCCAGGTACATCCGCCTACAGGTACAGGTACATCCGCCTTTCTGTCTATTTGACGGTTTACGTTTCATATATATATTGTTTTGTGATTTGTTTTTTTTCTCTTTTTTTGCAAATTATGCCTTTACCACAACAGTATGCGAGCATAAGAAGATCATGTAAAGATTAAAAAAAACGCATACAGGTCAACTAAAGTGACCCTACAGCTCTTGCGCAGCCTCCAGCAACCTCTTTCATCCGAAGAACAAAATGCGATAAAAAGAGAAAAGAAAGAAACCCAAGGAAAGCGTTCTCGCATCGGAAAAAAAAGGAAGGATTGTTCAGGAAAGATTCTGTGACGCTCACGGCATTAAGCCTCTTATCTACCAAGCCCCCTGTCTCGGTTATGCTTTTGTTGAAGCAGCTCTGCCTCAATTAGGGTGCACAGGGGCAGCACGCCCACTTTTCGTTAGTCGCGTTAGGCTCAGGCTTGGAGTGTGACTGCGATTAACAATACCTCGTGCTCAATGAACCGGTAGAAGGGCATTCAGAAGGGTGAGAAAAGTGCATTGGTTGGAAAGACTGTACACTTATTAAACATCACTAAAACACAATAAAAAAGAAAAAAACTCGTTCTCTTGCTTACTTTTTGGCGCATGCCGAAGAATGTGCAGCGTCAGCCGGTTACGCCACAGCCCAGACAGCATCAAATAGTACTTAATTAAATGTACGCGTAACTCGAGGATTTTGGGTAAAGATTCCTCCGACGAAAAAGGTAACTTTTAGTCCACTTCAATTTTGTTGTTCAACTTTAATGAGAATCATTATTCTACAGTAAACAAATCACCAATGGAGTTTCCTGTGCATATTTTTTGTGTCTGTGTGGCTTAATTCTCTGCCGGTTTCTTTAGTTGTGTATATTACAGAAGAACGAGCCCTCGGGACAACTCTTCCAGTTTTGTCCTAAGGATATACGAACGCTAGCTTAGTATACATCTCATTCCCTCAACTGTTGTGATTAAAAAATCACTGGATGGGGAGTTGGCATGAAAATTGGGCGTCGGCATGATTGGATTGGCATGAAAAGTTGTTATTGCAACGGATATAGCCATTGAACAGCACCAGTCGTCATTAAACCAAGACGACAAAACACCGTTCAACATAGATCACGATTTAGCCGAAAGTAGCAATTGGTAATAAATACCACGGTAAGCCGGTAGATACGGCAGCACTATTCGGTCGGAAAAGACACACCTCGTTACAGAATGTGGGTGAACGAAGCCCAGAGAGAAGGTGCCTTCTAAATAAACCAAAAAAAAAAGAAATATGACAGCTTTGCACTATTGTGGCTCCAAGCCCCAAGGAGAACGGCAGCTGAGTGATCTTCCTGGTTTCCTACTTATTTTCTTAATTTATGTTTCTCTATGTTTATTATACATCTTCTTTCCATGTGCTTCTATTTCTTTCTTTCTCTTTTTGTCTTGCTCTCCATTTCCGCATGTACTTTTCACGCCTGCTTCTTTCCATCTTTTCCTCTCTGTCTTTATTCTCCTTGTTCTTGCCTGTTTTTCCTTTTCAGTTTTTGACCGCCGCGTTGGTGCAGCCATAACGGGCTCGGCTGCCGACCCGATCGTCACCAGTTCAATTCCGGCCACGGCAGTCTAATTTCGATGGAGGCGATATGTTGGAGGCCCTAGTACTATACGATGTTAGTGCACGCTAAACAACCCCAGATAGCAGAATTTTCAGAGTCCTCTACTACAGCGTCTCTCATAATCATATTATGGCGTTAGCATGCAAAACACCAGATAACAATATTTTTATTCCCATTTTCAATGCGGAGCAGCTCTTTGACAAGCCCGTGTAACGCTGTCCCTCCATACGAACACGCCGCGCGGCGTAGGTGTTGGCACGGTGCCAAGTAGGTCATGTCGCTGCTGCGCGTTGACGTCACACTCCCCTCGCAGTGTGCGCTGACGTCACCCTCTTACTCACCTGCTGCGCGCTCGCCGCGGTGTTCGCAGCTGCCACCTCATTCGTTGGTCAGGCGCTGCGCCGTGCCCCCTACCAGGTTGCAGAAATTAGGCGCTTTCTTCTTCTAATCGACACTCACCGTTCTCATGCTGCGACCGCCGCTCGCTAAACACTCGACTCGTTGGTTCACGCGCAATAAATCTGACGCACGCCTAACGTACGCGTTCAAACATGTTTGTAAGAGTCACCTACAAGATCTACGCCTGCCATCACCACTAACCAACCTTCCAGCCCTCTCTGCAGCACTCGCGTTAGCGCCGTTCAACTCGTGACGCTTCGCAACGCTGCTGCTTCGCATCCCATCAGGATTATTTACGCATAGATGGTCCAAGATTTATTTATTTATTTATTTATTTATTGTACGTGCTTCACCTGCTCCACTTCACCTAGCAAGTTATCGTTCAACGCTCACGCCTGCAGCACTTGTCAAACTAGCTCAATTCCTGAAACACATACCCAGAGCTCCAGGGTTTCTGACGACGGACCACGGGTTACCGGTAACTTTCACAGCACCATTGTTGAAACATGGGTAAGAATGTAAACAAGAATCAGATTTGTGTTGCTGGCCAGCCCTCAAGAGGTTATGGGGTTCCAAACCTAAGCTTAGGGTCACGCGAGCGATGAGGTCACTGGTTAGGCAGCATACGGTGCGAAGAGGCCAAAATACAAGAAAAAACAAATAAAAATAAAAGCACGGAGTAAAGCGCTCCATCTGATTGAAAACCATAGCTACGAGCTGGTGAAATTTATCAAGCCGGACGTGTTTGGAAACGATGCAAGTGTGTACACCGGTGCTCGGTCCGCTCATTACTCATACTTGTGCGCCGTTCTGTTTCTATCTGTGGTAGATAATGCAGGAATGTTCGGTAGCCAAAAGCACGTAAAAGAAAAAAAAAAGAAAAAAATATTACTGTCTGTAACTTGTTCAGGCAGTGAGAGTGCTGAAACGAAGCGCAACTCACGGGAACTTGGCACTTAGCGCAGCAGCTTCTCGTACGTACCTGCGAAAGAGAGACGCAAAAAAAAAAAAAAAAAGCGGTTAAGCAATTCCCAACACAATCCGAATTTGAAGAGTGAACTTGCGGGCTAGTTCGTTGAACATATCGTACGGGAGCAAAGCGGAAAACGACGACAAGAAAAGGTACACACACAACAGTGCTACGTGTGGTCGTATGTACGCATTTTTCGTCCTCGACTTTTGCGCTGCTCCCTTAAGAACGACGTAAACAAAGAAAAATGTACAAGTAAGATAGGAAAAACAGCACCCCCTGCAACAAGTAGATAGACCAGGTGAAGCCACATCGTTTTAATTTTACCATTCTCGCGTCGCATGCAGTACGCCCGAGCACGTCAGACGGATAACCAAAAAAAAGCACACAAAAAGTCAAACAGATTCTGAATAATGCATGTCGTTGGACTAGTTCGCTAATCAAAGTTGAAGACACGTTTAAACAGCACGAATAAGACAACACGTTAGACTCGTTAGACAGATGGAACACACAGACGAAGCGCGTTTGCCTCAGACAACTTAGAGGCGAAATCCATCTCATTCTTTTTTTTCTTCAGTCGATTGTTTTAGCCTTTACTCAAAGTTTTATGCACGAGACGTGATCTCTGGCATTGCCTCGGGGATCGGAGGCATGGGAAGCTTTCTCCAACTCACGTAGTGGATTTCAAATAACTCTGAGATTGGCCCAGCTTTGGCAAGAAACAATTTCATGCTATGACGTTCCCATGAGACGAAATGTAGTGACGCCCTATATTTTAGTCACCTGTGACGTTATTATTGACGTGACAGTATTATGTCCTAGAAAATTTTTGAGCGCAAGTAACCGACGCGAGACCAAAAAAAAAGAGAAGCACACACCACAGTTGCGGGTGAGCGCTTGTGGGGTGTGTTTTTGTTGGTACCACGTCGGTTATTTCTATTCGAAGATTAACTTATTCATGAGATACCACCTAGCTATACGGTGCGATCATTTCCTCCGCACTTGACGACACTACAGGACAAAAAGGCACGACAAGTGATTTCAACAACTAGTCTACTTAATTAAGGTTGAAAAAGGAAGCACAAAAGCAACGCAGCGAGCAGAAAAAGTTCACGAAGATATGCAAATAGGATAGAATACCAAAAGTCATCCTACGAAACAGGTGTAATGCTCAACAGTATTGTTAATGAGCTAGGCAGTTCATAATACTCTAAGCATTGTAGCTTTTTACATGCTAGCTGATGATAATAATGAATCCACCGACAAGAACCTACCATGACACACACCCCCACACGAACGAACGCGCGCACGCACGCATACACACATACAGAGAGAAAGAGAGATTGATATGTGGGGTTTAACGTCCCAAAACCACCATATAATAATGAGAGACACCGTAGTGGAGGGCTCCGGAAATTTCGACCACCTGGGGTCCTATAACGTGCTCAAAATCTGAGCACACAGGCCTACAACATTTCCGCCTCTATCTGAAAAGCAGCCGCCGATGCCAGGATTCGATCCCGCGACCTGTGCGTCAGCAGCCGAGTACCTTGGCCACTAGACCACCGCGCCCGGGCCGAGAGAGAGAGAGAGAAAGATTGCGCTATATATACACCAAATTTCGTGCTTAGAATCGTCGAGCGAACATACGAAAACATGTTTCCGGCACTAACTGCGGAAAGCAAAAATGAGCATCTTCATCTGGCTATTATTTAAGCATAGTCTCCTGGATTGCCACGGCCAATAGCCTCGACACCAAGCCGTGTGCAGATAGGTGGCGCATCAATGCAGTCTATTGCCGCTGCGCGACACGCAGCAGGTCCCGCCAACTTTTGCTGCCCGCAGTACTTGACACCGTAAACGTTACTGCTTCCGACAAACGTGGACTACAAATGCCCACGGATAGGAATAGCATTGAGGTATCGGTGTGTTCCCGCGGCTATGTTTCATGTGCGAACGATCACGGTCACTCACGACAGCAAGAACAGCTACATCCACTACTTTCCGAGTTTTCCTCGGCGTCTTAATATTCGTACTCCTTCGGTATCGCATGACTGGCTCAAACGCCCACTCAATAGACAAACAAGCGCGCTGAAAGGTGATGGATGACAGCGCGCGGAGCGCGTATGCGGCCGCCAAGCAAGTTAACCGTGCGCGTAATGCGCTGCATATCGAGACAAACAACCAAGCAAATACAGAAACAATCCATCATCATTTTATAGATGATGAACGAGCCCCGAAATCCAAGTGTATGCTTTTTTTGTGAAGTAAAAGGAGAAAGCGGGACGTTTTGCTCTGTGCAATGTACAGTTTCTCTGTCGCCTACGCAACCAGAAGCCCAGAACTATACCAAGCAGCGAAGTGTAACCTTCTTACAGAGTAAACAAGCAGAAAAGCGGATCTAGATTATTTCTGCTCTCCACTTGCTTGAAATTCGGGGAAGGATTGCATTTCATGATCGCTGCGAACGAGTGCTCTAACTTAGCTGTGTCGCTTGCCTGGATTATCGTCATAAAATATCGCGTACAAATTAATTTTACTAAACAGTGTAGCAGAGTGGGCAAGACGAAAACATGAGGCAAAGACAGGAAACTTTGGGTTTACTACCCTGCATCAGACACGAAGGCAGTTTTTCCTATTATTATGTTTTATCGAAGAAAGACACACATCAGTGTACAGTCGCACTCGATATGAGTCGAAACACGCTGGCTGCGGTTAAAGTGACCCCCGACCAGAAATAAAATCATAAAGTACCGCTAATTGAGAGAAGTTAATTTACCCCCTTTTTTCTATGTAGGAGCCATTTTGCAGTGCTAGCGCCATTTCAAGTACAGAAAGCGTGTTGCGACTCCTATTGAACGCCACTGCACAGCTGCGGCCACTGTTAGATTGATTGATTGATATGTGGGGTTTAACGTCCCAAAACCACTATATGATTATGAGAGACGCCGTAGTGGAGGGCTCCGGAAATTTTGACCACCTGGGGTTCTTTAACGTGCACCCAAATCTGAGCACACGGGCCTACAACATTTCCGCCTCCATCGGAAATGCAGCCGCCGCAGCCGGGATTCGAACCCGCACCCTGCGGGTCAGCAGCCGAGTACCTTAGCCATTAGACCACCACGGCGGGGCGGCCACTGTTAGAGGGACAACACCACAGAACGGAAGGCACACAGCACCCCGTGAGTTTTGTGGGTCTTCCTTTCTATGGTGTCGTCTGGAGCTGTAAATATGAAAACTAGAAACTAACTCACCCAGCGTATTGCTTTGTATAACTCATTGACACAGCAGGTGCACGAAGCGATAAAGACGACAACTAGAAGCTATCGAAACCAACTCGTCCGACATATTGCTTTGTATAACTAAGTGACACAACAGCTGCATGAAGCCATAACGGCGACAACGCAATGAAGTAACAGGAACCAGTCAATAGAAACAAGAGCACTGAATGCTTGATGAGTATATTGAGAGATCAATTTTTCGTTCCATTTTCGTCGTAGGCGGCACCAATCCTCTGAGACGACGCGATGACTGGTACGAGCAGGCTGCTCACAATACGCGAAAGATATTTGTTCTTTAGGCCACACCTAAGGCGACCACCTGATTAGCATTACACCCGTGAATTATTGCTGAGATATGCAATGAATGCCCGAATGCCCTTTGTTCACACCAGAAAATAAAGCACGTTACACTTATTGCTGATTCATTGTTTCTTTCACTGCCTCACTCTTTTTTGTTAAAGGGACGCGTGAACTCTCTTTAGAGATCATTTTACTCTCAAGGGAACATCGTGATATCCAAGACAGAGTTAACGCATTACTTGAAGGAGAGTCAATGTGTGCAAGTGGGGTCTCTCCAAAAAAAAAAAAAAGAGTAACACGTAATCTTTTTTTTTTCTATTATATATTATGACCTTAACAATAAAACCGTATGTTGTGCGCGGAATGGCATTCACCTATCTCTCGAGTCCAATTTCGCCAAATTTTGAGAATGAATTTTGATTTATTTGCTGTACATGCAACAGAACAAAAACGAAGAAAAACAAAAGCTTGACGAAGGCTTTTGCTCCAAAATAGTCTGGTAATATAAAAAAAGCATGTCATATACAAGTTAGAGGCAATTAGAAAACAGCGTTTTCTAGGAAGGCCTGCAATCGGCAAATTTTGATCAGTCGTATACACACACACACACACACACACACATATATATATATATATATATATATATATATATATATATATATATATATATATATATTGCTCCTATAAGGAGAAGCAAGTGATCCGTGTGTATAAGACAAAGAACAACGATAGGGATGATTTGTAGCTTCCATCTAGTGGGACAGGCGGTTTTCGAGACAACGAAGCAGGTGTCTTGCTGTACAGCTGATCCTGAACACGCTCTTTTCGCTGCCGTAAGCTGCTGTCATACCTTGTTCGCGTTGCACTTGAACTATATATATATATATATATATATATATATATTATATATATATATATATATATATATATATATATATATATATATATATATATATATATATATATGCAATCTAACAGACAATAATGCCAAGGAATATATAGAGGAAGTTGTAAGAACCAATGTAATGTAAATAAGAAGAAGCGTTATTCGGAGGTCGTAGGTTCGATTCCTGCTCACGGCAAGTTAATTTCTCACGCATTTTGCTTTCTTTTTCTTCTTCTTATTTACATTACATTGGTTCTAATAACTTTCCCTATATATTCCTAGGCATTATTGTCTGTTAGATCTCATTACTATTGTGTCAAAACATGGAAAAACGAGCCCTAAGGTATACACGTACACCTCTTTCCCTTATATATATATATATATATATATATATATATATATATATATATATATATATATATATATATATATATATATATATATATATATATATATATATATATATATATATATATATATATATATATATATACAGGGGGGTGAATAAGTTAAAGAACAGCGAAAAGGGGAAAAAACGAGAATGCTTCCTTGTGTCAACGCCGGAAGCATTGTTATAAGTTTTTTTAATAATAGTAAAAGTAAACAAATATGAACCACGCACCAAACGCGAAAACATGTATGCTGCCGATATGTTTCGTTTGACTAAATTACGCCTATAGGGACGTTGAAAATGGGGAAGCTATCTCAAAAACTGCGCTAACTTATCCGTAATACTCGGTCACGAAAGCTAACTGGAGGAAGTGAATCCATTTTAAAGAGTCGATTGCTGCGAACGAAGTCAATATATCAACAACTACGCCAAAATCACTTCAAAGCGGGCGTGCAAAACCACTGTCATGTTCTACGTACGCTACGTTATACCACGCTAGCGCGGTAACGTTAAATCTGAAGAATAGCGTGCGTACGGTGAGCGTTACGGGCCACGTACGGTATACTGCACATGCGCACTTCGATCCCGCTATTACACTACGCACGCTGTTCCATGAAGCGCGCTAAACTATATCTGTCTACTAAGTGCGCAAGACCTTACGTGCCTGGGATGTCGTATGCTGTGGCCCCGCCGCGGTAGTCTAGTGGCTAAGGTACTCGGCTCCTGTCCCGTAGGTCACGGGATCGAATCCCGGCTGCGGCGGCTGCATTTCCGATGGAGGCGGAAATGTTGCAGGCCCGTGTGCTCAAATGTGGGTGCACGTTAAGAAACCCCAAGTGGTCAAAATTTCCGGAACCCTCCACTACGGCGTCTCTCATAATCACATGGTGGTTTTAGGACGTTAAACCCCACATATCAATCAATCAAGCAAGCATCCTATGCTGTGGTTGCCTGGAGTTACGCAGACAATCCAAGGTATAAAAATAGAAAAATAAAGGACAGAAGCCAGAAACAAAACGACAAAGGGGAAATATAGGAAGAACAGATAGAAATACATCAAATAGAAATAGAGAAAAAAGACTGACAAAAGTGGAAAATGGCTAAAAAGAGAACATGTAAAGCTGTAGAGCTCCGGGCGACGGACCGCCAGACCCAAAATAAGGTCAATCAATCAGTTTATTTTGGCACTCGTTACAGCAAGATAACAAACACGAGGACAAAAACAAAAAGCTGCCATCAAGCAGCTTGACAAAGGTTCTTGCCCCAATTCCTGACATTCAAAGCAAACAACGTACCATGCATACAAACATCTACTGTTCTACACTTCCACTAAACTTTTCTGGTACTCATATGTAGCAGAGCCGTTAAAAAAAAGTAAATACGTATATCAAAAGTGTTACATGACAATTAAGATGTACACTGTTTGGTTTCACAAAACAGTGTACATCATACATCCATACAGTGTACGTCCTCCTCCATTTTTTTTTTGTATTCTCCACAAAACCAGCAAGAGTCGTCGACGTATTCAACGAGCTGCTTAACACTTCAGAAAGCTCACTTAAACCAGGAAGCGCTCCTTAAGTGCGCCACTTTGGAAAACAGCTATTGCGGAGGATGCGGCGTTTCTTTAAGCTGTGCGCAAATTAAGTGCTTACGCGGGACGCAGAGAAGTGTCTGCGCTTGAAAAAGTCTCAAAACAAACGCATTTTTGAAAATCCGGCGGTAGAACACAGACATTTTATTTTTGCTTTCTTATTTTTTTTTCAGCAGTGGGAAAGTAAGAGCTCTCTCTTTGCTTTCAGAGTCAAGGGAACTGTTTGGTGACATTTCTGGAAACCGGCATTTCGCGAGCACCGTTCCATTGTAACGAATAACGCGCTATTATATTCTCTATTCTGCATATTCTGTTGTGAGCGTTGACTGCCCGGATATGTATCCATTTCCTTGCTGCGTTAAAGTCTACAGAAGTACACATCCCCTCATCCAGATGGTGCACGTAAGGAAAACAACATAGAACGTTTGCGGAAAATCACCTCTCTTGCATGGCACAGCGGCTTTCGCTTGGGTACGTGCACCTTGCAACCATGCTACACGACACGTTTTGCGGAGACCAGGCACAATCAATCTGACGTTTCTCAAGCATAGGAAATGTACAAACAGGTTCAATGTTGAAGGGAATGCTCGCATTGACCGGATAATGTTCTCTTGCAAAAGCACGCTGGCTTAGATTTCTATGACTACACTGGTGGGTGACACATCTGACTTTTTTCGACTGACTATAGTCGGATGCTATACACTTGGGACGTCTGGAGACGGCACGCTCACACGACCGAAGTGCGAGCGCCGATTTCCTCAGCGACTAAACAAATCATCATCATGATCACCAGCCTGATTACGCCCATGCGGAACAAAGGCATCTTCCATATTCCGCCAGTCAACTCATTCCTGTTCTTGTTGCTGCCACTTTATACCCACAAATTCCCTAACATCATATGCCTACCTAACTTTCTGTCTCCCCTCATGCGCTCACCTTCTCTGGAAATCCAGTCAGTAACCCTTAATGGCCAACGGTTGTCCTGCCTGCTTGCTAAGCAGCATTCTAGAGTGCGCGTCCATTGATGCAGGCTCTCATACAACAGATTTCTGAAGCTGCATTCGTCAATGGTGCCATGCACGAACATTGTTACCACGTCCACTTTGAGTTAGGGGGCCACCAATACGAAAGGTATTCAATCGAGTTTTAACTTTTACAGGAGAGCATACTATATAGTATACACGAATTACTGGTGTCGAAACTTCCGCTGATCGCCGGCGCAGCGCACGCTGTGAAAATAGGTATTCACAGAAAAACCTACAATGCAATACCACGCAAGGCCACCAGCATCGATCTTTGATCACTTTCAGCGCCATTTCTCAATTGTGCAAATCTCAATTCGCACTTCCCACGTTTCTAAAGTAAATCGCGTTCCCCTTCGCCCGCACAGAAGTAGCTATCGCGGCACAGTAACGCTACTCAACTCCTTTTTCACTGCATACAAAATGCGGGCAACGCCAAAAGTCCCCTAATCCACGATCACGGATACGATCCGTCACCGAAGGCGCGGACGAGGAGCCGCCAGTCTTCGGCAACACCTTGCCGCTTGACACGAGAACAGCCATCTCCAAGGCATACACGTCATCCGAGCGGACGGCTTTCGACACACGGCGGTTTCGAATGCGACCTATTCTTACCCTGCTCGCGTCAAACTCATCGCCTGCTGATACCGGTGTTATATAAGAAAAAGAAGGTAAAGACTTATGAAGAAGGGCACCGCATCGAATGTCTCCTCCGGCGAAAGTGCTGTCGTGCCGAGATACATGAAACGACCGGTCCGATTCAACGCGAGACCAACGCGCTCTGGCGAACTAAAACGAGAGAAGAATGCTGCCACTCGGATCCGCAGCTACGAGGCTTTCGATAGTACCCCCATGAATGACAACACAAAAAGAGCTGCAGTGGAAAAAAAAGAAGAGAGGACAGGCGTCAAGGTCGATAGACGGACGAAGGAAGATGAAAAGTAACGCAGCAAGAAAAGCGACGTATGATTGCGCCACCCGATATAATAAGCAACTTATAATGTATTTACGCGCTATAGTATAGAATGGTAATAGAAGGAGAAAAGGAACAGTGGGATGAGACAGAAGGAGAGCGAGAGGGTGTGAAAGGAATGGCGGGGAGGTCAACCATACTCGGGTCCGGCTTGCTATCCTGCACTCAAGGCAAGCGAATGCGAAAAAAAAAAAAGAACGAGAAAGGGTGAACGAAGAGTAGGCCATCAACCGATAATGTACGTCGACACCAGAATTCGTAAAAGACGTCTGTAGAAGTGGCACCATGCCCAGCACCATGCCAATAATGCAGACCTCTAAAACGAGGAACGTTGACCGGCTGGACACCTCGGTACCAGGGCAGAAAAAAGACGTATGAAAACACGATGTAAGAGTGACGAAGTTAAAAAAAAAAAAAAAACTCGCGAGTTATCCCCTGCCGAAAACGTACGCCAGACGAGTCAGTTCTCACAATGCGTACATAAAACAGGAACACGCGGCAAAAGAAATGGGGGATTACCACGCGTCGGCACTTAGTAATCGGAGACACCCCCCGCGTCAGATACATCCCCTGCTCGAAGCAGTAAGGCATTCCACAAAGCAATTATTCGTTTCATACGTACTGTCCATCAGATTATTCTACCTATCCTCTCTCCGAGGATGAATATTTGCTAAAGCAAAATATGTCTTAGCCTGGTTTGTATTAACCGCATCCCGTAATGTGAGCTTGGGAGCATAATGGGCCACTCTTCTTCTCTCTCTCCCAATCACCGATGCAAGGTAGCCTGGCGGGACTCAACCCTAGTTAAACTCCCCGCATTTATCTTGTCTCTCTCTCCCTCTCTGAGTAAAAGAGCGCCTCTCTACATTTCGTTGCGTATATGTCAAAACAACAGAAATGATATTTATATGTACGCGCTATCAGTGAGAATGCTTCGCTAATTAAACACCTACATTTACCCTTTTTGAAATCTTTTCGTTTTTTGCACTACCGCGAAGTGCGTTGTATATTTATAGTGGCATTGTATTTATGCGCTTTTTAAGTTATGTACTACTGATAATTGTGTAACCCTTGTAAAATTCTATATTATTTGATGATTTGTGGGGTTTAACGTCCCAAAACCACCATATGATGATGAGACACGCCGTAGTTGACGGCTCCAGACATTTCGACCAACTGGGGTTCTTTAACGAGCACCCAAATCTAAGCACCCGGGTCTACGACATTTCCGCTTCCATCGGAAATGCAGCCGCTGCAGCCGGGATTCCATCCCGCGACCTGCGGGTCATTAGCCAAGTACACTGCAATATAAGTACACTGCAATAGTACCACGGCGGGGTAAGTTCTACATTATTTCTTGCATATTGTAAGATTGACAAGTGTGTGTATGATTGCCCCTTCCATTTTGTGATCTTACGTGTACATTGAGCGTAAAAATAAAAAAAAATTAAAATGATATAGTAAACCAGACGGTTGAAATTTTCGGAGTCCTCGACAAAGGCGTCTCTCATAATAACATCGTGGTTTCATAGGCTAAACGCCAATTATTATTATTATTATTATTATTATTATTATTATTATTATTATTATTATTATTATTATTATTATTATCTTCAAAATTTGCTTTGAAGAGAGGTGACTACACGGGCTTTTGTCATTACTTGTCAGCCATTGATTAGTCACAGGTTACTGACTAACCAAATGTTGATGAACAACTTGAGGAGTTTGCGAAGCTTGTGTGAAGTAGCATGCGTAAGTTTACACTGCATATAAACCTAAACATCATAAATATCCCCACTGGTTCTCCCTTGAAGTGCACTGAAGCATAAAGATCACGTACACAAGAAGGCTAAATGTTCTGCATTCAGCAAATGGAAGGAAGAGTTGTGTTTTTTCTGAACTCTCTCTAAACGCCTATATATAGGAGACTACCGTTCATATATTGCAATATTAAAAAAAAAACGCTTCTAACAGGCAAGCTAAGTTTTGTACGCAAACGGCCAAGCAAAACTGAGGAATGGACTCGGACGGGTCGAGGTGAATGCCGTTGCTGACTGTTTCTCACCCCACTTTTTCATTCGTTTATAAGGCCTCACATTTTGGGAGTCAGATAGGACAACAACACAATGCAATTAGCACATCTAGTGGTCTGTTGCTGGATGAAAAGCTCATCTGCTCATGCATTATAGGCGCTTAAAGCCGTCCTTATCATGTGGCCGAGTGTCGTCCTTTCCGCCATAATAAAGGCTTGCGGTAGTATATCTACCCCAGTACTAACTGGAATATTTCATAACTGTCTCAATGCCTCCACATTTCCATGTATGCGGAAATATGCACGTGTTTTTTTTTTAGTATTTACTTCGGGCCGCAAAACTGGTGTTTCTAATTATCGTCCGAGATCTCTACTGTGTGCCACACCGAAGATCTTTGAGCTGGCTCGCCACAGCATATTGTACGTTAGCAGGAAAAAAATTCATTGACTCCTAATTATTACGAGTTTTTCCCTAGCCGCTCAACTACTACAAAGTTTGTTAGTTTTATGACGCAAATCGCGCCACCTATTTCTCAGAGAGGACATGGTGAAGTTGTCTACAGTGACCTGAGCAAGGCTTTCGATGTAGTCAGCCACACACAGTTTTATGTTAAAGTTGCAAACTTTGACTTTAACTCGTGTCTGCTTAATACATCACGTTATGTTGCCGTAGACGGCAAACGTCTTCCTTGTACAAATTTACTAGTGGTGTCACTCAAGAGCCGGTATTAGGCCCACTCTTATTTTTAATTCACGTTAACAACGTTTCTTTTGCAATTTATTATTCTTCTTCTCTCTTGTATGCCGATGACATAGAGATATTTAAGGCAACTCATTCAGTTAACGACTGTCGCTTGCTGCAATCAGATTTGTGTTCTTTCTCTGAATGGTGTG
This sequence comes from Rhipicephalus microplus, assembly GCF_013339725.1. Taxonomy (NCBI): domain Eukaryota; kingdom Metazoa; phylum Arthropoda; class Arachnida; order Ixodida; family Ixodidae; genus Rhipicephalus; species Rhipicephalus microplus. Next base: position 99,694,875 of record NC_051171.1, on the reverse strand, counting down.
ACAACAATAACCTTTCCGTGAATACCTCAAAGCAGGTTCATTAGTTCAAGGATATCTCGCAAAACATCCATCGTGTTATTTCCATACTCTGTCAATACCGTGTCTTAATGTAAGGTTTATGAGTCCAGCGATCTTGGTGTTCTTTTTGATAGTATGCTCAAATTTTCTGCGCACACTAAACGTACTGCCACGCGAGGTCTCCGTTCTCTCGCTTGTGCTTTCAGAATCTCTGGCGAACTCAGTTCTCCTACAGCCTTCCAGGAATAGTACACCACAATATATCTTTCTCAACTTAAGTATACATTTGTAATCTGGAATGACATCGCTAAATCTCGCAGTGATGGCATTGAGCGAGTACAGAAAAAAATTCATAAGAATTTACAGCCATCGCTTTGCTAGAAATGAATCTAGATGTCGGTCTCACACTGCCATATTATTATCATTGCCTTCACTTCACTGCTGACGAAATCGCGCTGCCCTCTTATTTGTTTAAATCTAGTTCATGGTATGATATCCTACCCTTTGCTACTCAGTTGCGAAAATGTTCGTATTTCGCGCAAATTACCCAGAGAGAATCGACCATTTGATGTAGCTGCCAACTTCTCCGAACACTCTGCTGGTTACAGAACACAAAGTCTATATAACGTCAACTTTCATGATCTAGATGCTTTCCACAGTTCTCAGCTCTGCACTGTCTTAACATAGTTTTTCACAATGTACAGAATCTTCCCTTAACCGTTTTTCAGGAAGCCTTCTATATATAGTTGTGTATATGCCGCTTTATTTTCCACTGCCATTGCATGATTCACATCTTGTCTTTTATTTTTCAAATTTTGCGCTTTCTTTTTGTCTGTGTGTTTGTGCTCTTTTTATTTGATTTTTTTTCTGTAGCCTGTATCATATTGGTTATTTTTGTTGCTTTACTTTTACGTGCGCTAACACCAAAACCTTACCATTGTTCCTGGGCACGTTAAATGAATTATTATTATTATTATTATTATTATTATTATTATTATTATTATTATTATTATTATTATTATTAACTCATAAAAAAACTGCGCACGATTGGTCTTCGATAAGATACTCAGTCAGCTTTCGTTTCCAAACATGAATACTTATTTCTAATGCAAACAGCAAAAAAAAACGAAAAAAAAGGGAAAAAGGTGACGGTCTCGAAAGTAAAGAATGATAAGGGGGCAAAGCGTTTGGTAAACGACCATAAATGTAGAGGAACGTAAGAGTGCTATCGTGCGGAAACAGATGCGAAAAAAAAAAAAGACGGATGCCCGCAGTCTCTGCGTGTGGCAATATATCAGCTCTGCAAAAATAACGCAGCAGAAATGCATCGAAACTTGGCGAACGGAGCTCGCAACAGAAGCCGAATGAACGGAGCTTATCGCAGGGGAGAAACTCTAAGCGGTAACACCCCATATATCATCTGCGGTCTTTACTGACGTTATAATTATACCGCTGGAACTTGCACGCCGAGTATGTTTTCTCCTCCCGTTCAGCTAGCATGATAAATCCTGTAATGGAAACCCGCGGACCACGTGACTTATGTACAGTCAGGACCGTACAAATCTTGCTTCCGGGCTACATAACTTTCGTACAGGAAATACCTGTGATAGGAAAATGCGTCACTTTAATGACCCCCCTTCCCAAGTTATTGAGTCTCAATTTAACAGCAATATGTATACTCACTTCACGCAAAGAACAACAATAGACCAATAAAAGTTGTTCTGCTGGATAACGAGGGAGCCAGTGAGCCAAGTTACAGGGCGGGGCAAAGTGTCTATGCTTCGGACGCAAACACAATGACTAACAAAGTAACAATACCTCAAAGGAACAATCGAAAATTCCAGCAAAGCAAGGAATAGGACACCAAAGAACAGTGAAACATATGCGTCTTGTCTTTTTTTTATCTTGCGGTCAGGAGGTGTCCGAATCTAAAATTACAATTTCAACATGTATGCATGGTATTTTATACGGTTGTTAATGTAGATATTATTCATATAAACAAAAATAGTGGGAAAAAATGACAGGAAACACGATAAGCCGTGATCACGCATAGCGAAGAATTTCGCGTGAGCCTGCACATCAAGTTAGTTGCGGCAAACCGCGGTCTCAAAGCGACTGATTCTATAGACCAAACTTCATCGACAAGGGAAAGAAAAACGATTATTCGACGTATATGTAAGAGAGAACATAAGAATGAAAGGTCAACCAGAAGAGAAGTTTATGGCTCTGAGACTTCACAGTATGGTGAGAGTACACGATGGGAAGGAGAGACCAAAAAAAAAAGGGGGAGGGGGTCAGAAATACAGACGACAGGCGAGTAATATAGTAATATGGAGATACGTCTGGCATAAACCACTTTCCTTTTAATACGGTCTACTGTTACGTGACTATTGCGATAGCAGTTTGATAAACAAACAGCTTGACGGCTGTACATGCCGAGATCACACGGTTGCCTGCTCTAAACGCTGCACATGGCGAAATTATTCACAGTGCGATTCTCGCAGAATTTTCTATAAATCAATTCTAATCTAATGTTTAACATTGGTGTTCTTCTTGAACTCCACTCTAAGTTAAAAAAAATAGAAGAGTATGCGTGACTCTTTTTGGTGGGGCCACGCAGTCACTAGGTATATTTATTTCTTTAGGACAGGTCAACGCTGTTTGGAAGGTCATCATACTCTCTTGGTGAAGTCGTGTGACCCACAGTAGAAGTTAACGTGCCTCTTTAGAAAGAGTCATAGACGTGGAGACTCCATACTCACTGAAAAAGTCACGAGTTTTTTTTTTTATTCTTATAGTATGGTATGGGTTTCTGGACGCCCCCTTCATGAGCAGGTCTATCCACAGCATCAGCCTGATAGTCACGTATCAAGCGACAGAAACCAGAGAAAAATATGGGCATGTGCAAGAAGGAGAACAATAGACTTAGATATTCTGGAACCACGTGTTCACATAAAACCCACGGCGCACGGCAGACAGCAAGCCGTGCAGAGCCACACGAAACAACCAAACATAGTACGATATTTGTTCAGAGAAGTATCTCGGGTAGTGAGTTTGTCATATGCACAGGCTGCCTGTCGACACCACCGAGGCGCTCCTTTGGGCACGCGGACAACCACGAGCAAGGCAAGAAAACTTTTTGTAATTACTTGCAAACAAAGCGCGCATCTCCCCTCGCGTCTGCCTTGCATAAAACAAACTGCGTCGGCGCGCGCGACAGGGTAAACACAAACTTTGCCCCAGTGGCAGCCCGGGCGAATCATGACTCTTTATGGCGACACGTCGACAGTTCTATGTTTCACGTTGACGTGCCCGTTCTAACCTAATTAGTTTGTGTATTCTGCCACAGGATCTGCATAGGTGAAATAGTTTGGTCAATCCGTTATTCGGTGGATATTTTCACTCTTGACCCTGAACCCTATAATAACTGTTGACCAGCTTTGTAGCTGTCATGACGTGCTTCGGTCTGTTTAGTTGGACGTTAAAACAGCATGCTTATATTCAGACTAGCCATACCGTCTCACAAATCTCACTCCTCTTCCTCTCACTCTCTCACTACAGAGTGATCCACAGTACTATCCAATGCTTTCCTTTTTTTCGTTTTACCTAATGTCATGATACGAATACTCCTAATACGGCAAAAAAAAAAAAGACTGCCAGATGATAAATGCGAATTGTGCGGCTGGACTCGCACATCACTTAGGCACATCTTCTGTAAATGTGCCACTTTAACAGAAGAAAGCTCAGTCTCCCCAGCTGAAGCTGCTTCGCGGTGGACGGCATCCCCGCGCAGCTTCAACTTCCAGGATCAACCGCGAGCCATCCAGCAAACCCGTGAGGCGGCGAAGAAACAGCGTCTCCGGTCCTCCCCGGGGGAGGCCCAGGCCCAAGCAACGAATTTGCAGGAGTTTTCAATAAAGTTGTCACCACCACCACCTAACAATAAATTGACGGAATTACCCCATACCACACATGTAGCAGTGTAGTATACCTCACTCTTTAATCCTACGTTTCCACTGCTCCTCGCAATAACGCCTATTAAAAAAATTACAATGCAGCTGCCGCTTCCAGCACCTGCAGGCGATTAAGACGGAATGTAACCGACCTGATATCTAGAAGCTAAGCGCCACTTGTGGTAGACAGCAAGACGTGCACGTAGAAACGAGGAACCGGCAAAAATTAACGAAATCTTCAGCCCAGAGATGCAGCTGAAAAGAGATAACAAAAGCAGTACAAGGCAACAAATGGATCTGCCTCGGTGAATCAATGATTAGGGTGCTCGGCTGCATACTCAAAGGACGCGGGTCTGACACGGCCGGGACTGTCGCGATTCGATGGAGGCGATACGGTTGAGGCCCGTGTGTTGTGCGATGTTAGTGCACGTTAAAACGAACGCCAGACGGTCAAAATTTTTCCGGATGCCTCAAGTACAGCGTACCCCATAATCGTCTTCGCACGCAAAACCCCAGTTATTATTATTATTATTATTATTATACGTAAAACAAATGCTGATAAAAATGCTATCAAGCTTCAGCCATCCAGACCGTTGAGTGATGAAAATCGACCCATTCCAGTGAGCAGCGGAATGTCAAAGAGAGAGCAAAATCAATCACGGTAAGAACGCAAGCCAGGCTTGCGTTCGTCTCCAAACTTCCGTTCTGTCCCACGAAAGGTATCCAGACCGAATACTGCACGTCGAGCCCAATTTGCGTGCAGCCCTTGGCGAAATGCGAAACCGAAGAGACACAGAATGGGCATACGAGACGGGAGAGAACGGCAAAACGAACAGCCTCTGGCAGAGGAATAGGCGTTGGCTTAGCTTAGACAAGAACGTCTTGATGATGCGATTGCCCAGCCAGCTGCCAAGTTGTTTATTCTTTTTTTATTGAAGTCATGAATATCAAACACTTGTGGCAGCTAGCACCTCTACTCAATATCGATTAGCGTGAAAACATAATACACAATACATATATAAAAGGACATATGGACGTCACAAATCATGTCATACCGAAAACACATCCTAGTTCGAACAAGCACAGCATTAGGACCAGAGATGTCGAGTAGTCTACATGGATCATCAGTGCAAGAAAGAAAGAAAGAAAGAAAGAAAGAAAGAAAGGAAGAAAGATAGAAGGAAAGAAAGAAAGAAAGAAAAAAAAAGAACGAAAGAAAGAAAGAAAGAATTAGCCACAAACTATTTTGTAAATTGCGATATTGAGCTAATTAAGCTTCGTTCGCACGTGGAATCCTTCAATCTAGATCCAGAAAGGCGTGAAAGGGTGGCGGTCTGCGCACTTTCTTTTTGTTTGTTAGTCTTACGCTTTATTGAATTAGGAAAGCTGACACGGCCTCAGAGAAATAACATAAACAAGAAAAAGCAAGCAGCAATCACGTGCAAACCTCTCAACTCTCTGCTTTTCGTAGGAGCCTGCAAATGGAGTTTATAGGCAGTTGAAAGTTTGTTTAGCGCCACCCTTGGAGCTTCCTGGACCTTCAGGTTTGTGTTTTTTTTAGTGTTTGTATTTTGTGTCACTGACGCCGGGCTGCCGTAGCCCTCCCCTCTTCACCCTCCACACACATACAGAAACAATAAATAACGAAAAAAGATGAAAACAAGTAAGGGACGAACTTCGGAAAAATAAAGCATACACACTTTGAAAGCGAACCGGTGCGGCAGAAATTCCGCTGCGCAAATCTAAACGCAACACACAGACGCAAAAACACACAACACCCACGCACGAAAACGCACGAATTCACGCATGAGCACACATACACGCACACAAAGGTTCACACCAGATGCCCCGCTATCATGGCAGAAGCCTAGAAGGACGCGTCAAGCATGAGAAAGGGAGGTTTTAAGAACCAGCTAACCCCGCACCTTCAGAGTATTTCTTATCCAGCGGAAGTTTTAAAGCACCGTCTGTTCAGTATTTCACCCGAATATTATTTCAGACTGACTTATTTTCAGAAAGAGAAAAGGAATAAAATTAAGTATTGGTGCACTGCGTAGACGCAAGATTGTCTCGCGCGCCGCAAATGACACCTATAGCTTTGACACCTGTTGCCTCAAATGACACCTACAGCTTTGAGGTAATATTCCCTTCCTCTAATCCACGTTGCTGACGGGGAACGAGGTCACGCTCACGTTATAAGACCGAGCTCCTTCCCTAGTAATATCTTCAGCTGCAGCTTTTTCAGCCTCGGCTGCATTCATTTACAAGATCCGCATTTCAAGATAGCTTGTTCCGAAATTAGTCTGCGTTCGGCGAAAGCGGGCGAAGTCAACAACAATTGCCTGCACACTGTAGCGGAGACAGCGAAGGTGTTTCACGTCTCTATTCCGGTAAAAACACCCCAAGTAACGTAGCCGGGCAATATTCCAATCCCTTTTAATAGAGCCGGATGACTTGGTTAATCGAGTTTAGCATGTGAAAGCAACTCGGTCTGTGAGAGAGGTCGTAAGGTAAGGCTACGGATAATGTTGATAACTAATAACAATAACAACTGCTACGGATTAACGTCCCAAAACCACAACGTGATTATACAGGAGGCCGTAGTGAGGGCTCCGAAATTTCCGACCACCTGGGGTTCTTCAATGGACACTTGTGTATAAATACACGGTACTCAAAAATTTACACCTCACGGTAGCCGCATTTTCGGTAGAGGCAAAAATTCTCGAGGCCCGTGTACCTGGATCTAAAGTAAAAAAAACCCAAGTGGTCAAAATTTTCGTTGCCCTACACTGCCGCGTCTCTTCCAAATCATATCGTTGTGTTGCGATTACAAACACCAACAAAAAAAATATTAATTATCTACGGCTCCTTTAAAAAAATGTGGCTGCCACGGCCGGGATTCGATACCGCAACCTTCAAGTCAGCAGCAGAGTACCATAACCACTAAAGTACCGTGGATGATCGACTTAAATAACGAGCGTTTAATCAACGTGCCCTGATGTCTCGCAGTACGAGGCACACTTGCCATTCGCCTCCCTCAAAACTAAAACCACAATATTCCTGCCGACATGCTTGCACAGCGAAACAAAAGAAAAAGAAGTCCAGGACATAAGAAAAAGGACACAGCACGAGCGCCTGTACTGTGTCCTTTCTTATGGCCTCGTTTTCTTTTTGTGTGTGTGTGTGCGCTGAGCAAACATGTCAATTCTAAATCACCTACCAGCCCAAGCAATCCCAAATTCGTGCCAGCAGCCGACCGCCGTAGCCACTGGCCAATCGCGGCGGGCAAGGATGAATTTTCCTTACTGGTTTTCATGAAACAACAAAAACAAAAATTCACAAGACTTTATACCCAACTCTAGCATTTGAAGGGCGCCTACTACCACTTGAAGACGCAAACAACGCCATGTAATTAATCAAGGAGTCTCAAACAAGCCACTTCCCGACCTTTCGGTAGTAGCCCGCGCGGTTTCACATAAATTTTTGTGACTTTCCTCGGATTTGAGGTTTTCACTGTCGTGACAATGTATGCGAGCGTGACGCGTATGCATGTCACGATGGACAGTAGACGAGCTGCGCTCTAGGTGACGCACATAAAAAAAAAAACTCTGTGCCGGTCAATAATAGACATTTAGGGGGACACTACGTGGTAAGGGTAGCTTGGTGCACCCATCTGTCGCCCAGCTATCAGTTGTGACATCCCATGCCGAACACGGGCAAGCGGTAACAGCACATGCGCTTACATTATTTCCTATAGCCACCTGCAATTTGTTCTGTTGAGCTGCAAAGTTGGGCTTCTCCCACAAAAAATCATTCATTTTCCACTAGGCACCCCACGCGGACACGGTGGGATCAAACATCACCGTTGAACGAGAACTGCACATTCCAGAATCAGCGTCCGCATTTTAGTCATTGTGGAAATCGGTGTCCATAAGTCTTTCGGGACTTGACGTCAAAAGGACCCAAATCTGGGATATGCGAACAATGTTCTTTCAAATGTCAATGTTGTTGGATGACCCCTCAGGATCCTCTCGACACCCCTCTCCCTAATCTTCGCTTCCACCACTTTCGCTGAGCCGGTTCTTGCGGAACTAAATTCCCTGAGCGCAGCGCGCTAGCTGAAGTGAGTTTTAAACTACTAGTCCAATCGGCGTTATTTTTTAATATACACGTTTACAAGCATTTCCAAACAGACGGCAGCCAGCATAGGCCCCGGCGCAGCATTGAATCTCTTACACGCACGGAAGAGCTTCCCCTTGAAACAACGAAATTTTGAAATGTTCAACAAGCGACGAACCCTTTTCGCCAATAACAGCGGTGTACTTATTACAGCTCGCATAACCCGTTCATTGTTTAGTCAGCCTTTTTTTGTGAAGCACTTGGAATTTTTATCAACCGCTGGACCTAGCTCCTGTCCATGATACACCTACGGCGCGCGCGATTAGACGCAATGCATTGTTCGTTCCTCTCCTTCACTCAATTCTGTACTTCTCTTTTGTTTATTCCTGCTCTCTTTTTCATTTCGATTGTCTCCTCTTACAACGCATGGTGCGTTTTCGGGGTTTAAAACTGCCAGCTCACCTATTTTTCTCTGTTTTGCTTATATATGCCTTCAAATGAATAGCAACAACACCAGCACATTGTTACCAAGGCATTGAACAGTCTATAAGAGTCCGGATGAAATGGAGGGCTTTGTTCTTGCGAGTAGCATTACATGAGCCACCTAATCAATTCATTTTTATAATCCTCTTTTTTCTTTTCACTTCCATCAGACTTAACTTTATTGCAGTCTGAAACCTGAAACGAAACTATACAAGTTCCGCAACGAAATCTGAATTCTCATAACTTTTTGCTGAAGCATACAAAACAAATACAAAGAAGGAGCAAGTGGAATGTCAGCGGGGAAGCCTCTGGCTCTATAAAGAAACGTAAAGTTGGCGATACGTAAAGTGGGCGCTCTTACGTTTCGGGGTTTTCATACTTGAAACAAGATCATCAGCAAAGAGAAGCTTCGATCGGCCCGAGGCCGCTACTCAACATCGTTCTCTTTGCAAGCGATTCACACACTTCGGCAGAAGCTGCGCGAAAAATGAAAACAAAAAAACAAAAGATGATTCCAGCGATTCGCGTTCACACAATTAGGCAGCAAGCGAAGTGCTGGTCAAACTTTTAAAGCTGAGCTGTTTCAGGAGCGAGGTACTTATTCCGTAGTCCATCCCTCTTCTAGCTAATGAAGCAAGGCGCAAACGGAATAAAGCGGAGGTACTTCCATGACTTTTATTATAGCCTCTACTTGAGATAACGCACACATTCATATATACATTCACAAATCCATTATTACATACATTTATCGTCCTATTCAGTTCCTAAGCCGGAAGCACTGGCTTTGCTGTTACGAATAACGAATGATCGCAAATTTCTATCCATAATTTTCCATCTACCCGCTCGACCCAACGATAGAGAGAAGCAATAATAACAAATAGACTTCCTTGGGAAATGAACTTCCTTCGTTAAAGTGGTCAAGACATTAACTACGCTCAATAGATTAAGGCTGATTTGATTTATTATTTATTTATTTATTTATTATTTATTTATTTATTTATTTATTTATTTATTAGAATAACCCTCAGGGCCCGTAGGGCATTACAGAGGGGGTGGGTACACATATATAACACACAAGAAAAAAAGACAAAATAAAGAAACAAGTATGAGATGCGCAACAGGAAGGCAACATAAGTCAACTAAAAATGTATAAGAATTCAAGCACATACAAGACAAAGATAGATATGAAAACTGCGTATAGTTACAAGCATTGCTGAGAAATTGCAGTCTTGAATAACAAAGGGTCTGTTATTGATACAACGGAAGAGGGAAGGTGGTTCCATCGGCGGCTTGTTTTCGGTAAGAAGGCTGCTGAAAATAATCTGGTGCGGCAAAACGAAATGGCAACCTTATGCTGATGATCAATGCGCGATGAGTGGTATGACGGTTGTGAAATGAGGTCTCGCTTCATTGATGGATTGTGAAAAAATATCATATGAAAAAAATGCAGTCGCGCCAGTTTCCTCCGGACAGTTAAATTGGGTAGATCAAGGTTAGATTTCATTTCTGATATGCTAGCAGTACGGAATAATTAGAACAAATGAACCGAACTGAGCGGTTCTGAACAGATTCTAACGCGTTAATTAAATTTTGCTGCACGGGATCCCATATAGCGGACGCGTACTCAAGCTTTGGGCGAATTAGTGATCGGTATAATAGAATTTTGAGGGACAGCGGAGCGCGAGAAAAGTTGCGGCGTAAGTATCCTAGCGTTCGGTTAGCATTATTACAGATGTAGGTAACATGCGTGTGCCAAGATAGAGTTGTTGGTAATGTAAACGCCGAGGTACTTATATGAAGAGACATGCTGGTGGGGAACGGCGTTAATTCTGTAGGTACAGGGGGGAGAAATAGATCGCCGGGTTATTGACATGCATTTAGATTTGTTAGAGTTGAGAGTCATAAGCCATTTATTGCACCAGGTTGAGGACAGTGTCAAGGTCTGACTGTAGAAATTGGTTATCATATTCATTGTTTATTTCGCGGTAAATTACACAATCATCTGCAAATAACCTTATAGCGGAGTTAATGGCTGTCTGGGAGATCATTAATATATATAAGAAAGAGTAAAGGGCCTAATACGGAACCTTGGGGTACGCCGGATGTTACTTAGAAAGAGGTGAGTTATAGCCATTAGTTGTTACAAACTGAGTGCGATTAGTCAGAAAGCATTCAATCCATTTAAGAATGTCGGGTCAATGTTTAAGGTACTAATTTTCAGGAGGAGTAATTGGTGAGGTACTTTATCGAAAGCTTTTTGAAAGTCAGAGAAAAATGCAATGCACAAGTGAGCCGCGATCTAAAGCCGATGCTATGTCTTAGTAAAATAAAGAAGTTGGGTTTCACATGAGTAACTTTTTCGGAATCCGTGCTGGTAGGGAGTAAAAAAGAAATTTGATTCTAGGAAGATGACAAGGTTGGAGTAAATTATATGTTCTAACATTTTACAAGGAACACTGGTTAGGGAAATTGGTCTGTAATTGATTTGTGGGGTTTAACGCCCCAAAACCCCCATATGATTATGAGAGACGCCGTAGTGGAGGGCTCCGGAAATTTCGACCACCTGGGGCTCTTTAACGTAAATAGATTAAGGCAGCAAACAGGTCTTACCGCCTTCAATTCTGCATCTTTTGTTTTGTTGCAGCTGTATTGATCAAGAGCCAGCGAAGCAGTCATTAAACAGGTTTCGATAAACGCTCAATCGTGTTAGCGTATAGACCTCTCACTGTCTGTAAACAGTGTAACGTCATTGCGGGCACAGCGCACACCATACCATCACTCGGAGCAGGTGCTCGTTGGCAAGAAAGTTCCATCGGCGGCATCTTTCTGCAAAGCAGAGCCGCGTGTCTTTATTCTTTATTCTTTATTCATCAGATACCTCGCAGCGCCCGAAGGCGTTATAGAAGGGGATATATGCAGGGGATATATATATGCATTCCTTCGACAGAAATTTCTACATTTCTATGTCTAAAAGTCACAGCTTTTGAAATAAAGGGGTCACAGAAGGGTCACTGTTCATAGTGTGGAAATTTGCTCGTCGTAGATGTATGGATGGAGAAACTTTATTCAGAGTACTGAGAGACGCGACTAGCGCGCAGTGGGCTTCACCCGAATAGATGGCAGCCATTAAAAATGTTATCTCTTTCGAAAGCGAATGTTTTGAATGTAGGCAGTGACTGGCACTTTGAGAAATATTTACATGGCATGGACGTAAACTTATTCAATTTCCATCCGTGACATGTGCAACGCAGTTTTTAAACGAGGTACAGCTTTGGCTGCAGCGTGATTTTGAGATGCTGTGCGCGACGTCACGGATAAGATTCTTACTCATTGCGCAAACCTCTGACCGGAGATGGATAAAAAAAAGAAGCACTTCTTGCCGAGCGTTAGGCTGAGGTTAACATATCCTCGTGAAAATTAAAGGGAAATTTTACCGCTGCGTTTTCTAATAACCCAGTGAAACTTCCTGTGATGTAAAACACGACAACTTAATATTATACAATATTATCTGGCACAGTTACCTTGCTGAATTTGACAACTATAACCTGTTTTCATAACTATATTGCTCCTTCAGGCTTGATACACAAACTGCTAATGCGCATTGTAACTTCATAAGGATAAAGCCGTAAAAGTACAAAGTAGATAAGAAACAAAAATCTAAGCTGTTTCCATTAACACCTATCACGTATCCGATAATACGAGTTATAGCCGCGGTGAAGCATATATGCAGATTCGGCAAAGCTACAACATGCTTATAGCTCATGCGTAGTCGTATATATCACCCGGAGACCATGCACTTTTATTTTTCTGCACACCGCGCATACGCTGAGAAGTACCCACTCGCAGATGATCGCGTCAAATGCATTTTTACCTTGACTAAAATGTCAGATCATTAAGTTCCATTGACAACCGGTTACTGCAATGGGCCCACAACTAATACCAGTGTTTTCGCAAACAGGACGCATCGCGTTATTCATACTGCACACACCACGCACGATATTCCCAGTCTCACCATCCGTAAAGGTGAACCAATATTGTCGATGCCTTTCAACGCACACTACACGCCACAGTCTACACTGCACATTTTCGAAGACGATGTTGCTGTTCCTCGCACAGGCCACCACGTGTGTTTACTTCTCCGAGATAAACTGCCAGCCAGCGAGGCAAATATTTCATCACACACTTTACCACACACCTAGATGTTCCCGGACACATACCACAGCTAACCACTGTGAGATGAAGATTAAGCTTTCAAAAAAAAAAAAAAAAAAACTTGCCCCAAGCCAACGAACGTTGCCACAAGCACTGAGCGACTACACCTCACTCAGCCACCAGCGGAAGTGTTTTGCCAACCAGCGCCTTGCACGTGCACCGGTGACGTCACGCTGTGACGTACTCCGGTAGAGATCTATTGCGACACACCTAACGAACTCAATAGCCCCGCCGCGGTGGTCTAGTGGCTAACGTACTCGACTGCTGACCCGCAGGTCACGGGATCGAATGCCGACTGCGGCGGGTGCATTTCCGGTAGAGGCGGAAATGTTGTAGGCCCGTGTGCTCAGATCTGGGTGCACGTTAAAGAACCCCAGGTGGTCGAAATTTCCGGAGCCCTCCACTACGGCATCTCTCATAATCATATGGTGGTTTTGGGACGTTAAACACGACAAATCAATCAATCATAACGAACTCAATAGAACTTTAGCCAAGCGACAAACAAAAAAGACAAAAAAAACATCATCGCAAAACTTTGTTTACTCAACTTGTAAAGAGTGCTTTTTCGCATAGCGATGCTTCTTGAGGTGAAGTTTACAATAAAGCGCAGCGTTTACTTCCCGCCTGCTTAGCAGGCGCAATCAAATATTTATTGGTGAAACATCTCTCGTAGTCACCGCAACGCTATACATTTGCTACATGCTGCAACTCTAGTGGACGTAGCGAAGCCACTTAAGAATGGTGAATAGCCGTAGCATTGCGGGAGCCCAGCGATAGGAGAGAAGGTACAGGTCGACATAAATAATAGCAACTGCGAACACAGAACGGCGTTCACTGACACAGCGCATGCGTGCACCAGCGGCGACGTCTCGCCCGAGCAGTGAACCTAACAAGTTCTACTGGTGATGAAAAAGTGTCAGAAACAACGCCAGCCCCCCATTTTTTTTTGTAATTGTCCACAATTGACAAAAACACGTGCAAGTTTCTGCCTACAAAGACCCATCTCACCAACTGGCTTTGTGCGGTTATGGTTAGTTTGTACGCAACATATATATCCTACGCGCACAAACACGCGGAAACCTTCCTTACGTTAGGGGGGAAATAAAGAGAATATTAGCCCTTCCCCAATGAGGATAATATAAGTACGACAAGCTTGGCAGGCACAGTCGCCAGCAAACTTGTCTCGAACGCTCCGTCAGCGTGTCCTGAGACGGTTTGATTGAAGGCAGCGCCGCGTAGCTCCCGGTTTTCTAGTAGAGATGCTACCAATGCATGCCTACTTACTCTACATGCATACTGAGGTATTATCTCGGCAACAGGGCGCAACGCTTCGCGGCTGGGATCAGTCGAACCAGGCCAAGCCACGCTGCACAGCGTTCGTGTTCAGCTTGCTGACGACTGTTAAGAGCCTTGATTGATTTGATTGATTTTTGGGGTTTAACGTCCCAAAACCACCATATGGTTATGAGAGACGCCGTAGTGGAGGGCTCCGGAAATTTCGACCACCTGGGGTTCTTTAACGTGCACCCAAATCTGAGCACACTGGCCTACAACATTTCCGCCTCCATCGGAAATGCAGCCGCCGCAGCCGGGAATCGAACCCGCGACCTGCGGGTCAGCAGCCGAGTACCTTAGCCACTAGACCACCGCGACGGGGCACTGTTAAGAGCCTGTCTTTTTTGTTTCTTCCTTCTCTCTTAGTTTGTACAGCACTACGTAATGCTCGCATCTAAATGCTTCTTTCCTCCATAATATGAATCACACTCTCACCCACGTGCTCAACAACACCCAAAGTCTGTTTCTACAAGCAACGACAGAGGTAACGCATGAAGCAATAAAATTCAACAGTGCAAGGACACAATGTAATATGCAAACGTGAAAAAAACATAATCTCGACTAAAGACCCGATTCCCGCACCCAGAACGGTAGTTCACCCACAACGTCTAGTTTAAGAATGTCATAGGTTATTGCAAAACGGCGCAAACGAATATGCATACGACCGGAGCACCCTTCGAGGGCTCATTGTGTACAGTCGCATTTCTTTTGCCAATGCATTGGCAAAGTCCAACGGCCGCTTCCCTCACGGGCGCTTCTCGGCTCTTTTATAAAAGTTGCGGGGCTGTTCAGCCTTTGGCGAAAGCGATGCGCGGCCGTGGCTGCGAACTGCCGCCGGCGTGGTTTGTGGCCGATACTGAGCCAAATGGACGAGAGATCTTCGCGTTCCTCCCTGAGGAGCTTTGCATACTCAGGGAGCACAGAGTTACTGCAGCATAGGTCGTGCCCTGTCGTCAATGTTGAACACGAAAGGGGAAAACTCATTTTTCAAACAAAGCGGTGCTAAGCAGCGCCCGTTGAGTAGTCATTCATGATTTCGTTTGTAACCAATCGTGTTTCATTGCATCTATTTTATCGTTATAACATTCATTGTATCATGATACCGCATGAGTTCTTGTATAGACGTATGCCGACATTGTCAGGCATATTAGAGCAATATTGTCTTCCTTGCAACGTAGTGATGTTTGTCGTGGTACATAGATCTTCCGAAGTGTATGTGCCCTATTACTGGAATGTTATGAAACCTCTGAAGCCGCATTTCTGGTTACAACTCCCGGGTGGTAGGTTGCGCTGTGTTCGCGAGCGTTGATCACCACTATCATCATCATGGTATAGCGCCGGCGGCGACAAGCCTTGGTAGTGGCGAGCGAGAAATAAGCTGGTCTCTACTGAGCGTGGCGGTTGCCGCGAACGGTGCGGCACCACGGGTTGCGCGTCAGGGGCCCTCGTGGTAAGTCAAGAGTTGGCGACGCCGCTTTGGGTGTGTTCATGTTTTGGAGTGTATGGTAATATTGTGTAAGGATGTCCTAGCGTGCTGATCACAATTGGTGTTATAATTATTCGGCGAACGATATCGTCGTGCTAATCTTAGTTAAATAAATGTATGCTGTTGTTTCGGTTTGTACCGACCACGTCTGCTGTTTCCAATCGCTGCAGGAGCGTGCCGACGCTTGCCGATTCGAGACCCCACAACTTGAACTTGACCTGCCACCGACTTTGTGGAGCACAATCGCGTTTCGAACGCGCTGTCTTTAGGCGGTTTAGACACGTTTCCAACGCGCTTCATTGAAGGCGGTTTCAAGTCATGTTCACGTCAAGGAGCGTTTATGAATACGGAGGTTCAAACTTTGGTGTAGAACACGCACTTTTAGAACAAACATCAATAAAACTCTTCCCGAGGCTACTTCAGTCAGGACGAGTATGTATCGGGAAAGTAAACGAACCACGCAGCAGAAACGGTAAGAACATCAATTCGTAACTCCCCCTACGGGCTGAACTGTTTAGGTAACAGCAACTTCGCAGTCGATAACGTGGAGGCCGGGAACGCCACAATAAATATCCGCGCTAAGCGCGAATTCCGACTGAGCACGCTTTGTTCCCGAGAACATTAATCTCGCGTCTACCTTGAGCGAAGTTTCGGAAGACGGTGCTGAATAGCTAAAAAGTTTTCTGTCTCCGCTTTATCAACATGGCCCTCAAGCTTGCAAATGCCTCGGTCCTCTGAGTGAACGAAAGAGGGCGATTTGATGGAGGGCTCCGGCGGCCGCATTTTTTGTGGAGGCGAAAATGCTCAAGGCCCGAGTTCTAGGATTTCGGTGCACGTCAGAGAACCCAAGGTGGTCGAAATTGCCAAGGTCCTCCACTACGGCGTCTCTCATAACAACATCGCAATTTTGGGATGTTAAATAATAATAATAATAATAATAATAATAATAATAATAATAATAATAATAATAATAATAATAATAATAATAATAATAATCTTGTTGTTGTTGTTGTTGTTGTTGTTGTTGTTGTTGTTGTTGTTGTTGTTGTTGTTGTTGTTGTTGTTGTTGTTGTTGTTGTTGTTGTTGTTGTTGTTGTTGTTGTTGTTGTTGTTACCAATCATTCCCATGGTCGCTGAACGATCGCTGCGCCAGAGTCCCCTCTAGTTGATTTTAGAAAACTCTATGCGATACCCTACCTATTGAGTTTCAGCGGCGGTATCCTTGTTATTGGGCATTTATGTTTTGCGTAATTATAGGAGTGTCAGCCAACACCGGCAGCAGCCATGACAGCAAGCGTGGAGCACTCGTTCTGCCGGTCAGGCCGCAACAAAAACACCATAATTCCTTTCAATTTAAGTCACATTTACAACACTACAGTTGAAGTGTAAAAGTAACGTCCCCTATACCACCCTTAGCTTCACAGTCTCTTGATTTCATTAGATTGTGTCCTCTGAGGTGCTGCTATGACGTATGTTTCAGCGAATGAAGCCCGTTTCGTTCAGACAGCCAAAGAAACAGAAAAACACGTTTGCTTTTATGGCGTATTTGACAAACCGCATCGGTGCACTACGATGATTGGGCGAAACGTGCACCAGGGCGGCACCGGTGCGATTTGTCGAAGATGCCATTCGTTCAACGAAACAGCCACTCTGCTGTTGTCAAGCTCTCCTCAATACACACCTTGCCTTTCGCATTGAACCGCTACCGGAAGACGAACGTTCCTATCTCACAATGTTATAGCACGTATTGCTTGGAATTAAGGCTGAAGCGCATTCTCATTAGGCCTTGCTAATGAACGTGAGCAAAACGCAGTACTCTAAATTAAGCTCACGATTGTACACGCCTAGAACGGACAATCGATGACATTGTTCTTAATTGAAGATGCCAGGCGAGCAAAACAGTCACGAGACGGGACGGCTTGTTTGGAGGTTGGCACGCCAAGCAAGGTGAAGCAGCGAGCACACGAGACGGCGAATCGATGAGGCAACATTTGCTGCTTTTCGTGTTTGTCTCCCACTTTTGCATCGCGTTAATTTACTCGCAGCAAGACTGAATACTAGATTGAGAAAAAGTATAAGGCTGTTACAAGTTTCCCGCAACAAGCTTGCACGTACAGCTTTATCAAGGAATGTTTAAACTCTTTATGCGGAGTTTCGACGCTAAAGCATCCCGTAAAAGCAACGCTGAAATATAACACAAAGGGGCGCCGCGCGCGCGGAAGTGGTGTAAATCGCCCTGTGTGATTTCATCAATTACCCACCGCAGTCATCTAGTTGCTATGCTGCTCCGCTGCTAATCCGCAGGTCGCGGCATCGATTCCCAGCCGCAACGGCGGTTTTTTTCGAAGGAGGCGAACATGCAACAGGCCCGTGTGCTTTCATTTAGGTGCGCGATAAAGCGACGCTAGCGGTAACTATTAAGTCGACGTCTACTGTTGAAATAGCGGTCCCGAAGCCTTCAACCGTTACTTTCAAAAAAGAGCTTCCTTTGAAATTAAATTGCGGTTTAGTGGTCCGCATCGGCTTAGCGCACTTCAGTTCACCCGCGTAAGGCAAACGTCTCAGGTCACTGTAGCCGTGCACAACGTTGCCCGGTTTTACTGCGCTCAGAGCAGCAGAAAGCAGCGAAAGCCACAGCAGCAACAACGGCCATTGAAGAATTTCCTGCCGTTGGCTCCGAGATGGCAGACGTGCTTAGTTCAACTCGGCACAGCTAGACGGCACGAGCTTTCCAGTTTAACCAGCCGAAAATTGAACTTCTAAACCACTCGCGCCATTCGACAGAGTAACTTCAGGCAGTTCTTTTTTCCATTTATCAAACAGAAACGAACAAGCAGCATTTTATTGCGTCGCTTGATGCACGAAATGTTCTTTATTTAGTGAGGCTAGTTCGATTACTTGTGATTAATTTCAACCTATAACTCTGACGTCATCGGGTGCATTTTGAGAAATGTTTTACTGCGGCGCGTGTTCTCGGTAAGTAACTGAGAGCTCTGGTGTTGATAATATTATCGTTTTAGACGTTGTCATACGATATGTTACATCGTTCGTCGGTCCCTGCGCGTTGGCGCAAGCGAAGTAGACACAAGCTGACAAGCTGGTAGAATGGGCGTTTATTTTCAGTGTACGTTACAATATAAAGACTCAAAGTAAAGAGGGAAAGGGAAACAAGGTAAGTGAAACGAGAGATAGAAGCTTTGGCTATAACTGACCCAAAAACTGATAAGGGTTACACTTCAGTTACAACAGATTACTTGCGAGTAATTTCAACCTATAACTCTGACGTCATCGGGTGAAATTTGCGAATGTTTTACTGCGGCGCATGTTCTCGGTAAGTAACTGAGAGCTCTGCTGTTGATAATATTGTCGTTTTAGACGTTGTCATACATAAAGCTTTCACTTTCACGTAAATTATTTGACTTTTGTGTCTCTTTAACGAACACCAGGTGGTCTAAACTTTCGGAGCCTTCCACTACGGCATATCTCACGATTATATCGCGGTTTTCGGGACGCTAAACACCAACAATAAGTATAGTTATTCTATAATTATTGTTACCGCAACTGCTGCTTCTTTTTCAAAATACCAAAACTAAGGGTCGAGGCCATCGCTAAAGGCACCCGTTTTGTAACTACTCCAGGCGCTTGTGTAACCGTGACCCATCACGCTTACTTGTTTTTGCCCATTTCAGCGCCCATGAATAACGCAATTCTGCCACCACGACGGCCATCGCGCGTTGCCCCGACGCGACAAAGCCCACACTAATGCACTCGTGCCTCAGTCGTGAAAAGTGTGGCGAAAGCCGCACTGCACTACAACAGCTATCAACCAGTTGTTGCGTGCTGCGCCAGAGGCGCTTAACGCTACAGCCACGAAACCTCGTCGATGCCCAGCCATGGTCGGATTCTCAATTACTCTTTCTTTATAACCACCAGACGCATCAGCAGGCGTTAACGACAGAGCGATCGAAGCACCAGAGCCTTGCATAAAAGCGACGCGTCAGTGTTCTAAAAGGAGCAAGAAGGAGCCTCTGGGAATGACGGGCGTGTTTAACAGGCCTGACAACGGCGCTGAACGGCAGGTACAGTTTGTAGCAGTACTTCAGTCTAACGCGCACGGCGGCGGCAATAACTCGAGGCACTGCCTAGATCCGGAAAGGGCAAATGTGCCTTGGAGTGTGAGCGGCAGCACGCCTGTGATGTCGCTGAGGGAGAATACCACGTGAGCGGGTTGATCAGGCAGACA
Source organism: Rhipicephalus microplus (assembly GCF_013339725.1). NCBI lineage: Eukaryota > Metazoa > Arthropoda > Arachnida > Ixodida > Ixodidae > Rhipicephalus > Rhipicephalus microplus. Next base: position 99,675,026 of record NC_051171.1, on the reverse strand, counting down.
AAACTCAATGACACTGCCTCAACGTTTACAAAGGCAGCAAAAAATGACGCCGGGGCAAAAAGGCCGGAAGTCAGGTAGCTTGGCTATTCCATATACTTTTGCGGTATTGCAGACTCAAAGAGGAACACAAACAGAGCAATTTGTTCGGCTAGGCATGCTTTAGCCACCATCCCAGTACAGTATACTGCGGTGCGCAGTAACTCGCGCTGACTTTTAACTACAACCACGCCACAAGCAAATAGATAGCCGCAACCAATATGGCAAACCAAACACTCGCGCGAGCACTCACTCACTCACTCACTGTCTTGCTCAATCCCTCTGTTTATACACACACACACACACACACACACACACACACACACACACGCACGCACGCACGCACGCACGACGCAGCAAAAAGGCACACGCACACACTCACGCACACAAACACACACGCACACACACAAGCACACACACACACAAGCACACACGCACGCACACAAACACACACACACGCGCGCGCACACACACGCACACACACACACGCGCGCGCGCACACACCATTGTTTTACGGCCGCGCAGAAGTGCCTGCCATCTGACAAATAAATCTAAATAAATACAACCAATTGAATCCACGGGAAAATTACGCCAATCAAGAAACATAGAAAGCATTTATTTCAAGTTTTAAACTGCAACGTAGTAATTATGGCGTAAATTTAAATAAATTGAAGTCGACGAGAAATCATCGTTTTTTCTGTTGGATCCGCACCCACAATCTTCGCATGCGTCTAACAAAGAAACTTGTTTTGTCTTACAAAAAAAGCTACATTCACCGGTAAACTGCTTTGTTTTACAAAGAACGCTACATCCACCGGTAAACTACGAGATCATAACTCTAATCTTCTTCGAAGAAAGGCACGAGATCCTCGAAAAATATTCTTCTCGTTTTGTTCATTCAACTAAATGAGCGACACTGCAGTAGACTCACATGCACGAAAACGGCTGCACGGATGGATTCGGCATTTCATGATCTCGTTTCCTTGGCGCGACTTTGTCACCTTGGAGGCATGGCAACCGAAGTACAGAGGTACGATTCGTCTAGAAGCCCATGACGGAGGCACACGTGAATAAAAAACAAAAAATTTCTGACAATGGTTCTCAGACACGCTTCGCTTTTTAAAGACAGAGAAACAAAATAGACGAAAGCTTGATTAACAGAGTTGTGTGGTTATTGAGTGAGAACTCGACTGCTCCGCCAGGTAGTGCACAAGATGAGAGGCGAAGCAGTGGAAGCACAAAAAAAAAGAACTGCTACGCAATGGAAGTTGAGAGAAGTCGTCCTTGTTAGGGAAGAACGAGAGCAAGATCAATAAGCGGCACAATAGAAACGACGCGATGACAAACAAAAGAATAGTAAAATCGACCTCTTTTTCGGCGAAACTGTCGAGTCGTACCTGCCTGAGATTGTGATTGGCGACGCTGCATAGGGATTTCGAGTCGAAGTCATTAGCTAACGTCGAGCTCTCCAAAATGTTTCGTATTTCCTCTTTATACTCGCTTCTCCTGGGCCGAACCTTTTCTGAATAGGTGGCGCACACAGAACGAGGTCGAAACTTTCATCGGACCGTCTGTCACCTGCGACAAACCTGGACAGCCGAGCAGGGCAAAAAAGGTGAAGCCTATTCGGCGTCTATGAAAAGAGACCACTGTTTGACTTATTACCTTTCGAGATTTATTCTTTTGACGAGATACGCAGAAGTTCTCATCTCATCCAAATGAGAGTCGTCGACGTTCGGCCGATTTTCGAGAGCCACACGCGTGGCCCTTGACGACAGCGTGAACTGCAGACAGAAACAAACAATAGGATAACAATCGCAAAGGCGCATGGCGCTAAATTAAAAGCTCCACGTCACCCTCGATGTATATTCTTATTTCGCTCCACTCGTTATGAGTGCTTCGGCCAAGAACGAGCCTGTTACCACGCGTTCAAGTATTAGTATCTTTCTGGGCACTTTATAACTCGTATACTGCATCCTCTTCCTTCGGAAAATAGACAACAGTCAGTATAGTTAGTTTTTATGTCACAAGAGACTCAACAGCTATAATACCTGATTTTGCCTCATGGGCTCAGCCCTGCAACGCACCTCCTCGTTTTAACTAATCGGCTTATCCAAGCGCTGTGCATAGCCAGTGGATGTACCCATTTTCGAGCGTGCCACACTAATATCAGGAGCTTTACGTCCGAAAAGCACAATATATAATTATGGTGGATGGCGTGATGGTGGAGGGAGATTTCTACCATCTGGCATTTTTCAATGCGCGCTGACACCGCACAATATACAGACACCTCTAGCACTTAGTCTCCAGCAAAACGCGAGCGCCGCAACCGTGATCGAACACGTGACTTCCGGGTCAGCAGCCGGAAACTCTAACCACTGCTTCACCGCGGCGGACGCGCGTGTCGTATACTCGTTCTGTGTCTCCTAGTAGGTGAAAAGAACCTCGGGGTGTCGGCGCGTCGGCGTGCATCGTCTCTCGTCCGCTGCTGTCCTGACAATCAACGTGCTTGAGCCTTCTAGTGCACTGTACTTGAGTTAAGAGAGAGACCGCATTCTCTCACCAAGAAAGAGTTCACGCGCTCTCACCACAGTTCCAGAGCTCACGGAGTGGCAAGAGAGAGAGAGAGACAGATACAGAGAGAGAGAGAGAGAGAGAGAGAGAGAGAGAGAGAGACAGTGAGAACGGCGCGAGTTGGCTATGGAAACGCTCCTTCATACGCGAGAGACAACGCGCTGAACAGTTAGTTGTTCACCGGCCATCCCATATGCACAGGCACTGGTTCTGGACCTACAATGTAATGCCCTTGGGGAATTTCTCCTTTGCGTCGTTGAAAAATGAAGATGCGCAGCGTGTGCGTTAACTAAACACGGGCTGAGTCCTCAATTATGATAATCCCATCTTCTCACGCTTTATGGCAATGGGCGCTTGTACCACGCATTATTACTGCAATATTTCCGGTTGTATTGCGAAGCATGCACGCAGGACGCGTGTTTTTTGTAAAGCGTGAGAGTTACTTCCCCTGAATTTCTAAGCAGATGAAGTTATTCTGACAGTATTCACAAGCAGAGACGTGGCTGTGTTTTTTTAAACAGAGACGTGGCTGTGTGGTAGAACGCCCGCTTGCCATGCAAACGACGCGGCTCCGATCCCCACTCGGACCCAGAATTTTTATCGTAAATTATTACAATTGCATCTTTCTCAATTTTTCGGTCACGCACAAGATCACGATCTCTCGCTCACAACTAACGACGCCGGCATTTCTGCGAAACCAGCTCTTTAACGCTTTCGCGTTAGAAATGAAGACGGCAATAGTCAAGCTAACAAATAGCCGACGACGTTGGTGCAACTGAAATACCCTTTCCTACATATGATCTAAGGAACTGAAACCGGACATGCAGACAAAGACTGCATGCTTCGCTAGTCTCCAGGGTTGAATTTTTTCTTTTTTTTTCTTTTTTAACTAATGAAATTTCAGTTTTTTGGGAATTTCCATCCATTTATTCTGTTCAATTATTAGTTATTTACCTACTTTATTCGCAAGTAGCCTTGTGATTATCCACTCCTAGGTTTTCTAGATGACCGAATATTTATTTTTTTTATATCAAAAGTTAAAAATCTGTTTTTCCCCATTACAATAACCGCCGGTTTAATGGCCGATCCCCCATCGTGGGTACGAGCCACAGCATATAGGAACAAGCAAGCAAGCTTTTTTTTTTTTTTAGCAGAGCTGAAACACCGTTCTCTAACGGCTTTCGCTGCTCCCAACTTCTTTTTGTTTTCTTTTTACAGAAAAAGTTTTTACGAGATCACAATGCGGGTGACGCGCAGCTGTCCGCCGCCGCCGCCGGTGTCCGTGGCCACATTGCACGAAATTAGACAAAAACCTAGTACCACTGACACAATGGGGATCGAGCCCGGGTCCGCTAGATGCTAGCCCAGTATTCTACCACTGAACTACGCCGGTTTTAGGGACTTGTTGGCAAACTTGCCTTAAGCAGGCTTGATGTCGGGAAAGCAATCGCATTAATACAACTTATAAAGCGCTTTAAAACAGCGAAAGAGCAACCAGTCGTCGCACAATGCGAATAGTTTAACGAGTGGGTCGTTCAATGCTCCCAGCCATTACAAATGCTTGTTCTAGTTCAGCTATTGACTGTGGCGCATATCCACTTCGGGCATAATGCCGCATCGTCGTCAGCCACTGCATGAACAATTGGCGCGAAATTTCTTGCAAGTGTTTAGCGGTTACCGCACTTCTAAGAAGGATGATGAAAAATAGCACAGCGAATGCCGGCCTACTACCCTATAATTTTTATTATTATTGCCATAGTGGGTATCAAGAGTGCTTTCGCTGTGACTGTCCTGCGCCTTCCGCGCGAGCCTGGCGCTCTTGTCTTTCTCCCTTGGCACAGGACCTCGCTCCCTATATGGACTGCAGAATATATGGCAAGTAACTTTTATCCAAACAGACAAAAAAGGGAGCGTAGGATTCCTAAAGCGTATTCTTATGAGATACTCTTCTCTTTTTTCTTCTGGAAAGCACTTTCCGCGCACATCCTCTCAACTCATATTATTAAATGCCTAAATAATTGACGAGTACGTCGACACCAAACGTATATAAACTGCGGCACTGGCAGACCGGAAAGTAAAAAAAGCGAAGCTGGAGTTGCCATTCAATAAAGGCACAACACTGGTTGTCATCGGTCAGTATTGGAGCAAAACATTCATTTGGGCTAGTTGCTTAGTAGCTCATCTTAAAAGAGAAAATATGGCACACTAACGCGTCCATTAATGCGCGCAATTTTCTGTTCTAAGCTTTCATCGGTGCTGAACCTTTAGCGCACACACACGATAGAGTCTCTTTGTCTCTTCGTATTTGTCCTCGCGTGTGTGCGCTAAAGCTTCAGTATCCAACAAAACCAACTAGCCCGTCTTTCCGTATTACTGCATATCTTCGGTACACCCGTTTGTTTCAGTAATTCAATGATATGTAAGAAATAATAATGAGAAAGTCAGGGAAAGCGAGAAAATGAGAGGCTGACAGATTGTCCAGAGAAGGGTCCGGTTTGCTTCTCTTAACAAGAGAACGGAAAACAGAAACAAAAGAGAGAGAGAGAGAGAGAGAGAGAGCACTGCAAGAACACATGAATAAAAAAGAGTCCCTGAGGCCCCCGTTTATTTAGCTTATTCAAGGGCACGGAGAGATACTAGAGGAGGAGAAGCAACGGCGGGCAATAAGCTCTTAGTCTCTCTCTTTTCGGCCACATATATCTTCTCGCAGTGCAGGTTAGCAAACAAGAGAGATAGATAAAGGCAGAAGAGAGGCAGGGAGGTCGATCAGCTGATATTTTCCGAACGGGTAAACACCGTAGCTCAGAAAGAAAAGAGAACTTACGAAAGAATGAATGATACGCAAAACAAGGTAATGCCGCTGGTGGCTGAAATATTCTTACCAGAATGTCGCTTCCTTCCGTTATTCGCCCTTACTTATAGCACGAATAACTCTAGCATTGGTAGTGAAAGTTAAAATGAAAAAGAACTATTAAACCATCGGTAATGCAATATAACCAGATAAATCAGTTCTTGAAATTGCGACATAAGCCTTCACACAGTATAGGACTCACGGCAATGTCACCAGTAGAGTTTATTTCTTCTTTTTTTGAAAGGCCCAATCAAGGCGAACCACGGGAGAAAGTCGCTCAGAAATAGGCCTCCCGGCCAGAGCACGCGTAAAGAGTACGATATTGGTAAATTGAGCAGTGAAGATACACAACAGCAAAAGTGAAGTAAGAGCAACGAGATCTATATAATCGAATAGGAGCTCAACCGAAGTAACATGAGAAGAGTCACCGCGGCCGAGAATCCCGTTCACATCACAAACCAGGTCGGCCGGCTCAGGGTGTAGTCTGTCCGAATTCCTTAGACCTGTAGCATCAGCGTGCATCCTACAGCAGAAATTGCTGTAACTCGATTCGTTTCGCAATTATAGGGAAAGGAAATCCTAGAAGGCAGTCGGCACAGACGCCATGCGTCGGATTGCTTGTTCCGTGACGCTCTCTATGTCTTACCTCTCTCGCCAATTCATATCAAAGCGAAACAAAAGGTAATCGAAAAATAAAGGCAGCCTGACCACGCTTGCGCAGTCCGGTACTGCAAGGTCAAGTAAAGGGGGCAACGGAAGAAAATTTATGGTATTTTAACAATATCACAACTCTTTAACACGGTTGATGATATGAAATGCAATCTGATGCGCCACTAATTATTAGAAAAACAGGAAATTATCCCATTAGGACAAAATCTCAAGCCTCTAGACGTGAGATGAGTGTCGGTAATACCCGTGCCACACGGGCACAGAAAATGACATTCGGTAGTGAGGGCATTTAATTCCCGAATGACATTTTTTTTTTTCAGCGGCGATGCTACACGTTCAAATCGAATGACATTCGGCTTGATGATGTCGATCTCAGCCCCTTCCTCTTGAGCATTGGGTGAGTAGCATTAAAAAATTAACAAGCGTTTACAAGCTTCATACCCATTCAATAAAAATAAATGTATAAATAAGCATATTACGCTGCTATTATATTTTGTTCGTTACTTTGTTTCACGACGTTGCAATCAACCGTGTAGCAACTAAAGCCAAAGTTAGTCAGATCCACAGCGTAAAAAAAATGGCGCCTGGCGCATTTATTTTACAGCGTCTACAAGCTGAAGAAAAGTTTTTAAGCACTTGTTGAAGTGATTAGTGAAAATAAAATACGCGAAAGTTTCCTTCAAGTCAAATCTAATGTCATTTTATACAATTACTTCATCAGCTGTGCCTTCGAGAGTACGCATTTCTCAGTCGAACGAGTACTGCCAATGGCATTAGGTGACGAATGGCATTTGGGCGAATGCCATTTCTTTCATCTGTTTGGCACCGCGCGAATGACCTTCAATCTGAAGGCACTATAGGAGGTAAATGCCATTTTCTCTGCCCCAGTGGCACGGGTAGAAGCCACACATCAAGAAATACGGTGCTGCAGTGGCTGCCTATATGAATACACTGACTTAAAAAAAGCGTGCAGGCGGCAACTTCGTCTGCCCTTCAAGAATACACTGCACTGCGAAGTGATGGAACAAGAAACTAAGGATATAATGCTTTTTTTATGACAGCGAGACGACTACGTGCTGCTCCTCCATTTTGTAGGGGATGTCAATAGAAATCATGATATTCCCAAAATAAACACCTCGTCGACTAGACAGCAGCTGCTAAACCATCGCGATAGGGATAAGCATAATGTAAGGGCTCCGACGGAGTATTCCTGCCCTATATGTTGCACCCAGAAGACACTGAGCGATGTCTCTGCTTTTACTTCAATGGCACGGCAACAGGCTGTGGTTTTCATCACTGCCCGTTTCTGCACTGCGGGTTTCGCAATGGTCTCCTGCTTCCAATCACACAGCCCCTTTGATCTAGACAACGATGGAGCAATAAGAAATCTGTTTCGAGCTATCACATTCGCTGCACTATGGTCGATGGCTCCCGATAGAAACGACTCACATTCGCAGACTCTCATCTCACCAGGCGTTCGCTGTTGATCCGATTGGTCCGCGCACTGTCCTTGCAATCTTGTTAAATCCAGAACATCTTTCCTTTTCTCCCTTCCACCTTCTCAGTCTGTTTCTCAGTCCCTTGGGCCGAAGCTGCCTTTGAGAAGCCTGCCTGACATCACGCTGCTCCATTTCGCAATGGCGGCGCAAACTGCGCTTCTATGGAATCACCCCCTTTGAAGGTCTCAACGGATTCCTTCGGGACCAATCCCGTACGCGCGAAGCGAGCATCCGATCGGCTCGTGTTCACGATCATCACCGTCCCAATAGCTTTGTCGATGAGCGAGTGCAAACCGTTATATATACCGGGATCGAAAAGTCATTGCCGACTGTTCTCGAAAATTAATTTTTAAATGCGATGCGCCTGCCATCATGCAAGTATCAAAGCCTTGAAGCACCGGACATGAACGACGCTTTGTAACCATACAGGGTGTATTAAAGGTAGACTCAAGGATGGGTGAACAGGTTAGTATGCACGTTTAAACCGTTGTCGCGCAAAGTATGAACGACTAATTGCACGCCTGCACCCTTGTATTTTGCTCACGCTGCACATTAGACATGAGTGTGCTTGGGCCACTGAATTACTTTAAGTTTGCTGCATTTTCAACAATATTTTTCGAAGAATCCCAGTTTTCTAGAGCGCGTTCTCAGACATAAACATTTACGTAAACTTCAGAAATTTATTTCCAACTGACAGATGGTCGAAATTCGATGGTCTAGACAGGCCCGCTATACATCACCCCAAAGGCCGTACTCACTGATGGCATGGGCAGACAAGAAGTAATATACAAGCGAGGAAGTACACAGGACAAGCGTTGGTTGAAAACTGTGTGGAAATTCAGTCTTTCGTGCTTGTCTTTCTCAAGGCAGCTACATTGAAGTGCTGCCTTGACGAAAGACAGGGCCACTTGTCATAACGGTTGGCGCAAACAAGACAAGAGACAAGCAAAAGTACACGACACCGGCTCTGTCCATCAGCTGATTGTTTATTGAAAAAACGTGGCATATTTCACATACAACAAAGCACTGACAAATTTCGTCAGTGCCTCCTTTTTTCTGCGAAGACACGCAACGTTTTTTTTTTACATTAAACAATCAGCTGATAGACAGGGCCTGTGTCGTGTACTTTTGTTTGTCTCTTGGCTTGTTTGCGCCGACCATTATGAGTATGTTGCAACAGGCTCCATGCACTACACAAAAACAAAAGGTTTGTCATCTTTTAAAGCATCCGCCTATTCTTAAGCTTTCGACCAATGGGAGGCACAGCTCGCCAGCTCTGACCCAGAGGTGCAGCTTTCACTTCTGGGTCACGTCAGGTAGGCGGCAGGAGCCAGTGGAGCTCTGGACTTGGAGTCCCACCCATCAAGCTCATGACCCCTGTCCCAAATCCTCATAAAGAAAGTTTTTCCTTCTTTCCTTCCTTCCCTTAAGCTTTTTTTGTTGTTGTTGTTCTAACGACCAAATTGAAGACGACAGACCAGGCACTATTGAAGCACGAAAAGTAACAAGAAAAAAGAACAAAGGTCACCATTCTGAGCACACTTACGAAAGCTCCGCTACAAATCCAATTTACCCCAGCGGCGATCACGTTAGTGTGACATCCGACAATACCCACACACGGATCTTTTCAGTGCCGTCTCAACTTCTCCTTTGTAAACGGGGCCCACATACAGCATTTACTCTATTTACTCGGCCTCGATAGACCGAGAACGGGCGCCAATCTTCAGCTCTGTCTTCAGTCAGAAATATATCGAGCCTGGGAGACGCTTCCATGCCGTCTGAGGCTTGACGTGGCCTTCGCGAACGCCCACTCTTTTCGGAATGCAATGGCCATCAGCCCTATATTCGATAACTTCGGCTGCGCCGAAGCGATTGCCAATGTCCTCTGCGAGTGTCCCCGTTTAAGTGCACTTAAAAAAGAGCTTTCTAACCGACTTTAATGGAGAGAAAGATCTTGGGATACCGGCCAAGCTCTGTCTTCCCCAAAGAAGACCTTAAAACGTCCATGCACTTCTTAAAGACAGCATGGCTTGGGGACAGTTTTTAAACAGAATCGTAATCTGATTTCTTTGCGCTTCCAAGTGTGGAGCGCTTTAAGAAGCCAGGGCTCTCGTACGCTGCTGTGCGCCGTCGTCGACAGTTAACGTATCATTCCACGGGTAGCATATTGAGCGCGCGCTCACGCCACAAAGTCTTGTTTGCAGACGAGACCAAAGACAACTTCGGCAATGTAAGAAAAGCGGGAAGTAGCACATCGTGTACCCTGTACAATCCTCATTCCATGCCGACCGGTTGTGCCCTCGCCATCTCCGACGTCACCGTAGCTCTGGCCGACTGGGCTGGCCCTACGTCATCTCCTGACGTTGATCTCCGACGACAGCGTAGCTCTGACCTACTGGACTTGCTCTACGCCATCTCTTGACGCCGACAAGAGATCTCTCAAGTGGTGCCCCGTCCTCGGACTCCTGTGAGCCTGTTTCCATCTTTCCTATCACTCCTATCCCTCATATGTCCTCGCTCGCTATCTCAGCGCATCTCTCTATATATATACCTTTACTCCTATCCTCTTGATCCCTCCTCACCCCTATCCCCTGTGAGCTACTGTTGAGGTGTCGCACCGTGATGCAGACAGTTACGGGGCTCATTTTTCTTTTCCCTCTTATAACCACTTCTTCAACATCGTTTAGCACCCATTTCTTTCGATTCGCATTGGCGAACGCGATGTGCGCGGTAACAGAAGACAGCCACGTGGCACGTCACCAGCTCCGCTTTTCGTCGCTTCGATGTAAAGCAGGAAGAGTGGAGATTTAAAGAAAAAGAAAAGCTTGAAGACCGTGAAAGTAGGGGCAAGCGAAGCTTGGCGTAAGCGTGCTTGAACCACTCTCTTTCTTAAATTCATTCATTATTGAACCCCTCTCTTTCTTGAATTCATTCATTCATTCATTCATTCATTCTTTTCACATTGCAAAATGCTCTCTAAGTCTTTCCTTTCTCCAAGAAGAAAATCGGACCTTCACCCGCGTCCTAACTCAACCACGTATCGTGCGCGGTTAAATTGGCACGTGAATGAAAGGCCGATTCCCTATTGGGACGAAGGAAAGATTTAGGAGGGAGCATTGTGCAATGCTAAAGAAAGAAAGAAAGAAAGAGAAAAAGAAAAAAAGAAAGAAAGAAAGAAGGAAAGAAAGAAAGAACGAAAGAAAGAAATAAAGAGTGCTACAGACGACAACGACGGCCATGCATTCGGGCAAGAATATACATCCCAAAGCGACACGTGACCCTGACGAAAGATCAGATTTGCCGTACGTGAAACGGGCGATCTTCAACGAGACCACAATCGAACTTCAAGCTCATAAATCTGTGAATGCGGAGGCTTCATCGATTTTATGACACGAGACGCGCGCGCTCGAAGCATTTTCCGAAGTACGCGACCACGTGCTAACGATCCGCATATCGGATGAAACCCCGAGGGCATGCATCTAACACGCGGAGTGGTGCGGTTATAGACGTGCGGGACCGAGTAACGGGACACTGCATGCCGTTCGAACGCAACACTGTTGAATTATGAACGAAAGCGCCGAGCATGCATACGATTTCGCGGCGCTCACCGGCCCGACCGATTTTCGGCGTCGTTGGCAAAAGCGTCCCGCGTAAATATTAGCGCGAATGTTGTTCATCGAATCGAGTGAAAAACAAGAGACCTCACGCATCATCTCTTTTTCGCACTCGCCATTAATGATAGAATCCATTTTTATCAGCGAATTGGTATCTCATTTCAGTGAAAATACATACTAAACAAATTTTATAATAATATTTAGGGTTTTACGTCCCAAACCGCAATAAAATTACGAGAGACGCCGTAGTGAAGGGCTCCGGAAAATTCGACCATCTGGCGTACTTTTAACGTGCACTGAGGTCGCACAGCAGACGAGCCTCCTGCGCAAATCATGCGAACGAGAAAGACCACATCAAAAGCATCGAGATAGCGTTTTCGAACCGCAAAGCTTTTTAGAGGTGTACTGAACGAGTATCTTTTATATGTGGAGTCTCGATATGACGAGCACGCCAGATTCTTGGAGTGAACGGACGCAGTTGACACGGTCGGACCAACCAAACAACAACACACATTTATTTACCTACTTTTTGATCGACGATATCGTCAGCCGAATTATTATAAGATCCATGGGGATCAACACGCTAAGACATACTTACGCAATATTACCCAAGTGACAACACTCAGCAACATGCCAAACACAACAACACAACCAAGGCGGCATCGCCAACGCTTGGCTTACCACGTGGGCCCACAGCAGACGGCAACGGTGCCGCCCACGGCAAGCCCACGGCAAGCCCACCGCTGGAGGCAACCATTCGCGGTAACTGCCCCCAGAGAGAGAGACCAGGCGGGCCGCCAGGCGTCGCCACCGGCGCTAACTTTTTCTAACCATGATGATGATAGTGGTGATAACGATGGATAGATATGGCTGTATCCTTTAGATCGGGCGGTGGCTAACGCCACCAAGCCGTAATACTCAATGAACCAAAAACTAGATTTATTTTTTTTCTTTAAATAGTGAGATTGAGGATTCGTACTTTGCAGTGAAGGTTTTAATTTTCACTCGTGCCTTGACTTTAGGCACCAATCAGATAACCTCCTTCTAGTTAGGTCTACTCGCTTAAAGTCTATTTTGCCCTCCTGGTCCCTAAACCCCAGTGCTTTGACAAACTCTGCGCCATCATCCTGAACAATATGGTGAAGCCCTTTACAGAACATTATCAAGTGTTCGGCAGTTTCTTCTTCCTCTCCACACGCACTGCATACCGTGTCTACCCCTTCGTATTTGGCCCGATATGTCTTGGTTCGCAGTACTCCCGTCCTGGCCTCAAACAGTAGAGAACTACCCCGAGTATTATCATAGATCCTTTCCTCGGTAATTTCCTGCTTAAAAGTTCGATCTCTAGTGCGGACTTCTTAATCATGCCAATTTTCCACATATCGGTCTCAGCTTCCTTCACCTTCTTCTTAACCGATAATTCTTGTTGTTGTTGTTGTTGTTGTTGTTGTTGTTGTTGTTGTTGTTGTTGTTGTTGTTGTTGTTGTTGTTGTTGTTGTTGTTGTTCTCTTATTGTTAGTGGCGCATACCCACTGTGGGGGATTGGCCAAGAATCGAGTGGTTTTAAAATTTACTGTTCAGATTTGGAATGATGGAGGTTTAACAGAAAGATTACTGATAGCCTAGGAAAGTGTGGTGCTTATTGTAATGCATGCAAATATTTACATAAACGAATTTATTCTTAGAATAGAGCAATAATCTGATTTTATACGTATATAATTATGTGGACATGCTAGGATAATGAAACTGGTTAATTAGTCAACCTATTAGTTTCATCAATATAGTTCCGGACGGCCGCGCATACTGTCGCATTAGAGAAACCAGAAAGGGAAGCTCCAAAAGACAAAATGACAGGCAGAGATAAGTCCATACCAATACCACGTAAAGGTATTTCTAATAGGGTTTTTCGTAATGTGTTAAGCCGCCTGCGGGTCAAAAAGAAATGGTCTATTGTTTCCAGTTCATCACAGAATGCACACAGTGGCGAAGGTGCCTGAGCAGACCTGTGTTTATAGAAATTTAGATTTGGTACCCGGCAACGCAGCCTTGTGATAGCTACTTCTTGTTTTCGAGTGCGGCAAAAGTCTCTTCGCCAGGGATATAATAAATGGCGATATTCTGTAGAGTTTGTTAGTGCTGAACCTTTAAAGACTTGCATAAGCGTACGTCTGCGGAATCGAGCAGCAGTCCCATAAGCGGATGATGGGCAGAGCGGCAGAATTGGTTCACTGATAGACGACTCAGCTAAGGAATCGGCTATTTCATTTAGAAACAAGCCTTTATGTCCAGGCACCCAAACGAATCGTACTTTTCTCAAATGCGCAGGTAGTAGTGTACGGAACGCCTTTGTTACGTGATTATCAGCACCAACAGAAAGTGCCGCACAGAGAGATAGGGAATCTGATGTAATTGCTTTATCTAACTTGCGTAAGGCGAGCACTACTGCCAGAAACTCAGCCACAAAAACGGGTATGAAATCGGGTAGTCGAAGGGAATAAATCCAATTTAAAATCGGGCTGAAAATACCAACCCCTGACTTTTCGTCGTATTGCGATGCGTCTGTAGCAATAATAACGTTTGTTGTAATACGGCGCAGGTGATCTTGTAGTAAATCATCCAAAATATTATGGGGAAGTAATTTGGAATTATTAGAAAAAATGTCGTCGAATTGAATTTCCACCGGGGCTGAATTATCACGACTCGGCATGATGTCGCATATACGTACGTTTAGAGGCTCCAATAAATTTTGCACAAATATAATTTGTGGTGTGTGAAATCGCGGCCATCTAGCAGCAAAAAAATGATTCCGGGGTGAAAATAAAGGCTGTTTCTGAATGTCGTAATGGTGATCCATAAATTCTTAAGAATGTCTGAACAGTCAGAAGGCGAATTCTACAAGAAAGCGGAGGGACTCTCGATTTGAGATACAACACATTGTTGGCAACTGTTTTGGAAGGCCAAGGCATAAGCGCAAAGCTTCTTTTTCCAGAAGAATTAGAGGCCGCAACTTGTTAGCTGGAGCTCCAGAGAAAAGTACACAACCAAATTCCTAAATGGGACGAACGTACATGCGATATATCATTACACTCATACCTATGCGGTAGTTGCTTAGCCTACGTAATATGCCAATGGCCCGCACACCTTTTCCGGCGAAATATTCGATATGAGGTCGCCAGTTAAGCGATGTGTGATTCTTTTTGGCTTGGCCACCTGCTGTTTCACCGCTCGCGAACACAACGCCGCCTATCGCTCAATAGTTGTGACTTCAGAAATACGTCTTCTGCGCGAGACTGGTGCGCCACGCGGAGCAAACAACTTTAAAGGAGGTGTTAGCACCCCCCCAAATATAAGAACACGGGTGCCGACAACCCTAATTATTGTACTGTGGTGCATGCATATCCCTGCAGGCACCGCAATACAGGCATACCTTAAAAAGAGAGAGAGAAAATCCCCAGGCCTGCGCGCAAAACGCCGCACAGCCACAGCGAATGCTGGAAAAGCAGCATTTCTGGAGACCGTAGCTATTAATAAACTCTCTTAGGTCGACTACTACAGGTGCACATGCAAGGTACCCACTACGTCACAAATAATCCTAATTTTCATAAAGAACGAAATCGCATACTATGTTATACTTCCTTTCGTGTTAATGTGGATACGCGAGGTACCCGCTGTACATATGTAACTCCTTATGTGCACTTTATGCTGTGGCTGATCACGAGGAAGAATTATGTCTGAGTCTCTTGTAATGGGGTCGGAAACATTTAAAGACCCACTCGTTACGCGATTCGCATTGTGTAATGCCTGGTTGTTATTTAACTGTTCTAAAACGCTACGTTCCGCATGTTAACTCGATTACTTCCTCGACATGCATGAAACCCGCATATATGGGTCTTTCTGAAAAACCAGTTTCAAGCACCGGCGTGGTTCTGTGATAAAGTAATGGGTTGCCGCTGCGAGGGCTCACGCTCTAATACCGTTGTACTGAATATTGTTCATTTAATTCGTTGTTGCTTATGTCGCGCGATATCGGTTACGGAGAGCGGCGGCGGACAAACAACAACGGCTGTTGTTGCAATCCCAGAACTGCCTTCGCTGTAAAAAAAAAAAAGAAAATAAAGACGCCAGAACTGCGCGGAACGCGCAGCCGAGTCCTAGCGACAGCTAGAAGAGCGCAAAATCTATACCCCCCCCCCCCCCACACACACACATATATATATATATATATATTGTGGATGAAGGGCTGGACGATTTCGAACGTGTCGGTGCTGCTAACCGGTGGGATAACGCCTACAAACTCGCTCACGTGTCATTCTACCTCACGGGTGTCGCGAAGACGTGGTTCCTACTTAATCGACATCCCCGACTGGTCAGCCTTCAAAGATCAGCTTCGCCATGTCTTTGGCACACCGGCTGTTCGTTCGGCTCTCGCAAAGAAAGCTCTCGCGACTCGGAAACAGCACATCGGGGAGTCGTATACATCCTACATCGAGGATGCCTATACTGAATGCCCACCAGCACCTCCACCCAGCACCTCCACCACGTATGAAGTCTTGGTTTGGATTACCTTTTATTAGGACCGAGGAACCGGCAGCCGACAGCTACGACGAATGAGCCAAGATGATGATGCTACGCGACAACGATGAGGATGCATGAGCCACACATGATAATGATGATAATGTACCGGTGAAGAGGATGCGTATACTAAATGCCTACAATATATATATCAGATCTAACAGACAATAATGCCAAGGAATGTATAGGGCAAGTTAATAGAACAAATGTAATCTAAATAAGAAGAAAGAAAAGTGAGTGAAAAAATACTTTGCCGTGAGCAGGAATCGAACGTGCGACCTTCGAATAACGCGTTCGATGCTCTACCACTGAGCTATCACGGCAGCTATCCCCCCAGCTACTTTATTGGGTTTATATGTAAATTTAAACGTGGGAGTGTCAGTCAGCGCCACCTGTATCCATGGCAGTAAGTGTGGCACATTCTTTATATGAGCCTGTATGAGGCACTCCTTTTATGAGCCCATGTGACCAAACTTTTCCCGCGCTGCCGTCAGCAATGGGCGTGCATCATTGCTAAATGTTCGGCCGTTTTGTCACCGCCTCCCTGGGCATAATACCAGAAGCGACGTGAGAAAGTTCGTGTGACTTCCTTCGCGCTCTCTTTACTGCGCCGCTTGCGACGGATCACCGAAAACTGCTCTCGGGCCACTGCCCTCGGTGCCGAAAAAGTGCTCCTCCTCAACCAATGAAACTCCCCCGCTGCTGCCCGGGCATTGAAAGGCGCCGCAAATCATGAGAGCACTTTGAGTGCAGTTAGAAGTGCTCCTGATCGCCCAATCGGAACCGCGATTTTTTCACGCGATAATGGTCACGGTCACCAGCGGCGGCGGCGGCGGTGGCAACTACGGCACCTCTGTGATCTTATAACGAATTTCACTGTAAAAACACTTTCAGTTTCGATATCGGAACGGCACCTTCTCAGTGACGTGTTCTCGCATTGTGACGTCACGGGTAGACAGCAATTCGCGATGTGCTAGCGCTAGATCTGCCATCTGCTCGTGGTACACGTGAACAACGATTGTTAAACTGTCCCCATGGCGACCCTGACATTGATTTCTGAATCTTAGGCATCGTGCAGGAGGAACAGTTGGAAAACTCGGTGAAAGCATGTTGCCTCGTCCGGACAACGTACACTGCGGCGGGACTGGCATGTAGATGCCCCGCGACAAAAATTTTAAAATCAAGGTCAAATATTTTATGCCTGTTGCCTGACTTACTTTGTGCCTAGAACGATAATACGATAACAAAAAATATACACGTGTGCCTTTTGCGATGTACTGTGACGTCCCCGCGAACACGGACTGAACCCCGGTCCTTTCAAGATGTTTACGCTCGTTTCTTAAACCCACGCATAAAAAAAAGGAAAAGAAAACCTTCAGTGTAACGAATGGGCATTCCGGAGTGGAGTACCTAGAAAGATTATTTCTACTGTTCTCGCCCCCCCCCCCCCCGCGCAAACACGAGGACCGGGCGGAGCCTTGTTGACTACAGTGAGTGTGACAGTGTACGGTGGCAATAATCCGCGCGCACCCTTCAGATTTATGGCATGGGGGAGCAGCAGACAACCTTTTGTTGGTTCGGGAAATGCGACCCTGCCGCAGCGCCTGTGCCGGGCCCGGTCTGACTTTCCGTCAGACTCCGTGGCTCCAGGGCTCATTACTTCGTCCTGCGCGGATGGCCACCCGCGGCGTTGAATGACGAAGAAGCGGCGGCTACGGATAATTTCGCGGGAGACACCGAGCTGCATGGAAACGTTGAGACTTGGTCTGGACATCGGCTCATCAAGTACCGGAAGCATCGTGACCATTGTTCGCCCGTAATTAAAGTGTCTTGGGACAGCTCGCCAATCTCTCTCTCTCTCTCTGAGGCTTGAGTTTGTACATTGTTACTTGTTCGGCTTTGTTTGGGAGAGGGTTTTCTACTTGTGGTGGCCACGGGGACAGCCGTCGAAGATGATACACTCCGACTGACAAGAAAATATGCCGCGTCGATAGTGGCGATTGGTTTGGTGCCCCGGTAGGGCAGAGTCGGAACCCGAGAAAAGCGGCCACGTGTCAAGGAAGGAGCGAGGCGAGGAGAGTCATTCCGAGGGGAGAAAAAGGAGTACACGGCGACGAAAAGGACAGATCAGACCTCGACGCCAAGAACCAACCTTCGGCCCCGATTCGAGCAGCCAACTCCGAGGCCCCGACTACATGGACATTCTGTGAGACGAACCTCACCTCCTTTACTTAAACGAGCTTTGCGGGAAGGGATGCGGCATATTGAGACATTGCACGGTTTTATTATTTGTCACTTTATCATTTGTGTCGTCGTGTGTTTACTCTGTATTGAGGCACCCTTGTATTGTCACCGTTACTTCGCTTATGTATCCTGTTTCGCGTGTCGCGAGTATTTGCTGATGTGTTACAATTTCGTGTAATATATATGTCGTTCACGGACAATATGTGTGCACGCCATTTGCACTTGCTATTGAATTAAATGCATCCATGATTAAGAAAAGATCGTGACGGCTCTTACTTCTCGGCCCCAGCACGAATCCCTGTATGTGGAAAGTGATTAAGATACGTAGCCAAGAGGGAATCGAATAAAAATAGGGTTGAGGGCTCTTCCCTCTCTTTGGCGATCGGTGGCGTAGTGGGGACGTCTCAGTACATATCATGTCAATATTCTTTAAAAGCGGAGCTAATAATCCCTGGACATCTGTCATTCATATATTTCTAGCCCAGCTGCATGAGCCCCGCCGTGGTGGTCTAGTGGCTACAGAGTACTCGGCTGCTGACCCGCAGGTCGCGGCGGCTGCTTTTTCAGTGAAGGCGACAACACGCAGGTTCGTGCACTCAGATTTGGCTGCACGATAAAGAACCTCAGGTGATCGAAATTTCCGGAACCATCCACTGTCTCTCATAATCATGCGGTGGTCTTGGGGCGTCAAACCTCACAAATCAATCAATCAATAATCAAGCCTATAGCTGCGAGAGTTAAGCTTGGCAAGAACGAGAACGAGGATAAAACTTAATGGGAGAGAGAGTACTAACGTGGAGAAAATGACACTGGGAAGAGAGGGGAGAGAAAGCAAGGCGTAGAGAGAGGAGAACCGGCTGATAACCATCCTTCTGGAAGGTTCGGAAGAGTCGGCAATGGCCGAGCTAAAACTGTTTCCACCAGCTCCGCTATTTAGTCAGTTTTCACGATGTGGCAACAGTTCAAGCATGGTTCATGGTTCAAGCAATGTAAATTTTAAAAGCAGCCGTCACACACAGCACAAACTCACTACGGATTATAGATGAGGAGACACTATTGCTAAAGGTACGCCTAAACACCAAAGGCCACACTAAAGTGCTAGTATCAAAGAGGGTTTGCAGCCGGCTTTTGCTTTCAGAAAGATTTCATTTCGTCCGTAACATCTCCATTAGAAAAAATTATTCAGGAAAGGGAAAAAAAGCAAGAATAGATAGAAACTCCAATTCGCGCCTAGAGTGCTCACAGTGGTGTTAACGTGCACCTTAATGGAAGCAGTAACCATTGATAGCATGGTCCAAAAGGCCTATAAAACACGCATGACGTTCATAAATGTTTACTATGATAAAACAACTATGTAATTCGAAACTGTATACAGTAAATTAAAGAGAAAACAGTGGTTCCTGATGTGACGTTGCAACAACGCATAAGATATCCCGTTGACACAAGCACTCCATTTCAAAAATAGTGGCAAGAGTTTCGATACATGGTTCATATTTTGCATGTTACCATGCAGGAATGCACACGTTGAAGTGATTTAAACGTTGCAGGGTATTCTGCATCAAATGTCATGAAGGGTTAAAGATTTATAGTAGAGGCATACGCGATGTAACTTTTGTTCCTTATCTTTTTAAAGATCACAGTGTGTTCCATGTCATATGGATCCGAACGGCTTAATTCAACATGCCTGCACATAAATAAAGTAAACATATCCACTTACAATCTTTTCAAGGAGGTAAATGGCCAATCTATTGATTATAGATTAGCGCACAACAGAACTCAAATATTAACCCGCGCCGCTACTGTACAAAAACTACCTAAGTTATCTAGAAGACCGATAACAAAAAGGAACGTTAGCATAACAGGCTTAATTAACATTTCACCACAAAATCAGGATAAACAATTATGGACGCACTATATATGCAGAGCCAAGAGAAACCAAATAATAACCGAACACAGCGTCCCACCTTTAAACGACAGGAACTTCTCGCACAGCGCTGTGCGCATACGATCTCCCATATTAAATTGCCTAGAGGCTTAACGTCGCTGCTGTGGAGGCTTTAAGGCAGCGAAACTTTTTCGACACTTAAAATCCCCCACCTTCCACGAGGCCGACGAGAGCCCGGCAACGAAACTGAGTTAGACAAGGTGCGGAGGATTTAGGCAACTCGATTAACGCGGTGTTACATGCAGGTTGCGTAGGCGAGAGCTAGGTCTTCCGTCAAAGCTTCGGATGCGGGCTGGTCATCGACACATCTTTAGAAATTTAGTTCGCCTCTCTCACCCCGTTTGCATCTATCTATCTATCTATCTATCTATCTATCTATCTATCTATCTATCTATCTATCTATCTATCTATCTATCTATCTATCTATCTATATCTATCTATCTATCTATCTATCTATCTATCTATCTATCTATCTATCTATCTATCTATATCTATCTATCTATCTATCTATCTATCTATCTATCTATCTATCTATCTATCTATCTATCTATCTATCTATCTATCTATCTATCTATCTATCTATCTATCTATCTATCTATCTATCTATCTATCTATCTATCTATCTATCTATCTATCTATCTATCTATCTATCTATCTATCTATCTGTCTATCTATCTATCTACTATCTATCTGTCTATCTATCTATCTATCTACGTCCTGTCTGTCTGTCGTCTGTCTGTCTGTCTGTCTGTCTGTCTGTCTGTCTGTCTGTCTGTCTGTCTGTCTGTCTGTCTGTCTGTCTGTCTGTCTGTCTGTCTGTCTGTCTGTCTGTCCTGTCTGTCTGTCTGTCGTCGTCTGTCTGTCTGTCTATCTATCTATCTATCTATCTATCTATCTGTGTACGTATCCACGCATATTTTCCACGTTTGAAGGCATGACCACGTGAGCTCATAAGAACGGGTTCAATTTGTGGCAGCCCAGCCCCGTCCACTACTGGTGGGCAAATGAAGTTTATTAAACTAAATTGAATGCCTAAGTAGGGCGGCTGCGTTTTCGATGCAGGCGAAAACATTAGAGGACCGTGTTGAGACCCTCCACTATAGGGCCTATCTCATAATCATATGGTGGTCTTGGGACGTAATACCACATTATTATTATTATTATTATTATTATTATTATTATTATTATTATTATTATTATTATTATTATTATTATTATTATTATTATTATTATTATTATTATTATTATTGACTCAACGCGTCAGATGTTTTCGCTCCCATATAGAACTTCAGGAGAGTGTGAGAGCGCGTTTATGTAGCTTTCCTGTGTTTTATATGTACAGATATTTATCGAATTTGCATACAGCGTCATGAAGCCTTTTTCTATGGTCGTTAATCTTTGAGTCATTAAAGCTGTTCCAGTATACAGCACAACCCGCACGGATGTCATCAATGCACAGGCATTTTACGGCATATTCCCATAGCTCGAACAAAACACTGGCGCAAGGAAAAGCGGTAGCTGCAGCAACCGAAAGGACATTCGCGCCGTCTATGGCGTTCCCTTGAGCGATGCAATAAGTACCCAACATTTAGAATGTCATGAGCCGTCTCTTTGATCCTCTCTAAAGATAAGGCTCGTGCGACCGCGGGTGACCAAGCCCAGACGTTTAAGATACGCGATTTCTGCCGGACGCACGCTACGGCTCTGACCCCTTCTGCGTTTAACTTCAGGCGCCTATCACACAAAGACGGCCGGCTAGTTTCGTCACTCCTCAAGCGGCGTCCGTTGGCAGCACTCTCGCACTTTCACTCGTGTACACGACGCACGGGGTGATACTATCCAATTGAACTTTACACGCAGCATCACGGCAACGGTAAAGCTACATCTCCTGTGTCCATGTAAATGGTATGACAATGGAACGGCCTTCTCGATCAACCTCAATCTTCTCGCTCAACCTTCTCGTTCAACCTCGATCAACCACGTACCTTCGGAATCGATGTTATGCGAAGTATGCACAAGCAAGCTGGCTGTGCTGTAATTTTAAATGAGAATGCATTTCTTAGTCGGGCTATGTCAGGCGTCCGTCGGGATCCGTCCACCGCCCTCTAACACAGCAACAGCTGCGGGCACGCACGCTTATCCTCGCCCCTAGCAACCGGAGCATGTGGTGCGAGCTGGTGTATGAGAGGGTAGGTGCATTGCTTCACCACTCCTTCTCTCGCCATTCACTGTTTCTCCTCCCTGCGCCCTACTTTCCCGTCCGCTCTCAATTTCACTCTCGACTGTTCGCAGGCTGGGCGCCTCTCAAGAACATCCGTAAATGTGTACTCGATACGCCGCTGAGATACGCCAACGCCGAGAACGCTGGTTGTTTTGTTTCCTTCATAGTAATTTTAAACCGCGCACGCTAACTGCTAAGAGCTGGAATCGCATACAGCGTTTCTCGCAACAGAAAAACGCCACGTGCGGCAAACAGCGCTATTGGCTGCACGGTGAAAGAAAAAAAAAAACATAATTCTTCTAACGCTGGGTTCTCACGTGCGAAACGCCGTTATGGACGCTACGCAATGCATTCGCAATACCTCGCGGTTCCCTTAAGGACCGATCCCCACACTCCGTGTACATAACTTCCATAAATAAATGTTTTTTACCACCATCCCTTCGGGGAGGTAGGGGAATTTTTTTACTGAGCGAAACGTTAGGAAGTTGCGCTAAAGATATCTACAAATGCACAAAGAGACATCGTTAAACCGCCACACATGTTTTTATGACCAGTTGTTTACACTTGCGTAACGATGCCAGCAGCAACATAAATACTAGCAACATGCAAAGCGGTAACATGATATAAAGCGCTGCTGTTCGCGAGGATCGTATTCCTGAACACAGGCTATATATCTTGCAGACGACACCTTACTGCAATTGATGTTAACACGACGTGACGACTGTTTGTAGGAGTACATATGTAATATTTATATAATTGGAAAGCCAGCATTGCAACCACAGTTAGTGTCTCACGAACGATAGGGTCTATTTGAAACGTACTTCCGAAACCTGGCGTAGCTCTGTGGTAGAATACTTGATTG
Organism: Rhipicephalus microplus; assembly: GCF_013339725.1. Taxonomy (NCBI): domain Eukaryota; kingdom Metazoa; phylum Arthropoda; class Arachnida; order Ixodida; family Ixodidae; genus Rhipicephalus; species Rhipicephalus microplus. The sequence goes on along the minus strand of NC_051171.1, from coordinate 99,651,939 downwards.
TCACGCAGAATGCTAGGATCCGATTCCTGCTGGAAAAATAACATTTATTCTTTGCATTCGTCCGATGTCTACTTTTCCTTAACGATGAAATAAATTACTCAGGAGTGTCTTCGCAGTTCCTGGGTATATATACACTGTCAAACACACACACACACACACACACATACATATATATATATATATATATCTATATATATATATATATATATATATATATATATATATATTTATATATATATATATATATATATATATATATATATATAGAGAGAGAGAGAGAGAGAAAGAGAGAAAGAAAGAGAGAGAGAGAGAGAAAGAGAAATAGATAGATAGATAGATAGATAGATAGATAGATAGATAGATAGATAGATAGATAGATAGATAGATAGATAGATAGATAGATAGATAGATAGATAGATAGATAGATAGATAGATAGATAGATAGATAGATAGATAGATAGATAGATAGATAGATAGATAGATAGATAGATAGATAGATAGATAGATAGATAGACGTTCAAAGCGCCTATATTACACAAAGCTTCGCATTTGAAATATTCACACTGATGAGAGCTACATTACATACGTGAGCCAGTGAAAGCGGCTGTATTGTTCAGTCCACTTACAGCGACAAAGACATGTGTCTAGCCGGGAGCGTTGTAACAGAAAACGTGCGTTCTCAATACACTTGCCCCTGTATCTGCATTAAAGTGGCCATAACACCCCATTTTCGACCGTAATCTGTGCTGTTGAGGTTGATCCTTGTACGTTCACAGACAATATGGCTGAAGTTTGGGGCATTTGGTGACGCCGTTAATCGATAATCGAATATTTCTATAAACTAGAGAGCGGGGTGAGAATCGGGCCACACTGGCGCGCTCGCCAGTCTTGACCTAATGGGCCGCTTGCTGGGCGAGTTGCTGCACGGTCTGCAATGCGGATGACGATCGTGTTCTGTGGTCTGGAGCGCTTGCAATCGAGCTTTTTTTTTTTTACGTTGTTCAAATTGCCACTGGAACTAAATGACTTGCAGCGGTTGAAACAATGCCACCACCTCACCGATGTAGACCTGGTACTTACATAAAGTTTTGTCAAACTGTCTGAGGCCAAAAAGTGCCCTATGAATGTGCAACGCATCTGCCATTTGCCACTACGGACATTTATTGAAACTCCTCGCAGGCAGTGCCATGGTTAAGCGCGTCACAATTGCTTTTTTTTTACCGGAACCAAGTGCAAATGAGAGATCTCAAGAAAATATTCGGCCAAAATGTATATCGTGTGTAACCCCTATAGCGTCGCACTGACATGTCGTTCCCTTCGTCTAATGTGTACATGTGCCGCACGCAACAACCCTCGAAAAACAACAGTGCCAACATGTAGCATTGCTACGATCACTTATTTATTAAGTCCAGCACAGAAAGTCGTGCATGCGCGTATGCATAGTAAAGAAAAATTTGCACGTGTTGCGAATTCCACTGCGCAAAGTATTTAACACTTATTCGCGAATGCAGCGTCGACAGACCACCGTATCCCAAGCTCACTTGTCAACCTGGCACGCTCGAGAGAAAACTACTTATCATTTCGGAAGGTCGTCTGCAACGTCTGAAACAACGTTGATGTCATCGGCGTCTTGGTTCACCCCGTCTTCGACGCTTCCTTCGTCGCTTTAGCTGGTGGCGATGGGGTCGAAGTCGAAATGCGCCACGTAGACGACGTCGTTGCCGCTTCTGCTGCACGAAGAACCACCACCCGAATCGTGGGGTGTTGCTGCGACCGAAGGCATGGCGATGGCACCGGTAAGAAGCACAACACTTGTGATACACTGACACGTGCGCACCACGCGGCAAGCAAGGCTCGCAGTGAACACACAGACCGCGAGCGGAAGGTGCTGTTTGGCAGCAGAAGACGGCACTGGTCATCACGGCTTGAGACGCCACGCACGCTGTGGCCAAATGGCGGTCACCGGCGGTGGGTAGAGTTTAGAGCCGGTGACTGCTACCGCTCATTTTGGACTGAAATAATCTTTATGCAGTCCAGTTTTTCACACGTATACAAGCATATATGACCTTCTAGCTTCGTTGTTCACCAAAAACCATCAATTGTTGGGTGGCCATGTCATGACCCCTTTAAGAACAAACATATGTGCAAAGATTTAGTTTGACATGTGCTACCTAACGCTTTCAGGGTCTCCATATTATTGTCTACTGTGATCCCGCAAATATTCCGACAGCAGTGCTTAGCTTGATAACAAGACAAACAAGAGGGCGTTCAGTTCAGCGTTCAGTTCAGTTCATTACATCCTTCCGCCGAGCAAGACAGCTCGATACCGATTTTCTCAGAGGCGCCGCGAGATGGCTCTGTGCGCAACGCATGACAGTCACGCTCGGGTGCGCCTCCAGTCGATAATGTCGCCGAGTACTCTTCTAAACACCCGAGCCGTGCCCGGGGGACAAGAACGCGTCAAGCCGCAATCACAAGCGGCGGATAAAAGTCAATTTAAACGAAACAAGAGCAAAGGGGAAGAAACAGAGACCTAAAATACTGACAGGCAGGTGAACAGAAAGGAGGGTTAACAAAATATAATAGTACAAGGGATACGGGAAAGAACGTCTTCCTTTCTCTCTCACTGTCTTCCCTCACCTTCTTTTCTGAAAGTGTGCGTACCATACTCATGAGAAAAGAGCAAACACGGCCAAAGTCACACCATGGCATTATATTGAGTATTTACTTTCGCACGCGGCCTGACCGCACCTGCTGCGTGAGTCCACAACAGATAGACAGCTCCGCTATGGTGGCCTGACGCGCTGCGCCACATAAGGATAACGGTGGTTAAACCATGCCTGCCAAACTGATCACAAGCGATCGATCACTGGAGAAATTGACAAAACAACCACGCATAATCATTCGAAATAGACTGAATATTACTGATCCCTGCGCTCAGAAGTGGACGTAAAGTATGAGTACACAAACTAATACGAAAGATCCCCGCCCAAACAGATGCAAGCGACATTGGTGCAAGCTCTTTATAGCTTGTTTCCAGTGAATGGCAGTGCACGATGACTTAAAGACGAGCTGCGGTCCTATAAATCAAAGCATTCAAGGCAAAACACTACGTCAAGCAGCGTAAGCTGGTTCGCTGATACCTTGCCAACATGACGAGACATGTTTTATGCCGGCCCTTCAAGCAACGTGAGTGGGAAACCTCCACTATACGAAACGCGCAGGATTTTTTTAACAGGCACTAGCATGCGTGTGTAAGAAAGGAAAAGAAAACGATGCACACACAAACGCGCACGCACTCACACACACCTGAACTGCTTGAAAGCTGCAAGGCAGCAAATCAATCATTCTGAGATTACTAAATTTTCACGGGTATACCTAACCTGCTCGAATAACTTTATAATTTAGTAATATATGAATGGATGGATAAACTTCATTCGGTCTTTTGGAAGACGCTTTAGCACGTTGCGGGCATGCTCCGACGTTGAAACAGAAAGCCTAAATAATATATTTTCGTAATGTTCAACTAAATCTCTTCCGCATAAAACGCGGAATCAAATTGAAACGCCACCAACACCTAACACGCGTTTCCAATAGTTCCACAACACACAGTGATATACACAATTTTGCGCTGTCCGCCACGAACGTCACAACAGGAAACAGAAGTAATATATACGATGCCCCCCCCCCCACCCCTTCTTTTTTACGCGGGAACTTTTACTCTGGATAAAAACTAAGCGAGCAATCACGCGGAGGAGCTCATACTCTACAGCCAATTTCACGCACCGCTGGTGTTTGTTCAAGGTGAGTGAAACAACAGTCGAGCGACCACTCATCAGCGCTTTGGTGCGTGAAATTAGAAAGCATCGTCAGGAGGTTATTGACAAGCTCTCGCTTGGTGGTAAAACAGAGTTAGCGACATAACTACGGTGACCAAAAAAAATTTATTGAATTCGGGACTTCCACGAGCCAAAACCAGCAATATAATTACGATGCACGCTGAAGCTACGGTGAAGTGGTAGGCTATGAATTCGAACTATGCGTGTCTTTCGGAACATCCGCTAGCGTCTAACTATACGCAGGTGTCCCATTTGCAGCAGAAGTATTAGAGTTTCGCCGTGCGGCGTAGATAAGATATAATCATCTTGATGAACCGGCACACGCCCGGTCTGCACTCTGAATGACCGGTCTGCACTCTGAATGCAGATGGTTAACAAGCTCGAATGTGCCCACTTGCTCTGTTATGGACTTGGAGCAAGCAGCGCTATTGTTTATTATTTTGCTTCTTTTTTTTGCATTTCACCCCTATCGTAATGCAGCCACTGCGGCCAAAAATCAGACGCATGATCTCTAGCTTAGCTACGCCGCAGCATAACGTGCAGTGAGGTACAAAACGCTAACAAAAAAGAAAGAAATTAAAAAATAATATAATTACGGCGGTGTTACGTCCCACTCTCACAATGCTATAGTGTAGCATGCCATGGTGGAGGGTTCCACAAATTTCAACAGGCTTTACAGAATGCGGCTATATTGAAGCCCATCATTATCTTGCCTTTCATCTCTCCGACGCGGGCGGGATTACATCCCGCGACTTTCAAGCCAGCAGTCGAGCCTCATAACCACTAAAGCACCGCAATATCAGCGGTGAATAAGTGAAAGCACCGCAATATCAGCGCTGAATAAGTAAAAGCGCGGGTTACGGCGATCACGCGAGCAGAACCGCACCCGCCACGGTGGTCTTGTGGAAGGGGCTCGACCCAAGGTCACGGGATCAAATCCCGGCCTCGACGAGCGTATTTTCGATGGAGATGAAAACGGTTGAGGCCAGTGTAGTAAGACTTAAAGGGCATGTTGAAGAACCCCAGGTGGACGAAATTGCCGCAGACCTCCACTATATACGGCGTCCGTCACAGTCATATGTGGTGGCTTTTGGACGTTAAACCCCAACAACAAATTTATATTATTACTGCAAACAAGACAAGCTCGGTGGAATTCGTGGCTGGCGGTTGTCCCGTCAACGATGTCCTCTTTTCAACGACCGCTCACCGATCGAGGCTCCATCGGCGGACTTCTTCAACCGTCTCCAACTCCTTTAATACTTTCTCAATACCTTTACTCTCTCTCTCTTCTCATCTCTCCTCATCCCTTCCCTTGATCATCACTGCTGAATTGCCGCACTTTGCGGCATACAGTTGCGCGGTTTAATTTTCTTTTCGATTTCTTTCACTTAAAAGCCCCCCCCCCCCCCACCCTCCCGCAGTGAGCTCTCGAACGCACCTGCAGCATCGACACCCTTGCTCACGGTTGGATGAAGACCGTGAAGGGCAGCTTGCACTGTCGCGTTAATGTAATTTGAATTTCTAGCGGCCAACGCAACGAAAGGCTTCAGGGCGGGAGAAAAGTCGCCGGTCCGGCAAAGAGCAATGCCCGCTCGCGTAAGGCGGGCAGCGGCGACCCCTGTGGACCACAGCACAAAGCAAAGCGGCGAAGCGCAGCGGACCTTAACGCACCCACGAGCACTTTTGCCACGCATCGACGGTTTCTCCGTTAGAAAAAGTGGAGCGAGAAACGGGAGAGGGCAAATCGATGACGGCCATTAGCGGTTCCACTGTCCCGGCCGCGCGATGTCAGCCAGGATCACACCAGCGCACGCTCTTAACGCACAACGAGGCAACAGGTGTATATCTGAGGCGGGAATTTCGCGACACGTGGGCTTTCCCTGAAAGGGCGCTGCTAATCGGCTTAAACCAGCACTCCTGCGAAAGACGCGGCGATTGCAGCCAAGAATCTTGCAACTGTTACAATCTTTCATTGCAATCGACACTCTCCAATCTCTAAGTCTTAAATTGTATAGTCGCTTTACATTTTCCTTTCCTCGGGCTCACCAATTCTTGCTCTCAGATTGACAGCTACACTTATTTTCATCGTGGTCCGGCTAAGTATAGCCAGAGTTTAAAAATATAACGACGCACTATACGACGGATGCGCCATAATTTAACTTGCCAACGATTGCTGCACTGAGTAAGTCGTACTATTTTTTTGTTCTGCTGTTCCGCGTAATTGCTCCCTTGGCAAAATTAATTAACGAACTTATAAAGCGCGCCGATTTCCCTGATCCCAGAAGCAGAAGAGGATGAAGATGAAGAAGACGTAGGTAGCGCGCGCAAGCCCGTGACGTTGTTCCTCTGTGTTTCCGAAAGGGAAACCACGGCGAGCATAAGCAGTTCCACCGTTAATGACGGCAACTTCACACTACGCAAGCATAGGGCGACGTTGATTGTTTCTCTGTATTTTCTTTTAGATGCGGAGCATCTTATACTCGCGCCTTGTAGTGCGCCGTCCGCGTCGTCCGCGCCGTCCACACCGCTTCTCGAACATTCGATAGCTGACGCGCGCGCATGCGCCGTCGCGCCGTCGCCCACTCTTCCACCATCTGTGCATCCCTTCCTCCTCTACACACCGCGCGCGCTTCACTCCTCCACCATCTGTGCACCCTTCCTCCTCTACACACCGCGTTCGACATCTACAATTCTCCTGATTCTCCAGTGGACGCGCATGTGGCGTCGCGCTTCGAGAACATTCAACAGCTGACAGTGCATGCGCCGTCGTGCTGTATATATACTCAAGGTCGGCGCTCGCTCGCTCAGTTGCCGCTCGTCGGTTGGTTTGTACGGCGCGTCGACGTCCAAGGTCGCGGTGAAATGAATTCCAACGAATCCACAAACACAATGATCGACGTCCCTTTGACCAGCGCCGCCCTTTCGCATACGTGTGTACGTGTTCACTCATTTAACACCCCCTCCTACAACCACGTTAACCAATTTAGCCATCGACCCAAGTAAGTCGCAATTTAACACCCCATTTCACAACCACGTTAACCAATTTAGCCATCGACCCAAGTAAGTTGCACTTTAACACCCCGTTAACCAATTATATGGTCCGCATCCTCCTCAGTGTTCCCCCGAGGGAAGCTGCGGGCAATTTTTTTTTTTCTTCTTCCCGTTTCTCTGTATTTCCTTTTTCTTCTTACCTCCACCTTGAATTATCGCTATTTATAGCTACTCAGTCTTTCCATCGCTTCATCTGTCTTTCTGCTTCTTTCTCTGTCTTTGTTTCTCTATACACATTTTTCTTTCTCTTTTTGTCTTGCTCTTTGCTGTTCTTTTTCTATTTTATGTTTATGCCTATTTGTTGCTCTTTCGATGTACCTATCTGTCTTCTTATCTCGCTATGTCTCTATTCGGTATGAATCTCCGTTTCTCTGTTCTTCCTTTCTATCACTTTCTCTTTCTCTCTCTCTCTCTCTCTCTCTCTTTCACGTGTTTGCTATGATCTCGTTCCCCTGACGGAGCTTTCATTACACTATCGCACCCGCTGTACACTGTAGCGGAGCTTACCCAATTCCTGTGGGTAAGCCCCGCCAGAGGAATTTCGCAACGAGCGAAGCAACAAAAAGGGAGAAGGCCGGGAGGTTAACCAGAAAGACATCCAGGGTGCTCAAGTTACTTATAGCTCAAAACAGATTCGTTGTTAAAACACTTTAAGCACCCTTACGGGTGTAAACTTGCTTGCCGGGAAATTCCTTCAGCAAAATTAGCACTGGGTAGAAGGGTCTCACTCTGTCGACCTTGAGCCTCGTTAAGTCACAGCGCACTGCGAAGGGGCGCTGACGGAGGCCTGCTTTGCAACCGTATGACGTCACGGTGCCCGCACCGTGGAACATAGCGCTACAAGGTCAACAGGTTAAATTGCCGGTGCACTTCATCCGTGACCAGCACACTGCATCCCGGGCTTTCTTTATTCCGTCATAGTTTTTTTTTTTCACGGTTTTACTAAGTTCCAGGGAGCGCTAGCGGAATAACTTATCTCATTACTTTAGCGAGATAACCCGATGCGGCAGAAACCACGTATGCGCCGAGCAAATCACAAGATCAATTAAGTTAATCTACACAGTTTCGCTAATGAACACCTTCGTTTTTAACCTAGTTTCTCGGTGCTGCGACTGCGAAGCACAAGTCGCTTCGTACTCGAAGTTTACAATTTTTTCGCCAAAGCATCAAATATGTAATGAAAGCTGTATGCAACCATCTCTTATGCCTCTATCTCTTCTCTCATTTAGACTTTACTTGTTATAATTGAATGCAGAGGTTTACAGTTGAGGAGATAGAAGCGATTATTCAATTCTCCTTTTTTCATATATATATATATATATATATATATATATATATATATATATATATATATATATATATATATATATATATATATATATATATCCCTCTCTAAATCGACACATTTGACACACTGAGTTACACGTGGCCACTATATATATAGGCAAAATTGGGCTGCACGGAGTTTTCTATTGAAGATGACGCAGAGAGAAATGAAAAGGGAAATGATACCTGTAACCTTCATCAACAAGGAAAAAGAAGAAGGCGTCAGGGAATAAACGGGTGTTAAGGTCACCTCAACGGAAATCAAAAAGAAGGAACGTGCACGGACCGGGCACGATGCGCGTAGGCAGCATAACCACTGGTCATTAAAAGTAACAGGCTGCATTCCAAGAGAAGGCAAATGCGCGATGGCGAGACAGAAAGTGGGGTGGGCAGACGAGATTAAGAGGTTAGAGGGAAACGGACGCGACCGGTTTAATTGGCGGAACACAGAAGAGAGTATTTCTCTGCAGTGAGTGCAGTCCGACCAATTATTATAATGATGCTGATCAACCAATCAATCAATCAGTTTATTATCATTTCATAAAAGGATGTTACAGGGAGTAAAATATACAGACGAGGGTCCCAAAGTACACGACTGCAACGGGACCCTCGGTGATGATTACAAATATTAAAAGCACAAGCAGCTGTTAGAATCGTAGAAACAAAAATGTAGAGAGCAGAGTGAAAACAACAAGGCATGGAATCAAAAAACAAAGAATACAGCATAAAACAACACGAAGAAGATAGATCAACTATTTAACAGGTACTCTTTTAATGAGTTTTTAAATGAAATTAAAGAAACTGCATTTTAGCGAAGTGATGATGATGACGATGATGACGACGACGACGACGAACAGACGAGGACGACAACGACGATGATGATGATAATAATGATGACTGAAATTAGCTCCTGCTTACACATCGCGTACCGGCACCGTTAGTATGAAGCAGCAGAGATCCATGCTTTTGCGGCTAGTTTTAGTTATTTGGGCTGCTCTTAATGCGTAAATATAAAAATTCGAAAACAAAAGAAAAAGTCAAGCTTCACTCACGAGTACAGTATACGCAGGCGGGAAACCAGATCCCTGCACCTACCTGTGAAAGAGAAAGCAACAGAGTAAGCGATCCTGCCAACAAACATACTGCAAACGAGACACCGCAAGTGGCACGGGCCCGGCTGCGCGTCACTTTTAAGAGAAATGAGCAGGGCAGTGCAAGTATCGCAATGCACCGACAGCTACGCAAAAACCGAAGGCTCCTCAGGCTTTCATTACTTCTGCACTGTATTGATTGCGAGCCCATCACGGCATATTCGCGACTGCAGCAACAATGCCGGACAGCGTTGACAACGACTGCGACCGATATGGCAACTTCCATTTCTTCGGAAGTCTCGCTTCAGCAGAGGCTAGAGATGGTACCTCCTGCCCTTGTAATCTCTCTTTTCAGCTTTGCAGTTCCACGCAGTTCCTAAATGCTGCTGCGGTACGCCACTTTGAGGCAACGATAAATATGAGGCGCATATAATAACAACACTAATAATAATAATAATAATAATAATAATAATAATAATAATAATATAACAACGTTGTTGTTGTTGTTGTTGTTGTTGTTGTTGTTGTTGTTGTTGTTGTTGTTGTTGTTGTTGTTGTTGTTGTTGTTGTTGTTGTTGTTGTTGTGTTGAGTTTATCGGGTTTTACGTTGCAAATATACAATATGATTGTGAAGCACGACATCGCAGAGGACTGCGAAAATTTCGACCATCTGCGGCTCTTTAACACGCACTATCTACAACAATACATGGGCCTTTGCTGAGGTGCTCCACGTGTGAAGGATTCGGAAATGAGTAGTGTGATACTAGCACGCAACGTTTATCAACATAGCTGTCTGCCTGAAAAATAACTTCTCCCGTCAGAGTTACAAATTAGCCATAATTCAGTGGGCCGATTCGCGAATTAGGGTCCTACGAACGAAAACACAAATGAGGCTGTGCAAGGAAATGTGTGTTGCGTCCCTTGCAAACGCAGCTGCGCGTGAAAAAATTATGTCGGAAAAAAGGCTTGCCAGCAGGGATGAAAAAAAACATGCCTCGTAAGAGCACACATATTCCCTTATCCAGAAAGCGTTTACACTGAATGGGTGACTGAGTTTCTTATCAAAAAAGTTTGCAAAGAAGTATATGATAAGATAAAGTGTAAACAAACAAATATATGTCATCAGAAGGAAAGTTATCAAGACGGCACTTCTACATTTGACATCCGAAATGATTGCCTCGGTACAACATCATAACGGAGCAAGGTCTCGACATGTGCCTGGTGCAAGGAAAGACTGAAACCACACGAGATGGTAATAGAACGCTTGAATAATTACCCGAAAGTACTCGTAGAAGGTAAGCATTTTTCCAGGTCACTGAGTTTCATATTTGATGGAAGAATCACCTGGTCAGCGGTAGATATAAGCAAGAGGCGTTTTAAAATGCCACCGGTGCAATAGGTTTGGAGAACCGTAGTGTCTATATGCACAGATATCAGTAAATCACAGAAATTTAGTCTCCTGTCTAGAACAAAAATACCAAATAAAAAAGCTGATGTGCCGAAGTATAACTGTAGAAACACTAGAACATGCGAAGACCGAGGGCAAACTCCGTGCATGGATTCGAAAAGTTAGGACAGAAGTGTAAATAATTCCTGACTTACCCTCGTATGTACCCTTAGCTTGTTACTGGCGAAACACAAGAGCAAACGCGGCGAAAAGCCATGAGTTTCGGCGAGCTATATATCATAAGCATGTTCCGTTCTTGTAAGCTCTACGATTTAACGCTCATTTTATAGCGCTAACTTCGTGTGACATTATGATGCTTGTTTGGCCACTTCTGGTCCACTTTTCATCGACCGGAAGTTGAGCTTTCTGGCTCTATTCGAAAACCCAGAAACATACACAAATGTGAGGTAATAGATCAGGCTATAGGATTTATATTGGATATATATCACATGGGAGCATCGACAAAGTAGAAAAGGGCGGAAGCGAAGGAGGTGAACTAGAAAAACTTCCAGTTGGCAACCCTCCACTGAGTGATTGAGGAAGGGGAATAGAAAAATAAGTTTTCCGAATATTAAGGTCACTTCGCTGTCCCGCTAGAAATATGATATATATATATGTGGGGTTTAACATTTCAAACCACCATATGATTATGAGAGGCGCCGTCGTGGAGGGCTCCGGAGATTTCGACCACCTGGGCTTCTTCAACATGCACCCAAATCTGAGCACACGGGCCTACAACATTTCCGCCTCCATCGAAAATGCAGCCGCCACAGCCGGAATTCGATCCCGCGATCTGGGGGTCAGCTGCCCAGTACTTTAGCCACTAGACCACCGCGGCGGGTACCCGATAGAAATAAACTGAATACTTCGTTCAAATAACAAAAGGTTTTCTTGGGGAGCATCAATGTGCGCCCTTCGGAGGCGCAGAGGCACGCACAAGAAGGCTCCCTAGAATATCTATGATCATTGGGTCACCAGAACAGCAGACCTCAACCATGCGCCCCTTTATACGAGGCCTCTCCGACCCCTGAGCTCAGAATTGCCTACGCGATTGTTTCTATAGCGGAGGTCAGGCAGAAGGAAGCGCAGTTGTAAAGATATTGTTACGACCTCAGTAGGCGTCTGGGGGTTTATTGATACACGGTTCGAGGGACGAGCCGTATCGGCGCAGGCAGATGATGATGATCTTCTTCTTCCACACCCCTTGCTTCTTTTTCCTTCTTCGTCCGGACCTTCTCCGGGAGGGCCACGAACCTTCTCCGGGAGGGCCAATGACGACGTGGACTCATGGCTCAAACATTTCAAGCGAGTAAGCAACTGCAACAAATGGGATGCTGCCTCCCAACTGTCACGCGTTGTTTTCTACCTCACTGATGTTGCCCTCGTTTGGTATGAGAACCATGAAGATATTCTGACAACATGGGAACGCTTTGTTGAAGAAATCAAGAAGTGTTTCGGCAACTCAGCTGCAAAAAAGAAGCTTGCCGAGCAGAGTCTTGCACAGAGGGCCCAGCTATCCGGTGAGACCTGCACCGTGTATACTGAAGAGATTTTGAGGCTGTGTAGGGAAGTCGATTCCAGCATGTCGGAAGAGGACAAGGTGGGGCATTTGCTGAAGGGAATTGCAGAAGATGTTTACAACTTCCTTATTAGCAGGGAAAGCCTGACTTCAGTGTCTGACGTTGTACGGCACTGCCGCACGTTTGAAACCCTGAAGCAGCGCAGAATAGCGCCTAAGTTTGGTCGTCTGGCAAATGTCACCTCAGTAGCCAGCATAGAAGCGGCCTCAACTGGTGACCTTTCGGCAACCATCCGCCAAATTGTTCGGGAAGAGTTACTCAGACATGGCGAAATGACACGTGAACGGGCAGCTGCCACGTCTCCATCCTATTTCCCGCAGGACACCACTGCCCCACAGCTTACAGTTTATGAACATCCATCCGTCAACGCAACGGAGGTTGCAGGGCCTCGGCGTATTCAGCAGTCAAGTCCGGTTTTTTACGAGCGATCACAGTACCCTCAACGTTTCCGTTCCGTACGCCCATACCACCCACCGACAACTGATTTCATTGAATCTCGGGCTTACGCGAACGCTCGCAGACGTGAACACTTCGAAGAACGGCGACGACCTCGTCCTGCGCCTGTGTGCTACAACTGTGGTCTGACTGGTCACATATCGAGGTATTGCGATCGTTCGCGCATACCACGCTATGATCAGTGGACAAGCTTGACCGATAAACCTGCTGTCCCACCTTTTCAAGGACACTGGCCCACCGACTCAAGACCCGGCAGCAGCTTCTGGCACGGACACTGGCGCAACAACTCCCCTGCCTCTGATCGAAGTGTGACGCCACCTCCTGCGCCTCGATCCCACCGGTCTCCATCGCCACGGCGCCGCCCATCGTCACCACATCAGGAAAACTAAACAGTGCGGCCGATGGGGGTGAGGTCGCTGGTGACTTGCTGCAAAACGAAATACCCCCGTCTGTGTTGATGTTCAAGAACAAGGTAGAAGTTTTTGTTGATGGTGTGTGTACGATGGCTTTGGTGGATACTGGTGCTACAGTTTCGATTATGAGTGCTGCTTTTAAACACCGTTTAGGACAAAAGGTGATGTTTTGTGGGAGAAGGCAACAACATTCTGTGGCGTTGGTGGTAACTCGCTGTGTCCCATTGGTGTCTGTACCGCAGAAGTGTGCTTGGGTGATCAAGTGTTTGTCACAGAGTTTACGATTCTTCCAAGGAGCACACACGACATAATCCTGGGGATTGACTTCCTTCGAATGTGTGGCGCCACTGTTGATTGTAGAAATGGAGAGGTGTACATATGTGATGCTGCCCCTGGAGAACTATTAGAGAATTCAGACAGGGAGCACGGTGCGCTCCGGGTCAGTGAAGATAGCATTGTGCCGGCATTCTCTGCAGTCTGTGTTCCTGTATACTCTTCACGCATTGAAAACAGTGACAGTGCGTTCGACGCATTAGTGGAGCCCTTTCATCTCAGTTGCATTAAGAAGAACACATTGGTGCCGCATTGCATAGTGTCACTCGTTCAAGGACGCACAGGACTATGGGCGGTAAACTGTTCAGCTGAGTCGGTGGTTCTACCAGGAGGACTGAAGCTTGCCAAGTTCAAAACATACTCACCGATGGCAGTGGCTGCCCTCAGTGATGCTCCAGGTGGGGCCTCAGCCAATACTTCTACGGCCGATTCAAAACTTTTACCTATGATCGACAAGTCACTTACTACTGACAAACGCCGCATGCTTCTGGACGTTTTGTCGAAATACGTGGCGATTTTCGATTTTTCCCATGACCATGCGCCCTCGATTCCCGCGTCTCGGATTCTCCACAGGATAAACACGGGAACAGCACAGCCCATCCGCCAGAAACCCTACCGAGTGTCGCCGTCTGAGCGCAAGATAATTGATGAACAAGTGCGTGATATGCTGCAGAAGGGTGTCATTCGAGAATCATCGAGTCCTTGGGCGGCTCCCGTGATTCTAGTCAAAAAGAAGGATGGTACCTGGAGATTCTGTGTGGACTATCGCCGTCTAAACTCCGTCACAAAGAGAGATGTCTACCCTCTCCCACGCATTGATGACGCTCTAGATTGCCTCCATTCAGCATCCTACTTTTCGTCCATAGACTTACGCTCAGGCTATTGGCAAATACCTGTGCATTCAATGGACAAAGAAAAGACGGCTTTCGTTACTCCGGATGGACTATATGAATTTAACGTGATGCCTTTTGGTCTATGTAACGCGCCCGCTACATTTGAAAGATTCATGGACACCATTCTGCGCGGCCTGAAGTGGAACATCTGTATGTGTTATCTTGACGACGTTGTTATCTTCGGGCGTACATTCAGTGAACATAACGAAAGGGTAGAGCTGGTTTTGAAATGTATTCGAAATGCTGGCTTGGTTCTTAATGCAAAGAAGTGTCATTTCGGAGCTCGACAAACACTGGTGCTGGGACATCTCGTCAACAAGGATGGCATCAGGCCCGACCCGAATAAGACGGCGGCTGTTAGAGCTTTTAAACCACCTGGCTCAGTGAAGGAGCTTCGGAGCTTCTTGGGCCTCTGCTCTTACTTTCGCCGATTTATTCCCGCCTTTGCAGAAGTTGCCTTTCCACTGACCTGTCTTCTCCGCCAAGGTGCTAGTTTTGAATGGACTCCTGATTGTGAAACTTCTTTCAACCAACTGAAGTTCTTGCTCACGTCGCAGCCTATCCTGCGGCACTTCGATCCTTCTGCGGCGACTGAAGTTCACACCGACGCAAGCGGCATTGGCATAGGTGCAGTCCTGATACAGCGATGTAATCAAGTGGAACACGTAATCGCATATGCCAGTCGTACTTTAAGTAAGCCGGAACGCAATTACACTGTGACCGAACAAGAATGCCTTGCACTCGTCTTCGCTGTGCAGCGATTCCGCTCATACCTATACGGTCGTCCTTTCCAAGTAGTTACGGATCATCATTCTTTGTGCTGGCTTATCAACCTTCGGGATCCGTCAGGCCGTCTAGCACGCTGGGCCCTCCGGCTGCAAGAGTACAACTTCACGGTATCGTACAAGAGCGGCAGGAAACACGCGGACGCAGACTGCCTTTCAAGGATGCCAGTTGATGCTACAGTTTGCGACGCTGACGATTTCGATCATCTGATTGCGTCCGTAGCACCAGCGTTCCCGGATAAGGCCACCTTTGAAACTGAGCAGCGGAAGGACGTGAGTTTGAATCCGTTATTCGTGATCGCACAAGCATCCACTCCGGAAAGCCGCTTTTGCGTCCGTGATGGTCTACTGTACAAGAAATCCATCTCCGGCACCGGTTCCCGCTTCCTGCTGGTGGTTCCAGAGGCACTACGGTCATCTGTTTTGTACGCCATGCATGATGACGCCACTTCAGGTCACCTCGGAACGACGCGCACTCTTCATCGTACCCAGGAACGCTTCTACTGGCCACGTATGCGCCAGTCAGTTGAGTTGTACGTGGCAGTTGTGCGCAATGCCAGGCGCACAAATCTCTCTCAGCAGCTCCGGCCGGACATCTACAACCTGTGACGCCTCCCAGTTCTCCGTTCGAACAAATTGGCATTGACCTGGTGGGCCCTTTTCCGCGTTCATCGAAAGGCAACAGATGGATTGTGGTATGTGCTGACCATCTTACTCGGTACTGCGAGACTGCTGCCCTGCCATCCGCGACTGCTGGTCAAGTGTCGTCCTTCCTTCTCCATTCTATCATACTGCGTCATGGGCCCCCTCGCGTCATCATAAGTGACCGTGGACGTCAATTCACGGCAGACGTTGTCGAACAACTTCTCCGTATGTGTGGCTCAGAGCTCAGACACTCGACGCCTTATCACCCGCAGACGAATGGTCTCGTCGAGCGAACAATTCGAACACTGGTGAATATGCTTTCTATGTACGTTGCTTCGAACCACAAGAACTGGGACGATGTCTTGCCGTTCGTCACATACGCGTTTAATACTTCCCAACATGAGACCACCGGCTACAGCCCGTTCTTCCTCCTCTATGTTCGCCCCCCCGTTATACTCTGGATACAATATTTTCCTTCTCTGATCGGGACCAATCAGAAATCTCCCTAGCAGAAACTCTTTGTCTCGCCGAAGAAGCTCGTCGTCTTGCTCGTTTACGTACAATAGCCTCGCAAGACAGATCGAAAGTTCGTTATGACAGCAAGCACCGGCAGGCCACATATATTCCGGGAGATCTCGTGTTGGTGTGGAAGCCTTTACGCAAACGTGGCTTGTGCCAAAAACTGCTCGCGCACTACATCGGACCTTTTGTTATCCTTGACCGCCTGAGCGCAGTCGACTACCGCATCGCACGTCTTACAGCTAGCGGGAGACGTTCCAGAAAGACAGAGGTCACGCATGTCGCTCGCCTGAAGCCTTTCAGTCAACGCGACACTGCATGAAACGCGCGGCGCGCTTTGTCTGCGAGGGGGGAAATGTTACGCCACGTATGTGCCGGACGAAGAAGGAAAAAGAAGCAAGGGGTGTGGAAGAAGAAGATCATCATCATCTGCCTGCGCCGATACGGCTCGTCCCTCGAACCGTGTATCAATAAACCCCCAGACGCCTACTGAGGTCGTAACAATATCATTGACGTTTATGAGTCCACTGATGCTACGGACCTCGGCGACCAAAAGTTGACGTTCAAAGTCTACCGAAGTAAATCAAAAGTCACCGATGAAAATCTGACGACTACAAGAAAGCGAGCACCGCCTTCCGCGCATTTACCCGCGACAACCTTTTAGGACAACAAACACTCCAGAGTGAACCAGAGCGAGCTAGAGCTGGAGCGACTACGAGCGATTTTCTGAGCGCATTGCAACAAACACTTCACCAAACGTCATAAGCTAGCACTACGAAAGACCGTTCAATGTAACATCAAGGCCATTTTTTTTTTCTTTTACAGTAAACGCGGCCGTTTGGATAGCACAAAGGCACTATAGAGTAGTACACCTCAAGCCTCAACTATGGTTTTATTCAATGTCGACGAACGCACGAAAGAGTAACGCCCTTCAAGGGCCCTATCTCAACCACGTGTTTTCGACGAAGCAGCTCTAAGTACTCAACCTGATGAACAAGAAATGAAAAAAAAAAAGCCATTTGAAACGTCTAACCTGACACCCTGTCTCTTCCATGTTGCCGTGGTGTCTTTTACTCGACGTTAAGCCAACTTTTTTTTCTGTTCCGCAGCCTCACCTCATGATCCACTTTTCATGTGGCCGACGTCGGGAGGACATGTTGATCGATGACTACCGGTAGTGCGTTTTCTGTGCTAGCCGCCCAGAGCCATACCCACGAAGAAGGGGGTAATAACAGGGAATAAGAAGAAAATAGGTTAGTGAAAAACGGGCAGTAAGTCACCGATGAGCACCATCGAGAGGGAAATAAAATAGCGTATAGGCACAAGAGAGAGGTAACATGAAACTTCTCCTTCGTGTAGCGCCCTTCCCGAATCCTCCAACGGATACTCGCACTTGCCTTCCCACTGCGCCCCCCCTCCTCTATCCCCATGCACACAGGCTACCACCCTAAATGCACGTTCTCCCCTGCGCTAGGCCAAAATATAGATTGATTAGACACTCAAACACACTAAGTCTTTCTAAAGAACAAAGTTAAAAAGAGAAAAGACAACCACACACACAAAAAAGCGAAACCCCGTTGTAAAGCCTGAAAAGTGAAAAACGAGATCAACGAATTTCGGAAAGAGACAGAGATTTCTACTCTCAAGACTATATCTTGCGAAATCACGACACCAGGTAGCAAAAAGGGAATCAATGTTAACAGTAAGAAGAGAGAAGAGAGTGAAAAGAGGTGTGTGTGTGTGTGTATATATATATATATATATATATATATATATATATATATATATATATATATATATATATATATATATATATATATATATATAGATATATATAATGGACGGGGGTGCATGCCTATGTACGCGGAAACCAATTGCTTACTTTCCAATTGGTTACTTGGAAGTGCAATGTTTAGTGACCCAAAATGTTGTGGCCAAAGCTCCTAACCGGCGATAGTGTAGACAAACCACTCAACTTGATCAACAAGGTACGCCGCGCGACAAATGCCTGTGGCACCTTGGAGTGAGCGCAGACAGCACTTCTGGATGAGACTTGCGGAACAAGCTCGCCCCACACCAAGGACACCTTCTTTTCTAGAAATAAATGCTCTTCCTGCTCCTTTTTTTTTTTTGCGCTTCAAAAACAAAGGTCCTGGACGGCTTCGGTTTTGCTCGTCAACGTACCATACGAGCTCGTTCATTTTGGACACTCCTTTTCTCTGTGTTCAGTCACAGGTTTCAAATACTCTTCTAAAGCATATCGAGAATTTTAATAGGTACCTACGAATCCAATGCGCGTCCCTTTTAGTGGAAGACGTAAAAGGGGGGGGGGGGGGTCTTTACTCTGAGATAACTTTAAGACCCCCTTTCCGCTTCGGTCTTATAAGCAGATAAATCGAGTGACAGGACTTTTCATGTCGCACAGTGCCTCCTGCTACTATCGCAATCTTGAAACCGTCTGAAAACCAGAAGCTCCATCCTTCAGATCAAACAGCAACTACCTCAGCAACCAACCAGGTCGAGACAGCGACAGAGCGAAGAAATCACGTCGTCATCTAAAGGCTGCGCAATAAAAGAAAAACAAGGCGGACGCTGTCAAGGCACGACGATCGGATAAAGAAACCCGCCTCCGCCGCCTCAAAGGTCACCGCGAACCCCCGACACCTAGCGACGTCGGCGCATTCATCACCTTCTCGTCTTCTCTGAGTAGCACCGCCACCCGCCGAGCGTCATTAGCATAGCGCTCCCGCTAGCTTCCCCACCAGGTGTCGACGAGCAAGGAATAAGAACGAGAACAAAAGAAAGACTGTAGAGGTTTAGAAATACGTAAAGGAAAGCTCTGCCTGCAGAATGAAGACAAAGACATGCCGGAGCGAAGAGTCGCAACGGAATGTGACGTGTGTCTGCTGCCATAGAAGAAACTACTCAGGCCGATTGGGATGGAATGCGGGGATGTTCGTCCGCAGCAAGACCCAGTGGACGGCGCACATCTTTCGAATGCGATGGAATTTGAAATGCATGGATGTGTCAAACACACAGCAGTCACGTTAGGCAGAGTGTGCTGAGAGTATCACCTAGAAAAAGATTGAAACATATAGGTAGATATCGCAGAAAACGTCATTAGTAACAACCGAAGACGGTATAGCTCCTGATAAAAATATAGGCGTAGAGAACCATCATGCAAGTATAAAATCGAAAAGGCAGTAGTCCTAACAGGTCTTCATTATAACAAAGACGCTTGGTGACCCCTACCTGGGCGTCAACATGCGCGGTGGGGGCGTGGATTCTGAAAAGTATGAACCCCGCACATTGCTGTCAATAGTTTTGCATGGCACCATTTGCGTAATAGAAGCAAGATCCAGCTCCAGTGAAGTTCAAACAATACCCACGGCACACGTCGCACTCGTTGCTAAAAGTGATCCATTCTGGTATGCTCCTTTAAGATCCACATGAATCTTGTATTCTAACAATCGCATTCCCCTTAAGCAAAAAATGAAATGTAAGACAGCCATCACCTCTGATTCAGACCTTAATTTAAGCGAAAATGACACCAAAGATCACGCAACTTCTCAAACAGATGCGTCTCACTCACCAAGGGGGCTTTAGAAGTCCACGTTAGCCATTCCCTAATTAATCGCCTAGTCAAGGCTTCGAAAAACTTCAACTGTCCTTCGGTTTTGCGCCCACGGTAATACATTAGCGATTCACTCTGATGATGTTGGTAAGACATCAAGAAGAAATTTCAGCGCAGACGGGGTGAACTTAGAAACGACACGAGACGCACCAGCACTGACTTCCAACATTCCCTGTATGTCACTCAACGCTTTATCTAAGAGCTTTGTTGCTGCGTCAGTTGGTGAAAACTTGACATCTACATTTCAGCGCCAAAGACGACCGGCGCATGAGAAATAAAAGAACTGATTGCGTTAGCGACGCGTTGCTTTATAAAAGCGACATAAGGCCTTTGGATGTGACAGGTCTATAGCCTATTAAGTGGCCTTGTCGAGATGCGCCCTCGATTCGTCTCCGCTACACTATGCTCGATCTCACATTGCATTCCATTCCAATAAAACAGTTATTCGTAGAGCTTGTTGTGTTAGCTCTCGTCTATTTGTCTTTTCAGCGCTAAGTTCATGTATGTCGAATATATCACCTATCTGATTTGTCCCCTCCTAGAACTCTACAAACCCCCTTCACAAAGACGAATTTCTAGTCGGTCGACGAGGATTTACAGTGCACCTTCCGCAAACACTGTCTGAATGCCTGAGCCGCCTAACACTGGAATGCGTACAGGTATCAGCGAGCCCGTAGTTGGGGGGGGGGGGGGGCTAAAGTTTTCTCTCCCTGTGAATTTATCCTGATGCCGAGGTACGTTTGACCGAAAGTAAATAACAAAAAAGTGTTTTTAAACGAGTGAAGGCCTTCACCCGTCCTCCCTTCCTTCCCCTCCCCCCGTCCAAATAAATTCCTGGATACGAGCCAGGGTGGCAGACATATTTCATATGGGGTGTTAAATAAATAAACAAAACAAGAAATGCGGCAAAATTCTTTAGGTACACTGGAAAGGCTCAAAAAGCATAAGCAAACAGGACCACGACAATGTTCGACAAACATTTAGATAAATTTACCACACAAACGCGACAGTTTTCGGCACTGCAATGTGAACAACAACGTCAAAAAAAAAAGGATGTGTCGATCGATCGCCGAAGCGAAATAGAAAACGGTGTGAAGTCTGAAACCACGATGCGTTATCGAAACAAAAACAAATAAAAGGTCGACGGGGGCGCAAAAAAGATGAAGAGGCGACTGTGAAAACAAGGCGACAGAAGCCGTTCTGCAGTGGTTAAAGTTCAAAGGAGAGATTTCCCGATGGCTCAGAATCTGAAACCTACGCTCGGAAAATAATTTCACCGAACTGGGAGCATCCCACGCAAAAAGAAGAACAATGGAAAACATGCAATAAGTGCAAATTTCGCTCTCTCGATTCGTGCTGTAAATCTCCACAATCCAAGCGTAGTTTAAAACGGCGATTTTGTTGCGACACGAAAACTAGACGCGGGGTAAAATCCCAGAAAGCCCGAACAAATAGAAATAGAAAACGGTGCTCTTTTCGTGAGTTCTTCTTTCATATGAGATTAACGAAAAAGATGACATCTCGAAAAAAGTTGGCGCTCTTTTTTATCCCTGTGTTTTTTTTTTTTTTTTGTGGACCCATCAGACGAAAATGGACGCAGTTAGTTGTGAATTCGGATTGTATTCATATCATGTACACTTAAAGAGGTTCTGCCACGAAATTTTCAGTTGCCGATTTCTTTTTTTTTTAGTCAAATGAAAGACCAAGTGCTAGAAAGCATAGAAAGTCGCTTTCAAAAGTGACAGTAGGCACTGAAAATTTGTTCATTTTTTAAATGTAGCTTCGTTCCCTACGGTACCCTGACGTCAGGACACTGTATAAGCTTTTCATTGAGTGCGAGCGTAAGGTACGGTGACGTTCCTATGGCCGCTCCACTCCGTGGATTCCTAAGCGACGCACAAGCGGCCATTTTATACGTGTTTTTGGACCTGACGTCATCACTGCCTGAAACCACCAGAACTGGTACTGCGGCCTGACGTCACGCTAGTGTCGATGCCAGTTGTTGCGCCATGCGAATATCGGCGTTTATAGATAAAACATGTAAGCATTTCCTGAGATTCTCACTTAACAGCCGTCGCCGCTGTATGGCGAACTAAAATGAACTTCAAAAACTGGCGCTAGTACCCTCTGACCAATTTGAATGCGAGTTCTGATAGCATTTCGTCACCCCGACGTTTCAAGCTTCAAGCGTGAACAGCATCCCTTTAACTTATTTGAAAACCACAGATCATGTTGACACGTTATTAAGAGTAGCGCGGAACCTCTGTGTAGAGGAACACTGTATATGAAGTCGAACAGAACCGATCACGGAAAACGCGACTTCTTGTCCCCTGCGTTGTTTCACAGTGGCACATACGCGAAGCGGTATACAGCGTAATATGCATGTTCGTGGCGCTATCATAACCAGCAGCGTCTGCGACGCCAACCACTTGTCATCATAAACAGTTGTCATTCAAGCGCACCGAAGCCTTTGCTAACGTTGACATCCAATCGTTACTTGACACGGTGGTCTAGTGAATATGATGCTCGACTGCTGAACCGAAGGTGACGGGATAGAATCCCGGCCGTGGCATTTTCGATGAAGCGAATAAACCTGAAGCCCACGTGCTTAGAGTTAGCCGCACTTTAAGGAACCCCCGGTGGTGAAAATTTCTGGAGCCATACTATGAGTGACAGCGCATACTGCGTCCTTCGTAATCATGTCATGAATTATGGACGTTAAACCCAACTTATAGAAACATTCAATCACTAAAATCGTAAAGGAATGTATTGTTTCATCATGCATGCATTCACCGCTGCAAAAGTCACGGGAGGGTGTCTTTTTAATGTAGTTTAAATGAACTTGTGCGAGTCTAACGCAGGCAGGGTTTCCAGAGCACACTGGCACACGGGCCAAAAAAGCATAGAGAAACTCTGCGGTATACGCCAGAGCACAGCGAGCTCAGAGCGTGCTTCCATATTGAAAAGCACGTCGTGCCATCTCGTTCAAGCGCAGAGAAGCAACACCCATGCACTGCCACGCGAGCAGACGCTCCGCTAATCAAACGCGAAACTTCACAACCTGAGTCCGGCTGTGAGCACGTTTCGCGCTCTTCCTCTCCTGGAATTTTGTGCTGATTTCGTGTGAAACGTCGAGGAGGCCTTCCTCGGCAGTACGGAATGTCTACAGCACGTGCACTGCAGACTACGGAAGCAACTATATCAGGTACGTGCTATTGCGATTGAGAGAAACGCGAACAGCGGAAAAGCGTTGTTTTTGACTCAGTCGCACTGCGACGTGCCTTGGCTGTGGCAAGGCAGAATTTGTGCTGGAAGTCGGTGTCAGCGTAGCGCTAGTGTCTCACTCCAACTTTCGCACATCCACTGCATGCTTTTATCATTTGCCACTCATGCCGGGGACAGGGAACACACACGCGGTGCGAAAGTGCACCAGAACAAAATTTTAAAATGCTACGGTGACGCCAACCAAAAGCACAGATTCACGTTGTGAGTCAAGGCATGCCGAAGTTCGACTGAGTCGAAAGCTATGCTTTTCGCGCTGTTCCCGTCTCTTTGCATCAATATAGTACGCCGTCACAATCGTATATGTGCACGGTGCTTGCATCCACGCGTGAGTCGTAGTATGTCCCATTACTGGCTTGCAGCCTGGGAAGGAGTACGGCAATGATTTGGTGCCGCATACTATACAGGCATACTGCACGCAAATCGCTGCTGTAAAGCGGAACAGCTGGCGTCACGCCAAAGCAAACTCAATCGTTATATTTACTCGTACATTTTTACTGGACTCGCAGCCTTTCCAGCCGATTGCGATTATATCCACTGGCGGCGAAGCTCGGCATTTTTCGTTCCGAATGAAAATCTGTCCAATCGAAAACACCGCACAGGCATGATTGCCGCATCGTGTTGGTATCTTCACGGACAGTGCTGAGTAATATATTATCGTTGCGCTGTTTTTTTTTTTTCGCATCTGAAGACGGCGAGTACCCAGAAGACTTCTTATAAGCTGGCGCCGCGTGAACAGGCGCTTGTCTTTTTACATTTTGGAGTCCCAGAGCTAGTGCTTATCATGCTAGCGAGGCACGCCTTGGCAGTTCAAAACAAATTATGGCGTCTCTGGGAGCGAGAGTATACCGCCTGAAGGCACCTGGGTGCCAGATAGGCGTGCTCTCGTCTATAGACGTGATTTTTAAGCCACTCCACAAGCTTGCGCGAATGAGTCTAAACACAGATGATAAACAAGCCAACGATTATCACCATGTTCCTGCTGACTGAAATGTGAAGCATATGTTCAAGTATATAGATTGCAAAAATGGGATATCTTAGTAGATACCACAGAGTGCCCTACAATATTTACCAGACTGGCGCTGCGATCGCTGAGACATCATGTGAATGATGGATTTGCCTGCTTGCAGCTTCGAGCGCGCTTGTGGCTTTGTTTATTGTTGTGTTTTGGCTTTTTTTAAATAAAGCAACGAATCGCTGTGAACCTCGAGAGCCGATAGGAATCGGTGCGCCTGAAAGGGGCAAGGGGGCGAAGCGAGATTGCAAAAATTTCGCTGACTTCATCTTGTGACGAGTCGGACTGCTAACTACGGGCAGCCAGAAAAACGATGCTTAGTCAAATCCATGTGCTGCCCATCACTGCCAAGCTGACTGATGCGTCTTACGTTGCAGATCTCAAGGACACTTAATGCCAGATTTCCATCCGGAGTAATATTGACATTCGCTATACGACAGATATCGCTCACACGCGGCAAAATATTCATTGACATGAGTGGGAAACGCGTGCGCATTCGGGTCACAGAACACAGGGGCATAGCCAGGAAGGAGGTAGCACCCCGCAGGCCCGTGCCCCCCTCCCCCCTCCTCCAACAAAACTTTTTTTTACGCCACGGTATACAGAGCGAAATATGACCATTTCCAGGAGGTGCCCTCTCCGAAATCTAGGTGATGCCCCTCCACCCCCCCCCTCCACCCCCCCCAAAAAAAAACAGCAGCATATCCATGGGGTGAATGATGGAAAGTTGGGCGAAGCATCCGTCCGTCCATTCAATCTTGCTTCCGTCCGTCCATGCGTCCGCCTGTGTGACCGCTCATGCGTCCATCCACCCGTCCGTACTTGCGTCTGTTCATGCGTCCGCCCGTCCCTGCGTTCGTCCATGCATCTGCCCCTGCGTCCGTCCATGCGTACATCCGTCCATGCAGCCATCCGTGCAGCCATCCGTGCAGCCATCCGTGCATCTGTCTGTGTGTCCGTTCGTCCATCTAGTCAACACTCTAAGTACCACCATCTCGCATCTTTTCATCATATATTCCGCATATAGAAACACCGCCATCCAGCTGACATTCCAAGGACTAAACGAGAGGTGGCACACGCACACTTTCTTACGGCTTGCGCTTCTGGTATACTCTCCACCTTTAAGCACCTCGAGTTCATGATATATACTAGTTCACTGTATTCATCCCTTACAAAAATCCTATATATGGACTTATATAAAAATCCCCATATATGGTTACATCAGGAATTGGGCATATCTGGCCCATATATGGAATTCCCATATATGGGCCGTATATAACCTGATATGTCCAAATCCTGATATAGCCATATATGGGCCTTATATCCCCATATATGGGTGTTGCTGTATATGGCCATATATGGCTATATATAGAAGCATCCATATAAGGTCTTATATGGATGCTTTCATATATGGCCTTATATGGATACCTTTATATAAAGCCATTCAAATGATTCATCTATATTAGTTCAGCTTGTGTCACCGGCAAAAAATATAGCTGCTCAAATCATTCTTCAGCTAGAAATATACCTGTTTGTTGAAAGGTCTGCATGCAGTCACTATCATCTCCAAAACAAAGGCAGTACATACCCCCTGAACATTCTTGTTCAATTAAGTTATCCTCAATATATCTCAAGTTATTCTCAAACACTATTTGCTAGAATGTAACTTGGCATCATATCTAAAGCTTGTGGTGGGCACATGTCACTGTTAGTCCACTTTTCCTGAAGAGATACATTCTTTGTGCTTAAATATATTGCTTACTTATCGACACTTTTTTATTTATCTATTTATTTCATTACCCACAGCAGCAATTGGCATTACATTGAGGGAGCATTTACGAAAAGTAGAATACAAAAATACATAGCCAAACAAATAATCAAAGTCACCTGAATCACAATCTGCAAGAGAAATTCATATATAAATCGGAACATGTTCTAACATATAAATCGGAACAATTCTAACATGAAATAAAACAAATATTTGGGAGTGTAGAGGCAATGCTAGAAGGCAGCTGGTTCCATCTTGTAATTTTTTTTTGGTAAAAAATCATTTTGAAACACGTCAGTCTTGCATGCGATTATTCTTATCTTGAACCTATGGTCAACACGGTCTGAGACATAGTACGGTGCAAGTAAATATTCCGCTTTATCGATTCCGACTTGACAAAAATAAATAGCATAAAAGAACCCAATTTGAGTTTCGTAAAGATATCTTTCACAGTGTGTTATGTTTAAAACTTTTCTCGTGTGTCAATGGAGCGTCCATAGTCAGTCAAAACGAAATATTGACTTGCTATTGACCGTATGAACTGCGTGTGCATTGAATAACTTAAATGAGTTGATAATCAACTTTTAAGGAGTTCGGTCGAAAGTGATTGGTATGCAAGCTTGTTATGTACAAGTATTGTGACTAATGACCTATAGAACGACTGCTAAAACTGGTGTCTATAGGTCTCTGTGTGCGTGGGAACGGAGGCATTTAACAATATTTCTTGCCAACGGGACACTAAAAATGTACTTTGTAAATGTAATCCACTTTCCATTTTGCCAATAATGCATCATTAATGTAACAGTGGTAAAGAGCTCATTCTGCAAAAATTCCGGTGTAGGCATCGGTGGCTCTCCGTGAAAAATCGTCTTGTCAATGATCGAAAATTGAGAGAATGCAAACAAAACAAATATTATAAATTTTCGGATATGAGTGATGATCGAAATCATGCAGGCAATTTGCATGGCATGCAAGTTCTCTACCACACAGCTATGCTTCTGCTTGGAAATAAAGCATTAATAACTTCCTCTTGTTGTAAATGCAAGGAAAATAACTGTCATGCTTAACAATACATGTATCCTGCATACAGGTTTCACAACACAACATTTAATATCGCAGCTATATTGCATGATACAAGCGTGCATTGTCATCAAGCATCACAACACGTTATTACCAACGTGACTTCGCGGTCTAAAGACAGCCAACCATTACAAAAGGCACACTGGTTACTGCACGTATTCCCTCACGACCGCGTAGTGGGTGCTTAAAGTTCTAAAACATTTTACACACATTATATTGAGAAGCACGTTCTGCTGGGCGAGTTGGTACTTCATCTTAACTTAGTTGCGCGAAAAAATTTGAAGTGTGAAAGGAAGACACCTGGACACAGCGCACACTAACAACTGAAACTTCATTGGAGAAAACAGACATATGTATGCGGTAACGACAACACGTGAGGTGGAAAAAAAATGATTAGATGAGCAGACATCTGATCATTTTCTTTCACAGTGTGGACATCGTGTGATGGACGGCACTGCGCTGTCATGTGGGAAGTATTATTTAGAATTATTTATATAATTGTA